>CM077465.1:53085648-54285648 GCA_039654755.1 Calcarius lapponicus
GTTTCTGTACTTCTTCTAAAGAATAGCTATTGTTGAAGGTGGTCAGGATAGATGACAGTAAAGAATACACACAGCACTCTGTAGAAACACAGCATGAGAGCAACCGGAAGGTGCTTTGAAGCAGTTGCATGTGCTGTGGAGATATTATGTGCTTGACTTCTGCCAAATGGATTCAGTGGAAGAAGTAACAGCCAAAGTCTCAAGTTGCTCTTCAGGAGACAGCAGATTTTGTTTTCTCTGATTTTTCCATTCTTTTCTGCTTTCAGCATTCCATCCTTTGAACCATTTAAGAACTCTGAATTTTGAAACAAAATACTCACTGAGAAAGTTAGGCAGTGCTGATCTATAGCTAGGAAACAGCAGCCATTTCTTCCAGATGAATGCATCACTCTGTGCATATCTTGTCCTTGTACTTTCCCTCAGGCACAGCTGGCCAGCACAGGACAAGGAAGAATGACAAGGAGATGGGTGCATTTAATTCTCCTTGAAAGCAAACCCACCTACCTGAATACACCCCATATTGCTACCATACTGCATTACTCTGAAGAAATCTCCTTTGAGTCACCCCAAAACGTCAAACCTACAGGACTTATTAGAATTTAGCAGGAGGGACTTTACTCTTTTTTTCAACAGCCCTTGGGTTGATCCTGTTGCTCTGTACCACTTTGAAGAGGGATATTGAGAACCAAGGGCTGTATTCATTGAGTGATTTGGACAGTCTTATTTACATAACAATTGCTTTTTCAACAGAGTCACAACCATATTGTCCCATCACATTTCTGATGAACAACCAGATGGGTACCAATTCACTTCAGGGAGATCAGGGGTGCTGTCCTAGACTGTCTTAGTACAGGTTTCCAACTATTTCCAGCTTACAAAAATTCCAGGGTCTTTTGCAGCTCACCAGATTACAGGATGCAAGTCTTGACAGTGTGACTTCAGGTTTCCTTGAGTGCTGTACTGCAAGAACAGACAGCAGGAAGTCAGCAGCAGACTAACAGGAAATAAATTGCAACTCCTACAGGAATTTTTCTCCTAGTCTGCATAAATTACTGATGCACTAGGGTAGCATTAAAGAGCAGTTGCTGGACTGGTATCCACTGGTAGATGTCAAGACTCTGGGTGCAATGATTGACCTTCTCCATCTGTACCCAACAGTGCTCCTCTGCCTGCAATGCTCCTCTTCCCCTTAGGGTATCCCTCCAAGATTAAATGTCTTGATGGGAGATTGAACCAAATTTGAGCGCAATGACAGTCTGAGTGATTGACTATAAGTGATACTAGTGTTTATTAGCAGTAAAATCTTTTCAGGACCCATACACATTGTAAACGAGCAAGTCTCTCTTCCTGGTTCTTAGTCAGCATGTACACACACACACACACACACACACACACACACACATATGTAAAAGAGCTGAAATTAATTTCAGGAGTGCCCAAACATCACTGAAGGTTCTGGAAAATGGCATCAATGCAAGGCTGATACTGCATTTGAATGCTGCCATCATTAGAGAAATGCTCTAACCTGGTAATTCAGGAATGGGAACTAAACCATTTTAGCCAGCTTGTTATCAAGACACCACATATTCACTGTAGACAAGCTCATCAGCATCTTATCAAAAAACAGGGACCAGAGATTTGCCCTTTCTTAGTGGTGCTTGAGAGTCCTTGATTGCTTCTGAGTCATACAGAGCAGTTCTGTCAAAAGGCATCAAAAGTGGAAAGATGCAAACAGGAGCAAGTAAGAGGGAAAGAACCCCCAGCCCCCAGAAGCAGACCTTTTGGTTATGCTGGGGGTCCTTTTCCTTTTCTTTCTGTGCCTTTAGAAAGTGGCCAATGGGATGCATTTTGCAAATAGATAAAAATACATGCACAAGAGCTGGGAACATCTTGTACACAGATGTGAGTCAGTACTTGGCAGGTGGCTAACAGGAGTCAGATTTCCCAGACAATAATTGCATTTTCAAAATACAAATTAAAGAGACAAGAAAAAAAAGGACTTATTCCCATTAGCTGAGAGTTTGAGCTCTGAAGTGAAATTACCTTTTCTTTCCACATAATTTATTCTGCATCACTTCTAGAGATTGCCTGCATAAAACATCCAGGAATGATAAGCTGAATCTTTCAAAGATTTCACTTTCTAAATGGGTACAGGTTAAATGACTACTTGTTTCTCTCCTCCAAGCTGCCCAGCCATTTCTGATCTAAAAACTGTAAAGACATGATAACAATGTAATATAGTGTTCAAACATGTCCTGTGAAAATGTCATAATAGGACCCAACTATCAGTGTAGCTAGCCAAGAAGAATGGCATGTGGCACACCATTTTTTTTATTGTTACTGTGGATCAGAAAAACTTTTCCATAGCAAGACTTTCCATATCAAATTGAGGACTATGAATTCAGGCACGTCTGCCACTTCTGTGGAAAACAACATCCACTTTCTTCTTAGCCTTGCAGGACCATGACTTGGGCTTACAGTGCATTTCCTAATTTCATCATAAAGAGACAGACGTCTCTTTATGCCAGAACCATGGAGCTGTAGGTGGTTTATGATTCTGTACATTGCAATTTGACTTTTAATTGCTGCCAATTTCATGTTTGGTTATTCTGTCAAAATCAGCTTTTTTAATAGGTCTTTGAAAACTGTCTTTTCAAAAACAGTGCATGAAAATGCTTGTCTTTGGTAGAAAATCTGCCTGTCTGTCTGCCTGTCTACATGCCTGTCTGTTTAACTGTGATTCTAGATATTGCTAGCTATGGAAAAGTAGAATGCCAGTAGTCAGAATAAATTAGTTTTGTGGCAGAAGTATACTTAAAAGTTTGTGTTCAAATTTGCTGATAAAATGGCACACTCTGGCTGTTGTAATGAAACAGATCTCCTCTCCAGGTAGGGAGGCTGTGTTGTGCCCTGGAAAATTTGTTTAACCAGAGAACTCTGCCTAAAGCGGGAGATAAGAGCAAAAAGGCCCCAGCATGCTGGTATTATGTTGCCATGTTATCAGTGAGGTATGGAATATTTTAATGCTTAATATTTTTTGTTAGTTTGTCACCAAATTTTCTGTCAAAAAAATTTGCTTTCTTCTTTAAGCCCGGTTCTCAAGGCAGCTCTAGGTGCTTTCTCTATTTGTTTGCTTAATGCAGGATAGGGGGTAGGCCATGGAAAAGCGTGATCAAAATGGTATTGGATTTTCTCAGAAGCTGCATCTGAGAAAGTGTGTGCCACAGGAACAATGTTAGGCTACACATCCTTCACACTATTTTTTAAGCTTCTAGCTGCAGTTTGTCCAGGATGTTATAATATTTTTCTGTAATATTGTCCTTTAACATGCATACATCAGCTCAAAGAAAGATGAGGGGCTAGAAGCCACATCTCCATGAGAGCCAGATATCACCACAAAAGCAGGAGGGTGTAATGCTTTCTGAGTCACAGAAGTGCCCTACCATGAGATGGGTCAATGGCTCAGAACAGGATATATTTTTTATGCATTTTAATAGGACAAAAGGGGATATAGTGAGACAGAAAGTGCAGAAGCTAGCAGACAGATTGGATATATTAAAAAAAGACTTATAAAAGTACTTTGCTGGGAAAAGTGAGATTAAATATTGCAAGCCATGTGTTATGGTACTTGAAGACTTAAACAAAGAAAATTTTTTTGTATCCTCAGCTTCCTTTTTCTAAGCAAGTTCCTGGGGATACTTACAGCATTACAACTTCCAGTTGTTTCCCACGATTGAAAGCTTCCAGGTTACCCACCCACTGTTAAAGGAAGTGCTTGTCTTGGCAGAAAGCATCACTGTCAGTTCAGTCCTGACTGGGGCCAATGGGAAACTTCTGGTTGTCCAAAATACAGTTGGGCTGAGTTCTAAGGAACTTAACTTCCTGAGGCTCATGAGGATGTGGAAATTCTCAAGCATACATTTATCTTTGGAGTCCTCATGTGCATGACGGATATCATAAGAAACAAATTTGGGCATACCCAAGGAAAAAGGGGCAGCCATTCTACATCTGGTGCTCCAGGCTCTTCATGTGGCTGTGAGAACAGCTTCCTTAGGTGGTGAGTACATCCTGCCCAGGGAAAATACACCCAGGGTTCACTGGTAGCCTGTAGAAAGATTCCAGAATCATAGGTTCAGGTGGAAGTGAGACATCTTGTCCAGCTTCCCTGCTCAGTCAGGGTCCTGATGCAGCACATGACACAGGATTGTGTCCAGGAAGTTCTTTAATATCTCCAGTGGGATAGACTTCACTCACAAGAAAGATGTTCCAGACCCTTAAGTATCCTGGTTACCCTGTGCTGGACCAGCTCCAGGAGCTTCATGTCTCTTTTGTACTGGGGAGCCTAGAACTCCAGATGTGGCCTCAACAGGGCTGAGTGTAGGGGCAGGATCCCCTCCCTTGTCCTGCTGGCAGTGGTTTTCCTAACGCACCCCAAGGTTCTGTTGGCCTTCTTGGCCCCAAGGGCACGCTGCTGTCTCATGGACAGTCCTTCACCACTGCTGCTTTCCAGCAGGTTGGCCCCCAGCACTGAGGCCAGCTTGGCAGTGAGGGTCTGTTGTTTGTTTGCTTTTGGCCTTTCTGTGGATGTAAGCTCTTCAAGAGGATACATAGCTCATGGCCTGGAGTAGTATCTCTGTTTCTAGGCTCCAGATACAAAAAGACATAGTATAAAAAGTGTGTTATAAAAAGAACAAAATATTGACCTGTTCCTGTGGTGAATGGGTGTGAGCAGGCTCAAAGTGCTATGCTGTTACTTTTCCTGATCCCTGAGTAGAGATCACCGTTCATAAAAACAAACAAACAAACAAGTAGCTAATTTAAAGCATTTCAAATCCAGTTATTTCTGAGCTTCAGAAGATTGCCAACTAGTTCTGTATCAGGAGTGTGATATCCAGTTCTGAATTTAAATCATAGCTTAAACTTTCATGGACATTTAGGGTAAGATTTATCCTGCCCTAGTTCTCAACAAGTTACTTCATCCTAATAGAATTGCAGAGTTCGTGGGAAGTCTGCTTTCAGATGTCCTTGAAGAATTTCTTAATCATCTGGCTTTTGGAAAACTTGTTTTCCACAGCTTCTGTTAAAGGGGAAACCTTATGCAATGAGGAATCCAGCACTCACTGGGCCAGAAAGAGAGGGAGAGGGAGCATGACACTGAAGGGTTAGCAGGATGCAGTTTCTATATTTTTACCCAATGTTTGCAAAAAGTGACTCATTCTTCTTTTGGCATCAAGCAAAATCTTGGGGAAAGCAGGTACCAAAGCTCAGCCTGTGTCATCTGACTTGCTCTAGGCAGCTGTGAGTGATGGAGTACACATGGTTTGCTGTTCCATTCTTAGGTGCCTTGCTCTGCTGAGGCCTAGTAAAAAGAAACTGGAGATCTAAGATTTTGAGCACAGCCAGAAAAATCTAGTGTTGCAACAATACCTGTACTTTGAAACCTTCGTTTTGCTTTTGTATCCAACGTCCACTCTAATCCATGCACACTGCATGTGTCCCGTGTCTACTATTCACCTGTGTGTATTTCTTTATCTCCAACCTTTTGACTCTTGCTCCCTTACAGGATTATTTTTTATTTAGACCCATAGCCTTTAGCATGCAAATATTTTTGTCTGGACTGAGTTCTGTATAAAATGTCTTTTTCTTTTTGTATAGAATTTATGATTCTCTCTAAGGTTTCTTCCCCTTCAGGGGTCACTTGAAGGGTAAAATATCTACTAGCACCAAATGCAGTTTTGGTACTGGGGCACTGGTGCAGAATAAACACTTCTCCACAGCATTTGTGTACTTCAAACTATTCCTCATTAATGCAGTTTATTCTAAACTGAGCATAAGGTTGTAACTGGAGACCATTTTACTAGTGTCTATTAATACTGGGTTAGAGTCTACAGCACTGGCTACATCAAAAAAGTCCTTACTTGCACCAGCAAGTTCTGTTTAAAGTAATGGTAATTTAATTCCTTTTGTGACTGCCTAATCGGGCCCACATTTAGGGATGCAACAACATTTTTTACAGCATTGGTAAGATGATAAAAAAAACTTTATAGAAAAAATGTTAAGCTCTTGAAGAAAGTGATAGCTGATGTCATAAGTATCGTTCTTTCCAAATCCTTCTTATAGCAGTGTAGAGTGGGGATCTTCTGCTGAACTGGTTGCTAGTATTTTCAGTTTCACACATCTTTTTCAAGGGGTTATAACCTTCATAACAGTAGTTTGAGCAGAAGGTTGTTGTGAAAGTGTCTTTTCTTATCTTGGAAGAGTGATATTGGATTTAAATTGAAAACTAAAATAACTGCTAATATTTTTTAGGTAGTAATTTCTGAGACATTTGTTCATGTATTAAAATGACATGTGGAAGCATCTAGCAAAAATGTTCACTTTAAAAAGAAGGAACCATAGAGTACAGAAGGACAAACAGTATTTTTTCCCACCCCTTTAACTATTGTAAGAAATCTGTTTTTAGCAGTGATATGTGTTTTGTCAGCACCACAGAAGGGCTTGAGTCCTGTGTAAGTGGAGGCATCTGCTATACCTCTTTCAAACGACCTGGCACTCTCCATTTCTGTTGAATGAAGGGTTCTCAGCCTCTCTCCTGGGGTCACACATAAAGCCAAAAGTTAATCACACATCCAGAAAGACATGCTGTTCACCTGCTCCATCCTGACAACCATCTCGTGTCTGTGGTCTCTGTGTTCCCACCTAGTCTTCTCTCAGTGCTGCGCTTTCATTTAAACCTTCCTTGTGGTTTTTTTTCCCTGCATTGCATTTGTAGAAAGAGAAAAATATCCCCTCTTCATTTCCTTGCCAAATCAATTTTACCAGCCTAACTTACCTTCTGTGTAAATTTTTAGCACTCCTGATCTTTTGAGAAGTTTCCTTGTACTTCGCCTTCCCTTGAATATTGGTCATTATATCTATATGAGTGACTTTACCTGTTCACAATACATTCAGAATCTTGCCTATGCACATTGGGAAAAGATGTTTTAATAAAAACTTCTGCTGCCCTTAGTCCTATCAGGGTAACATTTTCAAACAGTATGGTAAGAATCTGGAGTGAAATTTATCATCTCTCAACTTGAAAACACTATTTCTTGTCTTATCCTCTTCCATTCACTGTGTGCTTAGGGATGTCATCTCCTGTGACCAGAATTTATATTCACCTCACTTAGACACTGCCACTAGAAAGCTGACATCTAGTCCATGCTATCTCTCTAGGGTAGGGCTCTAACTGGAGCGAGGCAATTCAGTTCACTGATCTGAAGGTGGAAAGACTGGTGTCTAGAAGTAATGGTTTCTCTCCTTTAACTACAGAAGGATCCAGAGGAACTGACTTGACCACACAGCATAACTTTGTGATGATTATGTGATTTGAGTCCTACTCCATTATTAGCATGTATATTAACAAGCACACATATTCAAGTATATTCATAGTCAAATATATTAGAAATGCAATGATGCAAAAAGGCTTGAGGGAAGAGATAATGCTGCATGTTACCAATTCCATTTATAAGAAAGAGGGGGCATACCTAAAGCTGCCAGTTACAATGTATTAGCTGTTGCTAATAATGAACACTTTGCCAAGTGCTCTCTGTGCTATAAAAAGGTGAGGAGCAAAGAAACTCCTGACAATTTAAGTAGAGAGTTGAAAAGAGGAATAAAAATTACTCTTAGAGTTCAAATTGGTTTACCAAGACTTTTTAAATGAAATAATCCAGAGATTTATAGTAAAGATTGCAATTTTGGCCTAAAGAAGGAGCTGATGTTAGTCTTCTTTCAGCATTAAAAGCCTATTCAAAGTTCATGATCTACCAAGATTTCCTAACCTTATCAGGAGAACTTCAAAGAAAATGTCTGAGAGTGGGTGTCACCAGGGAAAAAGAAATAAACAGGGGCTAGCATAATTATAAAATTCAGCATGTGAAAAGGTTCTAGGCAGAGAGTCAAAATGACAAGAACAAATACACAAGAGGGCAGAACTCTGTCTGCCAGCAGTTACAGCAGTATTGCATATCACTTGTGTTCCTGCTTATGGTAACATTGTGCTAGTACAGCTCACTTGATCTTTCTGGATATAGTCCTGATTTTCAGTGGTGTGAAAGCAGAATCATCCACATGTGCCTCTTTTACTTCTCCTTTGAACTAAGAGCTGAGGAAAATGGAAATTTCTTGTGAGTGTTGATATTAAAGCTTACAGAAGGTTGGGCTGAGAAGCAGGAGTTGAATATCTTTGTATATATTCTTCTGTTACACAAGAAATTATTTTTGAATGCAATCAAAACATTGGCCCTGGATCCTATTGCACTGAACAGTGGTGTTAAGGATTCTCTGCAAGCCAGATGAGCAAAAGTAATGAAAACACCAGTCAAAGTTCAAACCCAGATGTCTTGCTTCTGATGGGAAAATGAATCAGATTCTCCAAGTCTTGTCTTTCTCTGATTCTTACTTTAGGGACTTAATATGTTATTTAACATATTTTAAAATACTTTAGTTGAATAAATAGTGCATCTTTAAATGCTGGTTAGCTTCTTCTGGGAAATTACTAATTATTAAAAATTATTATATAATTATCTAACTATTAAAAATTATTACAAAAAAATACGAGTATAAGGAGTATTTTTCCATTTCTGTGTTTGTTTCAGTGCTGATGAATAAGTCAGTTCTATGCCTGGCTACTAATAGTCATTATCATTGCTGCTACAGCAATGGAAGAGAAACATCTTGGGAAAAAGCATCTTTAATATAAGGAAGAAATTTGAACACTTGAAAGCCTTTTAATGTACAGTCTAACAGAAGCAATACCAGCCTCCCATAATTAGGACACCTTCCTCAATGAGATGTAAGATAAATATAAGGAAAAAACGTCTGCAGTCCAGGGAGGTTGTTTTTCTTCCTTCTGAGAACCAGAGCAAAAGCCCAATTGGGCTATTTGTTGATATCTTGAGCAATTATTATTCTCTGAGTCTCATTAAAACAAAATAAAACAAAACAAAACCCCTGCCTTTGTCTCGGGTCATTCCAGAACATTTGCCCTCTGCTGTAATGTATCCAGGCAGGAAATGTTTTTCTTCTTTTAAAATGAACAGTGCAAGGATATTGTGGAGAATTAATGTAGGATAATATGCTATCAGCACCCTCCAGTTGTTTGTTATGGCCATTTTCAGCCCAAATGGGGACACTGAGTTTGCTTGAATTCTCAAGGTTCTGGCAAAGTCATCTCTGTGTGACAACAAAAATCCCCAACAATCACTTCCTAAAAAGTTTCAGAGAATTATTTTTCTCAGATTTATCTCACTATTTAATTCCACTGCTGAGAAGAAATGCAGTTTTACAACAGACTTGCCCCTTTACTGTATATTTGTCAGTGGTGACTGTGCAGTTTTACCTTCTCACATCCTTTGCTTCTCTTTGGAGGAGATAATAAAGAGGACATACTCTCCTGTGTCCTGTGCATGGATGTGGCCCTTGCTTAAGGTCACTCCAAAACAGACCCTCAATTGCAGTCATGGCTAAAAGTCTTTTCTATGAAAGACTTGTTTTGCTGGAGGCAGCAGACTTCATAGAGTATGGCATGTCAGAGATGCACAGGAATGTGAGGCTACTTCATAAGCACAACTTCCAATCTCAGGATGTTTCTCCACAGCAATTCTCTGTTATAAAGTTAATATGGATGCTTTATGCAGAAAGATTTATGTTCTGAAGATCAGTCATAATGCCACTTAGGTGAGGATGGTTTCTCTCTCAGTTAAGTCTCAAGACCAGGAGCAGAGCAAGGGTAAACCTCCTTTATGCACAGAGAAAAAAAGAGAGAATTGACAGCAGTGGAAATGATCTCAAACTTCCTCAGACGTTTTCCCAGAGAAAGCAGTTCTCAGGGTATTTAAGTGTCAGTGGTGTTGGCTGCTTGTTTACTTTATTGCCCAACTTGTGGCAGTTCTTCTCTATGCATATTTTGCACATGTCCACAAGGAAGAGCATTTATAATTGCACCCAGAACAGAAAGCAAAGCTCATTTTCTAACTGTGGATGCCAGCTGGCAAGTACAGGGCTTGTTTTCTTTCTAAAACATAGACTTTCTTTTTAGCCTTAGCAGCTACCTCCCACTTCCTCTCAAAATATGTGTTTGATGCTTGGTAAAGATCACTGTGGTGATAATACTGAGGAGAGGAAACAGGTAGGATGATGGTTAGGATGATAGCCACAAATTTAGGAAACCTAAATTAAAATCTCTGTCACACATTTCTTGTGTTATCTTTGACAAATCACTGAGCCACAACAGACTTAGTTTTCCTCAAACTCTGTGCTTCAATTTCACATCTGTCAAACATGAAGCATAGGATTTCTGTAGCATGAGCTTATTTAAATTCTGATTGTGAAGTTTCTGAATATTTGCTGTCATGGTGCCACATTGCTTTTTAAACTAAGGCTTTTGAAATGGATAATTAAGATATATAACAAGAGGATTTGCTTTTACCTATTTGTTTATTCTAATCATGAGGAAGCTCAAAAATAAATGTGGAAATGCAGAAGACAATTTCTTCATCAGGAACAGATGAGCAAACCCTTGCAACCTTTTTGGGAGAAACTGCTCCTCTGGTGAGTTTTCCAAAGAATAAGTATAAAAGAATAGCTGAAATAAAAAATTCTTCTGAAAAAACATGGTTTCCTGTTGAGTAATCCAAGGTTTTATTGTTTCTCAGGAAGCAAAGAGCTGCAGAATCTTAAGAAAAAAAAAAAAGAATCAACACACTAGTTAGCACAGAAGACTAATGAAGTATCTGTTAACATTATGTGACATGCCTCTGGAAGTATATTTATTGCCACAAGAATTCACCTATGATAATTTTCTGACTAGTTTTGTTTGGTTTGTGCAATTTAGAGTCTATTGATATGAAATATGATTTTAAATACAGGAGAATGATAAATAGTTTATTTTATTTAAATAATTATTTTACTTTCTTCTTGCCAAGTACCTATCCAAATCTATCAAGAAACTGATAAATAAAGTCTCAATCCTGGGCCCACTGAGGTAGGAAAGAAAATGCCTGTAGTCAGAGTTAAGACATTGCACTGTTACAAATAACCAAACATACCCAAGCACTGAGTTCAGGGGTCTTTTTGAGTGAATTATGTAATGTAAGTGGATTGCTGTTGTGGGACTGCTGTCTGTGATCCAGGGCTGAAGGTAAGGGCTACAGAGACCAGCACCAAAGGAGTGTAAGCAGAATAACAGAACCCACTCCAAATTTGCTATGGCTTGACCCAAGCACAGCAACATCCTCTGGAAAGAGAAATAATATTTCAAGAGGACAAGTTAATCTTCAGTTGCTTGCCTTAAAAAAGTAATTCTCAGTTTTGTCAGTGCAGTTCAGTGCAGTGCAGCAATGAACCCTTTTGCAGAGGTGACAGCTTCAGAGTGATGCCTATTTCCCACTCACCAATGCCACCCGCAAAGTTTTTACTGAGTTACTGCAGTAAGAAAACTTATTAGAGTTATTTTAATCAATGATTTTCTTCCCAAGCCTTAATGTTGTTAACTTTAAGAAGTTATTAGAATGTTGGCATGAACAGTAGACAATGTTCATGTTTAATGTATGCAAATGTGAGGATGAACCCTTTCTCATCTTTTAAGAAACAGAAGGGATTAATCTAAAATGGGATACTTAATTACCCAAATCATGCCTTCTTCAGTGAAAAGCAATAAAAATGACAGCCTGTGATTATTTCTGTATTTCTGAAATAAAATGTTGATGCCATTAGCTAAGGAATACTTTAGTGACAGTTTGAAACAAAAGTCTCCAATACACTTTCAATATAGATTTTAAGGGTTCATTATTCTTGGTTTGTTTTATGTCAGTTGAACATTAAGAACAGATTTTCTGAGGCTTAGGAAACATGCATCCTTTACATGAAGGCTAATCCTCAAACAAACATGCCTTCAACAATCAGTCAGTTCACTCTGTATGTATAGCCAGGAATTCAAGTCACAGAATCCTTATAAGATGCTTATTTTAAAGTACTATAATTTCCCTGCTTATCCTGTACTTTCTTCTCTAATTCAATGAAAAACAGATTATTACATAGGCATAAGAAATGTTTCTAATTTGGCTTTTTCCAGATCTCCTCTTAGCAGATATTACTTTCTCACAGATTGCCCCAGTTTAATATAGAAACTGTATAAATAAGGTGTCAGGATAAAAAAAAAGTCAGAAAGAAAAGGTGCACCTCTGTGGTTCCTACAGAGAACAACTGCATGTGAACAGACACATGTTTTCTGAAAGACATAATTCTACCCTGAGACTAGTGACAACTGATTGAGGCCTAAAAGGTTCAGAGTGGCCTTTCCAAAGACTGGAGGCAGATTAAAATTTGTCTAGTGTCATGTCAGGGAAAATGTTCTAGTGCAGATTCATTCAAGGACTCACAAACAACTGCAGCCATTTAAATTGGTTGTGTCAAAACAAGTCTTGCTACAAATTTTCTTGACATTTGAAGAGAAAAGGAGATTAAAAAATCCAGATCTCAATTCTGTAGCTCAGTCAACCTTCTCCATTTTCTAAGTCATGAGTGAACAGTGCTTTCAGGTAGAAACCCTTTAAAAACAGGTGATGTCATCTTAAAATAAAAACTTGCTATTCTAGTTTAATTTAATTTTGAGTTCTTGACTTTATTTTAACACAAAATTCAAATCAAAATTAAGATTTTATAACATAAAGAATTTAGTTGACAAAATGCTTAGAAGAACAGCTATCCTTTCCTGATTCTAATTCCAGTCATTTCGTGAGATGGAGTTTTCCCTCTCTCATTCTCAAACCAGTGTATCACCCATGCAATGCTGGTCATTTTAATCTCAACTATTTATGCTTTTTCTGCAAATGTGAGATATTTATGTAGAGCAATATATATTCAGCTGTACTTTTATTATTTCAAATATATTTATATATTGACACCTTCCAGCATAACTTTATAGATATGTCATATTCTTCCTGGCAATGGGAAGGCTTTCAATCCCTAGTCAGCTATATGTATAAATAGAGAGGGAGGTAATTATTGCTATATTGTAATAAGAAAATCATTGCTATATGGAATACATTGGAAGGTAATTGTTGCTATATTGTCTTCTGTCATCTCTTCTGTACCACCTACACAGGTATTCAATATGGAAGTAATTATTTTTGGTTTTATTTTCATATCTTTTGATTACTTTAGATATAAAAATGTCTTTGTATGTATGTCCCCTGATCCCTGTAGGAGAGGAAGACCATAGCATTCTGCACACCACTGTGCTGTTAAAGAGCTGCATGAAGATAGAAAGGAGTCTGCTGGCAGGGCCGCTGTGTGAGTTGCCCCAGCAGGGTTTGGTATAATCTGTCTGACTGTATTGCTTTTAAAACCTGTTAAGATAGTGGTAGAAAAGTGCCTAGAGGGTAACCCTAGAGCTAAGCTTTCTGAGAATCACAGGTATTATTGTAAAGAAATTGTAGAACCTGAAGCTTTTGTAAAGCCAGGGAATGAGTTCCTGGTTTCCTTTAAGGCAGCAAGGATTTTGCTAGTGATGCTACCAGGTATTCCTGTTCAAGTGAGATGCAGGGCTCTTCCTTCCAGCAAACTTTTTTGTATCAACAGTTCTAAAGAAGAGTATTTTTTCTCATCTAGGGGAATGTAAGAATCTTCATAGCTGAATGATATGTGGGATGTGAGGGTAGAGACAAAAAAATAACAAACTAAATATTCCACTAGACTATTTGCATCATCTGTAGTTATGTTGCAGATCAAGAAAATGACATAACATTTTTTGCCCATCAGTTTTACTACAGAGGATCAAAATTTTAGCTACAGTAAACTACCTCACTTTGCCTTTTTTTTTTTCCTTTCCTGCCAGAATAGCCCAAACCCGAGGTTCTCCAAACCATGGTTGCTTCATGGGGTGTTTTTTTACCCAAGCCCCTGGGCCAAACAGCAGGTGTAGCACAAGGCTGAGAGTAAGCCTCTGGGCAAAATGCTAATGGTCAAGCTGGACCTGCTTTGCACAGGTGACAGATGTGTGCTGTCCCTGCTACAGGGAAGGTCTGGGCTCTCCAAGGGATGTGTATGTACAGCTGCTCATGGGGAGTAGAGGAATAGACCTTTCTTGTAAGCAAGTTGTCCTATTTGCCCTGAATTTGAGACTTTTGCTTTTCTGGTGGAATCTAAGACCAGGTGGCCTTTTGCTTCTTGAAATCAAGGTTATGTACAGGGCTCATGGGATGATATTAATGATTGATGATTAGTAGAAGGAAATACCAGGTACATGGCCTGTTCTGTAGGGGGTCATAAAGCTAGACATGGTAGCTGTATTTCACAAAAATTCCTAAGAGCCTAAAGGCTTTCTAATAGCATTAAAAGTTTTATGATCTGGAGTAAGGTAATCAAATCTCATGCTTCAGGGCACATGCTGATCTCCACAGGAACCAGGAAGGCATTTCCCACCATGAGAGCTTTATGCAGTTGTCTGGGTGGTTTCCATCTTTCCCCAGATTGATGGTAAATGGAGCCTGTTGGAAGCAGGACACTTGAACTGCATGGAGTGACCCCCACATACCTGTGTCCCCATGTAGCTCTTAAAGAGCTAAAGATTTTGAATCCTATAGAAATGAATGCATTATGACAGGAAAGCTCCTGCAAAATACCTTCAAAGTGAAACTCTAGGCCAGCTTTCAGTCTCTATTAGGTAGGTGCAGTGCTCATTGAATGCACTCCCAGAACAGAGAACAATACTTGGCAAGCTGCTTCTGGTGAGAAAAAATTATTAATGTCATATGTCAAGTGCTCATAAAATGGTGTGGCACTTGTACACAGTGTCTTTTCTCATCTGAGGTATGAGGCTAGTCACTGCATCAAAGCAAAGCAGAGTGTTCACAGCATTGTTTTTGTTCTCCAGCCTCTAATGCACTGTCATGCCAGCCAGCTTCTCTGTATGCCCATCTGATAAAATCTGTGCTCTGTTTTGGCTGCCTCCTGCTCCTCTTCTAGTTTTAATTGTCTCAGTGGGTTTCTTCTTCCCTTTTTTGTTTTTCTTCTCATTCTCTTCTGCCCAACTGAAGGAAATAATTTGTCAGCTGTTATTGAAAATTTTACTTTGATCTGGATAATGTAAAATATTTTAATCTGGAATGAAATGTGATGCTACCACTTTGTCATTAGAAAAACAAATTTCTCATGGGAACATTTATATAGGCATGTATATATACACATAATTAACAATAGCATGGACAAAACCAAATTGCTTCAGCAAGACAATATTTACCCTCAGTTCAAGCCAAGACTTCTTAATTTTTCCTGCTTGGAACACAATGTTTAAGAATGTTTTTCTTATGATGACACAGTCAATGTCCCTTTTGGGTCCAAAGTGAATATCCCTTTTGACACCTCAGTCAGTATTTTCCCCTAATAATACTCTATATTTTTGTCATTATTTTTCACAGTCTTGTAAAAGTTGTGATGACACAGCCAAAGAAGAGTTTTGAAAAGCTACGTCTCAGACACCAAGGTCAAGAAAACCAATTGGCTCCTCATATGCTTTGTGAGTTTAATGACCAAAAAACTTGAGTTTTTGCAAAATAACTCTCAGTGAAAGCTAGCCCTCTGTCTTAGAGAAAGAAGACAAAGTAGTCAAATTATTCTATCATTTCCTTTTTATTTACTAGTTAATAAGGGGGGAGACACCCCCATTTCACAGGAAAATACAGAAGTAGCAATTAAAAAGTACAAATGTAATGCAGACCATAACAGTGTTACAGTTGTCATTCTGCACGGAAACAGCAGAACAAGGTGAAACAATTCAGAGAAAATACTGCTGCTGGAGAAAAACCTCCAGTGTTCATCTTGGGATCTACCCAGAAGTGCTGGAGCAGACACACTCTCAAAACTGTGCACCTTTGAATCAAAACAGGAAAACAAGGACTGACAACGTGTGTCACATAATGGTAAATTTTACCTATTTCTCTAAAGGGGGCCCAAGATGATTTGATATGGCTTTACCCACCCTTGGGAAGTGGTCATGACCTCCTTTGTCTTTCCTAGGGTTTGGTACAAATGGCAGACTTGAGAAGTCTGAAGAAGATGAGAACTGTGGATTTTAAGAAGGGGTTTGGGGAAGGGAGAGTGATTAACCTGAAGTGGGCAAATACTAAAGCTGTGACTTGTAATGCAGGAGGGTTGGCCTTGGAGAAAAGGACAAGAACTGTTATCCTGCTGCAGGAAAAGAAGGAAATCCACTAGACAGAATATGATCAGATTTTTCTTAATGCTTTTTGTGAACCGGAATATTTCAGTACTAGAAAGCAGTGGAAGCAGAGATTATGAGAAGCACAGCTGCAGATATGTAGGACACAGCTGCAAACAGCTTCTAGAATAGCCCATAGTTTTATTTCCTTTTTTGCTTCAGCAGAAGACCACCTTACACTCAGTGAGAGAGACTAGAAGTAGCCCACAGTCATCAGCCAATCAGTCAAACACAACTCTCCTAGGTAGAGTAAGGGAGAATGCACAGCCTGCAGTTTTTTCAGTGGGTTGGAAGGTAAGAGGAGCAGAGTGTCTGGGCAGGGTGAGGAGCATGCAGGAGATGTGAGAAGGTGAGTCTGTTCCACCTAGGACATTTAAGGAGCCAGTTTGTTGCCATTACAACATCACTTACAAAACACAAGCCCAATCCCTAATGAGCTTATCTTTTAAAATAAGAGAAACTTTTCTTGCCTCAGAGTACTTGTTATGTTCTCAGAGTGTGCTGTTCTCTTTCCAAAGGCTTTTCATCTTAAAGTGAGTTTTCGCCAGCCGGTCTGAGACGGAGCTCTGTGAAAGAGCATGGCAAAAGAACAAGGCAGCATGCCATTCAACTTTAATAAGTCGTGGGAGAAGATATTGTTTAGCCTTGCAGAGTTTATACTCTCAGATTTATAACTGTAAGTAATTAAAAGGAAGCAAGCCATCTTGGACCTGTCTATGCCCCAGCTCTTACAGGGCCCAGCGTCTCGCGTCTGGCGTGGCTCAAGGGTCTGTGTCCTTTTTGAAGGAGAAAGGACTAATTGGGTTGGCTGCTCCTTGCTAATGGTGCAGGCAGCTCTGTGGGCATTGCGGAGAGTTCATGGGGTCTTCAGGCTGGCTAGGGAAAAAGAACTTTGCTAAACTTTTGCCTTCCTACAAAGCAGACATTTTGGACTGTTGCCATCACAGCGACTCCAGTATTTGAGACCTTTGTACAAAGCTTTGGATCCTGAAGATCTGTGCTGGGGAGTGTGTGCACATGCAAAGCCACAGCAGAGCTGGGGTTCCATGCTGCCTCTGGGAGGCAGGTGTGACCAGAAGCTGGGAGCAGGTTGGGGAGGCATGCAGAGGTGGCAGATCTCCTTAGTGTGATCTGGCTTGTAAAATACACTAGGAAGGATCCTGGAGTTCTAGTTCTTATACAACCCAATCTCTGTATTCCACTGCATAGTCATTTAGGCCTTCTCAGAGGTGTGTGCTGTCTTTGTGACCCACTGAGCTCTCTCCATATGATTGCAAGTGTACCTATAGTCACCAGACCTGTATACTCAAGTGGTCATGAATATTCATTATCAGCTTTTTTGATTTTTTTTTTAATTTAAAGATGATAAAAGCTGTAGTGAAAACTTGTGCCATCTGAGAAGGTGTTTTTTCAGTCATTTTGACTGAAAAATCCTGGGGCAGCACTATGCACTGTTATCTAGATTTTTGTAAATTCAGAGACAAATACAAAAGACTTCCATTGTTCAACAGCTGTTCTATAGCTGAACATATGTGCTGAAAAAATACTAGCAAAAGTGCCCAGTGTCTAGAGAAGTTTAAATACAGCAATAGCAACAGCCTAGTTGCCGATGCACAGTCCTGCCTGCTGTCTTCTGGGGTTTGGATACAAAAAAAACACCTGGGCTTGAAGCCACAGACCTCAAAATATCAGTATCAGAGCAGAGGATAATTTATTTTTCTTAAGTCCTGAACGCAGACATTTGCACAATTATTTAAAGATGTTAAGTATCAAAAGATGCAAGTAAAGATGTAAGCATTATCCTCTGTAGGCATGCTGGTTTCCTTTTGGCAAATTTGGGACAATAATTAGGAACTGTGGCAAAACTACTTGAAATTCAGAAGATAAAACATAGGCCTAGACTAAAAGAGAAGAATACAGCATCAAAAGAAAGAAAGGCTGTCCTTTCATAAGGAGAAAAAAGTTCCTAAGCAGAAAAAAGAAAAACAGGTAGTATCATTGTGACAGAAGAAAGTATCTATTGAGCATAAGCCATTCTGCAGGAAAGAAATAAAATAAATGATAGAATGAAAGGAAGTATTGACACTTAAAGTGGAGACTTCAGTCACAGAGATTGAAACTTTCTTATTAGGGTATAGATAATTGAAGCATTAGTCTGCTAAACTTCTGGCTGAGAGCAGTGGACATGATGGTTACTGCCTTTGCCAGCCAGGATAGAGAATGGGCTAAGCTGTACTGTGAGTGCCATTTGTCACAGAGGATCCACCACCAGCAAGAGTTTATGCTTTTGGCTGGCATGTCCTTCCTCAAGCACTGCTACTGCTTCTCTCTCTGTGCTCTGGAGCAGATAGGATTGATGATGAGCATGTACACAACAAGAAAAAGAAAAAAGTGAATACTTCTGCCTCCTTCAGGTCCACCGAAAGTGGTTCACACTCTTGCTTCTTGCTCAGAGTATTTCAGAAAGCCTCTTCACTGCCCTCCTACAGTAAGGACCCCCAAAACCTTAACCACAATAACAGATCATGAATAACTTTACTGATGCTGATGGAATATTTAACACTCTGCATACATCACTTAAACAAATTTACTGGATTGGATAGTCTATCTCCATTCTAATAAGCTCTTTCAGATGGCAAAATAGAGGATTTGCAGGCAAAGTCCCCACTGAGAATGATCCTGGGAATGTTCAGACCACAGATTGTATCTAGGAATTGTTTGGGTGTGCTGGCTGGCAGAGACCTAAAGCATACCTGGGAGCCTTCTAACAGGAGCTGTAGAGACAATTGCATTCCAGTGCACAGGACTGTTCTGGGCACTGTATCATTTGCTAACACAGGCATAGCTTCACTGTCTGAAGTTGTTTACTCCAGGGAGCTTCTCAACTCCAGAATCTGGATACATGTTCCCTTGCCTCCCAACCATGTTCTGAAGTGAGAGAAAGCCAATTTCATGCTCTTGGGAAGGAGACTTGAGCACACAAGTGAGAACGGTGACTCACTATCCAGACAACTGTGGGACTCGAGTGCTCTGGCACACATTTCATCATTGGTCACAGTCACTCTTATTAGAGGGACTACTTATATTAGAAGGTATTTCTTCATTTTGTGCCAGTCCTAGACCTACTTAATGTTTGTGGCAGCAGGTCTTTGTCTGCATCTATTTTTCTTCTGCCCTTTTTCTATGGAAAATGGCTATGTTAGCTCCTGAATTCCTTCCAGAGCACTATCTGGGCATGAACAGTTCTGTAATTAAACCAAACTATTCTAGCTCACAGGAATAACTGAGTGAAATTTATCTGAGAGGAATGATGTATATGATCCCAATGAAAGCTTGGAAAGACTTTATCAGCGTGTCAGAATAATTTCACAGCTCAAGTAGACAGGCCTAGAATAGACTTATGAGATGCATGTGTATTACTAAGAGCTTTCCTATATTATTTTCATTGCACTTGCTTAAAAACACCCTGTATGGAAACAAAGAAGATTTTATTTTTAATTGCACATTAGCAAGCACTTAGGAGTTATGTCTTGAGCCCAGCAATGTGACTACTGCTCAGGTTGAGAGCTTCAGAGTTCATCAGAACTGCCTGAGTAATGGTAAGTGGAGGTTCATCTTCTCCCATTGCATTCATGATGTGCTTCACACTACTAGAGACTTTAATGGTGTTAAAAGAGGTCAGAAGGGTTTTGAATCTCAGAACATCTGTCTGTCAAGACCTACTTCTGGGGTCATGACCCCACTTTCAATTATACTGGCAAGCTTGTGCATAAAAGTAAGGTTGTGACCTTTGTTTATGAACTAGTGGCTTAAAATAAGTTCTGGGAAGAGGGAATAAAAAAACATTTGCAAAGCAGTGTATGCTTGGAATGCATGTCAAGTGTAGGGTACTTTCCAAAGAGACAAGACTAGGGTGAGGTCATGCACACATGCAATGCTTTGTATTTCTGTTTAGGTCATTCTTTTTCTCCATAAAAAGGAAAGAACTAACCATTCTCAAGGAGGAGAGAAATAGAGCAGCAGCAGGGTTCTGTTTATTAGGTGATTTAGATCTCTATCCTGAATTTAAATCATCAAAGTGCAGGAGTTACACACCTAGAAGTATATAGTAAAGTTTTCCATTGGAAACTGAGGTTTCATTTGTTGGAAATCAAGATAGAGTGTATGCTGCAACAGATTAAGGTATTAGCCAGTCAGAGGATGACTGTCAAACACAGACAGGACCAGTCCTGAACAAGTCACATGTTCAGCATTTATCAGATATATTTTCAGCATAGTATGAAGATGAGTCCAAAGCATCACTGGGAATTTAACCACTGGTAAATACCTTTCCTAATGCATTTTGTTCAGCAAAGTGTATTTAAACAAAACATGCAGAGAAGATGATTGAAATGGCCAGTGGATGACAGTTCTGTCTTGCAAGGTAGAGACTGAGAAGGACAGTGAAAGAAAGCATGGGCTGCACTTCCTAAGTACACTAGTGAGTAAAGGAAAGCAGGGGAAAGAATACTCTGAGATTAAAGACCATGTTGCACTGATTTTTTTTTTTTTTTTTTTTTTTTTTTTAATATGACTATGAATCACTCTGGGTTAGAAACTGAAAGAACTGGCAGTACTGCAAAGTTTTAGCAGACTATGATGAGTCTGGAGCAAGGAAACTGGTTTTAAGACACATCTTGCTGAATGGAATTGTATGGTTAGATGTATGCAGTATCAGGAGACAGGGACCAATTATACAGACATTGAACAGGTGACATTGCTAGTCCTTAGGAACGAGAATATCCTTCTGCCAGTAGTGTATCCTGGGTATGGCACATCACCCAAAACTCTCCTTAGCCTGACACTGGAACACATACAGAAAACTAAGGTGGAGTTAGGTCTGCTGCTCTACAGCAGATTTTCTGATGAAGAGGGTTGTTTTCCAGATATGTAGCCAACATTGTGCATTGCTCAATGTCATAACATTTCTTGCAGTTATATGCAATTCTTCTCACTCTACAGTGTTTACCACTTCTAAATGTGGGTAGTCAGTCATAATAGCATTCTTATAGCGTTAAGAAATGTCTTCCTACCCCATTTGCTAATTTAATTTTATGTGAAACAAATGTGGTTTTCCTCAGTTCTTAACTATTTTAATTCCATATATTCTTTTCATGATCAATTGAAATGTTTTTACTGAAAAGATTACACAAATTTCCAAGTAAATGTTTATTTCTTTTCCTCCATCTGTGATTCAGGTGGAAACTTCAAAAGGATTACAAAAGTGACGGATGCTGCTTCCTACCTTGTGCAATTTACTGACTTTTCAAACTGATTTTCTCTTATTCTGGAGAAAGAAAAGACGATTCATACTCTAATTATTTGCAGAGAGTGCAAGCCTGTTGTTCACACAGTTCAATGCAACAGAGAGCAGGCAACAATCTTAGTTTTCCAACAATCCACAACTGCATTGAAGCTCAGGTCCTGATTGGAGTCTAATCACTGGGACTCCAGCTCATCATCTTCTTCTTTTTATATATATATATATGTGTGTGTGTGTGTGTGTGTGTGTGTGTATATATTTTCTTTTTTTAAAAAATAAAATCAATAAAGGAAGCTCTTCCAGACCCAGGCCAAAGAAGACTCCCCTGGAGGAATATGTACTTAGAAAGATGATAAAATTGAAACGTCCTTTCTTCTAATCATGAGAAACCTTCCCTAATCACCAAGATCTGTAAAGGGCAAGTACCCTTGCAGCGACTCTGCACAGCTCCCTCAGCATTCGTGGGTGTATCCCGTTAGGTTCGGTGGAGATACACTTGTCCAGTTTGTTTAGAAGTTCCCTGATTTGATCCTTGTCCAAAGGGTAGGTTTTCCTTGCAGCAGACTTTCCCACTGATCTCAGGAGCCTGGGATTCCTGAAGGCTGCTTTTACCAGTAAAGACCAAAGTGAAGAAGACCTGACCACCTTGTGTCAGACACTTTTCTGTGTCTTTCAGCAAAGGGCAGGTGTCCTATTCAGCAGCAGATCCACATTTTCCATAATGTTTTTTTGTTGTCTTCATGCCTCTCACCAGAATCAACTCCAGGTGGGCTTTGGCTTTACAAATCCCATCCCTGAACAATACAGCAATGTCTCTGCGTTCCTCTGTGTCACCTCTCCCTGCCTTGACCTCTTTTATATTTGCTTTCTTCTTATATTTGAGGCTGCTGAGGACGTTCTTGTTCATCCATTCCAGCCTCCTGACACCTTTAATGATTTCTTTCATTTCAGAATAGGTCGTTCTTGATATTGGAGGAGGTAGCATCAGCACAGTTGAAGAAAACCAGTAAGAAGCACCATGGAGAAGAAAGAAGCACAGAGCAACAGGCAGAACCTGTTAAGAACACAATCCAACTTCCAGGACCACCCACTGCTTCACTGCAGGAATTGGGGTGGACTGAGTATATTCTGCAGTAAGAATAAGGGAAATTGAGACTAAGAATTAAGGAGGATGGGTGTTTGACTTAAGGTGAGCCTGAGGAAGGAGAGGAAAAGATGTTTACTTGAGCGTTTAATTGTTTATGTTGTCTTTTTTTTTTTCCTGATAACTGCATCAGTGATTGAAAATTTCTTTTAATTTATAATTCATTAAATTAAGTAAAAGTTGCCCAGTTTTGCCTTTGAAGCTGGCAAGTGCAATAGCCAAACCTTCACTTCATGGACATCCTTTAGCATATTCTGCTTTGATAAGATGGAGATGAATTAAAATCTTTGGAAACTACAGGTAAGATTAAGAGTCTTTATCCTGTCTGAGTACTCTGAAGAAGGGAACATGTACAAAACTAAAGGAAGCTTTAACTACATTAATACTAGGCTGACCTAAAGGTAATTAATGTAACCAGCTGATATGCTGGTTTGAATTTACTCCTGTACTTCTGTAATTGCTCAGCTTCCAGACTACATCTGGTTTATATATGTTTTGGAGTCATGGAACAGACACACAAAAGGCTGCACCCATTTCAAGCTATTTCCTATTTCTTTGTATGTTAAAAACATGCAAATTCCGAAATTAAATAAGCAACAATAAGAGCAAAGAAACAGTGTGAGTCTGTCTTCTAATAAAGTTTCAAAAACTTATTTTATGAGATTCATAACAAGCTTAAGAACTCCAAAAGGTCACGGTTTGTCAGAGGACACTCTACTACGTGGATAAGAAGAGATACATGTGAAGACATCCCAATATAATAAAAAGAGTATTCTGTCAGATCCTCACTAACAAAGGACTAGAGACCATGTCCATGTCAGCATGTTGTACTGTCAGAGGGTATGCATTCTCATCTTAGCATCCTAAACATATGAAAGTAAGTGGGAGCTGGAGTGTCAACACCTTCTAGGGGTAGGTCAACTTTTTCATCCCCCATTGGAGCAAGGTTATTTAGCAGCCCAGGAGCACTCCTGTTTCCCTTTGGCTGGTTCTCTTGTCTTTTTGGCTTTTTTCTCCCCAGGTGCGAGGGTGGATGAGAACTTGCTGAGTTGGTTTTGAAAATGTAAAATGTGAAGAAAGGGAAATTAGACCCTGGCTGTGGTTTAAATTGAAATGGAGATCAATGTCCAGCACTTTTAAGCATAATGTGTGCGTACACATTTTGGGAGCAGTTCTGTAAGTTTGATGTAAGTAAGTCAGTCTGCTTGTGTAATTCTACCATACCTTGTCCAGATCCCTGTCTGCAGCTATGTTTGTTTTAGAAAATGTCTCTTCTAGTATTAAAAAAAAAAAAAAATCAAAACAAAAGTTTTGTTGTTCTAGCACAGTTCACAGAAAAATCAGGATTAGAATTCTGCTTCTTAAAAACAAAGGTCTGCTAGCTGCCACACTGACTAAGCCACTTCATCCCTTGTTACCCACTGAACTCTTAAGTGGACTCAGAGATTTGCCTACTACCACAAAGCAAAGGCCCTGTAGAAAGCTGGGTGGCTTCTAGAGTGACTAGGTGATTTCTGATTACAAATGAAGGTGGGAATTTTGTCCCAACGGGTGCTTCTAATCTTCATGCTGAGGATGCTGCACAGTCCCACGGCTCCTGCTAGAAGTAGGAGATGTCCTAGACGCAGTTTCAGCATATATGGTGAAGAACATTTCTTGTTGCCATCTATCTCATTTGTATGTGGGACAGTTATCTATGATTGAGAGATCCTTTTTCGCTTAATAATCCCTTCCTCTGCAATTACACTGAACTTGAAACCAGAGCAGTTTTTTACAGTTCCTGTTGAGATCCATAAAGAGCTCTGTGGTGCTAGTGGAAGAAAATAGATCTCCAACATTATTTGTTTTAGTGTCTAAGGGGATGGGTTGCTCTAGCAATTGACTCAGGAACACTGAAAAGGAAGGAATAATCTAGAAAATACTATATTAATGGCCTGTTCTACAGAAGTCTGAGCAATGGTGAGTATCACTTTGTCCTGGATACTTACTCCATTCATAGCAAGTATGCTTTTGTACTAAGTTTCCTTCTGGAAAGCTTTGTCTTGTGAGTAGATGTCTGCCAAACTTGCCTGAAGATAGGGTCTGACCTGTGCATTCTCAAAGTTTATAATCTCGGAGGATGCAAGAATTTCAGATACATTGGTTTTACCTTGCCAAAACAAGCTGAGAAATATCACTCTAAAAATAGCACTGTCTTTTGGCTCTGAGCATGCTTTAGGTAAGACATTCCTAAACTTAAAATAATTAATAAATTACTCTGCAGAAACAAACTGCAAAGCTGAAGAATATTATATTTTTTTTCATTTTTTATTTGTCATTCTTTACTCCTTTTAGGATCACCACGTTTTTTAATATACAATGGTTTGGGTAGGTTTTTTATTTGTTGTTTTTGTTTGTTTGGTGGTTTGTTTGTTTTTAGGTTGGTTGTTTTTGTTGTTGCTGGTTTTTTTTGTTGGTTTTTTTTTTTTTTTTTTTTTTTTTTGTGGTCCTAAGATCTCGAATGATAAAGATTCTACCCAGGAACTCTAAATAAAGCAGAATCAATTTGAGTTAGGTGCTTACTGTATAAAGGGATGAAAGGAAAGTCTCCAAAGAGATAATATTTAAATAAATTTATCCTACTCTTAAGTAAGGTTCCCTGTCACACCTGTCACTTACAGCTGCCGTTGAACTGAAAACTCCAGTACCTTGCTTCATTGGAAGAACCTGATGAAACATTAATAGTTCCTGCAGCATGAGCAAAATAAGTGTTCAATTGTTGGACCAAAATGTTTTTTTTGCCTGGGGATATTCTGTCATCCTTCTCATCATGACACTGAGTCTGTGAAAATGCACTTTTGATACATATGTGCCATGCCCATGTTTTGCAAGTCAGGAAATGTGAACTCTCCACCGAGAGGTGAATTGTTTTGTCAGCTGAATAAGCCTGGGAATAAAACAGAGGGCAAAAATCTACAAAAGAATTTAAGACTGTAACTCTTTTCCAGGCACCAATGCTCACTGGGAAACAGATGAATGAGAGGAACCTAAATACCTATGTGGATCTTGGTCTATATCTTGTTGATCCTCGTCCAGTGCCTTTTCTTGATGGCTTCTCTTTCTCTAATCACCTCCATGTTTTCTGGAGTCCTGGTTTATAGCTATTTTGAGATTCACCTTGCAATACAAGAGTGAAGGATGATAATTGTTTCTGGGCTTTGAGTTGGTAATATGAAGTCTGACATACCTTGCAGTTTGTATGAGAGGTCCATCAGTGTGCTGGCTTTGAAGGTGCCCTTGTAATGGTTCTTATGTGAACTTGGCTGCCTGTCAGCAGCATGACTGCACAGTTTGGGTAAGCTTGGAAAGCTCCTTTAAAGGCTTGCAAAAGGGAAAGGCCTCATTTCAGCACATTTTTACCAGTGACATAATCCTCTCTTAATATTTTTGTATATAAAGCATCATGTCATTTCCCAGGTCAAGAAACTCATTCCCAAAGAATGTATGCCTCTGACTCTGGGAGAGAGTGTTTTTAAACAAAAAATTGTTGTTGCTGTTCAGCAGCTTTCCTGGGTGTCTCATTCTTTAGCTGATCCACATTCTTTCCCAGTGAGCAAGAAGATGATAAGGCATTAGTGCCTATTTATAACTTGGCAGAAATGCTTGTTTAATGATGCAGTGCTTGGTGAAGGGAAAAGAGAGAAAAAGCAGCCCAGTCCTAAATGCTTGCCCTGATTTCTATTGTAGGTTATACCTCTGTGTTGGTATCCTTGTTGGTATGTGGAGGGCACCATGTGTGACTTGGCCTTTGAGAGCAAAATAAAACTACATGTTCAGGGTGCAAAAAATGAGTCACCAGGAAACCATGTCTTCTTTCATCTCCTCACAGTTTTGTGTTTGATTTTTGTTTCTCTGAGAATGGTTATTTATATGATGGTAGTACTTAGAGACCCTGATCCAAACTGAAGCCTGCATTTCTAGGCTGCGTGCAAATACATGGTGAGAGACAGGCTCTGCCCTTCAAAGTCAGCAATCAAAGAGACCCTGACAACAAAAGATAGGACAGGAAATGGATATGATGTGACTGTCCAATAATTATGTCGTAGTTCAGTCACTTCCCTACTGAAGTATCATTTACTTTTCATCTTCTCCCTCCAAACAGTAAAGAATTAGGTAGACGGTAAACCAAAACTCCAGAGGCAAGAATTTGACTTTGGTGAATAACTCTGGTCTTCCCTTACTAGTCCTTGTTTGTTACCTTGAGCTGGATGAGAAAAAGAGGGATCTTGGTTCTGTTTTCTACAGATGTCCTCACCACAGTGGTATGAAGATGGCAATTTTCCAGCCTTGTTGATTTTGTGACTCTACTCTTTTACTTTCAGTTTAAATCTCCCACATTGAATATATATGACATCAGAAATGAATTGTTATCAGCTCAGAGGTAGCCTCCATACAGAACAGCTTTCTTTTAACATCCTGTTCAGATGGGTTTGTGGGAGAATTGACAAGAAATCTCTTTTTTGTCAGGCTGGGTCCAGGGTGCTTGTTTTCTAATCTGGCAGGGAATGAATTGATTATTTTATTCTTTTTCTAAGAGGTGGGAAAAGCTCAGTATTAGGAAAGGAATGTTAGGAACAGACAGCACGGCTTTAGCAAATTTTCAATGAACATGACATTTTTCTTTCTGTGAGGTCTATATCCATATTGTTTCACTCAGCAGAAGAAAAAGCAAGGCACCACTTCACCCACACAGGCTGTCTCCTTGGATGCCATTTTCTGGTGTGTCTGGTGTGCTAATATCTGTTATAGAAAAGATTTGTGAAGTATGATTTGAATAAAACCAATCATTTTCTAAAGATATCAGAATTCTGCTGGAATCACTTCAAAGTGTATTGACTACATCAGTGGCTGACACCCTTTTTAAAGACTCTGGTAGGATGATCTTTTAATTCACCACATATTTAGTCAAATTGTACTCTTTACTGTTTTTGTTATGAGCTTTGATTAGGGAAAGCCAGTCTCTGCTTGCACCTGTAAATATTCAAGCTAGAAAAATTTGAGGAAACTGCAGCCCCATTTATTTAATATATTAATTAATTTATTACATTTGTTTATTATTATCCTGAGTCATGAGCAATATTGCTCTGGAAATTTAAGCATGTGATGGACAAAAGGAACTTCCTGAATGTCTGGGCCAACTGCAATGGAAAAGTGAGCTATAAACCCCTTGCCTAGTGCTTTTACTAAAAATATCTTTTTGAAGTGATGCCTGCATTGAGCTTAGGAGCCACAGTCCTAGACTATCAACATAATGTGGATAATATTGTCAGGCAAGGTCAAAAGGGGGTGACTATTCCAGAAATGTATGGTCTCTTTAAGAGAAGATGACAGACCTGGATAAGACTGGTTACAGGTATGTTCAGCTGTTTTGGCTGTGTCAACCCTACAGTAGCCTAAATTTTGTCAAGTTTTTCTCAGGCATCATATTGAAAGATAGATTTCAGTAGGGATTCAAAGACAACCAGTAAAATCACTTTGTTATAGAGACTGTATCTGAAATATGAAATATGGGGAGTTAAGTGACTGTAAAAGATGGAAGTCAACTATCAGTATTGGTGAAATAGGAAACTATATAGGAACTAAATAGTGAGGAGCCTGAAGTTTTCCTCTGATGTGAAAGAGTGAAGAAAAATAGTTTAATTCCAAGAAAAGTGACAGTAGTCTAAGAGATGGATTAGGAAAATTATTGTTGTACTAACTTTTTGGATGGCTAGGAGAAGGGTAACCTGGTATGAATAAAAGCAGAGGAAAGAAACAAAAGAAACAGATGGCAAGGTGGCATGGCTGGGCAGCACATTCATCTCATGGAAGTGCAGCTCTTTACATCCTTTTCCCGCAGAAGTGAGAGAGGCTGAGGAAATGTCTTGCCAAACAAGTGCTCCGTGCAACTGTGACTTGCAAAATGAGGGCTTCTTTGGCTGTGAGAAGTCAAAGCTCCTACTTACTCCCTATAAAATTACCCTCTTCTTCTGTTTCATTTGTCTAAATAGAAAACACAGAGGAAATATTAACCTGTGCTCTGTTTTCCTTTACTGCAGGGTATGAATGTGCAGGAAAGCAGGAGGCGACATAAGTGTGAGGGACAGATGGCAGAGCTCTTCCCACAGCTCCTGAAATGGCCAGAAATTGCCCAGGCTTTTTCCACAGCAGTGAATCTTGGTGTACACTTATTTTGTATAATGCAAGATGAATGAAGCAAACCAGATAACTTGGCCTTGAGGCGCTGCAGGTGTGAACAAATTGTCCAGAATAAAAATATTCAAAAGACACAAGCCCCACAGTCCTCCCAGACTCTGGATTTTCCTTTCCCCATGTTGAATCCATTAATTTAGATATTTTGAACATGGCTTAAGGAGGGCCTTAACTCTGCAGGTATTGACTGCCACCAGTTCATACAATCACTCCATGGGTGGGATTTAAAAAAAACACTCAGAGGTGGCCCACAACAGAATTCCATTTTCTTTGTGTAATTTATTGGCAAAAGGGTGGAATTTTCTTTTCCCTGCTCAAATTAATGAAGCAGGCCAGGCTATAACAGATAGCTGATGTCCCCACAGTTTAGAAAGCATATACTTAAATGAAAATATAATGCAGACTTCTTACAAACTGTGAGATTGGACAGCCTGCAACCATTCCACCTCTGAGACATTGTGGGTAGGGACAATGTCATTTTTTCTGTAAGAGTACTGCTCTCTTACTCTACTCTGACTACTACAGAAAGACCCTTCTCAAGTCGAGTTTTATTCAAGTTTCCAAGTGCATGTGAAAAAATAAAAGCTGTTTCCAGTGGAAGATAAAATATTCACAACTATTACATCCTTAAAACATACCCTATCTCTGCTTGTACTAGTATGGGCAATAAAATGCTGTGCATCTCAGCCCTACCTCCAGAAACTTGAAATACATTGTTCAAGATTAAATACAATGTAGACTTTAGTGAAAACAAACAAACAAAAAAAGTCTGGAGAGATTGAAAGCAGTGTACAGTGAAGTTGCATGCCAAATAAATTTCCCCTGAGCTGCTGGCGATGGCCCAGGTGAGGACCTCTAATTTAGGTAACAGCACTACTTTTTCTGATGAAAACTTGAGATCAACTCCTGTAATTGGTACTCCCAGTCTAGAAAATCTTGGTGGTAACTCTCAGTTTTTTTCTGTTGTTCTGTAATAACTCACTGCAGTAATACTGTATAAGACACGTTTGTTTTTTCATTGAACAAAAGAAGCATTTCATTTTTCATTTCAGTCATTGCTACTAATGCACGTCTTCAGGGCCAGAACAATCCAAAGAGATTGGATTTTTCCAATCAATCCAGCTCAAATTCTAACCTTGGATCAAATGAAGAACTTGATAGTCTTCTTATTGGTTTTTGCTGTCCCACAGGCTGACAGAACAGATGATTGTCAGTTTCTGCTCAGAATATTTCCTTACCAGTTTTCTACAGGTGTGTTGGAGCTGTCTGTGAAACCTAACATGAGGATTGCTGTCACATCTTAGTGCTTCTCAGGAAAAAGTCAAGAATGTACTCAGTTTAAAATATGTTTAAGTGTTGATAGAAATGGGACATAGGCATACGTATAGTGTTCATCTGAATAAAGCCATGTCTTTGAAAGTCTAGCCAAGGTGACTGCTCAGACCAGCATCCTGCATTTAAAACTAATTAATGTTTTTCTTAGTCCAGAAAGACTAATTTCTGTCATGATTAGAGCTAGGCAGAGAAATACTCAGTTGCAACATCAGCTCCTCTGATATCTGTTGACCAGTCAGAATGGAAAAGATGTCAGGCATTTGGAAATGCTTCTGGCTGAAGCCAAGAAGGCCAGGCTGCCTGCAGGCCTCATTCCTGCTCCCCTGCCTGCTTGGCTTCTTGTGCTTTGGTGGCTCTTCTGCTCATTATTCAGTTTCACAAGATTTTCTAATGAGACTGTACCGAGATATGGAAATGGCAAAGTCCACTGCGGGAGAGAACTGCTGCTCTTTCTCCACACCATTTTCTGGTGTACCTAAATTTCTGTAATTTAGTGAACTTTAGTTGGGCTATTTCTTTCTAATGTAGAGATATTTTTAATAATTAATTCACCTTATAGTGAATAACCTCATGGACTATTGAAGCCAGCACATATGCCAGTATTTAAGAAATAGGAACTGATGACAAGATAAGTTTGCCTCAGAAATATGATAGTCTTTGGGCATAAAATAGATTGAATTTTGCTTCACTGAGTAAGAAAATTAACATTGGTCATGTGTGACATGTAATTTGGTTTGCAAGGTCTTTCCAAAGGAACTCTGTGCTTTCACTGCACAATGAAATCTGATTTCAGAAAGTAATTATTTGTACCAACCTGCAGGGTGCGGACAAAGCATTCCCTGTTTTGGATGCATTTCCAGGCTACACTAAATCACTGGGGAATCACTATAAATCTTAATTTTGGCATATTTAAAAAAATATTATAAGTGCCTAGAAAAGTAGACAGCCTTTCAGTGTTTTTTTTCAGCAATCTGATGAACCCATAATTTTTCCATCATGGTACAACATAATCAGGTGTTGTTTTTTTTTTTTAGTGTTAAAAATTACATTAACTTTCCAAAAAGACCATTAAAAAAAGAAAAGTTAGTCCTTTCCCTCTGGCAACATCTTTCCCATTTTTCTATAGAAGAAATTGCAATATTGTGAAAGAAAATGCCAGGAATTATCTGTGAGAAAACAGTAGTGCCCTAATCAAAGTATTGTAAAGTAAATAGTGGGGTAGTCAAAGAAGTCCACATGGGTCTAATGAGAAAAAAATACCTGTTTAGACTGTGACTTCATATTTGATTGTGAGACGGTGTCTCACTGAGGAATCAACATTGATTTGATATCCTGATTATCTTCCTCAGCCTTTTGTACTACAACCACTATTTTACTGATGAAAATGGACAAATTATCCTTTTGTGTCCAGGATCAGTAGAACAGTTACCTTCGGCCTCCTGGCAAGCGCAAACACAGGTGTAATAGAGGATCTGCAGAAATGCCAGGGGCTCTTTAAGGATATGCTGAGCAGTACAAAAGAAGTGTAAGGTTTGAGCAGCTCCTCCTTTCCTCACATTTTCCCTTGTTTATGAAAACATTGAAACCTCTGAAATGTGGTTGTCACTCTGTGGAAGGCAGTGCCCTAGGTCAGTATTGTCACAGATCTTTCATATTGTCCAACTAGAACTTTGGTTTGGCACAAGAATACAGGCTAAAAAAAAGAAAGTGGCCATCAAACAAGCAAAGGTAATGCAACCCTACTCCATTTTCATTTATTAGGATGAAGAAAAATATTTTCCTATTCTAGATGATTATTCTGTATTTCAGCACTTTTAGTTCCTTTTTTAGCTGCTTAGAAGACCTTCCTTGAAAAGGTACTTGGCAAACACAAACCTTTGTGAAGAGACCATATTTCATTCTGGCCTTGAATTAGACTTACTCTGCAGAAGTTTATTTTCATGTCTGAAATGAATTTCCTATTGTTTTTGCCAGGGGCGGGAACTAAGATCTGACTACCTTTATCCATCAGGCTTCTATCCATGGCTTGATTATTTTACTGGGTGTTTTTAGTGTTTATTAATCTTTAAAATTCAAGAACAGTGCAAGGAAACCAGAGTTGAACAGTTTGAAAATCTGTAGTTAACTACAGATTTTGTACCTCTGCCATTCTTCTATTTTATCCTTTGCTTTAGGGATCCAATGGCCAGATTTTGAAAGAGCATTTAGAATTTCCCTTGCACTTCCAATAGGACTGTGTTTTCCTGTACCTAAGAGATCCACTTCTGGAAAGACATAAAAGAGGCCACAGTTTATCTTCAGGATCTCGGCCTTCATTTAAAGCAAAATAACTGAAGAAAAAAAAATTTAAAAAAATTATTTGGAGACTACAGCAGCAATTATTGTGATACCTTGCTTTTAAACATCCATGTTCCCTGTGGATTGCATAGCAGCTGTCACCCAGGAACAAGGACAAGCACCCTCCCATGGACACCTTTGCCAGTGTCATTGCAGAAGGGACCTGCTGTGCGCTGGGGCAGATTTTCAAAAGAAAATGCTTATTTATACTATTTTTATGTCAATTAGCACTGCATTAGGTATGATTTTTGCATGTCCCATTGTGCAGGGAGAGGGACAATCTGCTTTGTGGATACTTGCTGTACCCATGTGTGAGTTAGGTATCAAGTTCATGGAATCGTAGGATAATTCAGGTTGGAAGGGACTTCTGGCATGTGAAGAAACAAATATAGAGAAACTGGAATTTTTTATGCTATGATGAGAAGATGTACATAAGACTTAGTTTATGCTAGGGCTTGTTGATAGCTAAAATGAGATTTCCAGGAGCATGTTTCTATTATTTTGATACTGAAAATCCCATAGGAGTTTACTTTTTCCCAGAGTGGTTTCTTAGACTGGTGATACAGGGGTTCCTAAAACTGAGTTCTGACCTTTAGAAATTTCAGAGCAGTTTTTCTCTCACATTCTGTCAAGGTGGTGACATGCAATAACAGCTGAAAAAGCTACAAACTTTGGACAAACTTGTGATGTGCAAAATGTTATAACAAGTTCCCACAGAAACAATTGTTTGGGAAGTTTCTCTACTAAAGCATAAATGTGTCGGGCACTCTTGTGTAGCCATGGGTCTGCCTGGTAGCCATCAGTGGGAATTTTGCCGCTTATCCTCATGCTTGCAGGCACAGGCGTGTAGGAACTAGGGCTGATCATAAAGATACAAAAGACTTTAACATGCAACAGTAATTTATTTTTGTTTTCCAATGTCATAAAAATATATATTAGCATCTTATTGCTATTGCATTAATGATGCATGGCCTATCTTCTTCTTGCTTTATCTGATGCTGTTTCACTCAAATCTCATCTATTAAATGGGTTCATATCTGTTTGCAGACACATTTGAACATACTACAAACAGAATGAAACAACAGCTCTGTGATGTGAATTGCCCAGCTAATTTGCAGGATGCCAGCTTTAGTTATTCATTTTAACACTACAAATATTGTTTGCTTAAGATTTTTAAGGTCAGAAGATTATATGGGCTTTCAAAACTGTGGAAAACTTTATACTACAAGACTGTCATTTCACCCAGACAGCAGGCATGAAGAATGCTAAAAGCACAGAAAACAGGTAGAAAATGATAAGTTCAGAAGAACAGTCGTATTTGTGGATTATTTTGCCTGACTTAGCCAAAGGAAGTTAACAATTTAATAAAAATACCCTTAAAAACCAGACTACTTGCACAGAATGAGAGAAATGGACTCACAGCTTTGATATGTGACTTTCCTTTGAAATTCTCTATATGTTTGATCTGACAGATCTCATCATTACAAGACATGGCCTTTAGTATAATTAACACATAATTTAATCTAAATTTTATGGAGTAATGCTAATGTACCAACATATTCTAAACAGGAATAATATGCAATATAGAAAAAAAATACCCTGCAAAAATATTATTGAATTGTAGCTTGTCAGACTCTTCCAGGACAACTTGAAAATGCGTGACAGCACATAACTAAACACACCTCCTAAGCAAAGGGCAGTGATCCCTGAGAAGTTTTCTTGTGCTTTTATCCTATCCAAGCAAAATAACCCCCAAAGCAATCCTAAGTGTGTGTTCCAAACCTTTGTGTTCACCTCACAGAAAAGACAACGTGACTCTGGGGTATTGAGATCCATGTACTGTAAATGTGCTCACAAGGGTGAGGAACCACAAGTTCCATTAAACCTTTGGGAGCTCTACTAGAGTTGTGGCCAAGCAGAACCATGCAATTACCAGCAGTTAATGCCTTTTTTCCAGCCAAGTATTATTCAAGAACTGTTTTTTAATGGAAAGACAAACTGTGGACACTATTTTGAGCTAATCTTATCACAGTCAGAGCCCTTTCTCTAGCAGTCTATAATTCTCTTTCTCAATGGGAAAATAAGCCCTGATGTCCATTTTGGTGTCACGACTTCGAGGTTTACCGTGTTACTATTCAGAGTGGGTGGCAATTCTCTCCTGACTTCATCATAAGAAAGAAAAAGGAATCAGCATTGCAGATAAATAAATCTCCAGCCTGGGTCCAAAAGCAGAACTGAAAAATGAGCTGTGCATTTGCATGGCTTTTCTGCACTTCGTTCAGCAGAGAGATATTGGCACTCGCACTACTGCAGTCAGTGACATGCTGGAAGCAATCTAGCTGTCCTAAACCCTCATCTGCTCTCTTCAGGGGATGTTGCCTATTTTGATACCCAAGCAAAAATTTTTTAGGCATTCCCTTATTCATTCCCATCTTCACATATGGTTGTCTAATTCAGCACCTGAATTCCACTCATAGCTGGACTTTCAAAAGCTTTTGGTTTTAAAGTTAGGAGTTAAAAGCAAATTAAAAAGAAAAGCCTCTACAGGAATAAGTAATATTGTAGCCATCCCCTTGCACCAATGCTAATGGCAGAGGGTTGAATAACAAAGGGGAGTACTAGGAGCAGGTACAAATTTGCACCCACATATTTGGTAGAATTGCCTCTACATAGCTGTGCATATAGAGAGGGACAGGAGGAAGGCCAGGCCCTACTGTAAGTGTTTTGCGTAGTGCACTCCAGGCACAGATATCCGGCTAAGAGACACCTGTATAATAAATGCTAACTTTTACTGTGGTTCTGGAAAAGACCACTACCAAATTTCTGCTTTTGCAGATTTCTGATTCAGTACTGACCTTGCCAGTGCCAGAGTAGACCAGGAATTGTCTAAGTGAAGTCAATAGAGTCCCACATGTGGGAGTGAGGGCTCTGAATGTACTCATGTTTCCCACCAAGAGAACTGGAGTAACACTGGCTGCCTGAAATCTCCCTGTTTGTCTGTAACCACAACACTAAAATCTGCTCAGGCACTTGAATGCACACCTCAGAATTTTAAACAGAGGAGTACAGTTTCACTCAGTCTTTTAGGTTAAGAATTGTATCTGATCTTAGAAGAAACTTGAATCTGTTGACCTTAAGGCCATATTAGGAAATTGTTATGCTGTTATTTTAACCTCTCCGGGATGGTGGGTTTGCATGTTGGAAGAAGGGTGGGGCCAAATCCTCAGTTTTATTCAAAATGGAGTATTTTTCTACAGTAGCTTTAAATTAGATTAGACTAAAGACATGGACAGGCATGTAAATGTGCTATCAAATTAAATTTTGAGATATAATTGTGTATATTGAGAGAAACAGAAAGGTAGATATGTGGATATGTAGACCGAAGTCTCCTTTTTTAGGGAAAGAGAAATAGAGGCAAGAGAAGGCACAGGAGTGGTGGCAGTTTCATTTTCCCTGTCTCTTAGCATTGCTCTAATAGACTTAAGAAAGTATCGAAATGGCAACAGCAGTAAGACCTGTTGGACAACAGCTCATATTCAGGAGAGCATTAAAATGTGCATAAATCCTTTATTGATGTATTTGAAGCATCCAGTATAAATCAGAGTTCATTTTCTTTGGTGCTGTGCAAACACAAGTTTGTTTTTTTTTCTCAGCAAGAGCCTAGTTTTATAGTGGGGTTTTTTGTGTGTGTTGTATATTGTTCTATATTGTTCTCTATTATTATCTTATCTAATTTACTTCATTTGTACTGGGTTTAACAATTTCTGCAAATTTTTTCAAGCAAAAGGGTACACTGTGAAATATCTGAGGGGAATCTGCAAGGTTTTATGTAGATGCCTTATTCCTTTATTAAGACAAAATCCTTTTGCTCATTCTCCTAGAGTTCAATGACATTTCAAATTTGCTACAAAAGAGTTCATATAATTTGCCATTAAGAGCAGATGCACTCTTTACCCTGCCTTTTTCTGAGTGAGCAGTTCCCTCAGATATTTGTCAGGATGTGGGAAACCAGGATAATTTCCTTCATTTTCTTGGAGAAATCTCCACTCCCATTTCCGAGATTTCACGATTAATAGTCCTAGATGTTGTGAAAGTTACATAAAGGAAGGGATGCTCCATTTTTCTCTTGGACAATATCCTGTTTTGCTGAACTAATGCAGTAATGGCCACCAGTGATGACAGAGTTGCCCCAGGTACCAGCCCTGGGCTCCATCTTCCCCCTCACCCACACCTCATTCACATTCTGCTGAAGCTGGGCATCCATCCAGAAGCTTTGCAAACTGGACAGGTAGAAACAGATCTACAAGTGCATGTTCAATCAATAATACAAAGTGCTTGTCATCCTTGCTTTACATTGGCTGACATTTTTAGCTTTCTTAGGCCAAAACCTCTGGGATTTCCATGGCTGTCCTCCACCTGCAAAGAGAAAATATGTTCTTTTGTAAATTCCCTAAGAAATGTCTTCACCTAGAAGGTATCATCTCAGTGGATAAAGTACTCAGCCTCATTTCTACAGGCTCTAGAGTTCACCAGTGTAGGCTCATGTCTGTGGCTGATCACAAGGCAGAAAATTAAAGACTGAGATTGACTGAGGGAGAACGCGTAAGTGTACTGGTGCATCATTTTAAAAAAAGAACAAACACATCATATACCAGTCTTAAGAAGATTATAAAATATGATTGTTATTTGAAACTTACCTTTTCCTATAAGGAGTGATTCCATGAAAATGAACCCATTTCAAAGGTTAAATGTCTGATCTTCAGATCCCTGCTCACAAGTAATCCTCATTGCTGGGTTTATTCACACTTGTGGCAGGTGAAAAAACATGAGTGAGACTATATTCTTACCTAGATCAGAACAGCACTTAAAAAATTATCTTTATTATTAAGTATATTCTTACTGCCATCAAGATGCTCAAGGACAGTTTTGAACTGAGATTTTATGTATTTTGCATGGAATAATTCACAAATAGTTAAACATGTAGTCACCATGGTAGCAATGAAAAAATTGTAAATGTGTTGCATGGATTCTGCTATCGTGAGTGTGCATCTAACCCAAAATGTTTGGCTGAATTAGTTCAATGGCACCATCAGCTCCTTAAGGCACTTGTAACTCAGACTGGAAAAGTTTCATTCTTTCTCCTGTTTTATTGCAATCAATTTTGTCCAGACTAAGCTTGCTATCCAGGAAAAAGGCAAGGTCAAAGACAAAAACCTGCAGCATAAGATGTCTGTAATGATCTCTATTATCTTTGCTATTACTACAACAACAAAAAGAGGTCTATTTCCTGTCCTGATAGTGCTTTTTTAAGTGAGATAGCAAGTTATTTTTCTCTCTTATCTTAGCAAGAATTTAATTTAACTCACTTCAAAACAAATTTTAACCTTCTTTTTCTTGGAGGTTGGAAAGGTCTGCAAGGATTTATAGGATTTTCACGTACATAAATTGAACCAAGATTTCATCAGAGGCACTATTCTAAAATGCATAAGGTTCCACTTCAGAATAGCTATGGAATGGTTCAGAACTCTCCAGAATCTGGTATATAAACCATTAATCTCTGCAGGACATCTCTAGAACTGTGCAGCTACATTTTGATTGATTACATTTTTAATATACTTGTATTAATATATGAATATATTATATGAATATTTTATATTAATCTTTGCCCCTTACTTTTGGCTATGTTATACAATTTTTGGGTTTTTTTAATTAAAGGAGGTTCTTAATGGCTCAATTTGAAACACATAACCTGTGGACTTTGTGTTGACATGTGAAACCTACTTTGATGGTTTAATCTTACTCCAACTACCAAGTCCTATACACATGTTCCCATAATTAATATTGTATGTCCTCCATCTGCTACTCCTTTTATCAGAGGGGGAGTTCAGACAGGACCTTATCACACTGGGTACTCTGAAAATGTACTACTTACTTATTTTAGATATTATCATTACTAAAATTAGGACTAACAGAAAGCCAAAATAAGGATGCTAGAAGCATATGTCTTCATATACCAATGCAACATTTTCTCCAAGAGGATTTAAATCAAAGCACTTGCCAGGCACTAGCAACTTTCACTGATTAATCGTGAAAAATATTTCATTAGCATGGCAGACTGGCAAGACTGGAGCTATGTTGAGCAGGAAAAAACTGAATGTTGTTGTAAGTTTCTTTCCAAAATAAAAGGAGAAATATGCTAATGACCTCTCCTATAAAACTCTTGTCCCCTTCCACACATAAAGCTACCATTTATAGTGCGTTTGGATTTTAAAGTAACCTCCTCTTATTTAGTCTAAACAAGCATGTCTCCTTAGCAACAAATGTCACCTAATTAAAGTATGTCACTCAACTTAGCATCTCAATGAAAGATTGAAGTAGAAAGGGCACTATGAAGCAGCTGAAAGCAAAAGGGAAAAAATGCAAGGAATGCCAAGGACCCTTCAGGAATATCAGATAAAAAAAGTCACTGAAAAATGAGCTCATTAAAGGAATAAAAATATATTGAAATGGCACTTATTTAGAATTGCTTGTAAACCTAATTTTTATTCTTTGCAGGTTTTACAGGTTATCATTAGGTACAATTTTTTGGGGTCTTTTTCTTTTTTTTCTCAGAGAGGAAAAACATGTATCACTAATTTCCTTTAGGTAACTAGATTAAAAATGTCCTAAAAGCTTAAGGTAAGAGACCCTCTTAATATTGTTCACCACTGACAAAACAGTGTGGGAAAGTTCAAGTTTAAGAAAGAAAAATACCTTATCCCAATATCACAAAAGTAGGATTGAAGAAGGACCTTTGGAAATGCCCTGCGCTTTCTTGAACGCTGCTGACATTTCTTTGAATAGAAGTAGGTCTAGGGGAGTGCTGAGGACTTCCTGTGAGTCCCATTTTCCTTAGGCCTTTCTACAGCAAATAGGTTGATGACTAAACTCAGGAACCACTGAAATCCCAGTGGGATATGAATTACACAGTCCAAATGACTTCTGAGGCTTTGAAAGGACCCCTGTGACTGTACTGGAATTTTGTGTCACTTCCAGATTGTGCCAGGGCAAGTCTTTGGCACAATTAAGCTTTCATACCTGAGATGGTCTGAGCCTGCCTACGTAAAGCCAGCTGAGTGGGTGTCTGACCATAGACTATTCTCATGGCAAGGGCTTATCAGAAGAAGGAACACAACAGCAGAGGAACCCTGAGTAGTCAGGTGAGGTGGATGATCTCAAATACCTGGCTCCACATCATTTATTTAGAGTCATAAATGTCAGTGGACATAAATGTCAGGGATTTGAGTCGCTTGTGACTCTCCTCTATAGATGAAGTGCTCAACCTCTTCAGTCCTTAATCATGGCTGAAACTCAGGAGAAGCTTAAGCCTTTGCAGTCTGAAATTGGCCTAAAGCCGGTTGTGCTTTGAACTCTTCCCTCCGAACTTCTCTTTGCTCACAGGTTTCCTCTTTTGTGTTATTTTCCCAGCCTACAACTTCAGCTGCTGTCCCCTTGGTACAAACTCTTCCATGTATCAGTTTCAGCTGCAGGCAGCCTCAGCGCCGGCAAGGAGCCTTTGCTTTAGCAGCAGCTCAAAGCCTCTCATCTCTGCCTAGCTTCACTCTTGATGCCAGTCTGCTTGGTTTCATGGGAACTCGTGCTAGGATCAATACTAACCCTGTTTAAAGGGCCAAGCTATGTAAAGTTGCTCTTGGACCCTCTGAAGTTTGTAAATTCAGGTAATATCCTACAAAAGTGATGATGTCCTTCTGACGTGCTGCAATTTCCTCTATGAATTCTAAGGCTGGGTGACTCAATCCAGGCTGCACCTCAGGAGGACAGAGGCAGACAAACAGGAAAACACCTAAGAAGAATGCAATGTTTCTCTTGGACCTCCAGGAAAATTTGAATTGAGCTCAGGCGTTGACCAAAGACATTTGGGGAAGGATTTCTTACCTGAAGGTGGTATTTATTTTGTAGCACCAGCATGTTGTCTGGATTGGATAATAATATGCCCACTGAGCTTACTTTCGTCACCGCTTTTCCTCTGACCTCATTCTGCTTCCTGATGACAGATGTTTTCATAGACAATACCTTTCAAAAAAAATTTAAAAATAATTTGGGAGGCCTCCATGTACAGTCAATGAAGAGGTTTGTGTAATTAAAAAGGACCACTCTTGACAATTGTTCTGCAGCTCCATATACCACAATGGTTATTTGTGAGTTTGGTCATTTTCAAAACCTTGTGGGTAAACACTGCTGAACCAGGTCTTCATTTGCAATTTTAATGAAAGAGGAAGTCTTCAAAATAAAAGCCTTTGCCAATCCACCAAAATAGTGAAATAGGTAACTAGTTACAACCGAAGTTCAGTGACAGAACACAATGTATTTTGATCACAGGCTTACTAGCTGGTAAGAGAGACAAAAAAGGAAAAAGTCACTGTGGCAAGAAAGATTTCATATTCAAAGACAACTAGACCTTACTGTAGTAATGGTAAAATTCCTATTCCTTTTTGTGGATCCCAGAGCAAACTAGGTTCTGCTCTTATTTTCCCTTTTTGTATATCCCTTAAAGATCTAGAGATAGGAACAATTTACATCTCTGTGGACTGATACAATTGTCCATGGAGTATCACAACATTTAACCAACCATGTATAACATCAATGCATAAGGTGCGATCTCTAGAGCAAATCTTTGAGTATCTGTTTAGATAATGAAACTACACCAGATTTGCCTCTTATCTTCCCAGTAATGACTATGCATCCCTGCCTGCTCTAGGATTTCAAATCTGAGATTATCACCTTATGCCTGGACTATTTTAAAAGAGCCTTAACACGTTATTCACCTGCAGGAGGACAGAGGCACGGAGCTCACATCACCAAAACCTGCTAAGACAAGACATGCAGTATGTTTTCCAGCACATTTAGACATCAGAGAACACAGAGTACTCCTTGCTAGAGGGTTTTAAAACCATTACAGCTCAGCAAGCAAAATGTGTGTACTGTGTAAATACCTTGGTCTACAGTTCCCCTCGGGTCACCTGGCTCTGGATTTGCATGCAAGACAATCCTGCTACGTGAAATAGAAGAGGATGACTGCACACACATATACACATTCCCAAACTCTGAAGGCCAGATTGACTGTCTGGGCCTCACTGGCATTGCTCAGGGTTCAAAGGCTTGGAGCACTTGTTTTGGATTTACTGCTTGAACGAAGTCATTACTTGCTCTTTCCATTCCTGAATGATAAATGGAGGCATGATTCATCTGACATATGAAGATCCCTGGAGTATTGGTAGCCTTGTAGTTTGGATGTTAGAATCTAATCTAGGCATAAATGATTACTGACTTCATGCTTACTGGATTAGAGCCTTCCGGGGGAATTCGTTCCTCTTTCCCAGTTCTTTGTAGAAAGCAGCTAATTCCTAAAAGTGGAAAATGGCATTATGACCATGTACCTGATAGATACCTTTCACTGTTAATGTTATTATAATATATGGACTTAGTGGGGAAAAATCCAAATGCTTGTAAATCATTAATTTCTGGTGGAATGTCTGGCCTAGCACAAACAACTCAGGTTAGTGTTGTATCCCTGTGTGGGGAGAGCACATTGATGGTGGGTCTAGCACCAAATCCTCCAGTTTTATCTTCCTGTTCTCCTCAAGGAACTCACATGAAGGAAAGTCTCCTGAAAGCCTCATGGGATACACACTTCATCTCTGCATGCTATCAATGCTTTTTTCCTGAGCAGTAAGATGGAAAACCCTGCTGGCAAATGGAGATTTCTTATTTCTGTGTTCTTGCTTTCAGTGCTTCTTGCAACATGCAGAAGCATCTTCTCCCTCAAAATTACAATCAGAAACTCTTCTCCTTCTGCATGACACAGTGGGTCATGCAAAATTGTATTTTGAAGACAGTCTTACTTGCCCATGAAGGCACAAGAATCTTTTAAACAGGCATTTAGAAACATTTAAAAGAGTCGATTCATGCAACTGTAATTTAAGTAAGCTCCATTACTTAGTTAAGTGGTTTGCAAAAAAACATATAAGCTATATCTATGTAATTATATTTAAAGCTGCATTTCTTCAGTGTGGAAAGGAACAGGAGTACAGAGCTGTTCTGAATGCCCACTGCCTATTTCTATTAACTCTGTCACAGCTCCCTTTCTCTGTGAGGTGTCTGTTCATCTAAAAATCTGTCCTGACAAATGCAGGAAGAAAGACTCTGCAAATACCTTCTCATGCACACAAACAGAAGGGTACTGATAATTTCAAAGATCAAGTCATGTCCTATTTTCTGGCAGTAGGGAGGATCATAGAAATTACCTTCTGGAACCCACTCCTGGTGGGATGAGGAAGAAAATTGTAAAAGTGAGAAAATTCATGGGTTGAGATAAAGACAATTTAACAGGTAAAGCAAAAGCTGTGTACATGAGCAAAGCAAAACAAGGTGTTCATTCACAACTTCCCATGGGCAAGCAAGTGTTCAGCCATCTCCAGGAGAGCAGGGCTGCATCACACAGAACAGTGAGTTGGGAAGACAATTGTCACTCTCAACATCCTGTGCTTTCATTCTTCTTTCCCGAGTTTATATGTTGAGCATGATGCCATATGGTCTGGAATATCCCTCTGGTCAATCTGGGTCAGCTGTCCCAGCTCTGTCCCCTCTCAACTTCTTGTGCATCCCCAGACTCCTCGCTGGTGGGGTAGTATAAGAAGTAGAAAAGGCCATGAAGCTGTGCAAGTGCTGCTTGGCGATAACAAAAACATTTTCACACTATCAACACCATTTTCAGCAGAAATACAAGATATAGCACCATATGAACTACTATGAAAAAAAATGAACTCTACCCCAACCAAAACCAGCATTAGAAAACATGATGTGCAACAAAGCTGGAATCATGCAATTCTAGGTTTCACCCGGTCATGTCTTTTTTGTCTATAGGCTTTTCTCTCCCCTTGTGCAGAGGGAATAATATGTTGTAACAGTGATTTTATGACTTGATGGTAATATGTAGTGCCAATGCTGAGATATCATTGCTGTAAAGGTAGCTTGCTTCTTCCTCCCTGTCCTTGCATAAGAGAATCACTTAATTTCCTTTCCACTCTGGCTGTGACTACTACCCTGACCTACTCTGCAACGCAGGCCACATCATCTTGAAAAGTTTTTTTTTCCTTTTATTTTACCATTCCAGTCTAATGAATTATATAGATCTTGAAAGAGAAAACCTGAGCTGAGAAATGTGGAATGCAATGTTGAAAAGAGCCTTTCTTACTTTTTTGTTTAGCTGTAGTTCAGAAAGGGACAACAGCAAATGCTTGAGAGCCAGCCAAATGGAAATTACTTCAAGTACTATCTCAAGTGTAATGGAACTGAGGTACTTTTAGCATACCGTACTCATTAGGTACTTGTAACATCCAGCACTTCTAAGTGCTGTAGTCAGACAACACTTTGCACAGTGCTCTGAAAAAATCTGCGGTGCATTCTGAGTCAATGAAGTTTTAGCAGTAATTAACTTGTGTTTTTTTAGACATTCATCACATCAGCATGGGAATGAAAGACTACTGAGTCACTAACTTAGATTTTAGAATAGAGGAATACTTTTTATAGCCACATTTTACCTCTCTAAGAATGTGTCTTCCCCACAGGTTTGCTTTCTCACAGTCAAATTAAATAAATAGAAAGGCATTTGTTTTGTATCGCAAACCAAGCCATATAATCCGCAAGGCTTTTGTGGCTTGTGGGTCATACTAAACACCACACCTGTTGACAAGAGGCAGAAGTTGTCTAAGTGTTGGCATGAATATAAACAAGTTTTCTATATTTTGCCTGTGACTTGTACAAGTTATAAATGTGAATGACTATGTGCTGGAGCTCCTTAAAAAAATATGGTGCTTATCTGTGAGATAAGGAAGTTTCATTCTGTGTGTTCTTAGCTCGAATTACCTGAAAACATCCACTTCACTGGAATGAGCTGGTATCTTAACATCTATTCCCAAACAAAAATATACATATATTAAACCTATAGTATGATATTTAATTTATAGAAAATGCAGGGAAAAACCAGAAAATTGGAAGGAATTACAAGAAGTAGAAAAAAATTAAAGTAAGGAAAATTTTATTTTGAGGGATCTAAATTTATGAATCACTATTTTGGAACCAATTTATTAAATCCAAGGTAATGCTAGGAAAGCAAAGGATATAGATCTCATTTAAGACCAGCACATAACTGGGAGAACATATATACAGCACAGAAACTACCTGTAAGGCTTTAAGAGTGTAAGCAGCACAAAGATATGATTTGAGCATGAGTAAAATTAGGAACACGAGCTACAAGAAAATACAATAATAGCACGAAACATTTGCTGATTATATCTATGGGGAATTTTCTGGCTCTGGAAATAACATACTGAGAAAACAATGAGAGTCCTCTATTGTCTAGTTCCTTTAAACAAAACTGAGAAAGAGCACTGGAAAAACATCGCTCAGAGAACAATCGTTTACCAGGAGAGGAATGGAAAAATGAGTGTATTGTCTTAGATCATTTAATCAGTCTTTTATGATTCTGTGAAACCTTACAGCTGCCTTAAAAAATGTTTCTGGAGGCCTAATTCATTGCATAATATACACTTATTAAGAAACATACTGAAAAATACTTACAGAGTCTTTTTCTCAGGAAAGAGCAATACCCTCCCCTTTCCTAGATAGTTTATGTAGAGGACACTTTTGGAAAGGAAAGTAAGAGTTGATGGGGTTTTCCACGCTATACAAATCTGCACTGATTGAGGAAATAAACATGAAAATTTTAGAAAATATTCTGTTCACACTGCAGGAAAATATCCCTCTGTTACTTGTCAGATGAAAATTCAAGGGAAGGGACAATTCAAAATTTATCTCCTTACAAGATACAAGACTAGGTAACAGAGGCATAGTTCCTGCAGTGACAGGGGAAAAGACTCATTATTTGAGCTCAGATGCTAATCAGCCATTTGGTTTTAAGAGGCAGCTTGAAGGACAGCAAGTGGAAGACACTTATTACTTAGTTGGTGTATCAGGCCAAAAGCCAGGAAGGAATTTCCTTTGCTGCCATCATAACATGGGCATAACCTTTTGCTGACTGAAAACATCGCATCTCCATTGGTGATAAAAAATGTGTAGAAAAAAAGTGAGACTGCATGATGCCCTAGGGTCATGAGTGAGAGCGAAGTCCCAGAGAAAGGGGGTTCCAAGGCCTTGCAGGAAGCTTCTGCAAAGGAGAAGACCAGAGGGATGGGAAGGTGATGCACTGAACCCCAGGGCCCTGAGCTGGATGAGCAGCCTGTCCCTTGAAATACCAGGGATAGACTATAGACTCCCAGCCCCTGGCACTGGCAGTCTTCATTGTAACATGAGGGGAAGGTGCCAGCATGCCCAACAGCCTCCTTCCCTCTTCTGCTTTGCCACTGCACATCTTTCACCCGCCCTCTGGGACTGCTCGTGGCCCTTGGCATTCTCTAGAAAACCAGGAGTTAACTGGTGGTTAACCTCTCACTGCTTCAGTTAGAGTTAGGGTTGGACAGACTCTAAAATAAGTCACACCTTGGCCCGGAGCCATAGGTAATAATCCAAAACAGTAAGAGACTATCACTTGTGTCCTGGTTTTCAGCTAGGACAGAGTTAATTTTATGGCAGCAGCTGTGAGGGGGAGGAGCCTGGAGCCATATGGACATCTCTAGGTTGTTATTCTATACCACCATTCCATTCACTGCTGTACAGACTGTAAATACTTCCACAGCCTGGGTATTTGTGTGTACACAGGTGTATGTATAGATATATGAATAGGTGTATCACAAAACAATGTGTGGATATATAAATTCATTTATAGTCTCTATAATAATTTACCAATGTATGTAATTAATACAGCAACAGTCACATTAACAGAGGAGTATTACGATATTAATGTTATTTATAATTAATAACAATATGCAACATATACATAAGGCTTTATGTGTAGCATATAATACAATACTTGAGATTGTTGTAGTATAGCACAATAGGAATACAGCATGATTGATATACATCAGATATATATATAATCTGGTACTGAGCAGTAGAGCAGACTGAGTAAGGAAAGATCTCTTTTTTGCAAAGCTATTTTGGACAATCTCAGCAAATCTTTCTGATGGAAAAATCTTTGTGTGACACTTTAAAACCTGATGCTAGGAAATTAATTCAGGTGATCATGATGCTGTTCTAACATCATGACAGATGTAAGCTACAATTCAAGGAGCAATTTCTAAACATAATAAGCAATTGACAGCTGTGCAGGCTCATCCTCTCAAACTAGTCAAGGTGCCTACACATCCAGATATGAGAGGAAAATGGCAACTCAAAACTGGCATTCAGCAAAAGACAAGAATAGGCTGTGTAAGGAGCTGAAATTACATTTATCCCATGCTTCTCAGTGTTTCTGATGGACATGACAGAGAACTATGCTGATGATTTATTGGTCCTATGGTTATCACTTTGTCTCATAAAAAAAGCAAGCTGATTTATATAAAAGATAAAGGAGCTGATAGGAACTGATGGTCAGAGTTAAACCTGCTTCAACAGAAACAGAATGAGGCACTGAAAGAATAACAAATTCTGTGCAGTTTACAAGCAATTTACTTCTGAAGTTAAAGCACTTGCATCAACAAAACAAAGTGAAGTAGATAGTTAAGGAGTGTCAGAATTTGGCAGCTGGTAAGGGAATGACCAGAAAATCAGCGTGGACAAATCTCCACATTGATGCCTTAAGTTTTAGCTTTCATATTTTTCAGATTCTTTACTACATTAGTATATAACTCTGTACTTCGAGTGTTAGCAATTTCTCTTCCCAGTTTAGTTAGACAAAGCAATCCTTTTCCAGTCTGAGAACCAAGGACACCGTTACAACTTCAGGCCCAAGAAAGTTTAAACAACAGTGAACTGAGGAGAGAAAACTGGGAGGACGGGACTTCATTACCTGAAGCTGTAATTGGACAATTAACCCCAATATGCAAATGGACCAAAACTTATAAAAGTGTGGAAACTCATGACATGGTGTCCCTCTTGGGTGCAGCTTTGGCCAGACTCTTGTAGTACACAAGGTGTATCCTTTGAATGCCTTTTAATAAATATCTGCTTTATTCCTTTGACTCTGTCTAGCCTCTGTTCTAGGTAGCCTCTCAAGGCGTCAACATTACCTTCACAAAACCTTTCTTTCTACTTGTATGATGTCAAGGTAAAGGTTGTTATTGGCAATAAAATAAGAAGCAAATGAATTAATATGATTGCTTTCATTTTTGGGTGACACAGTACCTATGTGGACTTCAATTTTTTTCTGTTGAACCATCCTGCCTGAAAACTCCAGGAAATATATGAATGTAGGCATGAATTATTCAATGTTTCCAGCTATGTAGCTGAAGCCATCAAGTCTTGTGATGTGTACTTAAAATGTCACATGTAATGGTGAGGTTTACAAAAAACAGGCCCAGGCAAAAAGTCAGCAGAAATGGTGAATACTTCCACAAAACAGCAGATTGCTATGTATTTACTAAAGACAGAACAGAATCCTCTCTGATTGTCATGACCTACACAAATAGCCCAATACCTATGAAGCAAAACACATCTCATTCACCTTCATGCAATCACCATCATGATTTCCAATGATATGGATATTGATAAAGAGTGATACTTCATTAAATAATATTTTACTCCCTTTTATGTAGCACTGCTGAAAAAAAGGTCAGAGGAATCAGACTGCAGTAGATTCTTTGTCTCTAAATTAATATTATACCTATTATAGGAAATTCAGACAGAGCACTTGATTTTGTAGCCTTAAATTTTTGTCACATATGTATGTTAAAAAAAAAATTCTTATCTGTACCTGTCCAAAACAGGTAAAAAATTATGCTTCTTGTTTTTGGAAAATCCATTGCTCCAGAAGCAAAATGCAGCCGACATACATACATAGGCAGAGGCATCTTCCCTTTTCAGTGTACCTGTTAGGGTGCTCCTAAGATAATACAGCCCATACCCATTCATATAAAATGAAATAATCCAGTACATAATGGTAGTATGTTGCAGAAGATACATATATACATAAAAATATAGAAATACATACTCAAAAACTTGTAAGCAGAAAGACTCAGACTGTGCCTTTGTTTCAGAGTATTGGAATTTAACATGACTCTGTACAGCAAGATACTGTGTTAGGTCTCCAGCATCTGAAATTGTGTCTCATCCTCTTCCTGTCGGACTTCTACCTGCCTTGTGAAAAGAGGTGTGCTCTGCCTGGAAAACTTGTCCTGTTTTTCCAGTTTTTGGTGCTGAATGTATTTGTTTCTGTGATGCTTAGGAAACACACACTCTGACTGAACTTCCTTTCTTATAAAAGACCTCAGTGTAAAGTTATCCTTTCCTTCCTGCTGCAAAATATTTTGACTTGTGACGATTAGGGTTGCTCAGAGAAAGCAACAAAATATTCGCCAACATTATATCTTTCTTCCTTCACCTCCCTTTTCTACCCTTTGAGAAAAGAAGTTCACCTTTCATTTACTGTTGATGTTGAACACTTGGAAATCTGGCAATATTTCCAAGTTATGCTGAAAACTCAAGATACTGTCAATCCCTTTTTAATCTTTAGAAATGATCTCGTACACTAAATACTGGCTTGAAGTTTGTATATTATATTCATGATTCACTACCTGTCCTGGTCTTCTTCTCAATTTCAGATGAAGCTTGACCTATGAAAGACATAAATCCTCCCTTCCGAAAAGGACATGAATCCTCCCTTCTCCTGCTATTTGCACAGCTGTGATCAGCAGAGTCTTTTGAACAGAAGATCCCTGTCTCTAAGGGAAGGGTGCTGACTACAGCAGCCTGCCAGAGTTTACTGATTTCCTGGGTGCCCCTGCTGATCTTCCAGGAGTAGCCCACCTTGGTACGTAAGCATCTGGAGACAGTTTGTGACCTTCTGAAGTAGAGAAATCTAGTCACTCCATAGGGACTGAATTTTTATCATTTCACTGTATTCCAGAAAGATCAGACATCCTTGTTTACGTAGTCTGACTTTTCAGTGCCCACATGGGTGACAGGCAGTTTGGGACCCACTCAAGTGCCTGCTCAAGTAATTTGTGACACTTTAAGTGCTCTGCGGTACCTGATATGTCACAGCTCATATTTTTAGTAGGTCCATGCTATTCAGAAACAAGAGGTGGATACCAGGTAGGACACCTTGGTACCAACCTGCATTTTAGATGTTGAGGTTCCTCTCAGTCACAAAGACTTCTTTTCTTTTTCAGAATACAGAAATTTTGATTAATCTTCTTCCTTTGATGAGCTGATAACTTTTTACTTCTGCACCATGCTTCTGAGATATCACGGCACTTCGTCACCCTTGTGTTTAGTTCTAAGTTTTGCTGTTCAGCCCTCTCTAAATGAGGACCACAAACACTTTGGGACCTCGGCTATGTAGGTCCAGACTTCAGATATTTTCCTCTAATAGTTTTATTTTACATCTTTGCCTGTAAAACAATAGCTGCATCCCAGCAGCCTCATCTATCTCATCCAATATAGCTTCCCAAACCTATCCATGAGGAGATTTTCAAAATATCACAAAATGCCTGTCATTTTTCCATTTTAAATGATGACCTTAATCCATGCCATGATGTGCCCCAACTAGATGTATGAGTTACGGAATGGACAGATCTCAAGTTTCTGAGCCCTAAAAGAAGACCTCTAAATAACATCCTGTGCCCAACCTCCAACACCTTCTCTGTAAAAGCAAGAGCTCACAGATGTTCCTAATCAAAGTTGTCAGACCAGCACAGCCCCTTGGAGACCACAGGGTGTTTAAAAGTGCAAGAAAGCTGGTTGCTTAGGTACCTACTTGGATCACATTTAGCTTCTTGATCCTTTCCCTTGAGGGGATGGGCAACTGAGTAACCTCATCAATTCTTCTTCAGTCTCTGAAGTGATTTAAGTGATTTAAGGTTTTATATCTGAATGTACTGCATGGCTTTGCACACCCAGCTCTGGCCATGAGATCTAGTCTTCAGCACTCTGAAGAATATTGTTTAGCTCCAGAGCTCAGGTTTTCTGGGCACATTTGTTTTTGCTGGGAATTTAACTCTGTAACTGGCTGTTGTGTTTTTGTCTTTGTCAGGAGTGGTAAACTTGTTTATTTATCTAATACTGAATTCTTGGGCTCCAGCACTGTTCTTGACTTAATTCTTTGTGAGCCAAAATACACATTACCACTGGCGGGTGAGGGTTATTCAGTGATTGTGTCAGGAGTGGGATACAGCCTAATGGGAGAGGGTCAGAATCTGGGTTATTTAGGGTGAGACACTTTCTCTCCACTCCTCTGCTTCTCCCACCAGAGGGTCCACATGGGAATGGGTGCCCATGTAGAAGCACCCTGGCACATGGGACAATATCAGAGTGGGACTACCTGAGGGCAACTAGATTTTCCAGCCTTCATTCTGATTCATAGCAGTCTGGGCCAGGGCAAATATGAAGTTGCTTGTAATGAAATATGTGCAACAGTATGCACCTCCCCAGATCTCCTCTGCTGCCCTCATGGCGAGCCCCAGGCAATGCCATCTAGCTGAGAAGAATAAACAAACCATTCAAGACCTTTGTTTGCCTGTGAGTCATGAGGGGGCTACTCACTAGAGTATTAAGAAAGATAAACATATGGCAAAACTCTAAAAACTATTTCTGGAAAACTTTACTGGAGGGAACAGCTAATCCATTGTTCAGAGCCTGCAGAGAATTACAAGGCTGGGGAGAGGAATGGGAGCAGGAAAGTAGCAAAAAAACAAAAAAAAAAAAGCCAAGAGATCAAAAATTGAGAATGGCTGTAATTACCACTGTAGGCACAAGGGTTTTGTGGGAAGAGGGGGGTGACTGACACAGGGGACTTGCAGGAGGGGTTGGATCTGTATGCAGTCATAACAGGAGGGAGCTGTTATTCGTCTCCTCAGGAAGTAAACAGGGAATATCATGCATTATTTGATTGTTACTCCGAAGGGAAAGAATATTGGTTAGAAATTATGAAGAGTTATTTGATGATTAAAGTTAGCACAAAACCAACAAATCATTTCCCCCATATGCTTCAGCTGAAAGGCCAAAGGGAATATTAAACCTGAAAGTCCAAATGTCTCTCTCCTCTTTTTGCCCCTCTAGGTTTTTTTTTTTTTTTTTTGTTGAAAAGGCATCTCTCCATTCCTGGTTTTATTTACTGCTATTTTAGGAGTTTTATTTATTACTGTTAATGAAAGCATCACAGATGTATGCAGAAACTTTCACGTGTTGCTACGGAGAAGCCATGCAGCAGCATCAGTGTTTCCTGAGGTGTAGACATGCTCTCTCTCCTTAGGACAGTCCCTGAGAGTCTCTGTGAGGCACCTCTGGTTCCACCTCTGGTGCAACCGAGTCTCTGTGCTTTTCTCTGTTATGCTGCAGAATAAGGTGCAGCTACAAGAATTTAATAAAGTAACTGCAGGTGTTCAGTGGAGAAATGTAACTTCTATCTTTGTTTTAATGATGTTGGTCAAGCTGAAACTTACCCATGGCGCTGTTTGGCATGAAGACCTTAACAACATATTGCTTTAGACTTAGCTTCAGATGGCAGCTAGTACTCATGCACACTGGACAGTAGCTTTTCAGAGCTCTTGATATAGGCAGGCACCTGTTAATTGGATTAGGATTGAAGCCAAAAGATAAAGCTGAATAAAATTCTGATTACTACCTCTGAAAAAATTTGAATGAGTTGGAGTTCAGGAAGATAAATAGCTTAAGGTATTGGTATAAACGTGGCTTGAGTATGCATTGAGGATTGGTAAACAACAACATAAAAGATAAAGCTGAGTATTTTGAGGGGTGCAGTTCACAGACTGGATTTAGTCTTAAGCCTAGCTCCAAACTGCCTGAGCACTATTGCTGAGGCACTGACTCCTAATCCTAATGTGCCCCTTTCTCACAGACACCTACTGACTCTAACACCATTTTAGGGAAAAAAACCAAACACATGCCAATATAATTGTAATCCACCCAGTGTCTGTAGTTGAAAGAAAATCACCCCCTGGGCCTGAGCCTCATATTATTTGTTGTGGCCTTTCCCTGCACCCTTATACCTTGTGCAAAGTGCCTGCCATGCCAGGTCCCACTCAGACTTCAGGATCTCCACCCTTTGGAGCTCTCCTTGGCCGGCACAAGTCACCTTTGATGGTGGCTCTGGCACTAAGCTCTTTGCTGACCTGCAGCCCCACCAGCCCTGAGCTACCCTGTGACAGCGCTGCCTGCCAGCTCTGACCATTGCCTTATTAGTGCAAGACTTCCTAACGAATGGCCTCTCCTCCTGTCCCAAAGAGGGGTTGTTTCCCTGTTCCACCCACAGCACTGATTTGACTCAACCACAGCTGTAACACAAGAGTTCCTTAATTTACCAAACATGTACTGTACACTCTGCATTGGATTCATCCTCTGTCCTATCCCAAAGTAATCCAGTAGCCAAAATCCTGAACCCAGTCTGGCATGGCTTAGGATCTAGCCCAGCTACTTCACTAGCTATAAACTGACTCTCAGCTCTTCACTTCCTTCTAGTTCTTACCTAACCTAGGATAGTCATGGGCAGCAGGCATTTATTAAACAAACCAAAACTATCCAGTGATAACTCCCTACAGTTTAGAAACTGCCTTGCATCTAACTTTAGGTTTCATACAAGTCATAACCTAAGATCTAATGGCTTACCAGCAGGTCACCTGTGGTTTATCTCTTTGCTAGTCTGCCATCACCAAATGAGACACATCATAAACCTTAGTCACATACTGCCACTGCCAGAAAATTTACACAGAGACTGCCTACTGCCTTTAAAACCAGGCCAAGGTTATTGTTAGACATAACTATATTCTGAATTCTTTGCTCTTTATTGGTCCCAATCCTATCTGCATCTTCATCTGTTAGCTACAAAATTAAGTTGCCATCTGCCGATTCCATACTCTGTCTCGACTGAATTTTTTGGCTTGTCAAAGTGTAATGTCACTCCAGCTCTTTGTGGTGAACAAGATTTCACAAATGTCACTTGATTTGAATTATATTTTGATACAAATGCACAAGAAGGCAGTACACAAAGCGGAACAAAAATTTATGTTCAAAATGGAATTTGAAGTAGGAATGCTTTGGGAAAGCTTGCTGCTGTAATAATTTGGTTTTGTATCTAGTTTGAAATGGAGTAGCCAGAGATTAAATGTTTCCTCCCTATCTGCAAGAATGGTCTAGAAATATTTTTGTTTGTTTTCCTAAGGAAAATAGCATATCATAATTTTGACATGGCCTATCTATTTGACCAAGTCTGGCATCTTTTGAATGCATTCACTAATTTCAACCTGACTTGCCACAAAGTTTAAATATTTAAAGTTCTGTGAAATCTGGTTAGATGCAAGGAAGCAGAATGAGGTCCTTCCAGGTTGAGAAAGAGGCACAGATAAACCTCTTATAAAAATAAGGAGATTTTTCCTGTCAGCAGTTGCCTGTTCACTCGGAAAAGTGACCAGACAAGAAACCATCTTTTATGTGTGTCTGGATGACCTGTAGTCTCTATGGTCTGAAGTCTGGCATGACTATCATAGATTACAGGAAAAAGTGATTAAAGAGTAGCAGGGAAGAATGGCAGAGAGATAACAATGACTACTTAAGTAGTTTGATTTTGCTTGTGTTAAAGCTCACAGTAAGATCTTGAGGAAAAGGGAGAGAAGTTTCAGTACATGTAAATCAGGACTTTTGGGCAATTATGACTGCAGAGGCTAGGACTTTTTGGGGAAAAAGTTATTGATATAATAGTAGGAGGGACATCAATGAACAGGACAGCAAAACATCTGGGGTAAGAACTGGTTTTGGTTTATACAATCCTAGCACAGTGGGCAGGCTCCTTAGGGCTTTTCTATGCAGATGTTATTATTAACACTGTATCAGAAAAGAAGTAGCAGTAGAAAGGAACAAGCAGATCTCTTCCACTTTCATTCTGTGATTACTAAAGTCTTTGGAAACACAGAGAAGTGAGCAGCTTATGTAGCTGCTTTTGCAGCTGAGGTTCTGGCAAGAAGCATTTAATGGCACAGCATTCAGTTATCCTGCCTGTGTGAGTGGTGTTCCTGACAAAAATAGACGGACCCTGCTGTCTGCACTTTGAAAAGAGCAGCTGAGGAAAGCAAAACAATCATCTAAGGTGGTCAGCCAGGAGTGGCCAAGGGCGGCTGGAGGTGGTGGAAGCGCTGAGTAAAATCTTTACAGACCTGGCAGAAAATTCAAGCTGTCAGCATCCCTTTTACTGATGTTGAAGACGTTTACTTTCAGCTGCTTCCTCTCTGAGCAGGGCTGCAGGCAGGATTTGCCTTCCTCCCCCAGTGACGGTGGATATTCCTGTGTTTCCATTGGGCTGCCTGCGCCTGCGTCCTTTTCCTGTGGAAACAGAAGATATGGGCAGGAGAAAAGACATATTTGGTAATGTTTCTCCTCAAAGCGTCTTTTTCACAAGGCTGCCTCAGCTGCAAAATGTTAAGGGGGAAAAAAAAAGAGATCTTGGAACTAATTCCAGACAGACCCTAATGCCTACAAATTTGTCTAAGCAAGCCAAGTCCAGAAAGGCAAAACATGAAGAAGGCTCATTATTTGACTGCTAGGGACACTCAAATAACCAGACATGCCAGTATTTATGATCTTCGTATTTCAGACAGCTCGTCTTTCATATCCTCCCTCACCCTGCACTCCCACCCTGCTCACTTCTTATATTTCTCTTCATCCCCACTAAGTCCCCTGCATTTGAAATTGCTTATAGAATATATAAAATATGAAAATATTATTTATAGTACCTGTGGAGAAAGAGTCTGTTCCTCTAACCATCTGTTTGATGGAACCATTCACAGCTCCTCTAATTGCTTCGGCTTGCATGATGATTTTTCTTTCTCCCCAGAAAGTTCAAAGTATCTTGGCAGACCTCTTTTTATTTTATTTTAATAAGAAATCACTGACAAGGTGCTATGGGGTTTAGAGCATTGGGTGTCTCAGATTCGTGGTTCTGCTGGAGCTGTGGCTCAAGACAGGAGGTGGAATGACTGCAGTCTGTTTCGAAGTCTCCTGGAAGGTTACTGCTCCTCGAGATGTTTTAGAGCATCACAGGACTGCTAAATTTTCAATCACCATCCCTGGCCAGAAGGAGGGGCAATTTACATTCCCTACATTCAGTACCTATCCAATATATCACTGGAAATCTGTGCAGGACAAAAATATTCACGTTTTAAATGAATTAATAAAATCACTACTGCCAAAAAGCCCTCACAGATTCAAGCAAAATCCCTGTTACTTTAGGCAGGTCAAGGACTGTATTTCAGTTATTCACAAATGTACAGGTATAAAAGTAAAGGGAATATTGATCTAATCAATTTTTTTTTTTGTCTGTGAGATGCAAACTGAGTATAGTAGTGAACAGAAACTGGTATTTGCTTTTGAAGTTGCATGTGGAATTATAAAAATTTTTTCCACAGTTCCATCAAATATAGTTTTGATGCTTATGGATTCTTATTAGAATGTGTTGATTATCATCCACAATCTCTTCAAGCCTCTAGGAAGCCTGAATTTGTCCCCAAACTATAAAGTATATTCAGTAAAATGACTGACTCCAACACAATGCAAAAACTTAAAAGACTGCATACAGACACTTTGAATTTATATTTAATAACATTGTTTAGGATACTGAAATAATAGTTGTTTTTATAGCTTTTAATTCCAAAACTGGCTATTTGAACATCTTGTCTGACATCTGTATAATCCCACCCCATAACATTGGATTATTTGATTAACAAAAGGTAGACTTGTAAAGCACAACTGAGTAACTGTCTGCAGCTGCCTAAGTTACATAAAACATAGATTTTTTTCCTTTCTTGTCCCGTGGACTGATGAAGAAACTGTATTTGTTAAGAATACTGTTTATAGTATGAGTAGGACAGACAGAAATACGAGAAAAGCTCTGGGGCTGCCAAAAATCTCATTTTTTGGAAGAGCAGCCCTTAGGCCTTGAGAAAGTAATGTAGGAAAAATGCTATTTAAATGAGACAATTTCTGTCTCAGTACAAAATAATTATTCCCTGACATAAAAGTTATTTTGTGGAGTCCCTCCAGAACTCCTTGCTAGGGGCAGGCGGTGTGGCACTGCCTCTTCTTTCAGGCTCTGCAAATTCCTTTCTTCAAGATGGATTCCAGAGTTTGGGGAGCAGCTGAAATGCGTAGGTTGTTCCAAAAAACTGGCAGGCTTTTTTGGGCTTAAAGCCTACCTTATTTCCTGCTTGTATACATTTTGCTCCCCAGGACAAGCAGAGTATATAGTATTTTTTCCCTTTAATGTCTTGAAGTTGCAAAAGGACTTTTTAATCCACGCAGAGGATGGTCCGTAACCATTACACTAAGGGGTGTTAATGACAGCTGTGCATTACACAGCAGTGGCTGTGACAAATTTTACTCCCTACTCACTGTATGGTTTGGCAAAAGATCTGTGGATTTACTACTGTTGAAGTCAGAGACAAAATTCTCCTTTCTTTCTGAGGTGAGAAGTCTGGACCAGCCCCTATTCCTCTTTACAGCTAAATGTTCCCAAAACAGTGATACTTTTATAAAAGGGAATCAGTCTAGTGGGAATAAATGTTGATACTTCTTACTTTGTTTCTTCATGAATCATCGTGTTACACATCGTTTTACTCTTCTTCTTTGCATCTCATGCTCTGTCACACTGTTTTTCAGAGAAGCTGATCCCCTGAAGAAAGGGGAAGCAGTCAGCATTTATAGGGGTGAAAACCACTTGATGTCTATTAATGATGTGCACAGAAAATAAACCAAAGTGTATAGGATGGGATCTGGTTCACATGTACCCACATACTAACACCGGCACAGGAAGAGGTCATGTGAAAAGAAAGGGTGAGGGATCAGCAGAACTTGGTCTTTGGTGGCTGTTTAAGGTCAGAGCAGCAAGTTAAGGGAAGTGATTATTTGCTTCTCCATGGCACTTGAGTGACTGTACCTGGAGTAGTTTTGGTCTCCACAGTACAAGACATGAACATGCTGGAGAGTCCAGCGCAGCTTCACCAAACTGGTCAGTGGCCTGGACCTCTTAATGCACAAAGAGAGGCTGAAGGAGATGCATTTGCTCAGCCTAAAAGATGAAGGGTTCAGAAGTGCCTGACTGATGCCTACAATTATTTAAAGGCTGTTTGGACAGAAGATGGACCAAAACTGGATATGCACAGTGACAGTGTCAGCACACACGGGTAAAAACAAATAATCAGATTTACAACACACATGGGACATTGTGAGTATTGATTGCCCATGTTTCATGCAGTTGAGCATTGCATTAATTTAGGGAGCTTCACTAACTCATTAATCACTAACTCATCAACTCAGATATCTCTTAAGTGGCATAAATGGTTAATTTACTTCTGCAAACATGCACCCATTAAATTTCAGAATGGAAAACCTATGAAATTTTAGGCACGCCATTATACTTCTACAGTGTATTAATTAAGAGAGATGCAGTTCACTGATTTCCTCAAGGAGAAGAGGGAAATCCATTTTTGAAGGAAGTGCAGAAGAGATACAAGCTGGAAGAACAGAGTCCAGTGATGTTTTTTTCTCAAGATCTAAGGATAAACAACAATCCAGGACAATCTTTCTTAAAATATTAGTGAATGGGAGATGTGGGTGTTCTTTAGGTGCAATCAGTGGATATCACAGTGGAGCAATTGATAGGACTGCATCCATGAAACTAATCAATGTTTACAAGCATTATTAAAGCACAGCTTTTCAGAGTCGTTATGACACATACATTTCCTGAGACTGCATTAGAAACTGTGGTTCCTGAAAACAAGACCAGTGTCTAGTGAGCGCTCCATTAATGTTTTCATGCCAATATGAGAATGGGAAGCATATTGTTTTCTACTGTAAGCCCTTCACTCCCTGTAGGAAGGAAATTGAGACTTGCACTCCAGATGAGAGTCCCTGGCCAGGCTCCAAATTCAGCTGAAGGAGGAGCAGGATGGTGGGGAGCTGTGAAGTAAACCTTCCCATTAGTCCAGTTATACATATGGCTTACCCAATTTTATCTCAGTACATGTACACATAAGTAGAGCTTGCCATCAAATGATGCATCCTAATGTGGACTTTCCAAGTCACTGGAAAGTAGATTGAATCATTGAATTATTACTTCTTTGTGTTTAAAAAATATCTGTAGTGGTGAATATTTTTAAAAGCAATCAAGCCACCTGTCTGATTGAAGCTGTGGGAGACAATAGCACATGAGCCTGGGGGTCTACTTGAGGAATGTTTCAAGTATCTGGATACCATACAGCGCCACAAGATAATATGGGGACACCAGGCAGCAGCTGAAAACTAAACAGAAGAGATTCTCCCATCTGGTATTTGTTTAGTTGAATGAAGAAGTTTTGAAGGCTTTATATGTTTATTCCACTGTTTGGCAACGGTGGGCATAACAACTGGAATAAACTGACCTTTACAACTTTTATCAGACAAAGACAACCTCTGTGCCTTGCCTGCTGTCTCCTTGCCTCTGGCCCCCACTCCCTAGACCAACATTTTTCCTTCCATTTTTTCCCTTCCTTCAGTTTGTTGCCTTTACCACTCTGCACCTGCTTTTAAAATGCAAGTTACAAGTGAAGTTATTTCTTGCTCCTGGGAGAAACAGATGGACTCTGGGAACCAGAGCCATGCTACCTTTGTGTAGGGTGACAGAAATATCTCCCATGAAATACACTGTGTAACTAATGGTCTCCTCATGATAGGACATGAAAGGTAAAATGATGGGAAAAACATACAAAGCAAGTAAATTGGAGAATGATAATTCTTCTGTTGGCTTTAACTACATGGACAACAGCTTCCCTGTGAAAGCAAGCTGTGCAGGCAGCAGTCTCAAGGATGCAGTATAACTGTGAATCATGCTCTTTGCAAATTTCCATTAGGTAAATTTGGAAGAAGCCACGTAATGTGTTGCAGACCTTGATCTGATGCTTTGACCTCCTAAGGCTCTTTCTAAAACTCTTTGTAGAACTTTCTATGTGTGAAATTGAGGCTGGGTTTATAATCTAGCATCATAATTGTCAATATTGCCATGAAGAAATCTCTGTTGTGTTGTCTGCTAAAGTATGTAGTACTTTAGCAGGAGTCTGCATAGCCTGTCTTCTGTTAGACATACTGTCATACTTCTGCAAACATGGATTAAGAATTCAAATATACACAGCAGTGGAGAGACATTGTAAGCACCCCGATTAAAGTGATGAGCAATATACTTGGAAGTAGCTGGGCATTATTTCTAATTCCCTATCATCCAGTAGTCATTAGGAGACTAGTAATTTTCTCAGCAGCCATATTGACTTCTTTCATCATAAAAATATTCATATATTTCATGGTTTTCATGGAATTTTTACCAAACCTACTGAAGCCTCCTTTTGTGTTTGCAGAATTTAAACGTGTAATATTATTTGGAGTTTTTATCTCTCATTCAGTTTCCTGACAGGAAAGGTTTAAGTTGCTGGGAAGGCTGTTCAGATCTTATCAGATGTTACCAAAAAGACAAATAGTGCAGCATCAGTTCATGGTTAATTAACTACTAGCCTTAAGAAGGATATTGAGCAACATAAAACACAGTAGGCTGAAAAGACTTTTTAATTGTTTTTCTGTTTCTTTGATTATTATCTGCAAAAAAACCCACATGGGGGTAGAGCAGGAACATCATTACATTTACAGGAGTAGTTTATGGACAGCAGAGGCAGCCTGAAGGATTTGAGTTCCCAGTCCCATTATATTACACTGGCTCCAATGCTAGACTTCTCAATAAGCATTTTTGAACCAGCAGAAAATCTATTTATGCATGTAGTTTTTGATTCCAAGACTGGAAATCTATCACAAAGTTTTGGTTTAAAAATTGTCAACACAATGATGCTTTCACATGCTCCTGAGTATTATTAGAAATTCAATTGCCTTCATAGTTTTAAGATACTGCAAGAGCACATGGTCATGGTGATAAAATGTAGATTTTTTTCTCTCCTTTTGGACATAATCTAAATTCAATCTGCCTGTTTTCCCGTGTTGCTTGGGATCATTCAATAAGGAAAATAATACCTAAATTTTGTTTAGAGCAGATAAATAGGGACCACAGTTTGGATTTTTTTCAGACTGAATTTTCTCACATTCACAGACTGCAGAAGATATATATCCTTCACTAGGCTGGTTCGTCTGTCTATCTGTCTATATCTGTCTATCTACCTATCATCTCTCATTTTTTTAATGTGAATTAAAAAGGCTTCAGATACTCACAAATGTGCTACAAAAGTAATGCAAGTTCAGAAAGTGTGTTGGTATCCTCAAATGAAAGGCATTAGAAAATCACAAAGTATTCTTTCATAGTACAATTCATTAATGTCAGGGTTTTTTTACCTGCCAGATTCAAATGCTATGGTATGCAACAATTCTGGTTTAAAAGAATAAAATTACTTCTATTTTATTATATTAAAAAATGTATTTATCATATTGCTACAAAAACCTGAAACATTATGCATCTCTCTCAAGTACAATCTAGCAAGCACAGCTAACTGGAAAAGCTGTTTGTTCTGTTGTCTCCAGAAAAGCCATTTTTTATCAAATGGAGGCAAATCTGATGATGTTTTTAGTGCAAATGATATCTGACACAGGGCACACACATCCTGAGGTAAAGGTCATTCTCTGGTGTAGCACATGAGTCTTTAATAAACACCTCTTGAACTTGGGGATAAATGTTTCTTTCATAATAAGGTAATCCTATTAAGCCATCCTGAGCACAGAAAAACAGCCTAAGTATCCTAATAAGATATCAACAAAATGATTGCGCAATGATACATCCTTGTTGTTTGTATAAATAGAATAATGCTCTCACATGCAAAACCTCTGTGTTAATTCAGTCAGAGCATGGAACTGGGGTCTTTAAGAAGCAATTAGAATATTAATAATCCTGGCTGTGTTTATTACATGGAGAAAACAGATGGAAATAAAGGCGCCAACAAATTTTTTGCACTCCTTTTGCAGCTTTTCTGCAATACACTATAATTTGTCAGTATTTGAACTTTTGACCTTTGATCATCTTGAAAAGACAGCAATAGGCTTTGGAATATGCCGAAGTAAAGGGGCAGAAGGAGACAGGTATGGAGGGAAAATCCTAGAGCAGATGGCACATGGCCTTGGAGCATTCCAGCTGTGAGAACTCATGACTCAACAAGTGATGAAGAAATGGCAGGAGCAGCAGTTTCTGCAAGTAAAAATCAAAATCAAATCTCCCCAAATTATTCTGAAGAGGAACTCGTCAGAATCTTGGACCTAATTTGAACGAAATCCTTAACTGGAGGAACTCGTCCATGTTGAATACACTGTCCCTGTGGAATGGGCAGCTGGTGCAGATGTGCTATTTTCCACAATGTTTCCCACAAATTCTACAATTTGACTTGTGAGGAAGAAGAGAGGAGGATTCATAGCCAGCCAGACATGTGACCGCATTTCATTGCATGTAGCATGGTCCAGACCAGCCACTCCAGCTCACTGACAAAATCAATTCATGAGCATATTTTCAGTACTTATGTGATTAATCTTTTTTTACAGCTAAATTGCAAAAACTCCTTTATAACAGTGAGACTGTAAAAGAAAAGGAGTCTTGTTACTTGTAGTTCAATGCATATTTTATTCTTGCTATCTGGATATCAGACAGGACCAATGGAAAAAGTGTACAAGGCTTTTCACAACATGGAATATAAGTCCCCAGAAGACAGGCTTTAGTGTGTATTAAATTTTATTAATTCATGAAAGGCACAGAAAAGCATTTCCACTATTTGGGAGTGACATCCCTGGCTAACCCAACTAACCCCTGCATTCATGTAGTGCTGGTAGACCTAACATGTACTTAACAATAATGAAAATAATTGTTAGGTTCTTAGTTACTGAATTCAACACACACGGTGGTTTCCTCAGCTACCCTTACTTCAGACTAAACTACACAGATCAGTGTTTGTATTCCTTGTCAGAATTACTGAATGCATCATTCCAGGCCTTGACTGAGCACCATGTATTGTTACTCACACATGTTATCTCCAGGAAACAGTTGACATCTTTAAATTCCTTCTGCAAGGTGCCAAATTAGCTGGTCTGAGAACTCAAATCCACAACTCACCCACAGAAAAGACACAGTCTTCGTCTTGGCAGCCAGTACTTCCCATATTGCCTTCAGATGTATGCCATTCCTGGAAGGAGCAATTCCATAAAAAACTCTAGCACATGTTTAAATCCCTAGCACATGTTCACAGGCATCTCTTTTGAGGAAAGCACATGCTTAAAATTAAGCACGCGGCCTAAGTACTTTGGTGAACACCAGTGCTTTCCTAAACTGGTGACAGTAGGAAGGAGAGTCTGAGTTCTTCATGCCCAAGCAGCAGCTGAGATGCTCTCAGTGATGTGGGTACCACTTGGCCCTGTACCAGTGCTAACAGGCTGCCTCCTGTAAATCACTAGGCAGCTGTCAATTAGTGCGCTGGTTGTTTAAAATACATTTACTTTCCTCACTGAAATTTTGCTTTTCAACTAGGTTCTTTTTTCTTGCGTTTTTTTCTTTATAGTACAGGGTTGGTCAAAGGCAAGTGGAATGAAAGAAAGTCCTTGGCTTTTTGCAGGAGACTCAATAAGGTTATAGAACTCGCAGGGGAAGTTTTAGTTTGCTTTTTGTTTAATGTTGTTTTCCTAAATGTTTCTTAGACTCAGGAAAATGAACCTCAATCCTTTAATGAGTCTGGGCTTCCTGAGGTTTCCCCCTTCCTAGCATCTGAAATACCTTTGCCTACCTCTAGCCAAAAGGGGAACTGTTTTGCTTTTTGTGGTTTCACCATCATTTCAGGATTTTATTCATTGACTGATGTTTATAATGTTCCACCAAGGGCCTGAGGAATCTTTTCTGTCTTTTCTATTTTTTATTTTAGAAACTCAACATATCTCAACAGAAAAATGACTTCTTATATTAATCAAACTATTATGATTAACCCTGATTGTTTGTTCATTAAAAATGAAGCAGAACAATCAGTTTCTGCCAAATAAAACACTCTCAGCTATTTCAATTACTGTTTTAATTGGCCGAGCCTGCCTGTCAGATTATCCTCTAATCTGTACAAGAATGTTGTTTGGAAGAGATGAGGCATGCCTGACTTGGAGACCTCAGTCATCATTCCAGCACATTCTGGTCCAAATACTGTTCTGTTAGCACAGTGGAGATACATGACCAGTAAGTTCTGGGTCTGCTCCCTTCTAGAGATCCAAAGTAAGGCACTTTGGCTGCACCATTGGAAATGCCTGAAGACACTCATGTGGAGGGAAAAAAGTGAAAGTGAAAGCTCTAAATCTCGACAAATGGGCACATTTGGTGTGTTTACATATTATCAGAACTGCTGTTAGGATGGATTTAATAATGGTTATAAGAAAAAATTGTGGAAAAACAGTCTTGGCACCTATGAACCCTCACAGAGAGGCTTCTCCATAATCTTGACTCAGGATTTACCATTTCAGTGAATCTGTTTTGTCTGTGGACATTAATATCCATTAAGAATCACCACATACTCGTCCTGCTCCTTGCTTCCTTCCCCTAAGCTACTACCCTCTACTGGAGAGGATGCTGGTCTAGGCAGATCTTTTTCTGAGACAACATGTGTCCACTTTAGAGTTCCACTGAACCAGGACTGTACTTTTGAGGTGAATATGATAGTCCTACTCGCTTCCTGTGCTTAGGTTTGCACAATGGAACTGGTTTAGGATTAATGAACTTACAGCTGAAAAATGGGACCACAGCAAGCACTGTCTAGCACAAGTCAGACCTGGTGCCTGGCAACAGTTAGTCTGAAGCCTGGAAAATCCTGTCATGCATGTGGTTTTGCATCTAGATCCTCAGCATGAGTTAGATAGCTCTGCAAATTGTCTTCTGTTGATCTGCAATCCATATTAATTCAGATGCATACATAGGTTGCAACCACCATTACATCAAGTCATCTGCATGGATAATAGAAAGCAGAGAAATGGCAAAATGCAGCTCACCAAGTAGAATGAACTGAGAGTTTAGGATGTTTCTTTTCCCCCCTGCCTTTAGGGACAAAATTCAAGAGGCAGTGAGCAGGTCATAATGCACTGGCCACATGTGAAGTAAATGCAGTCACTATTTTTCAATAATCAATTAGTGCAAGCTCACAGATCAGGGAAATGGGGATGCTCAAGGAGAGCTAGTAACAGACCAATAAATCAAGCCATCAAAAGTCCAACATTTCATGTTTAACTTTGACCTTTATATATAGTTTATATATTTAATTGCTAATGTAGAACATTAAATTATATTTGCAACCCAATAAACTATGAAAAGGCAATTTTTTATTTTCTACAGCTTATGCAACCTGGACAAACCAAATCTGAAATTTCTTTGAATAGATCTGCCATTAAATCAAGCTTTCACCTGCGTGGTTAAACTTTTATGGCTGTGTTCCAAGACTTTCTTTTTTTAAATTCAATATTGATATCATGGAGGAAAACAGGAGAACCTTTCAGAAGTAAACAATGTCCTACAGACTTGTTTTTCAAGAGTCTTATGGTTAAACTGCATGGCACTTTTTCATACCCATACAACAAACACAAATCTAAAGATGAACATGGAAGCAGAGCGAGAGCTCAAAGAGAAATGCAGCTCATAGAACTTAATGATTTTTCAGTGTTTAAGTATTTCTCAGAATTTAAACTGGTTGAGCATTTTTAGATAGTAAATTAATTCTCTTTATCTGTTGCTCTAGATACAAAGTAGAAGTTAGATAACAGCTAATGTTCTCTAAACAGTGATTATATTTATACCACTCTCTTTATGTTGATTTATGTTGTTTGACACTAAATGATGCTGAAAATATGTGTGGGGCAATCATAATCTATAAATTTATTTGGTGATTGTCTTAAGTAATTTGTTGAAGACCATATTTTATCTGCCTAGGGTTATCCTACACTGTGTACTGATAACCATCACAGTTGGATAGAAGGGACATTAACATCAAATCATGAGCAATGCCAGAACCCCATATTGGGCATCTGAGACTTACCAGAGCTTTTCTGTCAGAAGAAAAACTTGCAGAAGATTGCTCAGTTTATGCTTCAATTTTTAGGGCAAGGTGGAGTTGGATATTTTATTTAATAATCTTTTGTTCCTGTTTTTTTCCTGAAACACTAGTGATTTGGAAATTGTGTAGTGTGTATCTCTGTCTGTCAGATATTTCAGTAAATGTACATTTGAACCCATCGGTGAATTTCAATCAAACACAGTAGACTTGAAAAGAGAGGTGACATCCATGTAGAAGATAGATGAATGCTCACTATAGGGTGACTGTGGTGAGTTAAAATCAGGCAAAAAGACTCACAAAAGGGAGACCTAATGAAAGCTCTGCTTCTGGCAGAACCATCAGTAAGGTTACCAAGTAACCTAGGTTTGTACCTTGTACCTAGGTTTGTATTATGAACCTCACTTCTGAGTTAAGTTTTCTTTTATGTCTGGGACTAGGACTGCAGAAGACTGAATGCTGAAGCTCTTGTAATGTGAATTTCACACTCAATTCAGAACAACTTCCATTATAAGAAGTAGCAATATCTCCCCCTGACTTTGTTTTGATATCCTTAGATAGAAAAAGTACTCAAAAAGTAAGATGAAACTTAGTTTGCTTTAATTTCAAGAAAGGTTAGGTCCAAACTGAGTTGTGGATTTTTCCTCTCAGGAAATGGGGACTTAGGAAAAAACCAAAAAACCCCAGATGAACTATGAAAAATGAAATTTCAGTGAGCTACTGTCCATGCCCTGACTCCCCTTGCTGTTACCCAAGCTACTGAGAGCAGGTTTGATCATACAACACTTTCTCAGCTGAACAGCCCTGGGGAGTCACTCGGGCAGATATTCTACAGCAAAGTCTATCAATCAGGGCCTGTTGTTTCACCTTTTGACCTGTTCAGTCTGACAATAAAAAAATCTATTTCTTTCATGAGTCCTTGTAACACATGTTTTAAAGCTGGTTCAAAAGGTGTTTATTTTCCCTCCAAAACAAAGAAGCATTATGAAGTCAACAAAACTGTTCCCACAACAAGCACAGATCCTCTTGGCATGGTGACAGCTCCAAAGAAAGATGCTAACCACCAGATGCTAACCTGGCTGCCAAAGAGTTTAATATATTTTTTGTATTTTCACATGTGCACATATTGCCAGATATTTGCTGAAAAACAAGAAAGGCAGTGTGCATGACCTGAACTTTCAGCAATTGTTATTTCTAAATATTTACTATGTGAAAGATGGTGATGATGAGGAGGAGGATGAAGATGGTAATAATAATAACATTAATAATAAAGGGAAATGTGTGAGGAAGAAAAGGAATTATGGAGAAGGGTTTGGAAATGCTATGCAATTATGGCATTATAATAAATGCAATAATGATGGCTAAATGTCTATAATGATGGCATTATTACAGTTTCTGTTATAGTAAAATATTTTTAAATAAAACTTTTAAAATTGAACTTTATGAATAATTTTACTTAAAGGTAAGCTTTTAAATTAACCATAAGAGTAAAGGAGGCACTTTCAAAATATAAGCAGGACAGAGCTACGCACAATTTTGAATTTCAATAAATGATACTTGTACCCTTTGCAAATATAAACAAAATAATTTATGTGTGCCTGACTGTTTACTTATAGTTAGTCTCTGAGGAGACATATCAAAAAAAGAATCAGAGATTGTTTGGATTACTAGGAAAAGATCATTTTGGCAGCCACAGAAAGTGCAAGCGGAAAGGGTTCTGGAAGTTAGATAAAAAGGATTGGTTTTAGTTAGACTACACTTAAGCTGACCTTAAGCCACTCAAGATGCAAAGTTGCCGGGGAAAAAAAAAAGAATCTAAGCAGAAAGAAGCTGGAGAAAGAAAAAAGGAGCCATTTTTTGAAGCAGGGTTGTTGACTCAGAGTTAATAGCTAAATGTGTACCAATGGTGACATACAAGTAGTGAGTGATGGGGAAGAAGAAATGAGCTACAAAAGCCTTGGAGGATGAGCATTCACAGCTGACCATGGCATGTGATGGGCAGACATTCCACTGAGGCACAGAAATACTGTACAAATGCAGCAACACAAACCATTTAATTTAGGAAGTAGTTGCATTTCAGACCTAGACTATCAAATGGTGTGATGAAGAAAGTTCATGCAGTGAGAGCAAAGGTAGAATACTTTTGAGACTATTTTGAGAAAATGCAGATTCAATCACTGCAAATCTTCAAAGAAAATGGTAATTTAATGTACATCTTGTTAAGAATCTTGAGAATTCAGGGTAAGTAGCTATTAATTTTAGAAGAATATTTAATTGCTTTGTGCACACACCCTTAAAACATATTTTTAGATCATGAGTTGAAAGATGCTAAAGTAATGAGAAAGCTTTATTAGCTGTATGTGTAATCATTTTAATAGAACAGTAACTTTTTCTTAAGAAAGAAAAATAAGAACATTATTATATTTAAGCATACCTTAAAATTCTATTTGATTGAAGTGCCTCTTAAAATGAATCATTTTGGGATATTATCAAACCAACTGAATTGTCCTTGAGCTTTCCATGCCTAAGAGAACTAAGCATGTTTTCAAGAACCATTCAAAGAGCTTACATGTTAAGCAAAATAGTAATTAAAATTAGCTAATAAGAAAAACCAGGTACAGATACTTAGCTAAAATACTGTATTTATACCTTGTCTTGAAGACAAACCTGTTTATATGTTCATCTAAGTGCTTTCCTAAATCGAGGAAACATATGCTCATAATTAGGTATGAAATTGGTGATGAATTACCACATTGCATCAACCACACTCTCCCAAATACTGCTTTAATTAGCAAATGGTCCTGTTGGACCTAACTGAGACCATTCTGGTTACATTTTTAAAGCAGTAGATAAGAAAAACGTTTGGGGCTGGTTTATTAGTGCATTGTTTATAGTCCATACTATATGTGCCTGGGGGGGGGGGGGGGGGTGTAAATGAATGTTTTTTAAACTTTTTTTTTTTTAACTAGAGTGGAATATTCTACCACTATTTATAAAGCCACACATTTTAGCATGAAGAGCAGTCAGAAACATTCCATAGGCATCTGCTGGGACATGGACTAGTACTCTGCCAACTTTCTGTGGGCAATATTTTTTTACTGCAATGAAGAGAATTCCTTTGAAAGAACAGGGAAATATATGTGTAGTTTACATACTTTTGTAGTTCACATATTTTGTGGCTAAAAATATCCAAAGTCCATACCCCACCTTCAGACTGAGACTTGGAAGCAGATCCAGCTGCAGAGTGCAGCTCCTGTGTGAGGCTGATTTTCTTGTGTGTGAAAATAATTTATTAAAAAAATAAAACAAAATGAAAAAAACTCCCACTGAAACTTTAAACCTTGGAATCTGTCATGGAATGAATATTTCTTTCATAATTTTATTTAAGAAGATGATTGGTCCAGCTGTCTCTGCAAAAGGATAAACTTGCATTCTTGGACAGCAGCAGAAAAAATAAAATACAAAGACTTCCTAAAATCTGATGTTTGGACTGACCAGTCTGAGGGGAAATAAATCACTCGGCTTTAAAGACTTGCAATATCACAGCAACACTGTCCTAAATTTCTGTCAGGTTCACTTGTTTGTAGTCTCACAATGACTTTCTCATATAAAGCAAACAAAACTACTTTTACTACTGAATTTAAGTAGGATGTTGATTCTGCTCCTGCAGTATTTCTACAAATGAGGATGAGCTGCACATGAAGGTCAAGACTCCAGTTGCATTTCTGCATCTAGATAACTTGTGGAGAGTGGGAACTGCTCCTACAAATTAAGATAGTAAAGGTGGTCTTTTTACTCCTACTATGCTATATTATTCCATGCCAATTTGGCATCTAGATTTGCAAAAGCATAGCTGCAAAAATACTTAAGGTGAGAGCATTTATTCTGAGCAGTTTTCTTTAAAAACAGTTAATTTATAACTAAAATGATAATCCAAAGGAAAATTAAGAATAAATTATTTGTCTGCTGTAGCAAGTTGACCTTGGCTAGATACCAGGTGCCCACCAAGATGGTCTCTCATACCCCTTTTCAGCTGGACAAGGGAGAGCAAATAAGATGGAAAAGTAGCTCGTAGTTTGAGATAAGGCAGTTTACTAAAGCAAAAGTGAAAGATTGTGCACACATTAGCAAAGGAAAAAATTGAAGGTTTTATTCTCTATTTCCCATCCACAAGCATTATCTGTCCACTTTCTGGGAAGCAGAGCCTTAGCACCTGTAGCAGTTGCTCCAGAAGGCCAGTGTTGTAAAGAACAAATGCCCACCCTTCCTCCTTCTTTTCATATTTTTCTTTTCCTGCAGTGGGAAAAATGAACTCCATTTCAGCTAGGCCCATTACAACCCGACATTTGTGCAATGATGTGAGCATAAGGGCTTTTTGTGTGTTTTTTCAGTGTTTACAGCAACTACTTATCTTTCTTCCTGTGTTATGTTCCCTCTTTTTAACCCATCCCAAAATGTAATTCAGTTGGTAAATAGGGATGTGGTGGCTTGCCCAGAGGGTGGAGGGGTGTCCTGCTGCCAGAGCTGACAGCAGCAGCAGCTATCAATGGGTTGCTGCACGTCCAGACACCTTGGACCAGCGCCCGGAGCTCTGGTGCAAGCTGACTCTCCAGACATGCCAGGCTCCCTGCACATACTTACAGGAGTTAATCTTTGCATCTAGCCTGATGTACCTGAAAGCATTCCTGATCACATATGTTTGTTGCCATTATATTGCAAAGGTTCCATATTGTTGTCTCCTTATTGCAAGGAGTTTTGTACCTCCTCAATGTCTCCCATAGGCAGCACCTCTAAGCACTGACTCTTCCTTCTTCTCACAGTAACCAAGTGACTCCAGTTCCCTTCTCAACCAACCAACCCACTCTTTTATAGCACTCTTCTTCCCATTGGTTACAGCTGTGGCCTGTTAAAGTCAGGCCTGCTCCTAATCTTTAATAATTAGCCCAGCTGCAACTCTTTAGGGGTGAGATTACTTTCTATACTATCTTTATTTTCTTATATTCTATCCCCCTACATATGTTAGCCATCTGTGCAGTGCAGGCATGCATCTATTCCAGTCCAGGATTTCCCAGACGAAACACAGGAGCACTGACTGCACACACACAGGGGCAGCCTTGGTTGGGCATGACCTGAGTCCATGGTTGCATTTCTCAGCACACAGACAGCACACCAAATCAGGTTTCATTCACATGGATGCAAATGCTCATCCAAACACTGAGCAAAACTTTTAACTATTTCAATTTCAATATTGCAATAGCTTCCTGTCTTCCTCACAGGAACTTACTGTCAGCAAAGAAATTTATTGGCTACGAGAAGAGGGCAAAAAAAATTTCAACTTTTTTTAAACCAGAAATGTCATTTAAGTTGTTCTTAATTTAATTTTTGTACTATTTGCTCTCAAGAAGTACTTGTTTGACCTGAGGTTCAGTTTCCAGGGTACAACTCACATCTGTTGTTTTCATCATGGGAAATAACTTTCCTTTCCTTTGACAGATAAGTAACATCAGGAAACTGCTGTTTAACTGGCCACAGTTGCCACCAACAAATTCCAAACAAGCTGAAAAAAAAAAAAGAAAAAAATATGTTTCTTGTTTTCTATGTTTCTGGTTCTCAATAAGGTACAATAAATCTTTTTTATGAGATAATTTGTACCTTATTGTGGTATCCTTTGCCATCATTTGTTTCTAGTTGGGAAAAATATATTTGTATTTCACTATGCCCTTCCCTCACCCACTCATTAAAGAGTAGCTCGGACTTCCTAAGCAAGTTAACACCACAGGTTCATTGATCATATGCAAACAGCAAAATGTATTGCCTCTAATCTTGCCAACTCCCTTGCTTTCACTAATTCAGAAAGGTGTTATTGTTTCTTCTGCTCTATATTAGTTAGATTAGAGGATATTTCTTCATGGGAATCTGGGCAATGTCAAGTCACAGAGCCTTCCACATGAATTTACAAGGGAATAGTCTTTCTTTGAGAACATCTGCATGCTTCAGCAGCACCTTCAGTGTGAGGGTGTTTCTTTCTGCTTCCCAGCTAGATTTTCCCTCTTCTCTGTTCAGAGAAGTAGGGTGGCTTATCGTGGAAATAGAGAATAAAGAGAAGAAAGCACAAGGATGTACTTGTGATCACAGATTTGATTCTGGATGGCATTTGCTTGCAAAAGGATTATTTTCTCTTTTTTCTGTGTACTGGACCATTGAAAACTTGAAGGAGCCACTTATGTATATTCTGAGAGCCCTTGACTGTGAACTTCAATGTTGACTTCATTCTGGGCATCAGATTATTGATATGTATACCATCTGATGTCTTTCCTAAGGCTTGTTTTATCCTAAAGACACTCAAAAAGAGAGATCAGTTATGTTGACAGGAATGCATTTGGAAAGAGATAGACTTAGAGCTAGCACATCATAGGAGTAGTCAAAGACTGGCTAGCCAAATCTGTCTGGAGTATCACTTGTTGCCTTTCAAAAAATATGAAGGAGTCCAATGAGCATCAAACAAAATTAAGCAGATCCGAAATAGAATGAAGATTGATACACAGGGTTTGCACCAAGGTAACAAGGGATGGAAAGGGACTTCCACACACAGTAATGAGCAGACTTACCTTTTGAAAGAACATTTGTACCCCACGTGCATTGGAAGTGGAGGTAGTTGAAATACAGCCACTGCAGTGCTTACATATTTCAGAGCTCAGATAGGCATCCATGGCTCAGTATTAGCCTGATTTTGTATTGCTGAACTGTGTGCCTTAAGGCTGAGGCTGATGCATGTCTGTCCATAACAAGCCCTTAGCAGAGAGTGCAAACCCAGCATAGACATACCTGGCACCACAAGTGCAATGAGCTCTTTTTGTGTTCATTCATCTTGGTTCCTTCTGTTTCAGTTTCAGCTCTCCTTCTCCAGCATATCTCTTTTATACTGAAGCCATTTATTTTGCTGATTCTAACACCTATTGGCAATAGCGCTGCTGTAAACTAAAGAAGTCTTCAAGTGACTTCTAAGGGTTGATTACTGCTGTTCTCAGTAAATGTGTGCATCTGTGTGTTTGGCTTGCTGAAAGCCTGAGCTCACCACTCCTCCAAGCAGCTCCATATGCACCAAGACCAGCAGAGCAGCGCCTGCACTGATGCAGTGAAATGCTGCTCAGTGGAGAATTGCAAATCACAAGCAGTGCCATTTCTGCACACCCATAAACTCTGCTGCCAGAGTAGGCATCAATTCAGTAACACTGTGGCCACATTGATACCATGAAAAGATATGATTCAAGCTATGAGTTTTTAATTTCATCCACAGAATCCCCCATTCTGGAACAGAAAAGGTGTTCCAAAACCTTGGCAAACCTTTCAAACACTGCCTCTGTTCTTAATTTCTTGGAATAAGCAGAATCAATGTGGTTAATACATAAATCAAATGAGCTCTGTATGTAAATAGGTTCAGTCACACAAAGAGCGCTAAATAAAAAATATCTAACAAAGGATCTTCACAATTTATAGCCTGCCAGACTTAAAGTTATGACAGCGAAGTTTCTTATTTTCTCTAGAATGGTCCTGTAGATTATTACCCAATTAGAACTGCACCCCATTGAGGAATGCTTGCCTGGAAATCTCACACAATAAAATGTCATATTTCTTGCCTGATCTATAACAAAAATGAACACTTCAGCAGAGGGTCAAGGGAATGACATGCCATTACTACAGAAATTTTCTCCTATGGCTACTCTTTATTCTCCCAGTGGGATTCTTCCCAGGATAATGATGGAAAGCTGTTTGCACATGAACTGCTTCCCTTTTAGATCCAGCAGGCTGACAGGAATCATTCCTGCTCTAAAGACCTTAAAGTCAAGTGAGCTGAACTCTTTTGGAGTGGGGCTCCAGTGCTTACAGCTTTTCTATTGAAAAATGGCTCTCTATAGGGTGAAAGAATGGAATCTTCATAAAATCTGTTCATCTTAGATAAAGCAAAACTGAACTAGAAAGAATTCACAAACATGGGAAAGAAAATGCAGGCACAAGGTGCTCTGTTTTTAATGGACTGTGAATAAGCAGCTTAATGATACTGGTATAATAGTAGACAGAAATGGATGCATGCACTATGCAGATCAGAAATGGATGTACCACTCCCTGAAAGGAACATGTGGACAGCCAAGAAACAATCACATGCATTTCATGTAGCAGCTCTAATGCAAGTTTGGCCCAGATAAGTTTGAAATGCAGGTTTGGGAAAACAATTTGGTGTAATGCATTTGTTGACAAAAAAAAAAAAGCAGGAAACTCCTGCCACAGAGGTATGCTGAAGAGAGGAGTAGTTTTCTGAGTCCCCAGTGGCCTCAGTCACCCAGAGGCACATGGGAGGAAAGACTGAGAATTGCAGAGTATGACACTCCCCAGCTGTGTTTTCTTGTAGAAAGTTTTTGCTACTGAGCTCTGGAGGAGGAGAGTGGAAGGAGGAAGGCTTCCTAAATCTCTTGCTGTGCACCAAGCCCTTGTCAGAGGGATCTGTGTGAAAGAAGAAAGCTACACTCCATCAGTAAGATGTGCAGGCACTGCAGTTCACCACAACCTCTGCTTCAGGAGCCTTGTACTCCACCTACAACCCCAGCAGGACCAAACAGCCATTAAGCATACCAGCTGCAAGAGGGGCCGCTGCTCTGCCAGTTCCTACTCACCCTGCTCTGTCCTGTACAAATACCTCTCCAAGGCCTTAAGACCATGTCTCACTTCTTCACCCTACAGACACAGCAGTTCTTCCTTCACCCATGCTGCCTACATCACTTCACCTAGCAAACACACTGCACCCACCTTACATCAGTGTCAGCAGCCACACTCCCTGTGCTGATGTGTCCCTGATCTCACAGCCTGAGCAAGAGCTGACAAAAGTGAGGCATCCTTGCTGCAATCTCCAGCAGAGGAGCTGGGTAGTTGGTTGCCTACAGGTGGCCAGCAGTAGATTTCAAAGAGCAAAAATAGAGAATAAGTTCCAATTATCTCAAATTCAATAAAACATTGATAGTTTTCTTCACTGACAAAATCTGTATGTCCACAAGAGAGCTGCATATCATATTATTTCTGATCTTTTATATCTCATAATATCACTATTATCTACTGAATTTCTGACTATTATACATGCGAAGTGGAATGAATCCACTCTTTTCTTTAAAATATGCCTCACAATGTGGAAGACACTGAAATTGTCAATGCTCTCTATTACCTGCCCTGAGCTCTAATTCCCACTAAACTCAGCTCTGAGAACAGCTGCACAGTGACTCTGGCCCTGAGGGAAGAGGAGTGCTCAGGGAAGGGAGGGCTTCGGGCAGGGGGCTGCGCTGCGCCCAGTGAACAGTGTTTGGCACAATGGACAATTGTCTTCCAGGTGTATTCATTTGTCTCCACCAAATAACATTCCCCAGAGCACAAAAGCCTTCAGTGTGGGGACAGCTAAGCATAACAAATGACATACCAGACTTTTCTGAGGTCTTTGATGATTATAAGAGGTCTCTGTTCCACCATTATTGACTTTGCTGTCTTTGTGTTATTCCTTTAGAATGGACTTAGTGTGTTGCATCATTTCAAGTTCTGGTGCAGGGTTTGCACTTGAAGGTAGGCAAACCAGAGAAGGAAGAGGGACTGTGAAATAATTCTTAGACTGGCACTTTCTAAAGTAGTCTGTTAGTTTGTTGTCTTGCTGGCTACAGGTTTTGTTGTCTCCGCTCTTTTTTTTTACAAGGCACACATTTTTACAGAGTGAATGATCTTCATGCAACTCCAAACAACCACTTATTTTGGTAAAATTCATAACACCAGATTCTACTTTTAGCCAGGAAATGCAAACAAAGCTTGGAGACAGCTTGTTCCCTGACCCCAAATTCATTCCATGTTGCTATAGCATCACCCCCTGAGAAAATGGGACCAGCTTTTTTCCTCTCCTTAGACCTGCTCAATGGGCTTTTGTCAGCTGTTGAATTATAGCATTAAAATTCAAATACTAGGGATTTAATGGAGGATTATTATGACACCCTGGTGCATTCTTTGTGTTGCTCTTGGCAACAAACCCAAGGAATGAGTGAAAGAAATAAAAACGAAGAGCTGTCTTGTTAAAATCATGCTGGTGCTATGACATATTTAGGAGAGAGAAAAATGGTTCCCTAACCTTGAGTATTATTGTTGTACCAAATTGACTGAAAACTCTTTTCAGCCAGTAAGCACTGCTTGCAGCTGAACTCTATTTCAAAGCTGTTATCATTTTCTGAAAACAGGTTTCCTTCTACCTTGTGCACAAAATAAATGGGATCAACAGCAGAAGGGCATTGCATCTGCTTACTACTTTCCCTTGCTCACCAGAAAATAGCAATACTTTGTAGTATCCTGGCATTTTAAAAGTGCCTGAGGGATTATTTTAAAGCAAAAAGTGTAATCTGTCTCTCTCAGAATATATGTGTAGTGTTTTGTGTATACATACTGCATATGCATGACTGTCACAGAAATGCTTAAACTGGTTGTGTTTTTCCCAAATGTCTTTAGATTGGAGGAATGTTTCTGCAAAAAATAATCAGCTGTTTCATAGAACAGAATAGGATTTCTTGTTGGGCTTTAAACAGGAATTGCAGTCTGCACCATATAACCAGACTGTGAGGTGAGACATCCAAGGATTTGTGGAGGGACAATACTCTGCCACTCAACAGTTTTCTCTGGAGAAATTGGGCTTAAATTTATCTCCAATGTAACTGCTCTAATTCCTCTATAGGTGTATTCCCACTCTTTTTCTTGGTTTTATTTGTATTAAATATACATAAACCCCAAATTTACCTGGAAAGATGGATACTATATTGATTTGAACAATCTAATACCACAGGAGCTTGAAACCTTGGAGAGCAGCTTAATGTGTCCTTGGCGAAGACTACTAAATATATTTAATATGGTGAAATTAAGATCATGAGCTGAAGCAGAAAAATGTAGGCAGTTCTTGTTGGGTTGACTAAGGGGGTCAGTCATCCTGAGCTTCTTTTTCTGGGTAATGAAAACAGACCAGGGCAAGCTTATTCCACATGACCCTGCATGCCTCTGATTGTATTTGGCTAAGAAGACTCTGCTAACAGCAAGCATCTGACTGGTGAGCACAGCTGAGACCAAAGGAAATTGGACAGGAGTTATAGACAAAATGAGGAAGTAGTCAACTAATGACAGCAGCAACAACAATAATAAAATAATCTGATCTCAGACATGTTCACCTTGGCATTTCAATCCAAAAAAACCTTTGAGTGAGGAAAGGCTGCTCCAGTATTTTGTTTTCATTAATAGAAAAAACCCCAAACCTGAAAGCATTCTATTAAATTTTCTCTGTAGACTACAGTCTTCCCCCCACCCAAAAAAAAAAAAAAAAAAAAAAAAAAAAAAGAAAAATAAAGAAAAAAATCTCATATAGGTACCCGGATTTTGAGATCTGCCTAGCCAAAAACACAGAAGAAACTGGAGAAAGGTGTTTCTTATACCCTAGAGAAGTCAGTGGTTGTGGTGATGTGTTCTTAGGGTTTTGCGTGAGCTTGACTTACACAGAAAACTTGTTCTGCTTCAGGGGGGCTCAACACATAGGGTTTATCTGCTCCTAGGCTGAGGATCAGAGCAATTGACATCTTGAGGTGATTAATTAATATGATCTGTTCTCTTGAGGGCTTCAAATAGGAAACTGATTAAGCCCCAGGTGCATCAGGAACCATTGCAAGCTTAAATTCACTTGAGGCATGCCCACTGTGTCTGCGACCAGAGTGCAGCTGTCGAGTGAAATCAGTGGCAGGAACTGTGCCAAAAAATAAATCAGCTGCTGGGAACTTCTGGAGAAAAGCTACCTTGCTTACCAGAAGGACAAAGAGAGAAGAGGGGCCTCCAAGGAGGCTCAGGGAATGGTAAAAACATCTGAGAGGGAAGTGTAGGAAGCGCAAGGCAATGTTTTGAATGTGCTTTTCCAGCACATGGGGTATCTTTTATTTTCACTGTGAAAACATGCCTTCCTAAGTGCCGATCTTTACTGATGTCTTCCAATGTCTAACTGAAAATGTGTCAAACATGTTAGCCTAAAATGTATGATAACATGTCCCAAATAACACCTTGCCTGGCCACCCTGGAAAAACAGTGTGTAATGAAAATTATGACTGTGTAGAATGAAAGTAATGACCAGCATAATGTGTGGAAGAAAACATTTTATAACCAGGTGCAGAAACCTAAAGAGCGGCCTTGTTTTTACAACTGATCTGTTTGCTCTGGTGGACATGTCACCTCTGCTAGAGAAATAATGCAAAGGTTTCTAATTTCCATTATGCCCGCTTTAGCACCTGGTGTTTTTTCTTTTTTGTTTCTGTGGAGTAAAATTGCTCCTCTACTCTCTGCTGCTTGCTTTACTCAGTGCAAACTGGGCATGTACAATAAAGAGAACTACAAAAACCCAAACACACCACAAAACCGAGCAGCTATCCCATTATCTCATAAATGCCTTCCTGCTTGCATTTCCAGACTGTCAGAAATTATCTTCTCAGAGTATTGTGTGGCTGGAACACCTGAGAAATTTTCTTGACTCATTCCCACTAAAAGGCTTTATGATGTGACTGCAGCTTTTCTTATAAATGTTGCTGGTTACATAAACATCAAGGACACACAGTAGTTGCCTGGCTCTGGATTATCATTGTTTTTCTACACTAGAAATTATTAGGTCTTGATATATCCATTTGTAGAATTTTGTTCCTTTTATCTGAACAGGATTGATTAATGATCTTTTTAGATCTGTATTTTAAATATACTTTTAGTTAATTGGAAGCATTTTAGAGCCTATCATCAAAAGCTAAACTAAGACTCTGTGTAAGGTTTTAAAAGTATTATTTACTCTTGAAAAAGTACTGTAGGCTCTAGACCTATCTCAGGTTACTGCAAATGGCATAACCACTGCACCCAATTAAGAAAGAATTAGGGGAGAATTCCAAATTGTAGGAAATATGCTTTTCTCTGTAATTTTTTCAGCCTTTTATTTCTGGGGCGCTCCAAGTTTTCAGTAATTTGAAAAAAAACAGGCTTTAGGACACTAGTTATGTTACAACTTCCAAAGCAAATTATATTCCTACCACAAAAGTTAACATTTCCTATCAACAGGAAACAAATCACAATACTGTGGGAAAAACAAAAAGTCCCACATACCTGGCTGACCTCAGAGAAAATCACCTACTGAGAAGGAATTTTTTTTTTTTCAGTAGGAGTAATTTTTTTTTCTTCTTTATATTTTTTTATTTTCTGATGATGGGCCATGGCCACACTGAGTCATACATGTGGAACAAAGAAGGAATTCTATAAATATGAAAGCCTTTATTGATGATAGAACTTTGCTCTATTTTGATATTTCATGTTCAAGAATTACAGATAGAAGTGCTACATATGAGCCTGTCTTGTCTGGGCTGGCTTCAGAAAAACTTGGCAAAAAAGCCAAATGACAAAGCAAATGGAATTATTCTTCAGACAAGTATTAGACTACAAAACAATCTCGAGGTTTCCTGTGTATTAACAGAAGTATTTTCAATAGCCTTTGGTTATTTTCTATCCTGTCACTGTCAATGAACACAGAAGTAGCCAGCTTCTTGCCTCTTGCTATCCAGAAGCTCATCCTACTCTAAAAGCTGCTTCTTCCCACTGCCTTGATAAATCCTGAAGAACTTCCTCTTCATGGGTAGGTGTATGCTGTTATTCTTCTGCAATGCCAGCTGTGAGAAGCACATCTGCTTCTCACAAATGAATGAGTGTTGACACTGAGTTCCTTACATACTGTATTTTACATATTCCACAGGGATTTCAGAAATTTGTTTTGAGGACAACTGCAGCTGATGATGCTAGCAGAAGAAAATATTTTATTTCAATGTTTGTCATTGAACAGCTGATATTTAGCATATCTAAGTATATTAAAATGTATCTTTATCCCTTTTTATTGATCTGCTGCTTTTAGATTGCACTTAATTTTGGAGGTTTTCTGTGACATGTCATATAAATTCGTAAGGATCAAATCCTGTCTCAGACCATATAATCCATATTCAGAACACAGAAAAGAGGTGAGAGAAGAAGTAATCATGGAATGATGATATGACTTATTGAACTTTGGGAACAAGGTAGTATTTTGGGAACAGAATGCACCTCTTGTTTGTCTGCCTAGCAGTTTTAAAGTTGTCTCCAATTTCCTACTGCTTAAATGACCTATTTTACTTTCCTGTAACATTTTATGAGATATTTGTTTACATAGCTCCCAAAATCAGCTCCAAAATTCTTTTGCAATTTTCTTCCAGGCAAAAATTATGAAAAAAAAAACCAAAAAAGAAAACTACCTTTCCAGTTAATAGTTTAATGTTCTAAAAATTTCACTTTCACAAAGAATAAAGAGTGGATATTAAAACTAGTTTTCTTGAAAATATCCCTCTGTTGGTCTGTTTTCATTCCAAACTGTGTAACCCATTGCCCATCATATCCATCAGTGTAGCTTAGAAACTTGTCAATTCCTTTGGTCTGCCCCATCTTTCTCAAAGACAATAACACAATCTTTGTACATCTTCATTTGTAAAGGGTTTCATTTTTCTGTAAAAAAAGTCCTGAAAATCAAGTTGCAAATTTCCTTTTACTGTGTTCAGATAATAATTTGCTTTTGTTTCATCACTGCTTCTTTCTCTAAAATAGCATATTTTTCTTTAAAATGTTGAAATATATTTGTCAAAAGCAACCTTCTCTTTCTCAATCTTTGTGATCATTTTGTGATGCTCTTGAGTTTTTTCAAAGTCTCTAATAAGTTGCAAGTTTTCATGTCTTTTCAATAATGATGTTTCCTTTTTATTTATTTATTTTCAATTTTCCAGCTCTTGCTCCAAGGTCGTCTCCAAATTTGGTAGCAAAGTCAATGGGATGCTTCCTGGCAAATACACTGCTTGCATTTTTGTTCTGTGATTGTGTTCACTGAGTCCCTGCTAATATCCTGAGACCTTGTGGGGGCAATAAAAGCCTGTTTTCTGTTGCAATCATGTTTTTGTGCAATCCATTTCCTTCTGCTGAATTAAGAATGACTTTATCTGAAAAAGGTTCTCTATTATTTTTATAACGGAGCTGATGTAATGGTGGCAATTTAGAAATAGTTCTGTGCAATGTTTTCCTTCATGTGAACATATGGTCTAATCTACAAACAACATGTAATGGTGATTTATCAAAAGGACTTCTTTTTGCAGTATTTTATGTTGTACTAGGCATTCATTTAGACGGGAATATAATTCATTCTTTAGCTCATGTGTGGGCGTGCTTTCAGAAGGACAGCTGACTCTGTTGCACTGGCTGTGCAACAACTCCATATCACTTTTTCTTTGACTTGGTGACAGCCACAATATTTCCATATTTCAAAGCAATTTACTGTATAGGGTTTTCTTCCCTTACAGCGTGTGTAATTTATTCAATTCCTCATTTCTTTGCTTTACAAACCAGATTAACACTCTTCTATTTTCACAGGTTGGCAATTCTTTTCCTGTACTGTTGGCTTTGTCATTTGACCTACAATGTGTCAAATGATTTTTCACAAACATGTTTTTGATTGTTATTACTGAAAGGTTCATTACACTGCTCCTTTGGCTACAAGATCATACCATTAAAAAGGAGACTTTTCCCCTAATCTTTTCTTGATTTTCTGTTTAAGGCACGTTTATGTTTGCTTACATCTTCACAATTTATTGGGAGATTTCATGTCACCCTTCATTTTCTACTGAATACCTAATGACTTTCATTTATTGGAAGGTATTTCATTGCACATTGCACTTTCATGTACTGTGTACATCAAAAATTAGTTCTTTATCATATTAATGGGACTTTCTTGAATCCAATCTGTTCTTCAAACTTAGCTAGGGGATTTATTTAACAGAGGTATCTGTGCCAATTATCAGGACATTCAAAAGGGAAAATGGTGGTCAAAATATTTTCCTTATTTATATCCAGTTCAAAACAATTTTCTGGTAGAGATGGCATAGGTACAACTGGTTTTAAAAAGTAGTTCCCAGAGAAAACAACAGCAGGGAAATTGGATTTTTGCTGGAATCATACTAAAGCTTTACTGGAATTAGATTCAGTACTCAAAGTAACTCCAGATTTTAAATTCTGTTCTTGCCCAGCTGGTTTTCAGCCAGATTTCATTATTTTTGGTGAGCTCATTTAAATTTTTTACTTTTTTCCTTAATCTGCAGACAGCTGGAACATTATACATACATTTCAGCTCTTGTTTTTTCTTAAAATTTTAGCAAATATCTGTGCAGTTAGCAAGCCTTTTAATCTAGCCTGATGTAAGGGACAGCAGAAGCATTTGTCCTCTACCTGAAATACAACAGCATTAAAATAAGGGCTACCCATAGAAAATCAGAATAAAATTTATTAAAGATTACAATGAATCTTTGATAGCAAAGTGCTGAAAACAGTTGTTGCAGAGAGCTTTTTTTAATTTTTATAACAATTTTTAAAGAAAGTTTTAAATCCCAATTGAAGATTCCATTCCTGACACATTACTTTGTTTTTACTTATATTGAGAAAAACTTATTAACCAGTTTTCTCTCAAATACCAAGTGAAACACATGCACTCTGCAGAATGGGGAATCCCTAGAGCTAGACATGAGAATAGCTGCCAGGGTTTTCACTTTTTTCCCTTACTGGCCTTGGTTTAAGCTGTTGACCTCAGTGATGTCTAGTGTCATTGAGTTCCTCAAGTTAATCAGGATCTCTGAGAACATTTCCATTTGTTTCACATCTGCTACCTTTCAGTTTCATTGGCACACCATATTTCTTGTATTATGAAAAAAGCTAAATATACGAGTCCACATGCTTTCTCTATAACTTCACATATTTTTGGAAGCAACCATCACATCTGCTCAGTATTCTTGCTCTTTTCACTGTTTCATACAAAAGATGCTGGCTCTAACAACAGTTGTCACGAGTGATGGACTCCTTTCCATGTTTTTGTCTTTCCCAGAACTGCTGAGGTGCTTTGTGTGAGGTGTTGACATGTCTCAAAAGGAACAATTTGCAATTTATAGAAGGAACAACTTGCGATTTACAGGTCTGTTCTACGTGCTCTTGGCTCTCTCTTGGGCTGTTGATACAGATGGAGAATTCTGTGGCTGACCTCAGAGGAATTCTTCTGATGGGCAGGAAGGCTGGAATGTTTGCCTGGTGACTCATCCTTGTACCCTCTTTTCCTGTCCTTGCCTCTTATATTCGAGTGATATCAGATAACATCCATTAAAAACAAGGCCACAAAAAGGGCTCTCAAAGCTTACTGCTCTTCATAGCTACGGCCTTTACTCTCAGGGTAACTTGTCACAGGGAGTTTGACCAGGGCAACTCTAGATAGGCTTTACATCTGTTTCTCTGCTGGGTCCATTTCCTAAGTGTCCTTGATGTTCTGCTACTGCAAAATCAAAGATAGCTCTGACCTAAGGTGGCTGAACCAAAAATGTTTTTAGTCTAAACACAGTAAAATCAATTCTGGAAAAAAATAGGTGACTGTTTTACCAGGAGAAAAAAAATCAGTAGTTCATATTTAGATCTTGATGTTGGGTTCTGAGAATTCCAAATGTCAAAACATTAGTGCCAAAGAAAATAGAAACTGTTGTATTGACAGTTCCAACAAGTGACAATATAAAGTTACATACTTGTGAGCTAATGAGTGATTAACAAGTCACTCTTTTTAATTACTTTTCCAGAAGGACTTCAAAGACTTCAGATGGAATTTCAGCTGAGTTTGGGTAAGTATTGGTAAGAGGTAGTCTGCAAAATTGGTTGGGCAATGCACAGGCACTTTGGTGAGATTTCTAGTTCTTCCATCTGGTCACTTGGAAATCTCAGAACTAGGTTCTAGCTTGGCCTTTTTCTGGCATTTTAAATGCAGCTTAAATCCAGGAAATGGAACAGCTAATGAAAACCAAAAGGAAGGCAATTCAGGATGCTTATGAATTTAGATTCTTGATCCTTCTAAAAAACATTTTTGCTACCCCTAAAAAACAAATTCAAAATTTTCCTAGATATTAAAGAAAATGCTGTTGCTATTTCTGTGGCTGAGCAAAGAAATAAAAGTGTGCCTGATTAAGGCCATGAAGCAGATGGAATAGGCTTAGATCACTTTTGTCAACAGTGTAGGTTTAAAAACACATGAAAATCCTTAATTTCTAAGACTGAAAGTCACAAAAAAGCATCAAAACCACCACCAAATTTGAATTTGGTCATGGGTAGCAGAATAACTGCAACCAATGATATCTAATAGTAAGTTAACAAGACTCTAGTTGTGGCTTGCTTTTGGCAGTCAGCAGTTTGAACCCATGCACACAGACACAGATAAAGGTAGACTCGATAGAGCACTGACTATGTTCTCAGTTTTGGATCATGGATTAGGCTATTTGGAAAACAAAAATATTAAATGTAGTGTGCCTGATAAATATTGACTTTCTGGAAGGTTTAAAACCAACAATGCTAAATAAAATGTGCAGTTTCTTAGTGACACTTGACTTTCTTAGTGACACTTGATCTATGAAGTCATCTCCAATAATATTATAATACATTGAAACAGGAACAAAAAACAACTTAGATGTCTCCTGGGGCCAAATGACTACAACAGCTTTTGACTAATTTTCTTAATTTTACCTCCCCATGCTGTTTGCCACCTAGAACTCAGTCTGTTTCTTGCATTATGAATGCCTGTTTTGTAAATTCAGAAAACATTAGGTGTAAACATGCACATCAGTTAAATAGTTACAATAAGAATGAACTGATTAATAAAACATTTTGCAAAGGCATGGAAAGATATAATACAACACCATTACAGAATTACATTTACATAATGTAATCCTTTATATGTTTTTTGGTTAAGATAATGGTTATAAATTTATTAAACTCATATTAACCTGAAGCATCCATAATCTGATTTTGGATAACCCCCCAGCACCACATAATCTCCCCCCTGCAATGCTCAGTAGTCATGTTGACAAAACTCATTTTGTTTTTAATAATTCCCAAGCGCAAGAGCTAAAAGTAGCCAATTAGCCATCTCAGCTCAGCTGAAACATTGTATGTATGATTCCAAACTCTATTTTACAAAATCATTCTGGAAGTGGTATAACTAAACCTAATGACGCTGTCTGAGAAAGGGGAAAAAAGTCCAACTTCTTAGTGTTAGACTGATGAATTTCTGCATTTCCATGCTTTACAAGTGTTTTCCATGCAATTCCATAGATTAGCAAAAAAAAAAAAAAAAAAAAAAAAAAAAAAACAAACCAAAAAAACAGGATTAATGAGCTATGTCTTTGGTTTAGGCTTTTTTTTTGTCCGGGCTCATGGCTATTTTGAGAAGAGTGGCACAAAGCACCCTTTAGCCTACACTTTGACTAATCTGATCTTCTGAAATGGTGCAATGGGGGTAGGGATGAAAGTTCAGCTTCTATTTCCCACTGTGTTACATTGTGATAGACCTGTTACCACGAAATATGTGTTGTGTGCCCACAAGACATGGCACCCTTCACCTGGGGATGAGCTGTGGAGCCCCACCCCACTGATTTGCCCTGCAACCATGCAGCTTTGCTCAGGACCACAGGCCAGGCATTATCTGCCTGAATTTAATCATTGTCTCATATATCCAGCTATGTGATCTTAATCAAACAAATCTTCTCTTATGTGCTGCTTTACACAAGATTGCCATGTTCATGTTTTACTGTTGAGTAGATGCCAATTATGTAAATGATAAAATAAAAAGTAATTTATTAGCAGTACATTTTTAATTGAGTTCGTCCTCAAATGAAGCCTTTCCATGTATTCTAGAATTTTTACAACTGAGTGGCACTATAGCAAAAATCTCTGGGTAGATGACAATTACAAGTGGAAAATCTTGCTGCAAAGTAATCATTAACACTGCTAACCAAATAACCTGAGTGGAAAATATACTGTAGAATCAAGAAAAAAAGCAATTTGTCTAATGAAGCAAAGTAACTTCATGCTTCTTTCAAAATTTCTACCATTAGGTATTGAGAACCAGAACTAATGTTTCGGATTAAATATAAGCTAATGGGATGTAAATTAAATGTATATTAAGCAGAGCAGTAGACTAGAGCTAGGAAAAGGAAAGGATAAGGCTTCCAGTACAGTGAGTGACTTAATGATGCATGAGATATAAACTGAACCCACGTGAAGACAGGAAAATACAAGTTTAAAACCATCAAACTGCTTTCACTGTTTTGAATGACCTTGGTCTAAATGAATGATAATAATAGCTAGAATTATATCATGTTTTTATTGTTATCTAATCAATTTAAGCTTTTAAAATGGAAAAAAGCATAGTGTCTATGCCAAGCTTTAGCCTGCTGTGAATTGAAGTGTCTGGGTTCTAAATTAGATGCAGAAAGAAGGTTTTAATGGGAATAGCAACTGACCCTTGGCAGTCACAGTGTTAAGAATTGCTGCTGTAGTATTAAGTTACATCTCTGTTCCCGGGGCACAGTTTTACAAGTTATATAACATCAACCATTGTAGGATTACTCAATCCCTTTACCTAACCCTAAGTGCATGCTGAATTTGTGGTTCCTGTAACAGTTCTCCAGTGCCATGTTCACAGAAGATGTCAGTGACACCATCAAATCCAGATCCTGCCCAGACCAATAATGTTCTGCTAACTAGTACCACCCACTCTAAGGGACATTATTTTGTTTTTCCTTCTCTCCTTTCTTAGTTGGCAACCAATTCCTGCCCAAAATGATCTACTCCCGGAAAAAGTCTGCACATATAATAGGCCATAAGGTACAGGTACAGTACATACTGCAATTTATTTCTTGGCATTTTTGTGAGACAGCCACCCAGCTGCAGAAGGAAAGAATAAGACATATTAAAATATGTGATACAAGGATTTTTTGTTGGTTTAGTTTTTTTGCTTGGATTTCCTGGAAATCATCTGTACAATAACACCACAACTTGAATGTTTTTTGTATTTTACATAGTCTTTAATAGGCATAACTTCGCAATTTTCAAAACAACACTTTCAAACCTATTCACTTGCAGTTAGGCAAACAAAAAGCTATTTTAAATTTTGTCAATGCTGTGATTTTTCAGAAAGCAAGTCATCTGATAGGTTTCTGTTAACAGCTGCTTGATAGCACCTTTCAAAGGTACATAGGGGCTGTATTTCATTGGCTTCATAGTCTGGAAATTATGTAATTCCTGATTACTAGTAGTAGCCTCCAAATTCCTTTATCTGACACAGCATCCCTTTTTACGAGCATGATGGCCAAGCAAGTACCAATGAACAGTTTTCTTCTGAAGAGAAATAATGGTTTCTCTTCAGAGAAATCTACCTTATTCTTTTTAGCTCTTCCTGTTCATCCTGTAAAACTTGGGGGTAAAAAGCAATCTGCTACCAGACTGCTTGCTGTGAAGTCAGATCATCAACTGAAAAAACAAGGATTCAAGGAAGAACAGGCTCGCTGCCATCCCATGGACCTGTGTTCATCTAAAAGCCACTGCATTCAGTGGAAATGCACCTGCAGAAGAAATCCAGCCCACACAGTTTTACATCTTGTCTGCAGAGTCATCTCACTGGCAAGTCAGACTAGATAAGGGATTTAGCTACTTCATGGCATTCAGGATGTCATACAACAGATGGAGATTTTTCAGAAATCTCTCTGGCATGATTTCAGCATACAAAACATCTGTGTGAAAGGCAATGGATGCAGTAAGAAATGGAAGGGTCTCCTTTAGTGGTGTGCTCTGGCAGATTGAGTTGCTAATGAGGCAAAAGGCAGAAAAAGGATGCAGTGTGCTGTGAGCATACGGTTACCTCTCCTGATGTGAAAAGTTAGCCTAACTCAGACCTTCCTCCTAACTTGCAGATGCGTCCCAGAGGAAGGAAAAATTTCTTGGGGAGATGGGCAAAGAAAGATAAAGAATTGTTTGCTCACTGATCAAAAGCTTCTTTCCCAAAAGCATTTTGCTTGAAAATGCACTTCCTTTCCCTCTCTTCTCAATTTTCTTCCATCTTGATGTTACCACTAACTTTGCTACTTCACTCTTCATATCACCTTTATTGTTTTCTTCCTCCATATTACCCTCTTCTGGTAACAAGTTAGGCAAAAGGCAAGACCCAGGAGGTGCAGCTGCATATATCTTTTAGTGTTTAGACTGCGAGGCAATTCAAGAATTTAATCTTTTCTCTGGTGTTTTTTGTAGGAAAGGGCTTCTTGTTTCTGCATACTCAATACAACAAACAAAATGTCTGTACAGCACTGTGGTGATAGCTGCCCAGTTCTACATTAATCATAAGGTGATAAATTAAGTATAAAAAGGAGTAGACTTTAGGAAGGTGAGGCTGATTGTAATGGAGCGATGTGGTAATTGGGAAACCTGGGTCAAAAAAGTATCCTCTGCTTTTTATTTGATTCCCAGTGTCAGCATTAGACATTCTAATGAATGATTCCACATTTCATCAATTTTTTGAAAAACAAACTCTCATAAAGCAGAACTACAAGATCTTCATAGGTGCAGTTGTATCAATAACCTTACACCTTGATCTCAACACTCACTATCTGCGTGAGATCACTGACATACTGCAGTTAACTGTGATCTGTGGATTTGCATCAGTAAGCATATTTAAGGGACAGCCTGTATTTGGAGCAAGAGGGTCTGCACTGTCTCTGCTTCCATGGCCTACTCGATGCACAAAAATTCAAGATTATGCTTGCCAGTAAGACGGAACCAGAAGAACACACTCTGTTCTATTTAAAGTAGTGGTATAATAAATAAATTAAATAAATTTAAAATAGTGGTATAATTGCATAATATTTGTCTAAAAAAGTGCAGTGGTAGTATAATTGTCCAGTGACTGAGGACAATTGTAACCATCTGAAAGCATAGCATTGTCCATTTACTGCATCTCCAGTAATTCCCTGCAGTGGCTAGGCAAATCACTGATCTGTTTGTTGCTAACACTGTTGCCTGCTCACAAGTTGCCAAGACAGGCTTCCATTTCACCAGCAGGCCCACTACTGAAATTATAAGGCACATTCATAGGTTGCAGAATATATTTCCTTGAAATACATTGCTTTAAGCATTTGCTATTCATAAACATCCTCCTGGTTAGCTGAATTCTGTGACATTACTTCAGTTGTTGCGCTGAGTACTTACTTCAGGAAACAAGATGGAACTGGAATAAGTTAGAGAGCTTTAAAGTTTTTGCAAGCTGAAACACTAGCCTTTGCATGGAAATATATACCTTAGTTAAAAGGCTTTAATTCTCTATAAAAAGTTATAGAAGTATACCTTTAGTGGAGTGGTGTTAATTTCCTTCAAGCAAAGTTTTATACCATTTGAGCTACTCCAACACAAAGCAAAGGCACTAAGCTATTCAGTCAGTCACTGAAAAAAATATGGTAAGTGGAAACATGGGTAGTAATCACAAATTAATCTTTGCAGTGTAACAACTGGGGCCATGAGCCTTGCTGTATCACAGTGGGGCCTGGACCCCAACTGAGATCTTCAGGAGCTACCAAAATACATGTCAGACCCAGAGAATAAAGAGAAATCTGGACTGGTACTAATGAGTGATGGTGCACAAGCAGTAAGTGATGTTGGCCTGAGGACTGCTGATGCAAGCTGGGTGCTGCAAAATTCACTGCACCTGCCCCCAGAGAGATGTGTTTGCTCTGCCTCTGTTTGGAGGAAGAATTTTTAATACAGAGCTTGGTAGGTTAATGAGAACAGGGGCTAATGGAAAAAGCAGTCGAGTTGGAAGGAGAGAAGGGTTTTGAACCTAAGCTGTCATTAGAGTCAGTCACAGGTGTCAGTGGTGACAGCCCTTAGATAAGTACAGCAAGATGCTCAGATTCTTTGTTCTCATTCAGACCAACTCCTCCTGGCTCCAAAGGAAGTTTGAATGGAAACTGGATAAGGTGCCTGGTATTCTGCTTAAAGCTATTAGAGCTGGAAATAGCCCATCAGGGTGTTAGGGAACACTACAACATGTCTATGAAGGTTATATCAAAACTACACAGAAGCAAAGGAGCTGCAGGAAGATACTTATCCTTCATGAAAGATTAATCACTACCAAATATTTCAGAACTTGCTTGTACCGTTGATTTCATGTCTGCTGTCTCTGACTAAGCTGCAAAAAGATTAGTCAACTCCTGTGAGACAGTACCAATCTCCATGTCTATATGCTTCTCCTCAGCAGCATTACTTCATAGCCTAGGTATCTATTGTCGACCAGAAGCACTGGCCAGCCCATGAGACAAACACAGTAGCCAGTCAATAGCTGATTGCAGACATCTGCTGTGCTCAGGAGCAGCGTTCAGCTGCAGTGTTTGTATTAAAAAGCTTTTGTGGCGAGACAGCAGGACTGACTCGCTCGGAGCTTGCTTATGGTAACAGTCCCCCAAGGCAATGACGCACGGCTTGAGCGAGGAAGCAGGTTCTCTGATTTACAAACCATGCTCCCCCTCTTCTCTGCCAAATCACTACACTGTCTAATTGCACCTTAAAAAGGGAGTGACTGGTAAGCAAAACCAAACTTATGAATACATGTTGATTGTAGCTTACACTCTTCCTGTATTTTTTTTCTTTTTTCTGTCCTACTTGTACTTTAGCCACTATTCCAGGCAGAGGAGTGTGTGTATCACCCCAGGACTGGTCCTAAAAGGCAATGGGACTCAGGGAGGAAATTACTTCCTCAGTCCTTCTCTGAATAAGCAGAGTGTCATGGTGACAGGATCCTCAAGCATTGTATCCTCCTTGACAGCACCATGATCCTTGACCATGGAAGGGTTGGTCTTTTGAGAATTGTATTTCCCTAACGCCACCTTCTTTCCCAAATAGCAGCAATATCAAATGAGGCTTCCTCAAGACTTCAACAAATGGCCCATGAAGTGGTCCAAATTTCTAATATAAGTCTAATTCATGGAAATTTGAATATTTTCACCACCGTCATTGGCTTATTTTGCTTTTGTAGTGTAAAGAAACTTTGCATCTGGTCTCTGTCTTTCCAGGCTGGTGCAATTAAAGCTGAGAAGCTGTGGTTCAGTGCTTTTCCCCTGGTATTTCTCTAAGGATTTGATATGGTGATATCAGAGAATGCCCTTCCTGGCACACAGGAAAACTGGAAGATATAATCAGTTTTCAAAAGATGAGTTTACTTTGAAAACCAAAAATAAAGTGAAAGGGCAAAGAATGGGGTTCTGCAATATGATCTAAAAGCTCAGGAAACTATGGCTTAAGGACATAGTCCCTAAGTCCTTCCATCATCAGTAACACTTCGTGCTCTCAGTCTGAGAAGCAGTAAAGTGGGTCTGAATTACTAAAAAAGGCAAAAACGTAGGAAAAGTTATCTGACACATTTAAACTTTTTTGAGCAAAAATCTGCTGTATCAAGATTTCTTTCTGCATTCCAAATGCTGGTAGTCTTGCCTGTATTATTTGAATTGTCATGAATACTAATTTTGCCTCTTTGGCATTCATTGTTCAGGGGGTGGGACCTGTTCTCTGCATTTTGGTCTCTGACTGGACTGCTGAAAGTTTCTAAACAAAATAATTATTTGTGCTTAATACCCTTTTTCAGTTATAGACGTAAGTTAAGAACTGACTTTTTTAAAATAGTGACATTTAAAATAAAGATTCTCTGTGTGAAAATGGTCGAGGGAGAGAATTGCAGACAAATTGAATGCTGGAATGTGAACAAATATTCTCCAAGTCTGTGTTTGCAGCAATCAGGCATCTCTCACTACAAGAAGGGCAGTCATTCCAGCACGTAGTAAAATGCTCTCAGGTTTAATCTTTCAGTGTTTCTGTGCCAAGCAGGTTCACATAGTTTGGACAACATTTGAATAAGCATCAGTCTTCTGAAGACTTATCTAAGACAAACTTCGGAAAACTTTCAACTGCCTCTATTGGAACTAATTAATCCTTTGAGCTAAAGCCAGTGCAGCTGGGTTTATTCAATTTTCCAAAGAAGAGAATTATTGCATAAAAAAAAATTGTCAACAAATTTTTAAGAAAAAAGATAAGATGCCTTATTTAAAAACTAAGTCCCCAATTTTGAAGTCATAGTCATAACAAATACCATATTTTATGGAGTTAAGTATTAGCCTAGCAGATTACTGTCCATAAGTGAACCTGACCTTTTTGAAATCAGAAGTACAGGCCCCAGCTCTCAATGCACCTTATCTAAAGTTACACAACACTGGCAAAAAGAATGGTTTTTTTACCTTCTCTTGGAGCCTTTTCTCAGAAGAAATCCCATCTTTCTCACTGCCTGAGGAGCCAAAAGGAGGTGATCATATCAGCTTTTTGAGAATGCCAATGCTCCATTTACTTTTTTTTGCTGGTGCTAATTGAAAATGAAGGATTTTTCCTCAGAGACTCTGACTTTAGGTTCACTTCTACATTCATCAAAGCTCCCTAATTTTACTTCTTTGTCAGAGCAACCTACCTCACTTATAAAAGTGTTAAAGAAGTAATTTACTCAGTGCATGAATGAAATTTAGAGCTGCACTGAAGTTGTTTACGTGGACTGGAGTTCTCCCTCCAAAGAATAAATGTCTTTTCTTGACAGCTTCCCCACATTTGCTTTGCTTGTAAAGCCAAGGAATGGTGGTGGTAAGGCATCATAACCATGCAGAGTTGTTCAAATGTCTTATTATATAGCAGATATATGTCACCATGTCTTACTATATAGCAGATACTACTTTTCATTCTGCAGTACAAAGATAACAAAACTTCCCCCTATTTCTGACAAAAAGTGAGTTGTTGCAGTCTTTGATTTTCTTTGAATTAGATTCTGGCTTAGTTTCTCATCCCAAATGCTTTTAGGTCAGGCAAAGAACAGGCTTTCACCCCAGCATTATCTGGCTAATGCTCTTTTTCATCAGGCTGTTTTTCTTCATTGGTCTTATTTCCATGAAACATACTGATTAATCATGTGTTCAGCTGTTCTCCACGGTCGCATTTTCTTTTGAACTGGTGATTATTGTATGTGCACTTGTTTGTGACATAGACAACCTTCCAAATCTTTTTGCTCCAGTGTGCTTACATAAGCGCATACTCATGTCACTGCCTCCCTCCATAAAAAAAAAAAGAAAAAAAAAAACATGCTACTTGAAAAATGAAGAATTTAGAAAAGAAAGCTTCAGCTTTGTGAATTCTTCCCCCGTTGTATGACCTTTGCTTATCTGTTGTCATGAGGTACATCATTGCCTATCACATTTCATTTCCCTCAAGAAAAATCCTCATACTCTTTTTAATCCACTTTGTTTCATGAAGAACTGATTTCTTTTTAACTTGTTCTGGGCAAGGGAAGGTCCACCTTGATGAAAACATTTCCTCAAAGTTCCTGGCTACTGTTAGTCAAGGCCAGAGCCGAGCTCAGAGCTGTCTCAGATGTGGACACACAAACCCTCTTGGGGGAGAGAGAGGGTGGCAGCTGGCAGACTGCACCTCTACACTTGGCATCCCTGCACAGCCATATATCTCCCTTTCTCATGTAGGTGTCCTAGGTGCTTCCCAGCGACCTCAGTGGGAAGAACTGCGGACTGGTGGTGGTGAGTCACTCAAATTCACTCAGCTTGGGGCTCACCTCCTACAACATCTCTGCTGTCCCTTCCCAGGCTCTGCTGCCTCCCACAGGCCAGTTCTTGTGTGATTCTATTTGTCTTTTACAGGTTTATTCTTTTCAATGATTAAAATCAGAGGTAAGGCTTTTGTTTTAAAAACATTCAAGCATACCCTTTGAGACTCCTCTGGGAACAGAATTTTCCAATGTTCCCTTGGCACTAGAAGTACTTGGTTGTTACTTTTTAGTAGTAAAGTTGTGGGATTTTGTTTGTTTGCTTTTTTGGTGCATCTATGGGAGTTTGTTTATTTATTTGTTTGATAATGTGCTAACCATTGTATTCAAAGTCAGATTTGAATTTCAAAACAGAAAGTCCATGGATGCTCATCTGGAGTACAAGGATATCTCTAATCTGGAATTATTAACGTATATCCATCTATCATGCCTCGTTTAATATGGGGATTTTATCACAAGATTGCTGAATGTTTCAGGTAGGAACATAGTTTGATATGGCCTGAAAAGACTCTAAACTTCCAGATATTAATCTCATCCCAGTTCCAAACTTTTCACTCCTTCTTTTATTTGTTTTATTGGTTACTAGTTTGTTTCCAGAGTTGCAGTGAGTATATGTCCTCAGGATATGTTATGGAAAAGTGAAGGTAGGTCAGAAAAGTCAAATACAATTCTGGTTTTAGCAAAGACCTTTAATCACAGGCATAGGAAAAGTAGAAAGAGATTAATGGAAGTTACCCTTTCCTTGGATTCACCCTTTTGAAGCCGCATGACTTATGCAATATCTCATATAAACCTGCATCTTTGCTATGAACTAATACGGCATTCACATGACAGCAAAGCTCAAATTTAGCCCTCCAAAAGCTGCTTGCTGAGGTCTGAGATGACGTGGGGGGAGTAAAACCTCTCTAATGCTTAAATCCTCCTGCTGCTTCGGAACAGTCAGCACCTCATTAGCCTTAGCTCTTTGTTTGATAGGAAATGTCAGCTCGCCCCAGGAAATCTTCTGCACCCAATGGCAGGAGCATCTGTCTCCATCTAGTGTTCATCCCTCTGCGTTTGTAACTCAGCTGCCCCACGGTGAAAACTGCAAGCTGAGAACACTTGCCCACTAAAGTGTCATCCTCTTACACACAAGAAGTCAAAATTACATGGTGGTCACAGTCAGAGGTAGAAGATCACATATAAACCTGCTTGTGAGCTGCCCTGGCATTCAGGACTCAAATCTGCCTTGCCCTAATAGACTATGAAGTAAGAAAAAACGGTTGAAAAACCTTTCCTTTCACAGTATTCTTCTACTCATGACCAAGTTACATTCAGGGTCTTTTTATAGATTAATGTTGAGGGAATTTCTTAGTAAGAGATGTGAAATGTTTAATTAAGGAAAAATATAATGGAAACATTTCTAGGAATACTTTCCACTGTCGTTCCCAAAGAGTAAGAGTTACTCAATTTGCCTCACAATGTGACTGTGAAGGAGAGAGATGGCACACCCTTTGTGAGTTGTGAAATCAAGACAATTTTCCCCCAAAACCTTCTGCATAGTTTAAGGGCATTTGAAGTGAAACCAGGGACAGACTTCTACCAAGGCACCCCTTGGCTCCAGAGGCCCAGCTTTTTGATTAATATCTTGTCCAAACACTTTTAAGAAGAGGAGAAACCTGTGTACAAAGTGCAGGACAACCATTTTGTGCTGGTAGAAGTAGAACCTGAAGAAAGTGGTGGGCCCTATAGGCTTTCTTTGAAGAGAGTGAGCCCCTTCAAAATATTTTTAGAGTCCTGGAGAATCCTTCAGGCTACCTAGCTGGAATGGGACCCAGTCTGGAGCCACCACTGAAGAGGTAGCACTGAGCTGTCAGCCACAGAGACAGTATCCTGAGAAACCCAGGATGGGTACAAACACAAATTCTTAGTTTTAAAATGAGAGGCAGAAGATAGATTCTGCAAGCTCACTAAGTAGTGGATTGTATTAAGAGCCTTTGTGGGAGCCATGGTCTTTATCAATCACTCCTTGTGAGATCTTTGTTAGTCCTATAATCACTAGCTGAAGGCAATTAAGCCCTAGCTCAATTTATTAACCCTTCTTTATTTCAGTAAGTGGAACAAATTCCAAAATCTCAGAGAATAATCTAAATGTCAGTAAGGCGAACCCAAATGATTCTGATAAAAGCCAAGAGAGGCAAGCAAGGAAACCATGGAGCTCCATCATGCAGTTATTGCTGGTACCAGCTTCCAATGCCTTAGATATTGCCTCAGGGCAAAACAGGGCTGTGTAAATATGTTAACAGCAACTGTTAACATGTTTACACATCCCAGTTTTCCTGTCTCATGTCTGAAAGTCTTCCCAAAACATATTTACCCACCAACAGTCAGAGAAAGGTGAGGGCTGTAAAAGTGTGAAGGGTCTACTGCCTTTCATGGTGGGGATCAGAGAAGAAGAAAACGCAGAGGACTTTAGTGAAGAAGGAATTTAAGACAGATTGTCTGGTCTGTGGGAACGTCTTAGACCTTCAGGGAGTTCTTGAAGTGCCAAGATATAGTGAAGTGGCACACAGGATGCTCCTGGAAGAGGTGTGGGAATACAAGGAACTTCAATTCCAGCAACAATGTGAGACTCCAGGAAACCTTACAATTTCAAATTCCTTGTTTTTTTGAGAACTAGGTCTCTTCTGTTCATTCTGTGTTCTTACTGCTTGATCGTATCTCCCTTATTCTGAAGGCTCATCTGAATTGTAATCTTCACCACTGAGTTCTTGCTAACCTCCAGTTAATGAGAACAAGACAAAGACCACCCATGAAAATACTGCAAGCATTGCTGATGTTGGAACTCTCAGTGAGCAAAAATAGGTTAAAGCTCTCTGTAAGAAGAGAGGCACCAGCATGGCAATATTCAGCATTTGGTAGAAATTTTATTTTTGCATTTAACTCCTCCTGCCTACCTTGACATTCCTCAGGCTTAAAAACTGAGTGCTTTTTGTTCAGATTTTGAAACAGATTTTGCTGGATCACTTTCATTTTGAACATCCCTAGTTAGCATTATGGGTGTCAGGAGGTACTGTTTCCCCTAGGTGTTAGAGCTGAAGAAGAATAATGTGAATATGAGTTTTACAATGTACAAGGGCTGAGTTTAAACTTTATAATAAAACCAGATGAGTTTTCATACTTCTGAGTTTCACAAGGACAATTTCACATGGTATCAATCACAAGCAGGCATACTGCAAATGAAGCTGTTTTGGTTAAGCATCCAAAAGCTTGGATGCATTTAGAAGCCTCACTGGTTTGGAAATAGGCAAACATTTTCATCAGATTTGGATGCCCTGATCATATTCCAGGGATCTTCTGTTTCAGCCAGCTCAGAAATGGTACAGAAACTGTCACTGGAATGTTTCTATAGTCATGTAACTTGCTGGAACCAGGCAGATACAACTTTTTTTTTTTATTATTATCTAATACTAATATTAGTAATACTAATCATTATTAGTATTACTATTACAGCTGGTGTCAGTTGTGTATTTATGTATGTCTTCCACATTTCAAAATGCTTGAGCTCTGGAAAAAGTTTGGGTTTTTTTCTGAACTACATTGCATCTTTGTAAACAGTAACAATTGTTCTGTTGACTAGGTAAGTACATATTTGTGGGTATATGTACAATTTATAGTGAAGTAGTACTCAGGAACAGGAATTAAGTTCTTCATGTTATTCCCAGGATAATAAAAGCACTTGTAATGGCACTGCTATCTTATACCATGGACATATATCTCCAGTCTTTTCTTGTGGAAACATCCTTAGCTATGACAAAAGAGTCCAGTTTCTGTGGCAATTCAACTCTCAGCTTCTTTGCTGAAGCTGCCAAGAACGTTTGCCTGATGTGGTTTTGGATGTGAACAATGATAATGGCAAAAATGGTAACAATGTTAGTTTTGAGCAGTTTGGGTACTGGAAATCTCACAATGCTTCTTCCCTTGGTTCCATCAACATTCAGTGTACAAATTTGATGTTGTGCCAATTTATGCAGACAATCTTCAAACAGCTTCTGTTTTGAATAAAATGAAGTTCCAATTGCTTGAGTAGCAGGAGTACCAGATAACTGCCATGGGTTAACTAGGATTTTAGGACTTTGGTAGAGAGACACCAAATTACAAACCTCTCCACAAATCCCAGACTTTTCTTAATCAATATTGATGCCACAAATCACTAATCTGTTTAGTACTTAAGGATGTCACATATGGCTTTTACTATTTTCATGGTAAATCTTCGGCCCTATAATGCAGGCATGCGGCCCTGAGTAAGCTTATGTGTGATATAAGAAGGCAGACTGACTCAAGAGCAGCTCATGAAATAATGACTGGAAAAAACAATGATCTGTGGGAATTCTGCCCAGATCTATGAGAACTACTAGGATTGCTTTTCCCAGACTAATGAGCCTTGGGCAGAAACAGTTTGAAATGTTGAAACCAAGAGCATTTTTGAGGGAGGACATTTTAGAAGAATGTCTTGAAACTGCATTTTGTAACTGTGGAGAATAAAGTGGAGACTGTGTGTGGGTTGAGACTGTTGGAATCAGGATGCATCTCACCTAACTTCAGATATCCTCAAGGAACATATTTAGTCTAAACTGGTCATTTATCTTTCTGTCAGCAGTAGAGAGAGACAAGTCTATGTTTAACCCATATGAAAGATTTGTTGATGACACCTGTTTTAGGATATGGAGCATTGTCCTTGTAAGTGTCAATCATTCCCCACTCAATAACACCTAGAAAACTGGGTTAGACTGGATAACTATCTTGTAATCATCTTGACTAAAGTTAGGAGATACCAAGTCTCTTTTTCCATCTTCCAGGAGAGGATACTAACACTCAATGCTGTGACCCTGGTGGTTTTAATCCAGCAGTACAGACTTGCTTCTGGTATTTGGTCCTTGTCCCCGTGATGAGCTGAGGAGGTGAGGTGGTGAACGTGCAGGCTGTATCCATAAAAATGATGCTGTGATCTCCCAATCCCAGGAGATGTTGCCTGCCTTCTTCTCATGAAAGACCACAGATCTTTCGTCCCCTGCACAATATCCCCAGGGAATGAGCTTCACAAAATATCAGTGTTTATCACTGCTGGGACCCCCATCATTGACTCTGTAGTTAACTATGCACAAATATTTTTTTCCAATTTCATTGTCGTTGTCCATATACTTCCCAAAGGCCCATGTCATCTTCCATACCTTAGGTGCAGATCTTCCTACCAATTATAATTATTTGTGTTAACTGCCTGGACCATACAAGGATTTAACCAAAGCACCAAAAGAAATAGATAAAGAAGTTGGGTCCTACCATCTAGGCAGGCATGGTTCTGGCCAAAGCAGCTACATTATTTTGATTGTAGGAGGGGAACAGCAAGGAATATATTAAGAATAGGGTTTTCTGTCTTCACTAGACAAATGTTTTGAGAGACTTGTATCTTCATTCTTTAGTTGGACAGGCCATTCAGCCATGACAGTCACACCCTCTGGCACTAACCCAAACCATTCCCTTTTTCAAGACTGCCATAGTTTTGGACAGGGAGAAGACTACCTTGGCCAGCTTTGGAAGGTGATGAATAACCAGAGGTCTTTGTCCAAAGACCTAAATTATAAAATAATTGCCTGTGCCAGTAAAAAAGGGGGATTAATCTCAGTAGTTTTGTAGTTAGTACAGAGAAATAGCCATTCCCTGGAATCTTATCCTAGACAGGCATCTGGCCTGAAAAGTTGACTCTGAAAGTTGACTCAACTTTGAAGATGCCAGTTTGTGCCAGAGTGATGAACTTAAGTGGGATGAAATAGTTTATATGAGATGATGTGACTAGCAAAACTGACCAAGTGGTGATATCACAAACCCATCCTTTTTGATTAATTATCATTTAGCTTTAGAAGAGTTGCTGTTATCATCTATATCTAATTAGCTGTGTTTATTTTAGCAGTGAAGGCACTAAGCAGATTGTCTGAATTACTGTTTCTAATCTGTTATGCATAATTGATTTTTCAGTCCATTGGCATTAAATATAAACAAAAATAATATTTTCAGTAAAACCAAAATGACGAAGTATCAATGTCAAACATTTGACGAATAAAAAGTGTAAATGAGTTTCATGTTAAGTCAAATTCAGTATTTCAAATGTTTTGAGAAGAAAAAGAATGCTCCAAGCATTTGAGTACTTTTAAGATTTGTTTAACTTCTTAATTAATTTTTTTAAAAGAAACTTTTTCAGGAAGTCTTTTGTTTTCTTGGCAAGTATAAATTGGCAAAAAAAAGGTAGTTGTGCAAAACAACTGAGCTGTGGCATCAAATTAACATTTTTTCCAAAGAAAAGAGATTCAATCAACTCTAGCATACTGGAGCTGGAGAAACTGAAAAATGACAGCTGTCCCTAAAAACTGAAATTCGAAATAATGAGCATATGTACTACAATGTTAAAACTAATATTCAGGTGAACCCTGTAACTTAGTGAGGATCATTTAATGCAGTGAAAAAACCACTAGCCCTAAAAGAAACATTGGACTTACTGCACGTTGTGGCAGGAAATCTCCCAGGCAAGTCTGCAACAGACTTGTCAAAAAATTTATTCTGACTACAGCAGGTGACTTAGACAAAGAGGAGGGAAGAAGGCTAAAAAAGGTGCTAAAATCCCTCAAAGATAGGGGCAAAGCCAATAAATTCCACTTGTATTTTTCATTTCAAGTACTTCCTTTTTAGTGTCAAGAATCCACCAAAAATTATAGGACCTATCTGGAGCTGTGCCTGAGCCCTTGGGACACCACTGTGTTCCTACAGCAACAAGTTGTCACTGTTTTCATTCTTTCCCTTTCTTGCCATGCGGTTCAGATCATTGATGCTCTTCTTCATGAGCAAAAATATTACAAGAGCCTATCCCCAAAAGCCAAGGAGGTTCCTACTACCTGTGTGAATCTACATAAAGTGAGTGCTATGGTGGCTTGCAAAGCTACCCCTGATTCTTGGATCAGGCTCGGCCTGTGAGCTGCAAAACTGTACCTTTTTCCAAGGCTGCCTTGTAACAACTCTGGATCTGCTCTGACAATCTACTTATTAAAAAAAAAAACCCATAGCAGTGGAGTTGCCAATTTTTCTGTTTTTCTGTTGTTTGGTTTTGTTTTTTTTTTCTCTTTTAAATAAATTCACTATCTTTGGAATTGTGACACCAAATGTGAGCTTGATGATGTTTCCAGAAAAGTGCAAAGAGCATATGGATGAGTGTTTTGACATTACATACAAACTGGAAGAGAAGATTGCATATAATTATCTGGATGTCATCATCCTTAGGAAAACTTCTGGCATCCTTTCACTCAAAATATTGCTTCAGCCTGACCTCCTCCAATGATTAGAACACATTTTGTGATGCTATCAGATTGTTTGTAGGAATTTTGTAAAGAAAAATATAATTGATGCAAAAAAAAGGGGAAAAAATCCCTTTTAATCAGTTCCTCATGCCAAAGATTAGCAGTGATGTTGACGTGTGCAACATAATCAGTCATAATCATATCCTAGCTGGAATAGTACCTCAGATGTTGTTAATTGTATTCCTATGACCCTAAATTTGGTTTACCCATTAAGTGCTGATGGAGGAAATAGAAACTTGTTCAAGATACTGTATATTTTCTGTTAGCAGCCTAATCAAATTGATGGAAACACAAGGAATTGTAGCACACAGTGGCAGATTGGAAATGCCCATAGGGGTTGAATTTCTGCCATGGAGAGTTTGTCTTATCCTCCCTGCTTCTGGGCTTAAAGACTTCAAAATGTAGCTGAAAATAATATAATCTCTACCAGATATTTGAACTATCCTTCCAGGATTTAACCATAAATTATGGAAATCCCTACTACATCATTCTTATAGTACTTCATTAAATTCTAAGGCTTTTTCCTAAAAAGGTACAGACTCCCTGATATTTCTCTTGGCTTTTCTACTGCTCTGAGATTTAGGCAGCCTGCTGGCATGTGCAGTTTAATATTGTTTCAACCTACAGGATTCAACATCTCTTTTTGAAGTGAAAATATGCTTTCCTGCAACCTCCATTGAACATGCCTTCTCTGAGACCTCCCACTGTGGCTAGGAAGAATTTTTGCTGAAGTTCTCAGGAAATACTTACTTTCCTTACTTTGGTTCACAATACTTCTTTCACCATTTTGTCCTACACTCCACTTGCTGCTTCCCCATTTTAACCTTTTCTGCAATGATCTATCAATACCACTTGCCCAATATTTATAAAATAATATATAGGGAAATAAAAAAAAGCTAGCTGTGATTTTAAGAAGGAAGACAATTTGGCAAAACCCCTTTTGAAAAAATAATGTTAACAGGGAAGTTGCAATGAGTTCAAATGCACATTCTTCAAGACTTGAGGCTTACAGACTGATACAGTGGAAGTTCATGGTCATACAAGAGTTCACCATATACAGGTGTTGTACCTGGCTTCGCACTTGCATTTCTGTCATGGTTCGACACTGGCACTAGCCAATGCCCCATGAAAAAGCACTCTCCCCGGTGTCCGCTGTGAGACTTTTGACCAGGAATAAGAAAGCAAGCAGGCTCCCACTTAACAAAAGGAAAAAAAAACATTTATTAACTAAACTATACAGACAATAACTAAACTATACATAAAAACAAAGAACACACAAGGAAAATGAAAGCCTCACAAAACACTTCCCTCCTCCTCCCCTCAAATTCCCAATACAATACTCTTCCCAAATCAACAACCATCAGTCCATCACCACTCTGTACATAATCAATTCTCAATTCATCAAGAGGAGAGGAGTCCTTCTTGCTTGCCATGGTGGCCTTTTCCAATTTCCAGGCTCTCTCACCGCCTGGATGAAATCAGGGCTGTTTCCAGGGTCTGTTTTTTAAGGATGCTCTGTCCCATTCCAAAAAGAAACACAATCACACCTTTTGGGACATCTGTCCCCCCCATATTTATATACCCCTTGGGGCGGAGGGGTAAACTCCACCACTACATCTTCTTGGCTCCGGGGCATTGCGCCCCCCTGGACGCAGTCTCTGTCTCACAAGGAAACACGGCTCTGTCCATGGCTGTACAAAAAGAGTCCAGCAAAAGCCACTCCAATCATCACTCTTGCCACCAGGATGCTTCTCTTTTCATCCACAATCTCCCTCACTTGCTCCACTTGCTCATTTCATTTCTCTCAATCACTCTAACTCCTTTTCCGGGAAAGGGTAATGCTCTGTAAGCTTTCATTGTCCACAAAAAACGAAAAGCTCTAAAAACGGCAGGACTCTTTCACAGCGCCTTCTTCCCCCCCCCCCCCCCCCCCCTTCTTCTCCACAGACCAGGCATGCGGGCAGCCCATATCAAATTTCAAGATAACAGTCCCGTCTGAAATACCCGGTCTCTCTCGTTCTCTCTCTTTCTCGGTCTCTCTCTCTCTCTCTCTCTCCGTCTCCAGGGCGGGGGGGGGGGGGGGGGGGGGGAAAGAACTTCACAGCAGCTCCCGGGGTCTTTTCCGCTTCCACCCTTGGGGGGGGGGGGCCAGGCCTACCTCTGCTCTCCCAGGCCGGACCGCACGGCCTCCCTCTCTCCCTTCTCAGCCCACAGCAGCACACTAGTATCCAATTTCAAAACAAAGGTCCCAGAACACTCGCTCTCTTTTTGGGGGTCTCCATCTCTCCACCCTTCCACATTCAGGGTACCCTCTCTCCCGATCTCGGGCTGGGCCCAGCCTACCGCGTGGCCGCCCTCCCCCGCCCAGCAAAAGCACTGGGCGAGGGAGGCATCTTCACTCTCTGCCGCCGATGTCCCAAGAGGCCATACCTGCGCAAACACCCTGCTTTTAAGGTGGCCTCAGAGGTGGCCTAATATCCCATAAATCCTATTTCCGGCATTTCCGGGTCAAACCATGACAATTTCTCCCTCCTTTAGTTTGAGATAACTCCATGAAAAATGGACATAATTATTCAAGGAAGGGCAGTTTCAATGTTTTTGCTTTTCTTCCACAGGTGGGATGCCCATAAACTACATGAAGATTATATCATGACTAAAATGAAACTTTCACAATACATAATGTTAAAATATGTTTCTACAAGCTTCCTTCCCAAACCCAAAATATAGGGTGATTGTGCATGTCCCTTCTACTGCCAGATTCTGGAAGAAATAGCACCTGTTTCACCAGATTGCTGGGTAACTAATGGCAATATCTCATTTTGATCAGCTTTATATATGCAGAGGCCTGTTGCTCTGGCCAGAAATGAACATCTATTTTTAAAGAGGTATCGTTTGACCATTTCTTCCAGCTTATCAATTTTATTTTGACCTGGTTTTCCATGGCTGTGATACACATTTTGCCTTTCTCTGAGGTTAGTAAACTACAACAGCAATGTTTTGCATCATGCTTCTTACTGCTGCACTTCATGTGATCTAGGACAGAACTTGCATGGATCTGACCAAAAGTCCCCATAGCCATTGCCCTTATCCAGGAGTGGTCAGGATAAATAGAGAAAAGTATACATATAGATGAAGAACACAGAAGTATATTTCAAGAAAATCTGCCTTCCTATGGCAGTTTGTGGTGAATAAAAAATGCTACCTTTGTATGTTATCCACCTCTTGATGGGTTTTTCTCCCAGATTAATGCAGAAAACATCTGAGTTGGAAAGGAAAAGTTCTGTTAAATCTAGTACCCTACCTCTCTCAAAAATAGTTGTGGAATTTTTGACCTTGCTACTACTACCTATAGTAGATATTACACCATGTGTCATGACAAGTACCATTCCAAATAGTGATTAACAAAATTGATAACACTTTTTTCTCAGCTTGTTGTTGTGAATGTTCTTTTTGGTTCTTACTGTTTAATTTTAAACATCATCTTGCATAAAGAGGGATCAGAAGAAAATTATTTGTAATACATGTTCTTTGTTTTTAAAAAAAGTCTCTCTACAGCAATCATTTGGAAACATAATTTGTCTCGGTTCTGCTCTTGAAACATGGCTTGAGTCTGGTTGCCAAGTTGCTCTTTCCTGTCTCACATTTTACTGATTCTGCAGCTGAGCTGCTGAGTGCCTTCTTCTATTTGCTGCTCATGTGCCAGTGTACTACAACAAAATCCATGTAAGGGTAGTTTAGCACAATTCATTCTGGCTCAGCAAGCAGCCATTGTCCCTTTGGTGTTCTACAACAGCAGTTACCTGAAAAACCTCAATGTTCTCATCTCAAATCTTTTCCTTTTGGTTCCAAGTCCATGAGGTCTTTAAGACTGGTGACACCACAAGCAGGCCAAGAGCCTTCTATGCAATCATGCCAGAATGCCCAAGATTTTCTTGGATTATCTCAGTATTTAGGGATTTAATTATTTATTTGCTTGTTCGTACTGTATGAACACAGTCATTTCTAGTAGAGAAATGGTTATGCAGACAAACACTAATATTAGTTTTAAATTTATACCATCTACATCAAGATATGTTTAGACTGCCACAGCATATGATGCTTTTTATCCAAACAGATCAAAGAACTCAAGTTATCTTCCCATCCCTCCATCCCCAAACACACTGAGCTCTGGCAAAACTCCAGCATTATTTTAAAGTGTTCACACATTTAAAAAGAAAGTCCCTGCCTATCTGCTAATATTTTTTCTTGGTACAATCACTTCTACTTGCTACCAAAATGCCACTTGTGTGCTACAAGAAAGGAGTTGAGTTACGATGAGAATTTCTGATCTGGTTAGCAATCTGTTATTAGGTACTTTGTCTTTCCTCTCCCGTTCTTTACTCTGCTACCAGGCAATCTATGGGAAATCTACCTCAGCCCAGTGTTGACCATAGGTCATTTACAGTCTGTGGAACAGTAGGCAGCATTTCTTAGGGAAAGCCAGGGTATTCTGTTTTGTTCATCGTAGAAAGCAGAAGTCATGAGCTCTTGAGTCATTCACCAAGGAAATGGGATATCATAATTATGTTAGTTACATCATCCTTTTCTTCTGCCACCACATACTACCCTATCTACCTCCTCTTCCAATTTCACAGACTCTCTCTGAGGACAGCAGCTGCTGTCCAAGATGTTAAGACTTAACATCTCTACTTTGTAACTTTATTTTTGTCTCCTGTTTGTCAGTATGGGACACAGAATTTTGCAGATTTTATCACTAAAGTGAATCTGACCAGTGGATTTCCTGGCAGTAGGCCTTTTGTCAGTATGGCATTGTCAGAATTTTTTTTTTTTTTTTTTTTTGTATTTTACACAGCACAAAGATTTTTAAGTGAAATTTTTGGAGTTAGGATAGGCTGTGTTTTTCTCATTCAGGAACAAAAATAGAAGACAGAAAACTAAGAGAAAAAATAACAATAAATCCTTTAAAAATGTTTATTTTGTGACATCAATGAAATTTATACTGAAGGAAATAGAAAACTCAGTTTTTCCTTAATTAACTAAGATCAGATTTCAAAAGGGTCTGTGGAAATTGAACTGTGAATCTCATTCTCTATACTCAGTTGCTGGAATGTGACAGATGCATTTGCAAGTATTAGGAGGACCCACACAGTCTGCTTTCAATGCTCCCCCTGTGCCCTGTTAAGCAAGCCAGTCTGCTTCCAGAAAGTGTCTGCCACTTCCAAATGAAAATGGTAGCTTCTTCTGAGCACCTGACATCCAATTGCCCAACCATGACTACTCCAAGATAATAGCACAGGATCCTGGCTTTGATGTGCTGAAACTTAATTCTGTGGCTCCCCAAAAAAAAATCTATAGAGATTTCAAACCCAATGAAATGGGTCAAGTGCTTAAGTATTTCTGAAAACCCAAGGAAAAGTCGGTTACACAACACCTTCTGAAATCAAGCCTCTGGTGTGCCAGTGCTGGTGGTGGTGGCATGCAATATTGGGTGATATTTTTCCAGCAGCTCTTCAGGATCAGACACTTCCTACACTTTGTCAAGTCTGGCTTTAAGGCATTCCTAAAATGCAGGGGGATCATGAAAAAATCTGTGCAATGAGGAACTTGCAATGTGGTGAAAGGAACTCATACTAGGTCCCTCCCTGAACAAAAACAGATGGAAAAATACAGACAGACCACATCAGTGCTCCATGACCTAGATCAAACCACCCTCCCAAACATCTCCTAAACCAGTACAAGAACCACATCAGAATAAACTTCCTATTGCTGGGATCTGTCAGACCAACAGCTTACAAGCATTGGGGCATGACCCAAAAGTGGGTCACCAGAGGACACCCAACCGGGTTTCATCCCACCAACCAAAAGGGCAGTAAAACCCTGTGGTTGCTAAAACCAAGCTGGAATTTTAAGCCCAGTGAGAAGGAGCAATTCTTTCCCTCACCCACACCTTCCCTTCCTGCTGTAGCTGTGCTTGCCCTGGATTCCTTCTTCACTTGCCCACAGCAAAGCAGATGACTCTCTCTCTCTACTGGATAGTAGCTCTTCAGTTGCCCTCTCAGCTCCCCACTGTTCCTGTTTAGCACTGACAAAGTGCCCATGTGATGCCACAGTACTGCAACAGAGCAATGCTGCCCAAGTGCTGAGGAGCACAGAAACAACCCTATTCCATCCCTGTGATTTGCCAGGAAAACAGTTCCTCACCTTGCAAACCCAGGCGTAGTGGTTTCTGGTTTTCAGCCCTTGCTTAAGATTACCAAGTCCACTTGGTTACTTGTTATTATTCCCCACATGAGTGGTCAACTCCTCATAAAGCAGGACAATGTTTATATTAGATATGAAACTTAAAATGCTTATTTTTTTGTTAAATGAGAGGAGGAAGACAGCAAACGCAGTCACACATGAATGTAGCAAGAGCTTCCCAGCCAACTCATTCCCTAAGAGCACATGAATAAAAATTTAATGGAAAAATTAAGAAAGTTGCTAGGCCACCAATCAAACTGTGAAGTCCAGCATTAGAGGAGCCTTTCAGTATTTAACAACTAGTTCTGACATTTCTCTTACTGATAAAGGGCTCTCTCAATGGAACAGACAGGAGATTTGCCTTCCAGGCTTTTCTGCATAGGGGCAAGTCAAAATGCAGCCATTTCTACTTTATAATAATTGTTTTAATAAGTACCAACAAGAAAAATGAAAAAAACCCATAGAAATAGTAAAATGTTTACTTGCTGGAACACTGTGTCCCTGTGGTAATTGCAATACAAATAGAGAGTGAAAACAGTGTTCCTGCTTTTGTTTATATCCTAAAGAAATGGGCAGGTAATAACACATAAGGAAACAAGACAGCAAAATCTGAAGCAGGGTTTACAAGACATAAACTGTTATTATGTTTTTCTCTGAATATCACATTAGGAATTCCAAGGCAAATCCTACTGTATCCCAACTGCTGGCGCTCTACTATATTTCAGTAGGGCAGGGACAGTTAATGGTATTTGTATTAGAAGCACAGAAGGCACTGTTAGTTTCCTAAAGTGAGACTCATACCTAATGTTGCATTAATGCTGCTCTTTTCTCTACTAAAACAGCTTTAGGCCTTAGTCTCAAGGTTTCATAGGTTTTATGGTGTTAACTTACTGTGACATCCCTCAGCAGCTGAAGCACAGATAATGCTATCTTGCAGATAACAAGCATGCATGTGGGTAATCCATTTAAATTCTTTCCTAGATTATCTCCCAGTAGTAAAAGTGCTTAAAAATTAATCATTCTTTCTGTTGTGTTTTGCTCAGAAAATCCATACTCTTCTTATCGGGAGTCAATAAAAGCTTTTCCAAGCATTAAGATAAATATGGCAGGGAGTTTTAAAACATTGTCTTAAAGGAAATTTTAAGTATATACTTTGCATCACTAAGCTTCCCTGTTTCACTACTGAGCTCTGGATGGCAATATTGATGCCATATAACTGTGGCTCAAACCCCCCTGCCCCTTGTCTGACATGTCTCCTACTCGGTACCCAGGCTTGATGTGGATTTTTTGGTGTTCACAAGATATCAATGAGGTCTTGATGTGTTTTGTTGGATCAGTGATACAATTTGCTCAAGATTTGTATGAATGTTTTCAGGGAGAGCTCTGTTTTGAGTTCCTGTCAGTTGAATGCATATATATTCATCATTGCAGGGAACAGCTTATGATTTCCTGGGATCTTGAGAAAAGCAAGAAGAGAAAATCCAAAAAATATTCTGTCTATGGAGAATAAATTGAAAAAGCATACAATGTTTGGATTATTTTATCTGAAAGGCAATAGTTTTCTTGGAAGAGCTCTAGGGTAATGCACAAGCATAGTGACACATGCAGCTCAATGCAATACAGGTCTGCATACTGCAGACTCACAAGAGGTAGACAGCTGCTGTGTGATTTGCCAGGTGCATCTTCCTGTCATGGGATATATAAACAAAACAAAGAAATTCAGTGGAGCCCATTTCTCACTCTTTGGTAAACTCATTTCAGATCTCTCATTGTAAAAAATCCTGCTTTTTGGGGTGGTGATGGTGATAAAAATAAAATCTCTGCTCCTCACCTTCTAACTGCCTAGAATAAGGGGGGAAATCACATTGCTTTGTTCTCCACTCCTTTTCTTTAGGTACTGGAGAAGATTCCTCCAGTGTCTTTTTGCTGCCTGATTAGACACATTCATCTGCTCGGTGTAGTCACTGAAGATTAATTTGAGCTGATTTAAATTAAAACTACTGTTACACTATGCTCAGTTGAGCAGATTTTTACTGAACCGTTTCGATGATATTTATCTTCAACACCCAGCTCAGGTTACATATGACAGAGTTTAACCTCTAGAAGGTTTACTATGGTGAGTTTAAACCCTAGAGGATGACAAAACTCTACCTTGTACTGACCATGCCATGCCATGCCATGCCATGACACACAATCCTAATTCCTTTAGCTCCCCTGAACTATGTGTTTGGCAATATCTCTGCATTTGGCTGAAATCAAGAGGTCCATTGCTCCTCTTGGAAGCTGGATATAAACTAACCACAGACACTGTTCTATGGGATCTGTCTCACCTCCCTTTGGTCTCAGTGTCCGCTCTCATACCTCACCTCCCCTTGAACCTGTGCAGCATAACATGGATGGAAGAACCGAAGCTAGACACATAAGTATGATATACACAGTGTACTTTCAAAACTCTCTGGTGCAAAGCCAGTAGTGGGTTGTTGAAAAGCATGATAGAAGGCTGTTACTTACTATATTCCAGCTGCTGTCATAAAAAAATCATGCTGATTTAAGTAAATGCTAGTAAAATATCACATTCCTTCCTTCAGTAATAAATTAAACAGTTTATGAAAATATTACAGAGTGAAAAATATTTGGGAGGGTCTGGTTTTTCATAAAACAGCTGGACCTACAAGTTTTGCAATGTACAGCACCATTTCCACATCTTTTGAAATAAGCATAGTGGTTAATACCCAGCTGGCTGTTTTTATCCTTGCTCATTTCTTGCCACAGGAGCCTACTGGATGGATAATCTCAAGGAGAGAAATAGAAGGTATAGATATAATACAGTTGATAGAATTAGAAACTAATAGCTAGGAAATCAGTGATCTAATGCATATTCATAGAAAGAGGCTCCCTTCATATATTTCAGATATGTGCACTAGTTTCTGTGCTGATCCAGTGCTGTGGTATTAGATATCCCAAATGCATGAAATCCTGTTTTCTTCTGCCTTTGAAGTTGTGGTATGACTTCAAGGGGGAAAGGAAAAGACTGGTAGAGCTTTTGAAAGGCTTACTGCAGGATCTGTAAAATTAGTAATTATTAATAATAATTAATAATTTCATTTTTAAGTACAAAAAAAAAAAGGACTGAGGTCTATTGCAGAGGGAATGCTCATTAGAATTCTACGTTAGGTATAGCATTGGTCTTGTGCTGTACATGTAGCGGTTAGGGTAGAAAAGAGATTAGGCAAAGATCTATTAATTCAGAATCCATCTTCCTGAAAAAAACAAGAGATCAGGCCAAACTGAAATTGATGCCCGGTGACTTCAATGATTAGATCATAGTCTTATGATATGAGGCACATCACATAGTAAACCCAGCTAGTGCCAAGAATAATGAACAGAGATCTCATTAACTGAGATTCTGCAAGTTCTAAATTTTACTAAATCATTTTAATGTCACCTGTCACCACTAAGTGGCAAAAATAATACAGTGAAAGCACTCTGTATTTGCAGTACCAGACATGCCTAGCATACTCCCTATGAGTCCACAGAGATTATAAAAATACAAGCAAATGTTTTTTAATCAGATCCAATTAATTTATTCTTAATCCCTCCCAAGGTTTTTTTTCCAGTAATAATACTGGTGCTGTCCCTGGAAATTTTTTATCACACACAGGACATAATTATTTTTAAAGCTATGGGAATGCACATGCAAACATGTTTTGCCAATGTGTAGAAAGTATGGGCAAGGTTAAAATTTAACATGGACTAAAAGGAGCAAATTCTAATCTTGCAGAATATTTAAGCTAACTCACTGTTCTGTGTGACAAACGATTTTGGAGTACCACAATGCTTCAGCAAATGATAGCTTAAAATTTTGGGAGCAGCAGAATTAGGGTGATCAAAACATAACTGTAGTAGAAAATCTGTGACTGTGTCAAAGAACTTTTTCATATTGTTTACCTCTATCTGCTATGCACATTTACTTTGCTGGTATCCTTCTAGTCTGATCCTTGTAAAAGTAGATCCACCATGGGGAAATTTCACACAGAGTTGGAGAATCCTTTTAACAGGAAGGGGGATCATGGAAACATTTAACGGGAAAATAGAGTACATCATTCCAGTACTAATGAATAAAGTGAGAGCAAATTTATGTAAATACAGTCCAAATAACAAAATTTATAATTTCTGTCTCTGCAAGCTGCATGAAGAATGAACTGTAGACTGAATTATGATCTATCTCAGCATCAACCACCTGGTGTGATAGGAAAAGATACAAGTTATGCAAAACTTCATTAAATTCAGTCTGCTTTTAACCACAATTTATCAAGACATATTTTACTTAGGGATATTACTTCTGGATTATCAGGCATTCCCAATAGACTAGAAATTTTGCTGTATTTCAGGGAGAAGCTACATCAGTGATGACTGGAGTGAGACTAAACCCAGCAATAGCAGCAATGATAACAATGAATATTATACTCCACAATCTGGAAGCTACCTGTTCAAAGATTATGTGATTTCTTAGACCAGGAATAACACCATGATAGACTTCCTGCAGAATGTCATTTTGTTTTAAGCCTATTGATCATTCTTACATAGACTTTTTTTTGGAGGCCAACAATGTCATCCTCTACAGCAAAGGAGAAAGTGGATTTCAATTGCTGGCTCCTTCCTCTTGGGTGACAAAAACCTGTGAAGCTAAATGTAAGCATTTCCTTCTTTATTTCTAGATAATTGAACTTGAACTAAAGGGAAGGTAGGAATCTATCTGGAAAATACAGTAAATTTTAGTTTGGTTAGAATTTGTACAGTAAATTTTAGTTTTCTTGCTAATGAACAGTATCCTGAGCCACTGAGTAAGTGTGGAACGTCTACAGAAATCAGGAATAGCTTTTCAGCTCTTCTCTTTGAAGCTGGCATCTCCTCAATGATTGCAGGAGGAGAGAGGAATTCTCCTTGGGCGGGATTGCTGGAGGACAATATTTCGTGTTTGATGTTTCAGGTGATAAGTGATCTGTGATGATCCAGGGAGCTTATTCCAGACCCCTCCTGACACTAGCACCTTCTGTAAAATTTCTGCTGGATCCTGTGACCACAATCATATTCCACAAACACTTTGAGCAACTCTAGACCAGCTCTGCCAGGAAATTTATGATGTGCCTTATAGGAAATAAATCTTTTCATGTTTGGAACAGTCTACCTCAGTCATGAAAATCAGAAGAGTCTGGAAATCAGAAAGAACAGCAGAACCACAAGCAATTATCTTGGCTCTTTCATTAACTGAAACTGCTGAGTTAAGTAACAATTAGGGCTTTATCCTCTGTAGCATAATGAGCAGATTGTCAGGTTTCCTGTGAAATTTCCATTATTTAATGAAACTATACCCATGAGATCCTTTTTGGCTGGTGTTTTATGGGCACATGCATGACCCTCTGCCCTCACTGCATGTGGAGCAGGGAGGACAGGCCCACGCTCACCAACCAGGGCCCTAAGCCAACAACAAAACCCTCCATGGCACACAGAGACCAGCCCCCAGTTAAGGAGACTGTGAGTGGGAGGTGCAAAGATACCTGAGACCTTTATCTCCTTTTGAAGTCTCCGAGATTCAGAGGAGACCAAGATGCCTGTGGAATGGAATACACTCTCTGCATCTTGGCATGTGTCAATCTATAATCTATAATCTATTTTTCACCTGCTCATTCAAAATGCAGTGACTGCAAACAAGAAGGAAAAGCCACTTGTCCATTTACAGTGCATCAGGCTCACACACCAGGTCTGATAGAATTTCATCACAAAATAACTGTATTATCAGCATGGCAGCACATGAAAACAAAACTCTTTAATACATTTTTAAAGAATTGTCTTTTGTTCTTTGCAATTAACTGATTTTTCTGTATGTAAATTGTGTACACAGTCATAGACATTAAAATCTGAATATATGTTTCAAACTCAGTTCCTTGAAATCAGTGTAGCCACTGATACTAGCAAAAGAAATAAAAATGCTCCTTCCCTTGTGAGAAAAAAAAACACACCAAATGCATGTATGCTACATTTACATGGATATCTTACATTTGAACATACTCACAACCCAGAGAAGTGGTAGTCATAATAAACATATAGATAATTGCGTCACACTCACAATAAAGATGTTACTTGGAAACAATTCAATTTTTTGACAAAATCATATGGCATTTATGATCTCATTATTCATAAATTAATGTCAAGCCTTTGATTCAGTATTGAAAGAGCCATATGTCCAGATTTGTCTCTTACACATCCAGTGATAATCAACACGGATATTCATAGTAATAACATCAAAATTTGAGTACATCAAATGTCAGGAAAAACTGTCAAATCTGGATGTTTATCCTATGTCTGTAACAAAACCATCTGCACTTCATTCATTTGCAAAGCTGGTCTGGAAATACAAAGGAATCAATATTCACATAGAAGAAATGGATTGTGTTATCTTATAAATTGTTTACTGCAAGATATCTTTCTCTTACTTTTCCCTCTTTGAAGTAATGTTAAACTAACCAGTCTTAAATCAATGTGTTCATTACTCCTAACTAGAGTCACATAAAAATGAAAAGCAATCAATAACAACAGCAGAACAAGTAGATTCCCTGAGCTATTGCTCTTCTATTCAACGTTTTTTTTCTGTATGAAATTATGGTACTTCTTAATTAGCACCTGTTTCCATGATCTTGGAAATATCCATGTATAAAGTTTTATTCATTTGTTTGTTTTGTAAGTTGCTTCTGAGCTCCTTTTCTTCAGTTTGAAAGGACAGCTAAGTTTATGTATACAAGAAGAAACATCACCATGTGATTTACAGGTGTACCTGCAATTTTTTATATTGAGAACTGTCAAATCATATAATAGCAGTAAATACGATATTGTAAACATTACTGGATAACTTCATTCCTGCCACCAGATCAAAAAATTGATAAGAGAATCAATATATTTTCTTTTTAAAAATCCTTAGGGAGTTTAAGTATTTCATTGGGAGAGTTTTAGTATTTTGCCCAAATTTTGTGCCCTCTGTAAATCCTCAGCTAACAAGGCAACCTCTCCCCAGCATAGTCCTTGCCCAGCCACATACCTCCACCTGCTCCCCAAGGACATTGATCAGCTTCCAGCTTCCACTTTGCCAATCACAACTGCCAGTTATTTGTTGCTAATCAAATACACATTTTCTTATGACAGCAGTTGTTCCAATGGCCCTCAAAAGAGCTCAGGTTGTTCTCAGGCCACAGTTTGGAAAGCCGCTGATGGAAAATTCCCTGAGGGCTTTAATTTGCAAGGCAAACTGTTCATGTAGAGGTGGAATCAGGGGGCAATTGACAGGATGCCCGTGCATTGTATCTGCAAGTACCGCACAGCATGACCCAGACCCAGCTATGCTTCACCCAAACTACATGACCCAGACATCAGTTTCCTTTAAAATCATGGCTCTTTCAGAGTGCTGCCTGTCTCTTATTGTCATTACTTATCTTTTGGGAACTTGACTCCCTCCCTGTACAAACAGGGCAGCTGACAGCAACACAGAGGATCACAGTCAAATTCACAGGTACCTGTTATTCTTAGTCAACTTCAACAACACTAGACCTTTTGTAATAAAGCTGGGCACCAAGTTCAGACTGTGCCCAATAAAAGTTCCTGCAAATGAAACAACCATGGTCTGGGGGAATCAACCTTGTCAGTAAATTACTGTATGACACATCTTTCTTGTAGAAACAATTTTCACAACAAAAATGGGCCTGAATTTGGGCCAGGTTTGAGCTGGAAGGTCTGCTGGTCATCATTTGGTCAGCAGGTCAGGAATGCTTTGAGACAGTCTGTTCTGCTTCTCCTTTGCAAAGCGGATTGTCTGCAGCGAGACACAGATGTTTATGGGCTGTCATACCATGAACCGAGTCTCCTATCAAATTACAGCCCTTAGTCCACAGAGTGAGTGTGCCACTCTCAGTGTGTTTTCCATGAAAACTGTGGTATTTAAATTTGGGTCCACCCTGAGGATCCTAACGGGACATAATTAAAAGGGTTCTGTCTTGCCCGGGGTCCCACCACCATGGGCAGGCTGCAGCCTTTCAGGGCAGTGTTTCCAGGAATCTCTTTGATGTGATTTGCACTCACAGAGGCACATAGTGTGAGTGCAGAGGTTCAGACCATCTGCAGTGTTTGTGCAAGTGGGCACAAGGATTAAAAGTCTTTTTGTTTCCTGCCCTCATCTGCTCCCACACTCGGCTTTCAAATGTGGGTGCTGGATTCTGATGGCACTTTTCAGCACCTACAATGACGTGACTGATGCACTTTAAGATTAAACTGTGTAGCCTGTTTGCCAGACTGAGATATTTTATGTAGAGCCTCATGTTTAAAAATTCATCAGATGTTAAAAGTTCAAAGTGGTTTGAAATTATCTACATCTCAAGAAGGAGTCTGTAAGTGAGCATGTTAGAGTTTAATTTCTTCCTATGCCATTACCAATGAAAGCTTCTTGTTTAAGTTTCCTTAGCTGGAAAAAGGCAACAACAACTTAATCATTCACTGTATCCAATGTGCCATGCACAGCATCATGGTGCTGAGTAGTCTGAAGCCATTATTTTGTTATGATGCTGTATTTCATTCCAGCATTTCTCTCTGCTGCCTCATGAACCAGGTTTCACCTGAAGATCAGAACTTTTTATATCTGAGTGCTAGTAGCCTGGAGTGAATGGTACTTTGTTTTCCTTTCACAGTAAGGTCAGGGAGTGCATATCTGTCCCCCCATCAGATTAAGAATTAACTGCTAAGGCATCTGATGCTCCCAGGAAATAATGTATTAGTATAAAAATCACAAAGGTCATTGTCTTCACTCTCCAACTTCCAAATATTTACTCTTAATAATCACTTTATAATCAATATTTCAGAATTTATATCTTTCCCCCTGTCTAAAGTACACAACTGGGGGCAAAAAGGCAACCTACATTGTAGTAAAGCTCTTACTCAATGGCTCTTTCTCTAATTATCAAGTGTTAATTGATTTTAAATTAAGTAAATAAGCTATCATTTTTGTCTCACTAGGAAGAAGGGAGGGAGAAGTTGCACCTCTTTAGCTGTAGCTTTTTGTTTCATCACAAAACACACATTCTCCCTGTCTCTCAGTGCCAATAAATTTAGGTTCTGCTCTGCGCTCAGAACTTCCCACAAAGGGAGTGCTGCACCATACCCAGCAACAAGAACCAGGGACAGGGACGGGCAGGTGTAGGAAACTTATGGTTCAAAGTCTCCTGGGTATGAACAGCCTGGAGAAAAGGGTGCAGGGGTGTGTCTGTTGCTGGGGAGCTCAAGGATATTTGTTTTGAATGTATTTGGCTTGAACATTGATTTTATGTGCCACAGCTGCCTAACCTTAGCGAGGTTTGGGCTGTCATTCCTTAGTCAGGACAAATTTTAAGACTTTAAATCAGTAACTTCATCTTTCCATATGTTTCTCATTCAACCTAATATGCAATTTCCAGTTAAAATAAACTTGGCTTTGGGATAACAGAGATAGATAATCAAGGCAGCTCACTATCCCACATCAAACTCCTCCCTTCCTCTGTGTTAACATTCTCTGGCTTGGGTCTGATGCCATTCTAAGTGTTCCTGCTGTTAAATACTGTTTTCTTTCGCTGTCTCACTCCTCTTTCCCTAATAATAAGGTTATTTTACTTGTTCTCATGTAACCATAGTATTGTTCTGTCACTTCCACCCATGAAAAAAATAAAAAAATCCCTTTGCAATGGAAAAAGATGCTGTAGGGAGAAGGCAGAAAGGAAAAGACAGCAGAAGGGTCCTGAGAGAAAATTCATGAGTTGGCCCAAACACATAAATCCAGAGGAAGGGCAGACCACCCTTCATGAGTCCCTTGCACGTAAAGAAGCATGTGCAGCATTTCTGTTGGAGGAGGCTGACATGGAGGACTGAAGTGCAGAAGCTCTATATAGATTTGGCTTGTAGTAGCAAGCCCTAGAGTACATACAGGGCCTTTATATTGCCCAGCCCAATGTTGCTGAGGCCACTAGCTTGCATGGTGGGGCTATCCTTCTCCCAGAAGCAAGTTTTAACTTTTTTTTTTTAAACATTTAGCAGAAATCCTTTCACTTCAAAAGAAACTGATGCTGACCACAGCAAAACACTGAGTACTGTCTGGCTGTAAAATAATAATGATGATGATGATGATAATAATAATAATACTGATGAATAATTTGTTAATTAAACACATTTGCAAGGTGAACAAGGGTCATGAAATACTCATGGAAAGGTCACCTTGTAAGGAGGCCGAGAATGAGGAATTCTGACCTTTAAGACTGAATGTAGCCCTCTAAATGAGTCTGCTTTTTCTAACCCTGAATACAACATGGAGTCCCAATAAATGGGCACTGGCTGAGGAAACAAAGAGATCCTGAGAATGAGACTGCTGCCTTTCTCCCAAAAAACCTCCTGTTATCAAGAGAAGTGAGTCTGGAAGAAAATTTGTTGATGTCTGTCTTCCCTGAAGGTACTTCAAACAGTAAACGAACACACAAGATCCCATGTTTATTTTCTTTTAAATATATTTTTGAAAATATTGTGTGATCCAAAATATGTGTTTTTCAATTTTTCATGGCCTGGCCGTGAGTGGTGTATTTTATCCATATTCATAACAGTGTACAAACTTTCTATTCATAGCTCTCTCCACAGCATAAATTTGGATGGGCATGCTGGAATTTCCTTCTGTGGCATATGGTAATCCTTTACCTGAGGGCTTGCTCCAAATAAATGTTTACATTCCTCTGACAGCTCACTTGAAATGTAAAGGAACAAGGTATGCAAGTCTTCCATAAAATAACTGACTGCATTTACATGTTTGGGGGAGGAAGGAAGGCACATAGCGTTCCTACACTGGACTGGCTGCAGGAATGTCCAACCTTGTTTCCTCTCATAAATATTTCATAATAGAAAGGACCTTAAAAATATGCCAATCCAAACTGTGGATTGACCCTTCCAGCTCCAGGCACCATAGCTAGGAGGGACTGAAATAAACACCACAAGTAAGCAGTGCCTGCAGTGGGCAGTCATCCGTGGAAACCACAGCCTCCTCTTTGGTCCTGGGGACCATCATTTCATTCCGAGGCTGTTCCAGGGAGGGCTGGCTGAAAGAGAGGGTGGGGGGTGCCAAGGGTCACACATCAAAGGTGCAAAGAAAGGTGGAAATGATCTGGAGAAAAACTTCCTAGTCTTGGATAGGGTTTCATTTTATTTCACACAGTTCAAGCAAATTATGTTTTTACTGATGGAGATGAAAGAATGCCCCAGCAGCTGGGGATAAGCACACTGAAGAAGTAAATAGGAAAAATGTCCACACATGGTGATTATATCCAATTACAGAAGTAAACGTGCCACTGTTTGCTTATTAGAGCACCAGGCCTACTGGAGCTCCTGTGACTCCAGCTAGTCGTATGGGGTTTCTTTAACCTTCTAATCATTTTTCATACCACTAGGGTATTCACTTGGCTGCCCTCCTTTAATCTACTACCAGACTGGGGTTGGCAGGTTACCAAGACATCCCCAAGAGAAAGACCAGCACAGGAAGTCAGGAGTTTGTTATTCCACAGGAATCCAAACCCACAGCTTTCTCTGGTCACTCCTGCCCACCTTCCTTGGCAATTGAGTTCTAATAAGATATCCTTCAGCTGCCTTTGATATCATTTACTGAGGGGACATGATGTTTAGCCTTGGCAGGAAGGTAAAATACAGAGGCTCTTTCTCCTCTGTTACTCACATTCCTGCACAGTGAAAAATGTCACTTTTCCCAGTTACAAGTCCTCTGTTTCCCCTAAGTGCTCATTGAGAGGCCCACATATTTGCTATTCTCTCAATTGCTATCAAGATCACTCTTATGCCTCTCCAAAAGGGCACAAGGAGCTTGTGCAAACTGGGTAGAAATAAAATTAATATTGGTCTAGGCTGACAACGCCCCTCAAAACCTGAGAAGTGCCTGAGTGGCATCTTCTCCAGGACACTTAGAGGCTGATTTTCTTCTTTAAATGAAGAAAAGCTTACATGATTTACTCTGGTATAATACTAGGGGAAGCAAATGGACCCTAGTAGCTGCAGTAAATGATAATTACCAGAATGATAAAACCCAGCCTCTTCTCTGAGGAACAAAATTCCCTCTGCAACCTTTAATTAGGTTGGGATCTGAGCCTTTTGTGGGCTAATTTCCTGCACAGTGGCCAATTTACAGCGTGGATACCAGCTCTCACATATGTAAAATAACTTGTCTGAGTGTGACAGAAGAAGTCAAAGATACAGCCAGGGGTGGAAACAAACCAGACCATAATATGAATGGGCACAATACCCACTAGAATCTAATAGCACATTTATTCAATCCTGGATTTTACTCTTACTTCCCAGTCCTACACTGGTACAGTCCCATAGTAACTCATGCATATCAGTCCAACCTTTAGATCAAAGCCTCCCAGACTACCCTTACAGCATGTCCTTAAGGTTGGCAAACTGAGATTAACTTTTTTTTCTAATGATGGAGATACAAATATTGACATCTTAAGATTTCAGCTGAGTTTTTCAGCAGGATTTCCTTGTATTTGGAGAAGTTCCACTGTGTTTAGCTGGTGAACTCTAAAACCCATCCACAGTCCTTTGACAAACAGGTTCAGAAAATCATTGCAAAGGGAAAGAACAACCCTTAAAACTGGGCTGAAGTTTATCTCCATATTTGGTTTTGCAATCTTAATAAAGATGTTGAGACACACCTCCTAAATAATCAGGGCTTTTCAAGACATGCTCCTGTAGGGTTCAGCACACTTCTCACCATATGGTCGGTTTCATGTAGTTGTCTCCACAAAAGTGGAATGTAGACCCCTGTCATTCTAAAACACTCCTCTAGTACATGGATATTCTTGTATATCTACAGCCTGCCTGCATCACCATTAAGTCCCATTAGAACTGCACACTGGGCTTCCATGTAACTCTTGTATGGCAGAAGCCAAGGGGAGGGGCTGCCATTTTCTGCTCTCAGGACAAAAAATCCATTCTGGGGACTCTGCATTTCAGTGAAAAATTGCCACTGCACAGTAACACAAACACCTTGTCACACAACCCCCATCCTTAAAAGAGAGCTGGGCCCACCCCCCAGACGCACAAGGGAAGCTAAGTAGTCTTGTATGGCAAAACTGAATTACAGATTAAAAATTCCAAAGCAGAAATCAGATAATCTCAGTGAGATTAAAGATGGGAAAATAAAGACTTTAAATAATCCATGCAGGCTTTGAAATTATATTTCTATTGTCACATTATGAAGGCAACAAAATCTGTTTGTAAAGTGCTTTGTTCCTCCCAAGCAGCAGTGGCAGCTGTTTGCATCCAAGTATTTAGTATGGGTTGGGGATAGACTGTTTAAAGTCTTTGAAAAAAAGGAATTTTATTTTCATTCTTCTTTACCAGAGTGGAAAGTTACTTCACAACTTTTAAATATTTGCAAATTCATCCAGGTTTGAAAAAATGAGCCCACCCAAAAGACTGTGTGAGATGTATAAAACCACAAATTCCTTGAGGCTTGTTTATTTTCAAGTTAAGAAAACAAAGCATTTTGATGGCTACCAGAAGGACGGCAATGTGCTTTTGTGCTGATTACATCAAATACAGTTTCCCATTGTCTGGAGAACAATTTTCTGTCAAGAAATTCTTTTGACTGAGCTTTGGGTAGTAATGAGCTTTTACTATTCAATAAAGTTCTGCTTATCACTATCAACGCAGGCTCAGACAGTGAACCACTTCCTTTCAGTAATCTGTTGGGGTTTATAGCTTTCTGTGAAGGCAGCAAACTATCTCACATACCTCTGTAGGTATCTCACAAGAAACCTACAACAACATCTGCAAATCAAAAAGCAATTATTAGAGTAAATATTCTAGAAACGTCCCTGGTTTGGTATATTTCGGCTTTTACTATATACATATACACACATACAAATTTTGCTTGCATTTGTGTACTTTGGAAATAATTGGTAGGAGCACATGACCACTTTGGTGTATAATTCCAAGTGACTCACTCTGCCTGTACTGGGAAAAGACAAAACAGTCCACAATGGACTGAGTGCCTGCATGTCAGATTATTAGTTGTGCATAGGCTGACATCTGTGAAGCATCAGGTTTTCTGTATTTTCTGGTTTTTCTGTATTAGTGGAGTTTGTCCTCATCAGTATCACTCCATTATCATTTGTGCTTTTTTTCCTAGACTCCCCAGTCAGATGCTATTGGTAAATATAAGGGAAAAAAAAGAGCAAGCAAGCTGTATTTTTATGCATTTTGGTGTTTTAAAATCTGCCCAAGATACAGCTCATAAACGTAATTTGAAAACCATCCAGTTTAAAAAAAACCTAACCCACATTTTTCATTATAAATGAGATTTTGAGTGGTGTTTTGGACCCTGAATGAGAGGCACACCCACAGAAGTAAAGTTGTAAATTATACAATCTCATAACTTCTGAGATTTCAGTCAATGTGACCTCAAAACACTCAATGCTTCAGAGGTGTGGAAGTTGTGATATGTTCCTTTAAAGAAATCGCGTTAATATCAGAAGTCAGTGCATTGCAGAAACAACAAAAGAATAAGATTAGTAAGAATATCCAATGAACTATGGGTGCTGTACACTCTATATATGGGTGCTGTACGTTTTATAGAAAGTGTGCAAGGAAAATAAAATTTCAAACAAGCCATGTGTTTGTATAATAAGTAACATCCTGAACTACATCTGTTAACGCACTTGGTTTCTGAATAGATTACAGCTAGCCTTCACCAACATCTTAAGTGCTGGTGACTGTAGAAAGGAGAAGGCCAAGTTCAGAAAACACCTTTTTTCTGTGTCTTTCCAGGGCATTGCTCCAAAACACAGGGCGCTGTATCAATAGTGCTGGTATCAGCCCCCAGAGCATCCCTCTGCCTCCCTGGGGCTGTCACAGCCTGTGTGACAGCTGACCAGGAAATAAAGAAGCACCTTAAGAAAAACAGGAACAGAAACTAATCCATATTGCAGTCTGCTTCTAACAAGCCCTTCAAACCTCTCCATCTCTGTTGGACACAAGCAGGACCAGGCCCTCACTCTGCCAGGCAGCTCCCTTGCAGACATACTCAGCAGCAAAAGTGTTGAGAGTTATTCCTAAATGCATTCACCCTTCTTTGAGCTGGAGGTCTGAGGTCAGGGATAATTAAGATATCATAGTATGTCCCATAATGCGCTTTTCTTTGTAGAGGCCTGTTGTCTGTGACACTCCTCTCTGACCTCAGCAAGTGAAAAAATCATCCTTTGTGTCCTGCATTATTTTTTGCCTCACAAGGATGCAGAAGCTCTTTTCAGGGTTGTCTGAAAAATCATGCCCACAGCCTCCAGTAGACCACCTCTAAGAGGACATCCTCTTGAGATTCAGACAGTTCTCTTGTTCCGCAGTTCTTTCAGATGCTCATGGGGAGAAGAGCTAAATATCAGCCCTGAATGCTGCTTTTTAAAAAGAGCCTCCTCATTACACATTTTAAAGTAAACAACTCTTGCAATGCACAATAGAATGAGCTAGGTGTTTCTTGTGCTATCTATAAATTGGTGGGTTTTTTTTGTGTTCTCTGGTTTCTTTATTTTCTATGGATAAAGGTCAGTAAAATAAGAAAAAAAAACCCTTATTTATTGGTGTACAGCTTTGTTGTAAAACCATTTTTCAACATTAAATCACATTAAATGATGTGTGTAACCCTTATCACTCTCTTTTATTAGAGCGATATTTGGACGTAGTCAGGCTTCTGTTGAATACATGATGAGACATATTCTGACCACAAATTTGTTTCACTGGATTATGCTTGAAGGTTTATAATTTTCTTCTTCTTTCCTCAAATTTCTGTCTTATTTTCCCCACTTGTCTCAATTAAAAGTGCTGTTATTGCCTCCCTCCTCAATGATTTTTTTCAAAATTCTGCTTTCATGCATTTTTCCTCAACCAAGATAGCTCAGCAAAGTCATCTGTTCTTTCATCAGGAAACCAAGAAATGACAGTGACGGCAGAACTCTAATAGCCAATTTAAACAGCCAGGAGTTTAAATGGGTCGTAGATCCTTTTCATAGTTTATCCAGACCCATTCTACGAGCTGGCAAAAGAGAGGAGCTTCTGCAGGCATCATTACTGGCGGTATTAATGATCTCATCTCCTCTGACGTAGGAAACACAACAGCTAGTGGTGAAGGTGGCTGGGAGTAAGGAATGTACTGTATTTTTTACACAGGAGAAGACCAAATGACCACACAGCCTCTTGCTAGTTTAGAAGGAAAAAAAGAGAAAAATGCCTTTATTTCTTGAATTTCCAGACTATCTTAGGAAAAGTACTATTTCTATATGTGTTATATTTAGGAGAGCCAAAATATCCTCGTTCCTTGTGGCACTTTTCAGCGTGAATTCAAAGTAAGTAACAATGGTTCATGGCCTGAAATGTCTGCTTTATTCCCAGACAGCCATCTCTGTTTGAGGTGCTGTTATTCTGCAAAGTGTTAGAAGGACCATCAGAGCACATATCCTGTTTGCCTTCTTCATATAGGTCCATACTTCTACCAAGACAAACCAACAGAATGTTTGATTCATGTCATGCAAAAGAGGGTGAGTGAGGACACGTTTAAACATTGTATTACAGAGAGTTGCCACAATAATGTTTCAGGTCTCTGAATTTTAAAAAGCAACTCATGTCAGATCTGGACCATGGGGAAAAATAAAAAAAAAGCTGATATAAGATGCAGGAAAAGCAATTCCCCAGGCCCTGTGTTTTCCATGCAGAGATTCACTTCTTGGTGGCAAAGGAGCATTTGAGCCCATCAATTGACTGACTGTTGTAGTATTTGTCGTTGTGGCACTTACTTGTTTTGCTAAAGGAAATGCTTTCGCAGGGAGCGCACACACAGCTTGGCACAAACCGGAGTGTGCCCGCATTCCTGACAATGATGGTTTACTTAGCTGGGCAGAGGGAGGCTGTTTTCAGCTGGCTGGGGAGAGTGCCCATTTTTTCCTGAAAAAGGGGAAACAGAGTAATACCATGAAGAATTGTGGACTTGAGCTGCCTGATTTCACCACCAGATCTAAATTCTTCCAAAACAAAATACCTCAAATCTTCCAGTGGGCAACAAGGTGTGTGTTTGTACACTGCTGTGGCAGGCTGTGGAGTGTTATTTTTTATGGTGACTTTCAGCTAGCTCAGTGTTGCAAACCAGACACAGTGGCCTTAGGTAACAATTGGCCTCCAGGATGTTAATGTAGCATAAACTTTTTTCTCCATAAACTCTGCTTTACACTAGATAAGGGCTTTGTACTTCTGCATTTAACCCCTAAAGGATTGGAGGAGGATATTTGCAGGTCATTTTAGGGGATGAGATGGCTATGAGGTGCAGCAGGCTGGGATGGCTCACCTGGAGGGAGCAGTATGGGTAAAGTTTGTACAACACGAGCTAGGAAGTGGAGAAGGCAAGGGAGAAGGTGTTCATCCAAATTCTCCACTACTAGAACAGGACTCAGTTTTAAACAGATAAAAGTCACTTTGCAGAGGAGACAGTGCACTTCTGAAACATGCTGCCACAGGAGCCACACTGAGGAACCAGAGCAAACCTCTCTTTCAAACAGGATTAGACAAAATTTAAAACAAATTAGCTCCAAAATAGACACCATAAGGAAAGGGAAAGGAGTGATGTTCCCTGAGGCACCACCAATCTAAGAGATATTTTTTGTGCATTTGTTAATCTAGAAAAGTTAATCTCCACACAATGGTTTCTGCAGAGCAAGTCATAGGGAATTCTGTCTCTTCTGAGTCGCTCCTAGTGAGAGGCATTTAGTCTAAATTATCCTCAGTTTAAACCTCTCCCCAGATAAAGAAAATTTAACTTAATAAGTCCATGACAAAACTAAAAAATCCATGTCATATGGTAGAAAAAAAGAAACCAGCACTATGAGTTATTTTTAGAGTAAAATAAATGTTCAAAACTCAAAACATTCAGTGTCAAATTTTTCTCCCACCATGTCAACCATCCACTGCTATAAAGGCAGAATTCAGACACAGTGGCTCAGCTACATCTTTGTCCTGTTTTGGCAATGGGATTTGAGAAAATTGCACAATTTAGGCAAAAATTGTCAGTATCTTGAGCCAGGTGCTGTACTTTTGACTGCTGGGAAACAGCACTGGTAGCCCTGCTTTAGCTGGTGAATGGGAGCTAAGTGGATAATATTTTTTACATCAGTTTCAGGAATGAGATTATAGCCTTGGACTCAGAAATTACATCCAATATTCATTTTGATACATTTCTTTGAATTTATCAGGACTGACTCCTTCAGCAGTCAGTCATTGTTTTTCCCCACTAAGCCCACACCATAAATCTTTTTTGTATATTGCCTTTTGGTTTATCTTTGCTTACAGTAACCCCACATTCCTTGATGAATGGCAATCCATGTGTAAGCTGTTGGAAAGATAACTTCTTACTGGAAACTGTACCATACAGAGTTATGACTCAGCCTGAACAACAACAAAGACTGCCTCAGTGTTTTGATTTGTCAGCTCCACTCCATGTTAACCCATTTAATAATCCTGGACAATAACCCAGACTGCCTGATTTCAAGTTTTCTTTGTACCATATTTTGCACCAGAACAAGCAAAGTTGCCCCCATTGAAGATTACATTAAGTAAAAAGGAATGATAGAAAACAGCTTTACTCCTGGGACATTCTTCTGTCTGCTGATCCTATGAGAGATCAAATCTTCACCCTCTCCTTCTGTAGAACTTGGTGTTTTGGGCCACACCTCCTTCCTGGGGAAGATATTTCATTTGGAATGATGCCTCCTGTATTTATTTCAATTTTATACTTCCCAAGCTGTAATGTGCAAAGTAGCCTGTTGACTTTCTGCTTCATGCCTTGCTCTGAATTCCAGATTAGCACGGCTTTCTTGCAAATGCTGGGATTTATTGGTACAATGCATTTCACCAAGTTTACATTTCCAAGAAATCTGTCTCACATGTTAAGGGGGAGTGTAGGAAGAAACTGCACATGAAATTAAAAATGTTCTCTTGACAACAGTAGGTATAAACTGGAGTTTAATTGAAACTCATCACAAAAAGTCATCCAGAAAGGATCCAGAAGTAAAATTAGTCATTGGTTCAGTATAGCTGTCTGTACTAAGTCCTCTTTATATTTCCCAACAATACACACAGTTCAAAAATAATAGTCCCTGGAAACCAAGAGAAATATGACAGATGCTCACTTGGTTTATGTATAAATGAAACAGTTCAAAAATTTAAAAATATACCTCAAAGATAAACACATCTGTTTGTCTGGTAGCCACCTCTCACATTACAACAACCCTTTTTATTTCTGTTCCTGTTCTGTTCAGCTTCACCATCCCAAATGGAATCCTGACTTGCTTTCATTTAATTTTATTTAATTTAATACAAACAACTTATTTAATGACTTCTCTTTATTTAATTTTTAGAAATTTAAATGAACCAGTAATAGCATACTCATCAGTCTACATTAATATTGACTGCAGGAATTTATTGGGCCTTACAAACAATTTTGTTGCCAGGATATAGGAGTTCTTGACAGCAGTGGACTCAATTTGCAATTGCACATAGGCTGTGGACACGCACCCTCGTGTCTGTGGCTGCAGCAGCTGAACAGGTCACTGAAGCAACACCACCTTATCCCCATGTGCTCATCGCCTTTTCTCTGTGGCCCCTATCCAACATCCATCCAAAACAGAAAGGACAATCTTAAGAATTTAAAGGAGACTGCCCCTGTTATTTTGACTGAAACAAGTTATTTGACTGAAACAAGTTATGGGAAGTCACATGCAGAGCCTGGCCAGCAGTTCTGAGGGGCTGGTAGCTTCCAGTAGCAGAGTGGGGAGGAGGCTGTGGCACTCATCTTTTTGTTGGCACAGCTGCAGCTGGAACAGGGCACGCATCCATAGCCTTGCGCAAACACCAGCTGCAAGGGAGGAGATGACAGAGCCAGAAGAAATGCCATATGGGCATGTCAACGTGCATGCAGCTTGAAGCAAAACATCTTGAGCTTGCAGTGAACTTACTCCACTCCAGACAGCGGGACCTCTGCCATTTACGTCTGTGGCAGAAATAATTCTGGGTTCTGAGGATGATTTGAACTGCATTAAGTGAATGGACTGTTTATCACACATCATAAGGTGAGTGTCAACTTGCTAAACCACATAATTAGATCATGTATCTGAGCCCTGAATTCTTACTTCTGCACCTAAAGAAATAGATTGAATTTCATAAGCACTGGGAATCCAGGCATCTCCTGTTGACTTAGTCATTCCAAGGGCAACTGTAAGGTACCCAAATTCTGGGAAAATAAAATCATTTATATGGCTGTGGAACCTACTTTTGAGTGTATTTATGTTAATCTTTCAGACTGCAAAACTGAATGCAAGGAAATAAAGCCTTTTGGGGAAGGCAAATTTTAAATGATGCCTCACTTATTTCAAAATACCACAAAATCTGTAAGAATATTCATATAGACTAGAGCAGCACAATGATAGTGCTTTGGATGACCACAGTAAGATCTTAGTTTAGTATCATCATGGTTAAATTTCTTCTAGGTACATAATTTTTTTCTACAGAACACAAGCCGCTTATTCCATCAAATACAAATCAGTCTCTTATTTCCAAACCTAAAAAGTGTGTCAATCACTTCAGAAGCTGTTATCTTTCAGGTGCATGTAAGCAGACCTTACAGCTTCTATGTTTAGTCATAAAAGAAAATACTTAAGTAGCCAATAGCAACCTCTGAACAAAACAATGACATTTTGCCTCTTCACTGACTTTACTGTATCTTTCACAGTGTATTTAGAGGTGAAACTGCCCCACTGCCAGGAATGGAAAGATTTACAATGGTCTTGTGCTCCAGACTCATGAGAGTGAGGCAAATAAATTATTTTCGCAACTTGGTGGTTTCTAGATTTGAATGTTCTTGGTAATGGAGACCCAGCTGTGCCTAGCCATAGCAATCCCCTTGTCCAAGCTCAGTGTGCAGTTGGTGTAACCAGAGTGTTCTTCAGTGTGGAGGTGGCTCTTGACCTCGGAAGGGACAGACAGGAAAAAAGACAGAGAATGGGGAGGATGAAAATCTGTAATAGGAGATACAAAAAAGAATGCCAGGCAAACTCTCTGTGCATACTGTATATACTTAGTTTTTTTCATTACATCAAAACTATGTGCAATATACCACAGCACACTCATTTTTACAAGCAAAGTTATAGATATTGCAGGAACTCACTTTCCAACCCTCCTTTCATCATCGCTCATATGTTAGGGATGTCACAGTAGGGAATCAGATCTGCTGTACGCAAAGTTCATGTATCAGGCACCTGAATATAATAGGCGGAAAAGGCAGCTCTGAACTGCTCTTATCATTCCCCAGGCCCAGATCAGCCAGTGTCTCAAAGTGTCTGGAGACATGAGGGAGCAATTTCTTGTCTTTCCTCCTTTATGCTGCCTGCAGAAGCCTTCTGGGGGAATCTGTGTTGGCTGAAAGCTGGAAGGAATTATGACGTTTTGTGCATTGCCCAGACAAAGAGTGTCCTGACATGGACCAGGTCCTCCTGGTCCTCGTGCCCAAAGCTTCTATTCTCTCTCCACTTGCCATATGATGTCATCAGGCAGTAAAGCCCCACCTTGAAAGCACGTTCAAACCAAAATGCCTTTATTCAATCCATAATTTAACCTTAACATGCATATAAATGTAACAATCCATTGCTGACTTTGTAGATCAACCAAAGGGATGTCTATTACCAGGGACATGTCTTCTCAGGGACTGCTTGCCACTGGAAATGTACAAGAGCAGCATGAGGTTCTTTCCACCCTTACCCTTCATCTCTTTCTCACACCTTGACTGACCACTGCTATCCCCTGTTTTAGCACATTCATGCTGTGCTGGGATACTGCCCAGGTCTGTGCAGACCATGTTTAAAGTGAACACTTTTGGAGCAGCATTAGGCAAGCTCTTCCTAGTTGAGCAATCTGACCATGCTTTTGGTAGTGTTTTCCCATGCTAGGAATGCTGGTGTTCTAACATTAATAGGAAAATAGTGGCCTTTCTACATGCCATTGTCTGTGTTTGGAAATCAAACACTCAGTCTCTACTGAATCCTTGAAGTTCAGATGGAGATTCAGGAATGAGAAGCCTTCCCACTTGTAAGTCTTTTGACTGATTTTTGCAAATGCTCAAATCAACTCACATTAATGAACCAGTAAGGTCCTGAACAGAATGTCAGTTATGGATAAATTTAACTCAAAATGTATTAAGGTTTGACTCTATGCTGAAAATATTTATGTACGTGTTTGAAGTGATTCAAGAGCTACTCTGTTTAGCATGAATTAAGTTAAATACACACATTAGGACTTGCTAGGCTGAAGTCTAAGACCTTGATTCAGTAAGTGATCTCCTCAGATGAGACACAGTCATTGGGCATGATTGGTCCCAACTCAATGTGTCAAAAAGCAGCTATCTGAAGAGTCAGACAAAACATCCAATTTTGCTTCATATTTGCATGAACTAAGTATGCATATGTGGGTAGTGACTGTATCTCAGCTGGCTCTTGACATCATCCTATGTTATCATTCAATTTCTGACTCTGTGAGCATTAAACTGGGTTCAGAGGTGCAGCAGGTCGCAGGACACAGCAGGTCATAGCAAATAACTCCAGCCTAATTGCTTTGAAAGTGTCTAATTTCCAGCCCCTCTTGGCATTTACTCATCTGCTTTCAGCCATTTCAAGCACTTCCGTTCTGTCAGATTTCTAAATCTTTATGCAACATATCTCAGCCTAGTACTGGTCTGCTTTGCTCATCTGATCTGGCAGGTGCTCTTACTTCTACTAATGAAGTATCACCACACTAAAAGTGCTTCCACCTTTTTGCCTCAGATAATGTTCAGCTCTATCCTCCTCTTCCCACTGAACTTCAAGAAAAGCTCTGAACTAAAATGTGAGAGGTTCAGTCTTAATTCTATCCTCTTCTGAAAGGCCTTTTCATGTCCCAAGCATTTAGAGGTGAACACCACCAATTCCAGGCAATAGACTGCTCTGAGATCCTCCTTGATGATTTGAGTAATAAGCTACAGTGAATAACCACATGTTCATTAGATCAGAGAAAGAGAATGAACAGTTTTACAGACTCTTGGGTCTGATATTTCCATGACCAGGAAAGCATCTCACCTGCCATAGTTTTTGACAGCTTGACTATGTTGATGGAGGTTTTACCTCTGGGAGAGGAGTCCCTCTTCCTTGGTTCACAGCTCTTCAAGGCTCTGCCCTATAAAATGCTGCTTTTTGCCATAGAGATTGTCTTGGAACATCTAATATTCACAGTGGTTTAATGGTTATCCAGAAATAGTGCATCCAGTCCTTAAAGGCAAAGGAAAGGAATTAATTTTCACATTCTTCTCTCCTCTGGTCCTGTTTCTGTTAGCCCTCATATTATTGAAGAAAGCTCAAAATGGCCATAATCTGTATGAATTTAGCATAGCACAGGCAGCTAGGGATTGGAGAGAGCTGAGGATAGTGAATTTTGATAAAAAACCTCCTCCAGTTTCCTGCAGTTTGAAGATTGTCAAGAAGTAAAATTTCAGATAATATTCCCTCTGGTTTATTTATAAACACATTGGCTTTGTTTTGATCTAGGTGATGAGGATTTAGAGCTCTCTACATATTGCAAAAGGAGGGTAGGATTCTTACCTTTCAGGCAGTGGAGTTAAGACATCTAAAAGACTAAAGCTGCATTAGAATATTGAAAATTCCACCCTGAGCAGCAGAATTTTAGTTTAATTCCCACTGATCCATGTCAGTCTGGGTGCTTTTTTAAAGTTTATCTCTACAGCCTTAGATCACAAGTTCTTCAGGGCAGGGACCAGCCATTTCACGTGTCTGCAGAGCAGTAGCTATTCATAGGATTAACAGTAATAGCAAATGCAGTGGCAATCAGCAACTTATTATCATTTTAGGTATATGAAGTATACCACCTGGCCTGGAAGCATTTGTTTCTCCTGCCTTTCCCCTCTGCATGTACTGTTACACTTCATCTGAGAGCAAAAGATTCATCACTATCTCCCTCCAATGGTAAAGTTTGGTAATTTCTTTTGCAGAATGAAAAAAAATATTAAAAGATATTACAGCACCCATTATTTAGAGGGGTTTTTTCCTAGTTTGATTAGTAGAAATAAAGATTGATGACTTTAAAAGTCAAATACCCTTTACAGCATGCAGTTGCTTCTGAAGAATGATTCTCATTTATTATGTATTTATTTATATATTATAGAATCATAGGGTTGAGCCAGAGGCCAAGCAGGAATTCCAAACACCTGCCCACAGCAGGGCCAGCTGTATCTTCAGACCAGGATGCTCAGGACTGCATCCACTCAGGTGTGGCAAATGCCCAAGGGGTCCCATTGTCCTCAGCATGAGAAAGCTTTTCCTTATGCCCATGCTGGACCTCTCCTTTCACCTCAGGCCCCTTGTCCCTTGGCCTCCCCTCGTGCAGCACAGTGGAGCCCCTGGCTGCCTCTTCTCAACCATCTGCTCATGGGTGCAGATCCCTTCCCCAGGCCAAACCAGCCCTGTTTCTCCACCTCTCTGCACAGGAAGAATGGCTTTTTTCTCAATGCTTCAGAGGCCCCCGCTGAGCTTGCTTCAGCTTGTCCATGTCATTCCTGCAGAGGTTCCAGCTGAAGGCAGCACCTACACACAGTCAGATGAGTGCTGAGCTGAAATACCACGTAATCCAATGTCTGTGCTCATAGGGGGATACAATATAAGAAAACAGAGGTAGTATAGAATGTAATCTTACCCCCTGAAGAGTTGCAGCTGAGCCAATTATTAAGGATTAGGAGCAGGCCTGATGTTAACAGGCCACAGCTGTAACCAATCAGAAGAGTGTTATAAAAGAGTGGTTTGGTAGCTTGAGGGGAACTGGAGTCAGTTGGCTGCTGTGAGGATAAGGAAGAATCAGTGCTTAGAGGAGCTGCCTGCAAGAAACATCAAGGGGGTGTGAAACTCTGGCAATATGGAACCCTTGCAATGTAATGGCACTAGAACTCGCACTATAATGACAATATGTGCTCCTGTTAAGATAACAAAAATATCAAGCCTGAGAAAGCTCTCATTGTCTTTCTTCTGTGCTCACGAGTGCCTGGATGTCTCTCTCCGACCTTTGGATGAAGGCAACTGTCAGCATTTAGCTGATGGCCACAGGGCAGTTGCCTCTCCCGGCTCTGACCCCAGGGAGTAGAATTCATATGTCAGTCCTGGCCCTTTACAGGACCTTTCTTTTCAGGGTGCAAAGAGGGGGTGGGCCAAGGTAGACACATTCACTCAAAGCATGTGTCTTTTACTGAAAACATGGAAAACATGAATGTAGCTCAGCTGAGAGCACAGATCGCACAAGTCAAGGTCGGGTCTTGCTGTGGTTTCACTGTTTCCTGGTAGAAGTTGCAAGAATTTCCATCCTTTTCTGATCTGAATTTCATTTGGAAAGTATGTAAATGGTTATTTTCATTGCTTTTACTGGCTTAGTCAGAAACTCACGCTGAGGAAGACAGGCATTTTCCAGAATTTTCACAAATAATAAAGCCATCATAGCTCACTCAAGAGATGCTAAAAGAGAGGTTTGACAGCATATCTGTGGAACGGCTCAGTGTGGCAGAGCTACTGGTTTTCACAGCACAGCATGCAGCACTGGCAGGCTCTATGAGGAAGCAACAGATGTGCTATTGGACCCCAAAACATCCTTGTTAATAGCTGTGAATTTTCTTGCATCCTTTATTTTGATACCCTATTCTGCTCCTGGCTTGCAGCAATTTAGTCAGCAACATGGTAAAAGAAATATTAAGTGTTCAAGACAAATAAATTCAAAGACTGTGCTCACAGAATTTGCAACTAATTTCAGGGATTAAAATGATGTGTTCAGCATATGTGTTTGTATGCATAAATAAAGACATGGAATAATATTTGAGGGGTAATTTATTCACAAAATGTAATTTGGCAAGATAAATTTTCAGAAGCGGCTCTGAGAACTGCAAGTCTTGGTCATTGTCACTGTCAATGAGACTGAAGTGTTACTCTAGCTGGTTTGTCCAGCAGAGGCTTTTCATCCATCAGATACTTGAACATTGTCACATCTTAAAAGGTAAATGTGCAAAAGCAGAGAGAGAAAAGAAAAATACCACTGCAAGCAGAGCCAAAGAAAGTAATTTTGGTGCCCATGGTGGAATAGAAATTAGTTTTTCCTTCTTCCCCAACCCTCAGCAGACAGCAAGCAGCACACTCAAAGCAGCATCAACTCAACTGAAGAATGAGGCAGTCTTGGAGGTGGGATCTGATTATATGAAATACACTGGGAATCAAATTTTTCAGCTTCTGTTTGCCACAAGATGGCCGAAAGCTTCATTTCCTGTTCCTTAGTGCTTGTAACCCATGGAGGCTAGGAACCTGGTGAAGGCTGTCAGCGAGCCAGCCATGCCTGCTGAGAGATGCTTGGAACGGTTCAGTGTTAGGCTTTCCCTGGTACTCAACACAAGGGCCACCCTACTGTGGCATGCAAGCCTGGGAGATGGTTCCGCTTCCCTTATCCTCCTAGAATATTCCTTTCTTATTGGCAAAGGAACAGATCTGGTATCTGGTTGATCCTTGCTGTGATTCTCTGTCAGATGATCCAAGACCATGCCTCTGGGGACACAAATCAGGGCTTCTTACAAGCCCATCACTCTGGGCTGAATATTTGGCATTTAGTGAACTAGATGCTGGATTTCTTGCTATCTCTTTTCTAATGTCTTTAATCTGATGTTGCTATTGCCTGTCACATTTCCCCTTGCCTCTTTCTGTGATAGATCAAAGTCCTAGGAACAGAATTAAGCCAAAACTAAAGGATGCCATATTTAAACTTCTTACCTGAAGAAAAGTTCTTATTTGGATCTGAAGATCTATCTCCTGGTCTTTCACTGTACTGTCATACCATTCAAAAGGCTCAATATACCAAAATTACATTATTTTACGGATACATAGACTGAATTCAGGAACAAGCCAGTCTGTTAAACTGAAAATAAAAAAAGCATGAAACATTAATTAATCATCAAACCATCCTATATTGCTCACCCCTAAAAAAAGATTATTTTTCCTGTTATTGCTTACCATGCTAAATGGTAAATGATAAATTTTAAACAAGTAATAGTAGGAAACGCTAGATTTATGTCAGCAGTCTGAAGAATTGTGTGATTAAATATTTATGGTAGGTAAAATATTTTACTAAGATAATTTCATACATTGCAAAAGAAAAGGTCAAGCTGTCTAAAGGTCAAAATGGAAAATTACTGTTTCAGAGGAGGAGGCACATACAAAATTCAAGCTGGGACCACTATTTCCTACTGCTATGATTTTCCTCTCTCTACATTTCTTATGATCAGAATTGCTTCTTAATAAGTGCCCCTAGCAAAATTTCTCTCTAAGGAACTTAAAAGTAAAAAAGTCTGTTATTCTTAAACAAGAACACAAAGAGTTCTGGAAAAAAACGCTTGCTCTTTTACTCATAAAGTGCTCTTAATGAACTTACTTGATCGTTTGACATGAGACGATTTGGGGACATTTACTTCTTTGATATCTTTTAATGACACACTGTAAGGATTGCATAGTTAACCAAACACAATGAAAAATTTTCTTAACTATGCAGAACTTGCTAAATGGGCAGGTGCTCAGTGTGGTACATTCCTATCTGTATTCTAATCTCTTTTATATCTATCACTTCAGTCCCTAAATATTGCTGAATTTTATTGTTTCTGGGCTGAAATCCTGTTTGATGTGTCTGAGTACATTTCAGCAGAGTAAGATTCCAACCTTTCAAAGAGACACATTATACCTTATTCAATATACAATTTATAGTTTATGTAGTAGGTGACACATTAGCAGAAATACATTCTAAAGGTTTTTTTTTTTGTTGTTTTTTTTTTTTCCAAAGAAGCAGAGAAAATGAGAAGAGAGTCTGAAGGAAATCCTGCACTGAACAACCAGGGAAAGGTCTGCCCAAGTCCTGCCATGGGCGTCTCTTAAACACATCATAGCACATAATGTTCTCTATGGCAGGATCCCACAGACATACGAGAGCACAAATATTTATTTCACAAATTTGGACTCTGTGGTGGAACATAAACATTTTGTATGTTGCCTGTAGCTTATTATCATGGATCCAATGTTACATTTCTCAGAAAGCAATCACCTAGAGTGCACTTTGTACTGAGATCCAGAGTAGGCAAGGAAAAATAAGGCTGTGTATTTCAATGATTATCCAGATGCAAGTATAGGTGTATCCCCCAGGAGCCTGCTGGAGAGCCCTGAGTGCCTTGACTGCAGGCCAAGCCATCAGTATTGTGCTGTTCATGGTCCTTTCCTCACATTCACAGCCAGCCCTGGAGCCTGCTCTGCCTGGGCTCTCCAAGAGAGCTGGGTGTTCCTGGCCAAGGAGCGGGTGTTTTTCCACAGCTGGGACAGGAAAGGCTCAAGTGGGTACTCATGAACGGAGGGGAGAACTCTGCTCCTGGGAGGAGGTAACTCCTGGTCAGGGTAAGCTGTCAGCAGAGGAAGAGAGGTATGCACACACCTTTCATGGAAGGAAAGACAGACACCTGGGTAGGAAACGCACTCATTTCTCCATGGAGATGTCTCATGTCTGAGATCCACTTGGAGGTCTCAGCTGGCAGACATGAAGGGTCTTTTGTCTCACATGTATCCACAGATATTTACACACTGGGGGGGAATGTTGTGTGTGATTTTTAAAAGCATTTGAGATTCATTGGAGTGAATCATGTCTAATGTGAATTAGTTGACTCTTTTTTATTTCCTCAGTAATTAGAATAATAGAATAATTTAAGGCACTACTTCTCCACCCACAAGACACACTTTGAACCATCCCTCTGCCATATCAGATATTTGAAGAATAATCACTCTGACCACAAGAAGTATGTTTTATGAGTTGAAACAAAATATCCCTCAGTAGGAGAAAAATGTTATCCAACTGACTTTAAACCCACGTGTGCATTGGACTCTTTAAAAATGTATGGCATGACTTGAATAAACTGACTACAAAAAAAATTGCAATTTTAGTTCTTAAATTATTGCCCAAGCATAACTACAAATCTCTTTTTGTGTTATGACACAATATAACAGAGGAGCTGTGATTTGTGATTTTGTTTTCTACAGACCAAATTCCTCTCACCTTTTCTGAACCAGACATGAATAAATGCTGCAGTTTTTCATGGTCTGCCATAGCTCACCAGATTACTATCTTTGTTTCAGTCCTATTCTTCAGCCATTTTGATTCTTGGCTGCAGCTGTGGTACCCACAGCACAAATCTGGGCAAATTCATGAACTGCTCTAACGTGCAGTCTCACATCCATGATATTACCAGACCTTTCTATTACCTAGAACTGGCCAGGAACAAACCACCCTTTCTCACTTGTATGCCACGGGCCTCAGGACAAGTAGAGTAAGGTACTGAAAGACCAATTGTGCTACCTTTATGATGCATGTGAGAAATCCCCCGAGGTTATATTTGGGAGAAATTGAAGACTGTTGATGTTTATGCAGGCATGCTGAGAGGCATTGATGCCACTGGGGACCAGAACCTGGCTCTCTATTCCCCTGATTGTGCTAAAAGCCCAAAGAATGAATTAATGAAACTCCTACTGATTTCTTATGCCTCTAGGACCATGCAGACTAGGAGAATAAAAAGAATCCCATATTGTACCTTGATGAGAGAAATGGTATGATGAGATGAAATCTTCTATGAGTTATCAGTAGTAAAATTTGGATTAATGCCCATTAATATAATGATTAGTCGGGAACTGGCTCCTTAAGTCTCTCAGTGGTTAAGGGAAGTAGTAAGCTTATGAAAACAACCAACATTATCAGAAATTTGAGTAACTTTTTGGATACCCTTTTCCCTCTGACTATAGAGGTAACCTAATTGGCTGCTGCTGCCCTTCAGTGTTCACTCTGAACTTTACCACCTTAAAAACTTGTTATTATTGGCAAATTCTGGCACTTTGCTTCCCAGCCACTTTCTAGAGTACTTCTGGATATGCTGAGCACAGATGCTTTCAGAACACAATGGATGGCATCTTCTGTTGTGAGAAGTTGGCACAGCTCTCTTGGTATTAAAATCCTTTTAGACCTGCAGAGACACCAAATCTAAGTACACAGATGTAGCTCATCCCAACAGTCATACCCCTCTGTCATTAAATAATTACCAACAGCGTCCTAAAAATATGTCACTCCTTAGATAGGTGGAATGAGAGAAGCATAGAGATTTAGAAATCGTGAACAGTGCAATAGATTTGAATATGAAATTATATTTAGAGTCTGTAGGCTGATTTTTAAAGGGTGCATGAGTCAGTAGTCATCATGAGGCTGAATCAGAGTTATTGCTTCTGAATATATAGGAAGGTATGAGAAAATTTTCAAAAAATTACTTTAGGTTCCCCTTGCCAATGCTTTTGAGCACCCAGTTTGGGTGCCTGTCAGAAGTCCAGAGCATCAAAATTCCCTTCAAAGAAATGAAATTGATAAATGATCAGTTACTCATTTCATTAAACAATCAGTAGAAAGATCACCTGAAACTGTCTTGTGAAACTTCAGGAAGCCAAAACCTCGAGATTACTTCCTTACCATTTTTAATTGTTATTTTTGTAGCTATTGTTAATTGTGGATGCAGCATGTCATCTGTCTTGAAGAGGATAAAAATTCACTTAAAATAACCCCTGCGATATAGTATATGATAAATGTTTCTTGTATTGATTTAAGATTGGACTTTTCAAAATTTCTATGACTTCTACAATCTTCTATTTACGTGGTCATAAATGAATTAAAGTGAGGTTAAATGAAGTGCAATTTCACATGCATTAAAATAAATTGTTCTTCAACACTTGTGATTAAAAGAGAAATTAATTTAGATGAAGAGAGTGGCTAAAGCTCTAATTTAAAATAGGTGTAAAACAACTTGAAGATGACAGACCATCTGGGAAAGCTCAGAAGCAGAAAGAACATCTTGACTCAGTCTGCATCCAGCTGCAGAGGGCCAAGAAATTTCAAGGAGGTAATGAGTGATTCAGGCTGACTGCTAGTTAGAGACTGTCAGATATCCAGTCTTCTCTTTTGTCCATCTTTAAGTTTCCAGCCCAGAGCCTCAGCTGGCAACTCAACCTGTACGCTGTTGTCCTGCTTACAGTCATCAGTAACACATTGTGATGTGTGGTGAGGGAAACAGCATCCTGCAGATAATGAATTGATAGTTCTTCAACAATGTAGGTATGTGTGTGTACATAGAGAAAAATAGACTGTAGGTGATACGAAAAGAGAGAAAAAGACAGAGAAACAGAGAGAAAAGAAAGCATTTGCCATTGATTAATATTTGCTATGAGGATGGCCACTGTACTGAGAAAATATTTTCCCCATCTGACTGCTTTGGGATTTTTTTTCCAACATGTAGCCTGAAGAAAACAGGAAGAAAGAAACTGAAAATTTTTCCAGATATCATACCAGGATGCCAGCCTTTTCCTAGGTCATCATATCAACCTTGCTGATTGTTCAGCCCACTGCAATCTGCGTAAGTTGTTTTAACAGTTGTGTATCAACAGCAAACATTTGCCTGTTGCCTTCCTGTGCCACTGAGCTCCTCTCTTTGCCGAGGAACTCCTGGCGAGCCGCCACAGACAGTAGACTCACCATCTTGACTCGGTCATATTTGTTAACTCACTCTAGATAAACACAGCTGATCAGCAGCAGCCAGCGTCCCTTACTCAGCTACTTTTCCTGACAAGCTCCACACTCATGAGGCGCATTTTGTGATTGATTTGCAGAGTGACTATCTTCACAGGGCTCTGGAGAAGGATGCAGTCTAAAAGTGCGAAGAGTTAAAACACAAGGCTCCAAAATAAGCCCTGTGAGCCTCTACGACTCCTAGGAAACAACCTTTTCCAGATTGACTGACGAAAGCGTGAATTAACAGACACAAGCTTAATTAATTCACTGTCTCCAATGGAAAATGACATTTCTTGGCTTGCCCAAAGAAAGGAAAGAATGTGAGTTTAAAGAAGGGAAAATATTACAACTAAAAGGGCATAGTTATCTTCAGGGATGGTGATTAATTGCCTGGGAAATACATGGTCTGAGAGCTCATGTATTAGTGTTTAATAAGCACCCAAAACCAGTTCATAAAAAATTCCCTTGCACATAACTTTTGCCATGCTTGTCAGTTTTGCTTTTATCTTAAAGATGCAAGGATGTCTTGCATTGAAGACACAGCTACAGAAAGGAGGAGCATCAGTGACAGATATGGGTGCCTGGCAGAGTTGTTGCAGGGAATAGAAGGAATAGATCATTCTGGCAGTCCCTTCCTGCCCTAGTGATGCTTCTCATCTGCAGTAACTCTGGGTCATTCACATTTACAAAAAGAAAATCTGGAGAATCAGAGAGCCAAACAGTGAGCAAAATGATTGCCTGCTGGGGTTTGGTCTGCCTGCTGTCTAATCCTCTGCCACTGCACCAAATGACTTGTCTTGCATTTTCTGGTTTGAACTTTTCTTTCTAATGCAGAACTATTATTCTTTCTGAGCAGGACTATCAAAGCTTCACTAAAAAAGTCCTGCAAGAGGAGAGTTATTTTGATAGGTGCTGATTGGTGATCTCCAGATACTACCACAGGTCTGTTGTGGGAAGGAGAAAGGACTATTTTCACCACTGACAGCTGTAGCATAAATCTCTATTAGTTTTATTGTATCTGGTCAAAATAGTTCTCAGCTGGGCTCTGTGTGGAAGTCAAGGCTACACATTGCCCCTGTTTTTCACCCTGAATAGGGATTTTGTTCCTCAGATCCTCTGATGTCATGAGCTCAATTTTACTCTTGATGCAATGCCCACTTGCTTTTTCCCTGGCTGCCAGCAGCACAGAAAGAGGCACACAAGGATGAGGGAGCCCACGTGTCCAGTCACCTACCCACCAGGGCACAGGGCTGAAAACAGAAAAGGAAGATGAATAGAAAACAGTCCAAAACCCAGTCCGAAAGAGCTGAATAAAGCTACAGAACTGGACAAAATGGTCCCTCTCACCTTTGGACCTGCTGTCTCAGGTCTGGAGGCAATAACAAGCTGGCTTTGTTTTTGTGATCCAGCCTCTGGTTTGTGGGAGAAGGCTGGCAGCCAGAGGCCCTTGCCCCATGCTGGCAGGGGAGCTGGGGAATGCTCACTTCAGGACAGTCAGTGGGAAGATGGATTTAGGCATATTGTGCAAACCTCAATAAGTCTTCTTTTCTACTATATTTTTGTTATTTGGGCAAGTATTGTATTTTTTTTATTGTATCACCCCTTCCTTTCCAAGGAAGGGGTGATACAATAAAACACAAGAAGAAACAATATGTAGAAACAATATGCAATATTTTCCAAGTAACTCTTCCCTAACCTACTATTTTAAAAAATAAATTGATAATCTATTGTTGGCATATGCCCTGACCTACTGAAAAGTCATTAGAGAATAGAGCAGAAGAGGAAGGGAGGCAAACTAAGTGATTTTGATATGTCATTTTCCAGGTAATTTATATTTAATTTCAAAAGCACAGAATTTGTTAAAATTCACAATTGAATTGAATTGAATTGAATTAAGAATGAACAGTTGTGGGACAGTCTGAATAAGCCTGCAAGTAATTCAACAAAAATACTGAACTTGAAGTTTTTTGTAGTTCTCACTTCTAATAATCCCAGTTCAGAAAAATCTTGCCAATTCTTCCCCAGGTAATCAAGATGTTGAAGAACAGAATGATAACAGTGAGTGGCAATATTTTATATTTGCTTTTGAAAAGTTCATTAATTAGTTTCAGCTACTGCTCTGTATGTCCACAGAAGATGAGTTAGAAGAGAGGTAAACATCAGCATTGATGAAAAAGGTGCAAAAGAATAAAAACATTTTTGTTGAATTATTCATCATTCCAGTGGAATTAGTCTAAAACTGCTGAACAGAATCAGTTACTACTAAGGTTTCCCCATAATTTCCAATTTGCAGGTCCTATTTTCAGTAGCGTATAATGTTTCTGAATGCTTCATTTGGACGAAATTTTCCATGTCTAGTGTCAGGCTGCTTTGTTTGTGGAAAAAATCAGCCAAAATGATTCATTGGTTTCCAAGTAAGAGGTTAGTTAAAAATACATTGTTTTTCACACAGTAAAAATGTTCTGATCCCTTTTCCCTGAAGGCACTGAAGTATCCCTCTCATTGGAAACCTGGGATTGGGCTTGGCACAAAGGCTGAAAGGAGAGGGGTACTCAGATGGTACAGGTGGGCACACTCTAATGTATAGGAACTAAATCAGCAAGCCCTGTAATTTCTCTTGTCTTCTCCCCCTCTTCACTGGGGTCCTTCAGCAGATGTCTGACAAATCTGTTGTTGGCTCATTCCTCTTCTGCCTATCACTCCTGTGCAAGTGCTGTGCAGCTGTCTGCAGGAACCAGGGATCTTTGGACTGTATGCTTGGAATGCTCCCTGGCTGACCAAAAATTGCAGATCCTTCTCTATCCTTGTCCAGGAGAAACTGAATTGTGGGCATTTGGCTGCTGAATTGTCAACACCTGGGAAAAGCAGCTGGCATTTCCACAGGCAGCACCTAGCAGCTTCTGTCTGATTTTCTTTTCTTGCTATTTTTAAGGATGAAATTGCAGGGAAACAAAAAAAAGAACATGTTCCAGATTCTTTTCATCTGTGGTTTGTATTTTGCTTTATCAGTTGTAGAGAATAAATACAGGGAAATATGAATAATTCTAAGAACTGGCTGGCAGGTCTTAAACAATGCACCAGCTGTTTATTCAGCATGGGAAAAAGTACACTGTTATGTGTCTCATCTCTTTGCACAGTGGGAATACCGAGGTGTGGTGTTGATGGGGAATCCTAATAATCCATCATGGAAGTGGGTCACTTCTGGGAGACTGCTGGTCTGTGTTCTTGTATGGCCATGCCCAGCACTGCATCAGCACATCCCATCCTGGCTTCCCAGTTGGCTCCATTTCGAATTATTTCCTTCTGTCTGTGTGTAGGTAAGGGGGCAGAAGTGTCAGGAGCTGGAGCAGGGTCACATGGTCAGGGACCAGCACCCAGAGTGGGAGAGGGTTCGTGTGTCAGTGTGCAACTATCAGACACTATCACACTGATTTAGCTGCTGAGCAGGACAAGGGGCTCGCCTAGGAGTTGAGAGGGAGTGTCTCTGTGTGTTTTTGAACACCAGCAAATGAAGCAGGGTGGTGGGACCTGGGGGCTTGTCTGTCCAGGGGACAGCTATGAAAAGGATTCCCATTACATATTTGCAAATATTTCCCACTGATGTGTCTTCATCATGGGCTGCTAGGGGAGGGAACAGAGTTAGGCTGTTTGTGCTGTCTGTGCATGTGTAAGTGTCACTGTTGGTGCTGCTTTTTGGGGTCAGTCTGTGTATTTGCATATAATGTATGCCTCGTGGTTGGGCAGGTGTGCCTGTTGGGGATGCACACTCAGTCTTGCCACTGGCTGGACCTGGGGACATGCAGCAGCAGCACCTTCACCCCTCTAGATATTTCTAAATGCAGAGTAAGCACCCTGTGTGCTAATGGGAAGGTGAAATGCACAAATAAAATAGGCAGATAAAACCGATAAAAGTATTTTAATTGGAATATTTTATTTTAATAATGCTGTAATTTAATACGTAATTGAAATATTTTATTTCAATAATGCTGTAATTTAATAATGCTGTATTTTAACCCCTGCCTCTCACTCAGCCTATCATTTTTTTTAAACAGCGATGGGTGTTTGAGGCACTGCTGGCTGCCAGAAAAGCAAGACCAGGACGTCTGCAGAACTCAAGTAATTCTCCCTCGGTACCACAAGATGGCAGGACCTTAGCTTTAAATCTTTTCTACTTCTGCCTTATTGGTTCTGCCTTTTTTTTTTTTACTGTCATTTTTGGGTTTCCTGACACTCTCAGATACTGCTATTTACATTGTTAAACTAAGTGAGTATAAATGATCTGTCTTTAGTGATGAGGCTTTGTCTGCATAGCAGCTTTGCTGCAGCTCTGGAGGGGATTGAACACTTTAAAAATAATTCTGCTTTATAAGTATAACTTGGCATAGGTAGGTGCACATTTCTGGTTCTGTTTTTGTACAATTTTTCCCTTTTCTTTCTGGGAGTAGGCCAGCCACTGCAAATAAGTTTATACTGGTATAAATTACAAATATAACAGCTGACACATAAAATGTTCTGGCTTTTGTCCCTGGACAACACCTTAGTAAAATGACTTATTTTTTGAAGAAGGCAATGCTTAGCTGTTGTTGGGCGGTTTTCTGCTTCTGTAAAGTGCACTGATAGCGCCTGATTTCAGCTCTTCCCCTCTGACCCCTGCACCTGCACCTGGCCCTACATCAGCAGGCACGAACCCAGATGGGGGCTGAGGATGGGGTTCTAATGGCTGAGCGTACTTTGGGCCATCCTTCCTTTCCTTCACTGCCACTGAGCTCTCTCTCTTGCCTGGGAAGGCAAACAGCAGGGTTTAGGGCCGGCACAAAAGACTGGTTAACAGCAGCTCTTTGTTTCTTCCAGGGTATGAAGTGCCCCTTTTTTCGAAAAGCTTAGAGCTGATAGCATGTGCAGATCTCTCAGAGGGCAGCAGAGAGTGCTATTCAATAAGCAGTTATTTTTTCAATTTGGTTCTCTCTTTTTCAGGTTTTAAAGCAAAATGGAAGAGGAAACCATGAAAGATGGTGGAGAAATATTTTATTCATTCTGCTTGTAGGAAAGAGCCCTCCCTCCTCTACAAATTAGGCTGGATGTGATCAAAAAAAGAGGAGCCTCTCAAGTTTGGTGAGTCCATTTCTCCTGCCTGGGTATCTCAGCTGTCCATTGCTTCAAGGCTAGCAGGAGGGCAGGGGGGTAAGACCATAGCATATTGTGGGGAAACTGGCAATTACCTGCTACCATACCAGAGGTCAACACTTTAAACTCCTCTGCTGTTATCCCACTCTGCAGGCAGGAGCAGGAGAAAATACTTCAAGTATTCATCACAGCCAAAAAAGCAAAATAACAATGTCTTTGTGCCAGACAGAGTAAAATCTGCGGCTTAAAAAAAACCAAAAAGACAAAAGAAAAGTGAAAACCTTTCTTAGTAACACCATCATTAACTGGGATCTTGTGTTACCTGTTTTAAGGTAGCTGAGGAATAGAAAAATTCTAGCTAGGGTTAGAATAGGAATAATGGGAGAGCCAGAGAAAGGAAATGATAGTGGTAAACCAACTGGGAACTAAATCCAAAGAAATTAAGATAGCCCTTAGTCCAACAACTACTAATGGAAGGAGAACAGCAATATTTGAAAATCGAGAGTTAAACTTCGAAGAGAATGCTATATAGATGGATCTATTTTACTCTCCCTGTTGGGGTTGAGGCTGACTAGAGAATAAAATACGTATATTTTTCTAATATGAAATCTTTTCCTTACCTTGCAATTTCCAAGACTTTTATTCTGTTGCAATGTCATACAAATATTTTTTAGAGAAAAATAGAGAAACGTGCTTAAAAACCTCAGTCTGGTTTAAAAAAACCGCTACCAAACAAATAAAAAACCCAGAAAAGAATAATTTCTAAGAATCAACTTTGGCAGACAGACACTAGGCTTTTAACACAGTTAGATAGTTACAGGAAAAAGAGGTCCTTGGAAAAGGCATGTTTTATCTTTCTATTTACAAGGGAAAGATCTTGTTTGGTTACCAGACTACCTTCTGCCAAGACAGGGATGTCCCTCAAAGTGGAAAGTTTTTGCCAAATCTAAGGTTACGTGTCTCAGATAAAAAGTTGCTAGGACTTCATATAGGAGAAGAACAACAAGATGGACAGATTTCATAATCTAAAACTCCTGACTAATTGTCTTTTCCAGCCTTCCATAATTTTGTTTTGCCTAATTCTCCTCCCAAAAAAATCTCTTTAATAATTTCTTCACTTCAGCACCAATACAGTCTCTGTACATTTATGGCAGTTCTCTGTCTCCCTGTGGTATCCATTTTCACAGATTTATCCATCATCACCCTGTCTTGAAGGGTTTGGAGACATATTTCTGGTAATGGCATGTGTACACTACTGATCTTGGGACTCCTAAGATCTGTTCAACACCTTAGCTATGAACTCAGTTGTTCTTTCCATCCATCATGCTTTTCAAAAGTACCTACAAATTTCATATTCAGTGGTCATCTCTCTGTAGCTCAGCTCTTCCACACCCTAGCTAAAAAGCACTAACCTTTGGAGATATGTTCAATTGGACACATCTATCTTTAATATTTTTCCCCATGGCCTGATTCCTGAGATGCCTTTCTCAACTTTCTGACCTACTTTTCTCTGTCTTGCCAGCCTTAGAACACTAACTCCTCAACTGCTGAAGGAGGAGGTAGATCCATATAGCTCTATAATGGATTTGTGTCACCTTACATCAGCAGCAAATCCAACCTGTCAAGTCTAAAAATGCGTCCAGGTTCCGTATTTCACTTAGAGTCTCCCAGAGAGGCACAATCTGGGAATAGCTTCTCCCAGATTTATTACATGATGCTACAAATAATGGCCAACACTTGAGCAGCTTCTATGGTTTGCACAGAATAGTGAAGATTTGTTATATAAAAGTTTACTGTATTCCCCAGAAATGCTTTGCAAGGTTTTGCACAGAAGGTGAAGAAACTTTATGAAAACTTCTTTATGAAGAAGTTTTGAAACTTTATCCTCTTAAACACCTGAAGATATCTTCTAAAGACAACTAGTCATGCAATCTCAAGACTACCTGTGAGAAAGAAAAATATACAGCACAACATCCTCTTTTAGAGCCAAGAGCATAAACCCTCCAGGAAACCAACAGGAGACCCACAGAAATGCTATTTGTCTTAACAAAGTAGGCATTTTTAATGTATTTTCTCTTGTACTGAGAAAATTATTTGCATTATTTATTCATAATGCAAAATGTTTTACAGTATTGTGTCAAGCTTTAGGAACCTTTTATTCTCTAGTTCACAGGTTAGAGCAGGGGAAGGAGTTAGCAACTTGGATTTTGCCAAGTTTTCTCTCAGGAGATTAGAAATTTTTAGTGAAAAAACACAGTTATGTTTCTTAAAAATCACTACAAAGAGAGAAGTTTAAATCATGATTAAATAATGGCGATGTGCTCAGGAAACACTTACTCAAGCCTCTAAAACTAAAAGACAGAGCAATACTTTTTTTTCTTTGCCATAATTTTGTAACAGAGTTGTAAACTTTACAACTAGTGTGGTCTGGTGTCTCTAGTGACAGAAGCACATTCAGCTCCCAGCTGGTTTCTTGCTTGCTAGGATGCAAGAAACTCGGCATTTACAAGGTGATGTATATGCAACCCATGGGAGACATCCATAGGAAAGGAGAGAGCAGCCTCACAAAAGGCAGTTTACCTTGTCAATAAGTCTCTGGGTCTCCAGGAGTATTTACACAATCTGTTTGTGTTTCACAAGCAGAGCTTTCTGTCTCTCAGAGCTCACCTCCACACCACAGTGTTAGTTGCCATTGGTAGTGCAACTGCAATATGTTGTCCTAGAGCAGATGTGAAGCCCCAGATTTCCTGTTACAGGAGTCTGTTGCATACAGAGCAAAAAGACGTTTGCTTGAAGTAAATATTTTTCTAGTATGCCCAGAAGCAGACTGTAAGTCACATTTTTAGTCATCTTAAATTTCCCAGTGTTTGACTGGTGCCTTACCATTTTCCTGTAAACTGGAAACACCACAAAACTAAAAATTCAATCTAGGTGAATATTCTCCTTTGCTTGATTTGATGTGCAAACATATTTTTTTTTCCTAGGTGAGTACCCTAAGCACCAGGCCTTAGGTTTTGGTTGATGGGGCAACTGCACCTGCACCACCAGAACTTTGCAGGGCCTGAAGTAGGGAAACTCCATGGCTGTACCCAGTGTCCAGTGCAGGACACTGGTGAAGGGATGGCAACTGCTTGTGAGGGCACCCATGACCTAGGGAGACCTCTCTGGGGGTGGAGGAAGGGGGCTAGAGGAGCTCTCTGTGTCACAGCTGTCATTTTCTTCTCCCAGCTTTACCCTCTGCTAAAAGGTTGAGGATATTTGCCCTCTCTCTCTCCCCCCCTCACCCTTATGGAAGACACAGATGTGTGACCAAAAATCAGAAATAAGAGGCAAAGGGCAGAAGGAATGAAAATTCTTAAACATTCCAGTAGTAATGATTGGTCTAAAAATAGTCACTTTCTGCTTGATGGGAGGAAAGAGGAGAATGAGGCCAGTGTTTCTGCTGGATTTTGTTTATTAAATTTGTGCCCCTATGGCATCTGGGATAATATGGCCAAACAGGCCTCTTGTAAACAAGCCAGACCTCCCCAGTAAAAGGAATTAAGCCCAATAGAGCTGCACTCCCACCGGCTGGGATTCAGCCTCTCACCCTTGCACTGGTCCACACTTGCACCCAGCCTGGATGTCACACTATGCAGCCAAGGATGGGCTGACATGGGGTTGTATAGATGCCTGTATAGACCCTCCAGGATGGGAAATGAGATCAGAGAATGACATTCTCCTCTACAGGGACAAATATTATAGCTATATAAACGCCAGTGTTCCTGTCTCCGATGTCCTGCATCCTGTTTTTACTACACACAGGCAAAATCCCAAATGGTTGTCAATTTAGATGAGAGGGATATTTGAGGAGAGCCACATGTTTAAATGGAAGATCTGTAATGGATAAACAATTGACCCAAAAGGGATTAAATACTATAAATAGTACATCTATAGACAGTCTGCAGGTGATAGGAGGCTGGATCATTTTGTGAGGAAAATTATTAAAACAGAATGGGATTTTCAGCAACTATTGGAGAATGCAATCCACCAAATATTTAATTGCACTAAAATATTTATTTATTTGGCTTCTCACTAGAAACTTTTAAACATTTTTTTCACACAAAGAAAAGCATGAATGACATAATTGTTAAAATAATGTATTGTGCGCAGTCATTTTTGGGCTCAACATCTACAAGTCATAGATTTTCCGATGTATACACATCTTCACCACCATGGTTTGCTAGATAATAGAACTTACTGTATATGCTTTTAACTATAACTATTATGAATGCTTTGGGTAGAAACACAAAGAACATATGCTTTACTAGAGCTCAATAATGAGAGAAAACCACTGAGATCTGTGTCGGAGAGCTTTTTCCTGTGCAGTGTGACTAGGTGTGTGCTTGCTACATGTTTTTCTTCAGTGACATAGAGTTAGCTCGTGGCATTTCTCACTTTTATCCTTGTTTGAATTTTCAACAATTTCAGACTGTTTTTTATTTGTTTTGTGGTTTTAAATTTCTGTAATAATGTGCTCACATCTGTCTTTGATTCTTTTATTTGGAAATATCCCAGAACTCTATCACTGATTTATCTTTTTATTTACCTGTGAAGGAAAATTTTCCTTTCCATTCCTCCAGAAATCATAAAACACTTGTGGGTTAAACAAAAATGAGTGTTTAGTGTATATGACAGGTCTGCCTGATATGCTGGCAGCTATCTCTCACAGACATCCCTTCTGAGCTGGCTTTGTTTTACATCATCTTGTGCCATACTGGATAGCAAAAACAAACACCCATCTGTTCACGTGTTCCTAGGATGGGTGCCCACAGAAAGGAAATCCCTATAGATAAGAAACTGCATCGAATCAGAGAACAGACAGAATGGAAATTAACCCTAGGTCTGATTTATATTTTTGCAAATCAAGTCAACCTAGGATGGATGCCAGTAGCAGCAAATGAGACACAACACTACATGTGAAAGGGCTCCCCTATCCAACACAAAAGCTCTTTTCTAATTTCAGTGCCTGTTATTTTTCCCCTTGCTCCCTGAAGAAAAGCTGTTAAAACATGCCCAGATTAGGGATGGGTTTGAGCCTAAGAAAAGCCAAGGTCCCTGCTGGCTCCTGTTAGAATAGGATGCATCCTAGACTTCATGATATCTTCGATGGAGGATGGCCCTCACATTTTTTTCATTCAGAACAGATCTGTAAAAATAATCACTCAGAAGACTTTTCTGCCTATAATTCACCAGGACTACTCTTTTCAACCAGTTCTATTTGGGACTACAAAACAGAAGAACATAGTTCTTCTGGCAGGAAGAAGACACCTACATAGTTACATTTCTTTATTGAAACTTCAGGAGCTTAATCCCCCTCAAAAAAACATATGCTATTTGGCATGCACTATTTCCTTACCTCATCCAGGACCAAAGGGAAGAATGACAGAATATATCACAGTCCGGGTATATTTAGAGCAAAGAGCTGCCCAACAATGATAAAGAATTTTCTCATGTAGGAGTTTTTCCTAGCCAAGTACAGATACAGCATCAGGACTGGCCCTGTGAACTTTTACCTTCAAGGGTCATTTTAAACTCCCTTTATGCATAAGTTCTCTAATGCGATTGTTATAGCTCCTAGAAAATTAATCTATCCTTGATTAAATCTTTCATCTCTATTTGAGACATGGAGCTGCTTCAGTGCCTCTCTCCTGTCAGCTATCACATGCACTGTAATTTTGGCTACGTGCAGAGGAGCCCTACCAACTCTGTGATGCTTTCTATTTTACTTCTCAAATTCAGAGAAGACAGATGCCAGATCCTCTCCTCATCATCCTTCTTATGTGATATTTCTTTGCATAAAACAGCCTGCCCTGCTTAAGAAGAGGAGCTGCACTGAGAGTTGGTATCAGTCGTTAACAGTTAATGAACAAGAATGGGCAGAAGAGCATTTTAGCTCAGGTTCTTGATCTGCTTTGGACTCACCACACCGCACAGAAGTGCTCAGTGTCATAAAATGTACATAACAAAGCCTGTATGTAACTAAGCCTACAGAGGTTAGTTGTAGAGCAGGTGTTGCAGCGATCAGGGAAGCACTCTCAGCATCCAGACTAACTTATTTTTACAGCCACACTCCAGAAATGTTTATAAAATACTGAAAAAATTATAGCTTACTGTAACTGCAGTGGGGCTACAAAAATGAATGGGTTTTTTTAAATGTTCAGTCCTTTTCTACTGTGTGGCATAATTTCACTGGGGAGCAATAAATTTTGTCTCTTTCAGGAATCTTCCCTACCCAACACCATCTGAGTTGAAAAATTGCCAATTTCTGAATATAAATAAAACTTTGTGCTCATAGACAGAAAAACAACCTCTTAATCAGCAGTTTGGCCTATTGCAATGCTCAGCACGTGCTAACAATAGCTGCTGGCAAGCTCAGTTCCCTGTGCATGGCAGAGCCTGAATGTGAGATAAATATTGCTCCTGCTGTCCATCTCAAATCTAGAAAAGGAGTGCCTACTTCTCGCCAAAGATTTATTCACTGTGCAAATATCTTAGGACACAAGGAACACCCTGAACTACCTGGGATCAGGAAAAAGAAATGCCAGCCAAGCCAAAGGATTTGTACAGGATTCACAATGAGGAGATTTGGGGTTCTGCCTGTGTTTTTCATCCCTTTAGCACCCTTAGTTCTCATATCTCAGGAGCTGAGATGGTTTTGCAGTGTGCTGCTCCCAGAAATGTCTGGACTGAATGAATCCTTCCCATAGCTTTATGGCACATGTCAGCTAGATATGCCCAAATTTATGTTTGTAAGTCCTCTCCATATAGCAGTGATTTCCTGCAGTGTTACCTGCAGATAACAACAATCAAGGCAAAATAATACAACACAGACCAGGCTGATTGTGGTTAACTAAGTTGCTTTTAGTTTATTAATTTTACTCATATACATAGATGACTTTGAAAGCACCACGTGAAAGAGGCAGGACAAAGTATAAGGAAATGGTACAGGAAAATATTTCAATATGCAACGTGTCAGTGTACCTACTGTATTTCATACATATTTTACATTGAAAACCAAAAACCCCACAGTTTCCAGAGGATGTACATTTTGTTTTGATCCAGCAAATTTAGTTCATTAATAAGTAAAAAAATAAATCTACAATAGCAACAGTGCAAACACATGAGAACTTGCATGGCATACAGAACACAGATGAATAAAAATTATTATACAAAGGGCCCAGTGTTTCTTATGGTACTGGCTGTGATGTATACAATACACAACAAGGTAAGGAATAAACTGCAACTTAAACAGGAAGATGAACTGCATATTACTGGCTCTGTCTTGTATGGTCGGTCTATTTCAGGAGGTAAAGCTGTCATTCCTTGGATCTGAAATTAAAATAGCAAAAAATTATCAGTTTTGTCACATAAGATTAAAAAACTCTTTTTGCTCTCAAGATAATTGGCAGCTTGCCTGATAGTCTATTGATAGTTTTGTACTTGGGCTGTGACTCTCACTGTGGAAACATCAAGCTCAGTAAAAAAATGAATATACTGCATGCCAAATGATCAGCCAGTGTGCATATCCAGCATTCTCAGCTCAAGAGCAGCAGTACACACTGGCATCCTCTCCAGTCAAGCAAGGATAGACTTTGGTTGGTTAATTTGAATAACCTTATTTTGCTTTGTGGGGTTGTTTGGCAGGTTTGGTTGCTGTTTTCATCTTTCTGTCAAATAAAAATGAAAGCTGGCAGTGTCTCTGCCGTGGGGTTATAGGATGATACTTGAATGTGCTCATTTCTGAGTGCAAGGCTCACACCTGCACGTACAAAACAGCTAAAACTGTGTACACAGGTTTTGTTCCACAGAACCACAGAATGGTTGTGGCTGGAAAGGATGTCTGGAGGTCGTTGGGTTCCATGTCCCTGCTCAAGCAAGGTCACATACAGCAGTGTCATAATTGCTATATACTGAGCCTTTTTCACTCTTCCCATAGAACCCAGTGCGATTTTATGGGATTTGACGTAACTACGTGTTTGCTATAGTTTTGACATGAAATTGGAGACATTTGTGTACACAGCTCAGCTTGCTTTTCCTACATTTACTCCCTACATGTTAAAAAAAATGAGCTCTGCAGAAAGTAAGCTCCTGGGCACATTTGTGAAACTTTGAATGCCCACCTGTACAGCATATGCTTGCTTTGGGAACTTCATCTATGTTGCTATTATTCTGTACCCTAGAAAGAAATCCCAACTGAATATTTACTTAATCTTAGCAAACAGAACACAAAAGTAAAACTGAAATACAGACCAACTCTATAGAAAAAAGAAGGTATTTTCAACTCAGTTCCTCTGCTTCAATTTTTTTCAGTGTTGCAACAACTCAGGGATTGTTTGGCCATTCAGGTTAAATCTGTCCCTGATTTTGATGAGGATAGTCATTTAAGTGTAATATCACTAATAAGGGAAGGGAAAGGAAAGAGTCCTAATCTTAGCTTTGAAGAATATGCCCATGTCATTTTGAAAAAGGAAACTATGATTAAGGAAGAGCTAAGAACTCCCATTTCCAGTGAGTTCATTCTTTGAGTTGTAAGTATTGTTCCTTCATCCTGTAAGATAAAGAGCAACAGAATTTTCCAGAAAGTACACCATTAAAAAAACCCTCAGCCTATCCCCTCTTGATAAAATTTCTGCGCTTTTCGTCATCTTGACTTGTCCTCTGACAAATAATCCGTGAAAGGGTGGCTATGCAATTGCTACTAGCCAGCAGCTATGAAGGTCAAGAAGTTTTGCTTAAACTGGTGAAAAGTCACAGTATTGTCTACAACTGTTTTTTTCTGTCTACAACTACTTTCCACAGGAGGTCTACAATGGGACAGAACCTCTGATTACTTATAGCACATAGTATTCCTTTGTCATCCAATGGGCAGAACAGTCTGACCTATGTTGGAAAAACCCAAGAACACTGCTGTAGGAGGGGCAATTTCTTCACCACCTGAAAGGACTGTGTGACACACTATGAGGAAACATGGGCTATCTTCTGGGGTGAGGAGGATGAGGCAGAAGTCCTTTACTTCATCAGTAGCATCTCACAGCAGCTCTGCTACACTGGACTGAAATCACAATAGGAAATAAGCTGGTACAATGAGACTGCCTCTCATTCTGAACAGAAAATCTCAAAAAAGTAAAAGCCTCGAATTTAGAGTCTGTAAAGGAGTTCAAAGAGGAAAACATATTTTAAAGCATCCCTTTTAGGGATGATATGACATGAACTAGCCATTCTTTTTAAACAAACATCAACATTAAAGATGACAACTTTTCTCAGCAGTGTCCTGGTAAAGTACCAATAGATATTTAGAATAAATAATAATTTATTGGGGAATTATTTTTTATCTTACATTTTTTTTTAATCAAGACAATAGGGAAAGTAAAACCATGGAAGATAAATTCTTAATAAGTTGCACAAAGGGAACAGACTATCCAATTTTATTTTTCTGGCCCAGTATTATAGACAATTCTAGGACCATTGAAAAAGCAAGACTTATTGCAAGAGTATTCGTACAACTTTAGGTTGTCTAGATGCCCAGGTAAAGAAGGCAGATTCTTGAGGCTTCATTATGCAGTCAGTAAGCTTCCCCTAGAAGGTGTCTCAGAGAGGAAACCTGATTTAGGGATTTCAAATCATCTGTTGCAAGACCCTAACATAAGTCCCTGACCATAGAGGTAATCAAGGTTGGACAGCTTCCTGCCAAGGTCCCTTCTCCTGGACACACTTGGCTGCTCTCTGATCAGTCCCAGCCCCACTGAAAGACTCAATCTTCCTGTTACTGATCCTAAGTGTTGAGTAAAGCTCCAACTTTTCTATTCTTTTTAAATGCTTCTAGAACTCAGGTGAAAACAATGATAAAACATTCTCATCATTTGTTATTGTATATAAATGAAATATAGCTGTGTAAACATGAAGACATAGAATCAGATAATTATTCACATGCATTGAAACACATCAAATCAAATTAGTTTCGTGTCATCATTGCCTCCTTTTCAGTACACAGACTTACCGACCATTCCGCATTATCTGTTTTTGAACATCGCACGTTCACAGGTAGTTTAAGCACAAGTTGATTATAGGAGAGACCCTCTGATCTGGACCATTTGAATTTGTTCATTGCATCCATAAAGGACAGGTTTTTATATTGCTTAGGACTCTTGATAATGAAAGGCCAAGTCCTAAAGAAAAACAAACAATTAATTTAAAAAATAGACGAAAACTATCAAGTTGAAATGAATGAGGAAAACTTCGGGGAACCTACTCAGAAAAAAAAAACGCACTACAACCGTATATATTATGCCTAGCTCAGCAAGTTCTCTTTTCAACTAAGTTCTCTTCTACTGAAACTGATACAGTTTCATTGTTTTTGACAGACTTATGAAAGGCTGTCAGCAGGTTAGTACTTGCTGCCAGATGCTTTTAGAAATGAAAGACTTCAAGAGTTGCATTGCTCTTCTCTGATCCACAAACTCAATGCACAAGCAATACAAAGCAGATCTTCTGCTGTAACTTCTGAAGAAAACAAAAACAAAGGAAAGCCACACCCTCTCCTAGGTTTAGCAGCCCAGGCTGCCAAGGAACCTTTGCCATTAGAAAGCTGCTTCAGACGGTTCTGCCAAGCTCAGGTCAGAACTCAGCCTAGCACAGGAGTTGCTCAGTTATGCACTGGTGGGCAGCAGATAATAAGCAGTGTTGTGGACATTCCCTTTGGCATATTCCTACAAGCTGGCTGCAAGGGCATTTTTGGCCAGAGGTGGTTTAGAGACCTGCTGCACTGCTCTGAAAGATCTGTCTGGCCAAGTGTGGGAATCCTTCCAATGAACAAATGGGCACAATCTCATTTCTCACCAGCCACATGGAAAGGGAAGGAATGAAATTTCATTTAGTAAAGAAAACTAAAAAAGTAACATAGGAAAATTTAAAAAACCCAAAAAACCAAAACCCACAACCTTTTCAATTGTTTCTGCTTTCTCCTTGTTTGACTTTACTGAGAAGAGCGGAAAAAACATGGTAGAGGAATCAAACTTTTAACAAACACAAAGTCAATACAGCTAGAGGAAGAACAGAAGTATCTAAACCTTTAACGAGTAACCTAATTAATACTGTGATTGGAGCATGAGTTATCTTTTCAGAATACTTTAAACAGATCTGTGCTATCTTGCAGTAGGCTGTCTCCCACTTGCTTCGGGGAAATTGCCTATGCCAGAGTTCTGCTCTACAACATCTAGGCACAGAGACTGTGATTTTAACCAAGTATTTTGGCACTTGAGCCACTATTATGGCCCCATCACTTTTATCTCTGCTCTTCATGATTTAAACTGTTGTCTGTGCCACCAGACAGAGGAAAGATGTTTTAAAGTAAGCCACAATGCCTTGATCCTACTCCCAGTTTGCATTTGTATGTGAAGAGAGACTTTGGAAGAGTCAGTGAAGCAATTCTAGTGTTAGACTGACACAAGAGAGATGAGGATCAGGTCACATATCCTTAGGCTGACAGAGTTTAATGAAACAAGAATTGTGGATTAGGTCATAAATACTAGAGGCATTAATAATCTCCTCTTCTAATTACTATTCCATTTGTGGCAGACAGTCTGCATACTTACTCTATTCAGAACATCTTTATTTCCCCAGGCCAAATGTGCATTTTTTCCTTAAGTACAGTTATCATGAATGAACACTCAAGAGAGCATACATTTGTTAGAATATTTTTTTTCTAAGCTCAGAAAGACTCTTTTAGACAGGACTAATTTAGAAACTCTGTTCTCCCTGCATTAAAATAGGTTGAAAATGGAAATAGTGTGAAAAATTATGTAGACATTGATTGCACTTTAACTTCCTTCAAACTCTTCTTGAATATAAATTTCAGAACTAAGACCACTAAGCCTGTATGTCAAATTATTTTGCAATAATAGCTTTATATGGTTTGTTAAGATAAACTGTATAAGCAAAGACAACTTTTAAAATTTTTGATGACACACTATTAGTCTACCCATTTGATTTTAAAATCTTACTATTACCATAGTTTAGTGCAACTAAAAATATAAATGCAATTCACCTTTCACCACAAAATGTTCATTCAACTTTTCATTGTTTGATTATTTTTCTGCATTTCATTAATTTGGGAGCATTCCACTTTTGACTGTTCTCACTGTGTACAATCTCCTGTTGAGATGCTTTAATTTTAAGCACTTCTAAGGAACATATCTTTGTCCTCAGAATTCCTGTCAACAAAACTACCCAGGGAAATTCAATAACCAGCTCACAAACTCTTTTTCAAAATTACTCCTCTATATATGAAACATTGACATGTTTTAATAAATTGATAGATTTAAAACATTGATATATAGCCTCTTTACAGATTTATGTGGTGGGAAAAAAATAAACAACAAAACAATGTGAACAGTATTATTTCCTTAAAAGAAGAAACTGCTTTTCTATCAGAAGAAAAAAAAGATGCAAAATAATTTGGCAGGAAAAATGGCAGCACAGCATACTGACCAAAAAAAGTGGCACAGTGGCTATGTTTCTTTTCTTTCTAACAGAAAGAAAGAAAAGTTGTATAAAAGTGATCCAAGAATCCCACAGGCAGAAACAGAGGTGCTGCCCATATTCATAAAAGTTTTACGTACCTGACTGGTCGATAGATTTCCTTAACGCCGATGAACTGGAGCTGTTCCATTATATCAGGAATACTCGCACAGCGGGTGAGGTTGATTCTCGGGTAATAGAGCAGGTATGACAGGCACATTTCATTCCTGGTGCTCAGACCACCCTGAAAATGGGATTTTTCTTTAATCAGGGTAGCACTGGAATCCCACAGATTAAACCACTGATTAGCATTTATATGCTAATGAAAGGTTTACCAGGAGGCCAAATTTGACAAGTTTATCTTGTACATGAGGTTATCAAGTAGCAAGAGGCTATTACATAATTAATTACAAAATACTCTGGAAGCTCAAGCAATAGCTTCTAAGTTAAAAGACATCAGAAAGAACACCTGTGAATAAAATAAGGCTCATGTTATATTGAAGCGTACTATCTGAGAAGTTCAGGTTTGTTTTCAGTTGCCCCCAAGGGACTTAGACTTACCATGTTTCAGAAAAGTGGAACAGATAAAAAAAATTCTTGTAGGACAATTAATCTGTTTAATAAGAAATTAAGTGAGCTTTGACTAGTAAAACAGAGGCTGAGATGGAATATGAATCTCTATGAACTCAGGTTCTAAGTACATATGCCAATAAAAAGCAAGAAGGAAATAAATTATTTATATATAACAGATAATGTTGACTCAAGAAAAAATGAACATGCTTTATAAAATCAGTTATTCGAATAATATTTCTAGCTAACAGAAGAAAAATACTCTTAAACAGTCTTCCATTGAGAACCATGGTGCAAACCAGCTTAAAATTAATCTTGGTAAACATGGACAAGATTATAAACTGCATGTTCCTAAATCCTGGGTGGAAACAGTTCCACAAATCTCGTGGAACCACAGGAATAGGAACGGAGAGAACAAAACACATGAACCAAGAGTTAGTGTGGTCGCCACACAGGAGAACAGGACAAAAACTCAAAAGCCTTCATTCTTGCTCTTTTGCTTTTCATTAAATAACTACTGCATGTGCCTACATGCAATCCACTACTCAGGGAGAAGTATCCCTTTGCTCTCTGGATGCCAGGAACAGTTTTTCCCTGCAAAACAGACAGCACTCAGGTCTCACTTCCCAGAGGTCTGGATCCAGCCACTCCCCAGGAAGCAGCATGAGGCCCTGGCACAGGCAACTATATCCCTGCTGTAGACACAGTGGATTTGGCATCACTCTGTGTGTTTCTAGACAACTGGCACAGTCCAGCCCATGTCCAAGTAACCAGATTTACTTCACCTCCAGAACCCAGTGCCTGCACTGCAATGGCCAGTGCCTCTGTTAACCTATCAAGCTGCTTCTGGGACACTGTGCCAAACCAGAGATGGACATCTTCTGTAGGGGGAAGTGGTTTCTCAACACCTCCTCCCAACCCAAAGGACCTTAATTCTGCCTGGATTCTATGTTAGGCACAAAACTAAATAGTTGGAAAACCTCCTGATCACAGCTTATCTAAAAATCAATACAAAAGAACGGGCAATTACAACTCCAGGGAAAAATGCGTAACAAGTTCATAAAAATAATTCATCACAGTATGCAGAATTTGCATGTTAATACATGTTGTGAAGAAAGCACTCCTTATACCAGAAAAGTTTGACTTCTAAGGATTTTTTATGAGCTGACGTCCTTATTTTTACAAACTAGTCATATGAATGCCTTAAGCAAAAGATCAGACTAAGATCACAATAGCTGAGATGACCTTAAAACCTAAGAATCTATGAAAGGAAAGACAATAAATAGTTATGTGCACGCAGGAAATAACAAGTAAATGCACTTTTTTAAAACAGCATTCTGTGAAAAAGGTTTTAGTCCCCAGTTTTATCTGTGTACTTATTTTGATCCACCAAAATATTGCTTACCCATGTCATGCGAATTCGGTCCACAGTACTGTAGTGGCATTCCGTGACTAAATTATCCCCCTGAAATACAAAATTTAGGAAGTCCACAGTTCTGAACTTTATCAACACCAGCTTCAGGTAACCACAGATGACAGCAAGCACTTAAGTAATAAGTATCAGAACAGTGGATATGACTTTTTGAAAGAGTGAAGGATTAGGTAATTGCCATATGTTAAGGCCTTGGCACTTTGAAATTCATAGTATCCAGATCCTCAGGGATCCCCCATGGATTTAAACAGTCTTAATAAGAGTGTTGTCTGGATTTCTTTTAAAATAGCGATGAAGGTACCCAGTTACCATCCAATTTTCTGGAAAATTATATAGTAGACAATGTAAACAAATGATTCTTGCTGCAAAACTCATCCAGTGGTACTTTACCCAGGCTAATTTACACTGCCAACTTCAATAGAAATATTTGGCAAATGAGGAAAAGAAGGCTTTCCACATCACAAAAACAACTATATCTCTGCCAAGCCTAGGAGTAGAGGAGTGGCAGGCAAAGACTTCACTACATTGACGGATATGTATGGGAAAGGCTGAATACTTACCTTCTCAAGCACATATAATTAACTTTTTGGTGTCTTCACAAACTGATCTACAATTTGGTAACAGTTTCACTCCCTGTCCCTAATCAAGTACAAATTTGAAAATCACCGTGATAATCAAGTGGATTTTTTTTGTATCATCATCTTCCCTTATCAACCATTATACTTCCCTAAAAAAAACCAGATCACCCTTCAAAGGCTGATAATTTCTCCTTTCCTACAGGCTGTTTCTCCAGATCAAGGCTAGCACAATCTGTACTCCAGACTGCTGGAAGAAGGTGCATCAGCCTCATGTCAGCCAAATGGAGACAGAGGTTTCTGAAGTAGCTTGAGCTGGCACAGTGTCACTGCTTCCAGTGGGAATACTCTGTTCCTGTCAATTAGGTCTCTGGCTCTTGTATCTTACAGACTGGATAACATTCACTAAAATTGTTCCTTCTGTGAGACTAGATCTACTGCTTCCAAATGGAGAAGAGAGTGCTACTATGTGAGGAAAAAAAATAACATGGACTCCACAAGCTGAAAGAAGGTTAGACTCCTGGGAGAGCTTATAGAAAGAGAGACTAACAAGAACTTACATGAAAAATCATATTATTAGTTAATTGATTAAACTGTTCTCTGAATTACACCAGATGATGTAGGTAAAGCTACACTGGTAGTTTTGCATAAGATGAAAATGAAAGGCATAAAAAATGGTTCTCTTCAGAGAAAGATTTCCATTTTCTACTTCAGCTGGGTTTTTTTTGTCGTTTTGCTGTTACTATCAAATACTCTTTATAGTTTTTCTGTTGTCTATTCCCTTATGTTTGTGAACTTTAAGAGGCCTTCTGTTATAATTGCATGAATTTTCCTAAAAATATTACAGGTTTTCTCTGCAAACCTGTTATCTTCTGCCAGCCCTCTTCCTAAACCCTTCAACCGTCTTTCCTGACGGACTTAACTTTCTCTTTGAAGCCCCTAGACTATGAGCAATTTGACTTCAAAGAGTAAATTCTGCACTTGAACATCCAGGTTTTGCTGTAGAAATTAAACTATAAAGTTAGCATTTTAGCTTCTTGTCTTTAAAGTACAAATATCAAAGTCTCACAGTGTGGGAGAAGAGACATAAGAAAGGGGCTTGAAGAGAAGCCCCTGAAGTTTAAACCATGGGGCTCCTGACCATACTTGAAGTTCAGTCATTTCAAGTTCTTTTCAGATCTGTCTCCCTTAGTGATTCCAATTGTAAATAAATTCAATTTTTTGACATTTTGCAACTGGCAATTTAAAAACATGCTTGTTCACATGCACCAGGACAAGTTGCTCTCCTGGCCAGATCTGGAGCACCAAGGAGATCTTTGCAGCACTAAAATTTCTGTCATCATGCCAAAACTTAAATATAGATACTGGGTGGAACAAAAGAAGAGTGAATAATTTCTAAATGAGTGACACACTAAAAATACAGACTCTTTTCATGCAATACCTATGCATAGCTACTGCTTTATAATATAATTGTAGCTGGAATATTTCTACTATTTTCAGGAGTACAGTAAATGGAGTTGTATGATTTCTTCTTTCAAAGGGTTTTATCTACTAGTGAAACATTGGGTGGAACATGAACATGGAGTTTTACTCCCAACAAGAAAAAGTGTGAAACAAACAGAAGCCTTGGCTGATTTTTAAACATGTCTATACAGCTGGATACTTGCAGTGTGCAAATACTGAAGATATGCTACTTGATCCCACAGCTCTGTAAAGCCATACAGAGGCATTTCCATTATTCATCTTTCTGGATTCATGAAGATCGTACAGCCAGGCACACAAGGGATTTTCTAATCTGCTTTGTTCAAACATTTGTGATGGTAAAGTTCAAGTTATTATGGATATCAAATGTATACAAAGAATAGCTTGATTTGGTGGACCAAGCCAGTTCTGTGGTGACTCATGTGGACAATCCCAAGACACTGAAACTTTAATGCATGAGTGACTCTGCGGTAAGTGGAAAAATTAACAGAACATCCAAGAATTCTATGATGCTAGGCTAAGAAATTCTGTGGCAAATTTAATCCTAAAGGTGAGAAAATGTTAGGCACATGATTTCTTAAACACTTTCAGGAAAAGAACTAATAGTGTCATACTGGCAAGATGGTTCTTTCTTCATTCAGGTACTGAAACTCCTGGAAGTTGAAGTCAAACTCATCATCATAAGCAAGTAGCTTCTGCTCCTCGCCGTTGCGGAAGTGGCGCATCCTGATAGCTCTGCCAGCAAGGTGAGCATGGAGAAGTACTGCAAACACTTGAATCCCAGTAGGTCTCTCAGCACCCAGAGCCTGGCCAAGAGAAACCAACACCATCAGTGCTCCCAAATGAAAAGTACTGTAATGTAATTCCATCTACAAATACATTCATTATTGCATTTTGAATTCACTCAGTTTACTGAAAAATGCAGTCTGGAGCAAAACCAAAACATTAAATGAAATTCAGGGTTTAAGTACAAAAAAGGCTGTGTTTTTTTCTGTGATTATTTTTTAGAACAAAAACATTTTTTTCCTCCGAATGCCCCCATTTGTTAAAATGAAAATCAACTGGACTGCAAATAATTCTCAATAGTTTTAAGACTTTCAAAGGAATAGTACTAAAACTTGCACATTATTTTGGTGCTAATGGCTAACACTAATGAATGTGGATGTTTATTGTGAAAATTAATTTCTCTGCAGTTATGAATGATGCCAAGAGACACACTTTGAATTGAGAGCCTGTAGTTGTAACATCCTCTACTTTCCATCTTTAAGTGAACTGGTAGGGAAGTACCCTAAGTTTACATCTAAAAGTTTTTTTCCAGGTCAAAAACATTTGCAAATTAACTTTTCCAAATTGACACAGATCTGGCATCACTTCCAATCTAGCTGACATCTACTGATCTAAACTTTATGTTGAGTATGCTCAGCTTTAATTCTTGTTCAGAGCTCAAGGTAGAAATAATCTGTCATCACAATACCTTTCAAGAACAGCCCCAGGGTCAGAAGCCTCATGATAATGGATTATTCAAGAATTTTAAGGCTGAAAATGCCAGGACAATACACAACATTTAACACCACCAAGAACAAATCTAAATTTTGTATCTAATTTAGCCTTCATTGTAAACCATGTTATTAATTCAACCTTTCCCTATAGATGACAAAGTATAGGAGAATCTCCCATTATATAGTTGCCACAGATTTTAGACAGTGCTTCCATTGTTTGCAGAGATATTTAAGTTATCTTAATGAAACCAAGAACTTAATAAATGTAAAACCTGCTCAGGTCTTGAGTTTCTGTGGCTGGTGTAAGAATACCTTTCAGACTTTCATTTCATCATTAGAAGCCTTTTGCAAATGCCCAGGTCTGAATTAGTCTAAACTTTTTTTCTGGGCTAGCTATACCAAGTTATTAATAGCTTTGCACGGAAAGCAGCGTATGCTTACATACGAACACAAAATAAAAACACTGCAAGCCCTGTGTCATCCATTATTGCTCAAATAAATAAAGCAGCCAAAGTAGTGAGCATGCCAAGTAGCCAGTTCAAAAAGACAACATTTTGGAGGACAATATGTACCCACCAGATGCCTTTGCTCACATCTTTTAATTGTAACTATGAAATTTTTCAAGAAGTTCAAGTGACTCTTCCAATTATTTCCATGAATGAAAACCAGTGGATTCAGGCAAGGGACATACCTCTTCCAGACATTCCAGTGTGCAGTGACCCTCTGACACAAATTCAGGCATGCCTGGTGGGATATTGTGGAAGAGACTGACCCAAAGACCGGCTTCAATAACCCCAGCATCATATTTCCTTAAAACTGGAGTATAAATTAGCCTCAAACCAGAGTTATCTATCAAGCCTGCAACAAAAGAACACACTTAGCCATGGCTAAAAATCAGGTTTTTAAAGGAGAAAAAACCCAAAACCATATTGCTTCATGTTTTTCATGCTATATCATAAGTTTTCTACATGAAAATCAAGGAATCAATGTTATGGAAATGAGTGAAACCATATGCAGGAAGAGGTTTTTTCTCTTCAAAATTTTCAAGCCACATGTTGTCTTCTAGTTGAGAATTTTATCTATTTCTTCATCTTGGGTCCTATAATTTACTATATTTTCCCTTTGCTTTGGATTGCCTGTTACATTACAGACTACCTGAGATGAAAAAATCCATCCCTTTTACAATCTCTCCGATTAAGAGAGCATCAATTAAACATGAAAATTGCCTTACTAAATCCCAGACTTGTAACAATACCCCCACCTTGAGTGAAGTAGACAAGAGAATTACAGAGTACTTTAATGTTGCTCTGACTCGAGGACTTATCTTGATTTCAAAAATTGGTTTAAAGAACCAAAGCCTGCTGTTTGGAGGCTGTGTCTTATTTTTAAGAGTCAAAATAATACAAATCTATTTTGTTCACCCACATATGTTTAGCCATATGTGGTTTTTTGTGCATCTATTAATAATTTATGTTGCCTTCATCATCTAAATGCTTAGAATACTTGTCTTCTTTTAGTCATTTTTATTTATAAAGATATGGACAAAAAATTATTAATCTGTGTTTGCACAGGAACTAAATTCTGTTAGCTCGTCTATCCATCTCTGTATTTTTGAATAATAACTGAAATAATTTCAATTTTGAAAATGAAAAATGCAGAAACCATATTGAATATCTCAGAGAAGGTAAGATGCTTCCTAATGACCTATATTAGTCTTCTGAAAAACAAAGCAGACATAGCAGTGCCTGAAGCCAAATTTTACATCAATATGATATCAGCAGTCTATTTTAAGATAAGCAAATGGCAGAGGGACAGAGCAGGGACTGTTACACAGTCACAAAAATACCTAAGATGGAGTAGTGCATATAAATATTAAGGAACAAAGGACATGAAATGTGCACAGCCAATTAAGAATGGTAGTCAGCCATGAGACCTCTGCAACATATGAATCAAATTTAAGGTGATACATTGTGTCCCACAACATCTCAACTTTAGTATTTGGGAACCCCTACTCACTCCCTTCCGGGAGAAATTTGTAGCACCTCATCAACTTGACTTTGTTCCTTTCAGTATTTCTGCTTCAGAAATTGTAAGACATTGCTAATGTCTAAATGTCAGACACTCTGCTGTATGGCAAAACTCTGGTATCTCAGAGTTTCTGATAAACAATCTCAAAATAGGCCACCTTTCAAATGAGAAGTGAATGTTAAGGACTACAAAACCAGAGACAGTGAAACCCATCCATGTTAAACAAAAATATGTTTCAACTCCTCCTAACTGGAAGCCAAAAGCCACTACCAATCTGAGTCACTTAGGAAAACATTACCCCAGGTCACAAAGTGAGGCAAACAGTGCAGCCTTTCACCAAACTGGGAAAATACAGGTGCCAAAACACACAAATGAAGGTGACCCAGTGGCAGGTTTGCTGTTGTGTCAGGAGAACTCATTTGTCCCCACATGAAGCAGATGGAGCACCCAGGTCTGCTCTCTTGCACTCCTGGCACAATCTTACGCTGTGTATTTTGCCAAGGAGGAGGAGAAGCATGACCTGGATTACAAACACCTTGCTCTGCCTATGCTGTTTCAATTTTCCCAGGTCTTTTGGGACTGTCCCAGCAAGGCAAAATTGTTCCTATAGCTTAAACGGAAACAAAACATTACCAATTTCCAGTTTTTCATTTGTGCCACTTCAGCTAAACCAACACTATCACGAACAGTCAATTAAAACAAAATGATGGATTTAGGGACACAACCAAATCAAAGGGACAAACCAAAGAGACACAGTTTTCTAGCGTGTGATTACTTGGGCTTTCATGCAACATTTGATGAAAAAGCATACAATATCAAGGATACAAATTAAGTTTATTGCATCCCACACACTGAAAGCACAGAGTCTGTCACTAAATTAAAAAAAAAAAATTAATTAATTTAAAAGATGAAGATGGGAAATGACAGTAAGGCAGAATGCCATAGCCCACATAGCAAATTTTACTTTAACACATAGGGGTGTAAATAAAGGCAGTATACTATGCTGCATTGGATTTTACTCAGTTCATATTTAGCAACCACCACAATATTCTCGGGTACAGTAGGTTAATAAACTTCTGTTTCAGAACAAAAACGTATCTTTCCCAGAGACATCTTCAAAGTTCCCCTGATTTTTCTGGGATTTTTTTTTTCTTCCTTTTACTTCTTCTAAATATAAATTAAATTCAGGAAGAGCAATTTTAAAACACTATTACAAATTAAAAGCTTATCTTTTAAGATAAACTGGTTTTAGCTGGTGAATGGTCTAAACACCTGAGTCTATACTTCTACTTCAGAAACTGTCCACTGTTCAGGTAGATGTATATCTAAAAAAATACAGCAAAAAAAAAAAAAAATTCAAGGGCAGTGAGAAAAACACTGTAAACCAGGAACTATTGATCAGGAGCAAAAATAACCCTCAGCTCTTTATTTGCTCTGTTTGCCATGCAGTGCAGGGATGAGCACTTGTGTGTAGTACATTTTCCAGTCTGGCATGCTTTAAAGCCTGTGGGGCTACAAACCTTCTGTCTCTGATGGATTGTCATAATGCACCTCCATAAGGACAAACAGAGGGTCGGCTGCTGTGCCGATGGATAAGCCAACATGAGGAGGGTAGGTGAAGCCCTGGAAACCAACACACACAGAAATCAATGCAGAGTTAAGGTATTTTTGCCATAGTTAAGATTTAATTTCTCTTTGTAAGTACAATGACTCCTTGCAATGATATCATCATATTAATAATAATATTTTAATTTAAACTTCTTTTGCAGCTTTCTGAACATGGCATTGTGATAAAATATACCTATTATGTACTCAATAAACTTAGTAACTATGTCAATAGAAAATAGCAGATCTAATGCTTCCCAGAGGACAAGGGTCTGGGCAAACTAGTCTAATTTCACCTCTGACCCTGCTTTGAGTAGGAGGCTGGATTAGAGACTTCCTGAGGTCCTTTCTGACCTGCATTATCCTGTGATCTTATGATTATTTATTCTGTATTTATTGTTTGAGCAGAAAAGGAAAATTCCATTTTAAACTTATAAACATTGCATCATCAAACACTTACTCTGACAATAAAACCCTTATGAAGAAGTGAAGCAACATGTTAAATATTCCCAGCTTCTAAAAGCAGTAATTTCCAGGGAATACTGAGGTTGTATGTCATTAACTTGCTTTTTGCACACAAATAACTCTATTCTAAGTAAAATTATTTGAACAATAAAGGTGATCTTTATGTCTATGTTTCCACTAGCAAGCCAATAAAGACACAGCTCTGCATGGTGAGACAGCTTGTGTGGGACCCACTGCCCCCAAATGATGCTCCTCTGGACAAGTTCTGGTCAGGTCCCATTTATTGCTAAAGGTGCTGGGTTCACCCCTGCACGTTTATTTTAACTTCATCCCAGAGAGGCCTGTGCAAATTCTCAAACCACTCATGATGATAAACAAAGCTTAAGTGGGGATAACTGGGAGATTTGCTTCAAAAGCTCATTCCTGATTCAAACCAAAATACCAGTGTCTCCTAAGTGAACTTATTTACCAAATTCACTTTAATTGGAATTAATCTGCACCATTTTATAGTTTATAGCTAATATTTTAATATGCAATTTGACATTCTAACTTTCTGAAATGTGCAATTTGAAATTCCAACTTTCTGATGCTTGATGGACATTAATGAATTAATAGTAGTTCATAGTAAAAATTATTATCACCTTCATTCTACATAGGGGTAAGCTAAAGTTAGTGAAATGAGTACTTGGACAAACCAGAACGTAACCTAGATCTGTCAGATTCCTCTCTACAGATCTTTAACAGCAGGATCATCCTTGCAAAAGCCTCCATAGGGCTTGTCAAGTGATAACTTATTTATATGAGTTTTTAATTTCACTTAGATTAAGACAGTAAAAAGTACAAATACTAGGTCAGAGCATAGCTGATGGCAAAAATGCACAAAGCATACACCAGGGATAACACTTCTAGTGGATTAAACTGCTTTTGATGGGTCCATGTAACAACTCTTGCTTCCTCACACTGCAGCATTTGCAGATTGTTTTGGACTGCAGGCTGGCAAATGAAGGTTCCAGAAAGCATCATCACCTCAGTACCTCTCTGTGCCCAAACCATCATTTGGGTGGGCACACAGTGAATCAAGGGTGTAAAGAGCTGGGATTCTTTTGGTAGTCATGGTGTGTTATGTCAGCTGAAAGCATTAACTTCAATGCAGACTAAATTAACATGAAATAAGCTGCAAACACAGCCTGGGGTAAGCATGGCATCACAGCCTGTATTTTCAGTAGATATGCCCCACTGCCACATGTAAAGTAGCCCTTATGCTGGCCCTGCACTGACACAGGATCTCTGCTACACTGAAACGATGTTTCTTTCGACAGGTAAGAAACTTCAGAATGATATGCCTGAATGGGGCAACAGTGAAACCAGACCCTGATGAGGCACCAAATTAATTAAATTAATGTATAACTTAATTTGGAGAGTTGTGCCTCTGTGTCTTTTATGGAGCCACCTACAGACACTGCTTTTCTTTCTGTCATTATCCACAGGTAGCAGATACTGGTCATTGCTGGAGGCACTGTATTTCCATGTCAGATGAGACAAGCTGATACAGCAGGAGATTTCCATGCTCCAAAGCCACCTTTCTCCCCTAAGGCATCAACTCCCTCTTGACTATTTTCATTACTTTTGGGTTGTCACTCAGGATGACCACTGCACTACATACTTGAAAGGCCAAGAGGAGGTTGAGGACCCACTGCTGAGGCATTTAGGGACTGTGATCCCATACCATTAAAAGCAGACAGATTAAGTAATCACTAATATACTAGGGAGAAATTTCATGATACTACACACCCTCAAAAAGCCCCATTGGTGATCCAAGCTAGACAAATATTCATCCTACCTCTCCTCCAATGGCCCAAGCAAAAATGACCGTCTCACATGTAAGAAAAGAGTCTGGCATGTTGGGGTGGTAACACTCATGCCCATGGTCCAGAACACTGTCATTCAAATTGCTGCTGCACTGGTACAGGAGGATATGGTGCACCAGGTTCTCATGGCCTTTCTGGATCAGTGGCTTAACCTGTCAATGGCAAAATTAAAAAGAAAAAAAAAAAGAAAACGTATATCAATGTGACTATTTCAACGCAGGTATGAAGAGAGGACTAAAAATTCTATGGTACTTTCATTTTAAAAGAGGAGACGATGTTACTTAGCTTGAGATGTAACCCCAGCACTCTGCAAACTCAAGGAGCGAAGTTTCCAAAATTTTCATTTTGCCCAAGTGCATCAATGAGGGTCAGGAAAAGCATTCAGCATCTGGACAAAACCTCTGTTACAATCTTACTTGTTCTCTCTTCTCCCATCCTAGCCTTGCACTGTCACTTTTCTTTCTCCTTGTCCAATCTTGTTTAGTCACATTCCAGCAGGAGGGGGGATTATAAACCAGCTGAAAGTGTGTTCTGCTGAACCAGCTTGGTGCCTGAACTACTCAGAGATTTTCATCCCTGTTTCTGCCTCTTTTGTACTATTTCAAATTACAGCTGCCCATAAATTCTGTATATCTAGGGTGAGCCTAGAGGTATACCACATATTCCTCAGCAGCTCAAAATGGACTTTGAAATTTTTTTGACATCTACAAGAAATTAGAATTATTTTTTTTTAATCCTCTCAGTTGTAAAGACTTTATTAACATGAAGGCATTCTTGAGAGGTTGGGTGCTCCAGCCTGTTTATGGCAGTGATGAGCTGGAGGGCTCTCAGGGGTGCTCCAGTGCCCCCAGTATAATTACACCACAGAATTTCTGCGTAGGCTAAAATTATTTAATTTCCATGTAAGTGTTCACTCCCTGTTTGGATGGGTGATGTTAAATCATCTCTGTCAGAGATGGTGTCCCTGGGGCAAATATGAATACTTCTGAAGATAATTATTTTGCATTTCAGAATGATCATATTCCACAAAATACCAGCATATAGAGGACAGTATTAAAATGAAAGGAGTTTTTCCCTTGCTTTTTCTTTCAAAGATTTCATCCCATTCTATCGTGTCTACCTTCAAGTTCAATAAGATAAAGATTAATATTTTCACAAGAAAAGTAAAGCTTTGACAAAGCAACTCTTAAGATGCAGGGTGCCATGCAGTATTGCATTTCTGTATTAGGAAAGAAAGGGTTACTTTAAACAGGAGAAGAATATAAATGCATCCTAAATTTGCATCCATTTCATTTTGCAGTCACATTCATGTGCTGCTGGAGGACAGGAATAGGGTAAGCATGAGCAGTTTATTACATTATTAAAATACTGTCAACACAATTTCTCTCTCTGCATTTTGTTCAAACCGCTAGATCAATTACAAAAGAGGAGGGGCAGGAGGAAGCAGCCAGAGCTTGTGTGCATCAAGGCCACCCTTGCTGACATGAATCTGCAAAGTACATTGGAGTTGGGCTCTTGGAGAGGTCAGATGCTGCCGAGTACCTGCATGTCCACCCAGGAAGAGCACAACCCACTTCACCGCACTTAGAAATCAGTGGAATGATGCCAATTGATTCAGATGCACCAAAGTTTTATTCTGGAGGCAAGACTGAAGTACTCCATAGGGGATCATCTGTACTGCTCTCAGTAATCCCTGTTTCAGTTAGCATTACCATCATTGTGAATTACTGCACTATGGAAGTAAAAGGTATTTTTGAAGAAGATGAGTCAGTTTTTCCATGAAATAAGAATGTATTCCTCAATATATCAAACTGAATGACAAAGATTCAGAAATCCATTCCAGCTTGATGTTGCTTCTTTCCTCTTTCCATCACACACCTGAATATTTATCCAAGTACTGCAGAGCCCAAACAGAGTCATAACATGGCAGCTTATACATTAAATAACAGAATGTGCCTCTAGATTTTTGAAGCTCTGCATACTGTATATATTAGTCAAGAAAATGGTTGTGGGAATATTATCCCTCTATCTACCAAGAAAAAAAGGAGAACTTTTGTCCCAACATGTGATAGTTCTGCCTGCTGCTACAAGATCCCAACACCTGCTGTGCTTACAATCACTACTTCAAAACCAGCTTCCCCTCAAAACAATAGGACATCACCAAAATTAGAAACTCACATCCTGTCACTGGTTTTTAGTGTCAGTTACCTAAACAATTACAGCACTTCAAAAAGCAGTTTTGTTCGGCTTTCTTTAGTGAAGAAAAGAAAAACAAAAACTAGAACAAATCCCTACACATCTTTCCTATGCATCTTGTAGGAAAACTTACATTCTTCAGATGCAGAAATAAACAATGAAGAGCAGCAGTGAAGTTATGCCTTTCACACATTTTTATTATGACCTGCTTAAAGAGAAATTTATTCTTCCCCTTTTAAATAACATATAAATAAATAAGAAAGAAAATACTAGAGAGGTTGAAATTCTATTTTAAAAAATCTTTGGAAGATCTCATTAATCCTGCATTATTCCAAAATGCATGGAAATATTTTGATGGCTAGCTCCTTAAGGCTCACAGCATTACTGCTAAATGAAACAAGAGAAGGAAGAGGACCAGAGCTCTTAAGACACTTCTCTGATCTGAAGAATAACTAACTGCATTTGCATACTAGGATAGCTCCAGCAGAAAAGAAAATTAAAAAATACAATCCCATACTGTAGTGTTTAACTGGAGCAGGAGTTTCAATATGTCATTCTACATCCCAGCAGAGTGCTGCCCTATCTACTCAGCTATTGGTCATCTTAGCTTGTAGAATAGATTGGTTATTTAGGCTGCCTCATACTTCCTCTCTGACTTTCCACAAAGTACATCTGTACAGATCACTTTGCTCCAGGCCAGAAAGGAATTCCCAAATCTCATTTTTTTCCTCAAATAAATAAAATATTGTTTTCTGGCCAGCCTTACAAGTAATGATGAACAGCAACTGAGTTTCTCAAATAAGGAGCCAAATTCAGGAAATTGTAGTGCATTCAGAAGTGCACATAAGTAGTCTTAGGTGTAAAATTATTTGCTAAAGTAGTTATCTCTAATTAACTATCTAGATCAGGGTGGCCTGTTTACCAGAGTACTCATAGCCTCAATGAATGATAACTCAATTTTCAGAGCTCTACTTTTCCTGGTCTCCAGTCACAATGATAGGGGACCAGCCCTGAAGAGTCACCAGGACCATTTTGTTAATTTGTGCAACTTTTATGATACTTACAGAAAGAAAATAATTTGAAGTGGCACACTAGGGCCACTTCTGGAGTGAAATACACACCAAAAAAAGTGATAAAAACAGGCATGGTACAAAATATTCATTAAACTCTGCAGATTTAAGTCAACAGCTAATTTTTATTTGGATTCTTATTTATACATGGACTTGTTTGCTCTCTTACTACAAGGGGACTCTAAAACAACACTTGGAGCCAAGCAGTAAGATAAGCAATATTTGAGTAATTTAGATGGGATGGAGTGAAAATGGGAATCCACTTTTCATTTTCATTAATTATGAAAAAACCTGTGGCTTTGAAATGTATTTACTTTCTCTGTCCTTGCCACTTCCTACCAATCTCTTGTTAGCCAAAGTAAAGAAAGAAACTGAAAGGAGAATAGAATGGAATATGCATATAACCACCTATCTTCCCCATTTTACCTCATTCTTTGAGCACCATCTGTGGAATTTTCACTGTTGCTGACATGCAAGGAAGACCCAGCTGTCAGGGTTCATCTCTTTGCAGTGTTGTGAATAAGCCTGCAGAGATACTGCACCACCGGGCACCTCAGTGACTTCTTCCCCTGCAGGCAAAGTGCATTTTCTGCTTGACATTTCCTAACTGCCAGAGGCATGGAGAACAAAAGCCCTACATCCACTCTACATCAAATTGCCCAAAGTGTTTGGGATTGCAAAAACATAAATGCATGCAACAAGGCACAACCTCTCCTGTTTTTCATGAAACCTGCAGGAAGAAGATCATGATTTATTATTCATGATTGTTTGCTTTCTGCTTCTTTCTCTCCACCCTTCCTGAAAGCTTGGCCAAAAAGTCTTTCAAACTGAGCAACTGACATACATGAACCACACTCCCACTAACAGAAGTAAAAAACAATAGATGTACTATAAACCCCCAGCACTTCAAATCAGGGCTCTCAAGGAAAGAGGTATTCAAAATATATCACATTCAAATGTAAGTGAAGGTACTGCCTTCAGCAACCAAAAGTATGGGTTACAGTCATGGTGCTTGGGTTGTACTCATCAGGCAGGCTGAGAGGTTTTAGAGAGCCCCCTTCCTGGTACTGAATCTCCTAGGACTTGTGAAAATGCTGACTTTCAAAAAATAAAAAAAAATTCTAGTTATTATAATGTTAAGCCAGATGATATGTGTGCTGTTCACCTCTCATTTCAACAGAAGCCCCGTTTTAATCAACAGGCTGACATCACATGAACAAAAAAAATGTTTATATCTGCTCAACCTCAATTTTTCTTCCTCTCTTCTGTTTCCTATTATCACTTTATCTAATGCACAATCTGAACATTGTCATATGTTTAGGCTTTTTTTTCCTTATAAAAGAAACCAAAATTTTAGCATAACAGTGATTTGCATCTCAAGCTGATGATAAGCAGGGTCAAGATACTAATGTGTGATATATTAAACAGGAGGAAAATGCAAACAGTTCAAGTGATCCAAGAAGTTAAATTTCCTACAAGTTAAAACCATCTCCAGAAACCTGGAGATCTTTCTTGCTTATTCCTGTTTTTGTACCTTTTTATTTGCTCTAATTTCTTTGATGGTAATAAACATGGTTTATTCTTTATGACTGCTTGTGCAAATGATGAAAGTTATTAAAATATATCCATAGTCTCACCATAGTGTCCCTATTTAGAAAATATGGCCCACCAAATGTCAGACAACAAAAACCTGACTTTATTTTTATATATAGAAATAGCAGCAGGTTTCTGATCTCCTTGCAGCAATGTTACTACACTAAAATGTCAAAGAAATTGATGATTTTTTTTTTTTCTGGCTCAAACAGGTAATTCCAAATTAATCTTACATTTTAAAGACACAATGGTATGATATATTGCCATGTAAATGATTCTGAATAAGGCCTTACACAACACCTCACGTAGGTAGACAGTGGTGACACAGGGAAGAAAATGTAATTCTTTGGTCTCAAAATGGAGAGTAAAAATTTGATTTTTATGCTAGCACTGCTACATCTAGGAGAGTTTCTAGTCTGTGGTTGGTTAATTCATTTATATGAACTTTCCATGTCTCTGATTAACTCAGAGCAAAAAGTGATGGCTGTGAAACTGAGTACTGGCTGAATTTACTTGAAAATTTTCACAAAAGACCAAGTCATAGGGTCTATGCTTCCTGTACTCCTCATCAGGAAGAACTATTGCATGCTTACTGATTACTTTGGTCTTTGTACTTCTTTTGAAAATGTGTACCAAGCATATATATTAAAAAATTATCTGACTTAGAAAACTTTTTCAAAGGGTGACATGATTTCTTCTTGTTAGAATTCATCAAGATTTTTTCTGAGTTTTTAAAAGTGTAATTGTGAAATGAACAAATATTTATCTAAAACATCACCTTTAGGGTTTTAGATTTTCTTCAGAAAAGCAAATACTTAAAATATTTGGCTTTATAAAGTTAGGTCTTTTTCAGAAAAAAAAAAAATTAATGTATTCCAGAAAAAAACTGTCAGTAATATGGCTTTATTTTCCTATAAATATTCTGAAAGAAAATCACCTGACATTTGTTGCCTAATACTGCTTCTTACACAAAACCCAGAGGTGTACTGAGCTAAAACAAGAGCTGGAAACACACCTCCAGGCTGGGGTAGATGTTGAAGCCCATGACTGCAGGGTGGAGCAGGATTTTAGCAGCAACAACCAAACAGCTATCTCATGTTAGCAGGAGAGCCTGCCTACACCAGTGTCACAAGTGGGATACGAATCTGCTGCAGACTTTCAGCCCAGAGTTATGGCACTCTGGGGTCAGGCAGGGACCACCCTCCCCATGCCTCCACTCTACCCCATCTGTCAGAAAGCATTAAATTAAGGCCACAGAATAGTTAGAGCTGAAAGAGACACTTGCAGTGCTCAGCTGGCTGCAGTCTAGTGTGAACTAGCTGCTGTAAGCTTTCCTGAGATCATTTGCACATACACAGCTTAGTGCTCATTTCTGTTTTCCTTACTGTACAATCCAGATCCTAAATTCAGTCATCACCTCTGACAAATCCCTTTGAATCATTCTCCATTCCAAGGACTTCTGAGTTTATACTGTGCCACTTAGAAAGGTGTATATTTTGGTGAGTTAATTGCAGGAAATAGAGCAAAGCCACTGCTTCTGGTTCCCTCATGGTCATCAGGGATGATTACATCAGAGGTACAACAGGGAGCATTACTGCTTAACTTGAATTGCCTTTCAAAAGTAAAAATGTTAAACCAAATTATTCTCATACACATTTTTTGTACCTTCAAACTGGAGAAAAATCTAACCTGAGCATTTAATTACAGCTCTCGATTTTTGTATTTGAATAAAAACAGAGATGTAGACAAGAAAAAGGCCCAGGCAACAGAAACCATCCCCAGCCCTAATCTCATAATGTGATTAGGTAAGGTTTCCTTGGAGGATGGAAGTTTTCCAGACTGAAAGTTCTATGCAATCTAAGGCATTGAAATTTGTGTGATTTGTACTAATACGTGTGGCAGATTTTTCCCCTTTAAAGTGAGATTCAAATAATGATTTTAATTTGAAATAACAATGTAATCTTATTGACTGATTGATTGATTGATTGACTGAAGCTGTATTGTTGGCATTTGGATTTACTTGGTTCTGGGTACTCTTTTAAACGTAGAATAAAAATTCTACCATAACTGAGGAGGAAAGATCCTTACCACATGAATGGAAAATCTTATTCAAAGCACAGATATTTCCTGTTCTTGGTGTAAAAAAAAGGATTTGTTTACTCTGTGACTGTGTTCTTCAATGAAGGCTTTTATTTAGGTTTTATTTCTATACAGCATTGAGAAGTAATTACCATACCTCTGTTTTAAGCTTTAAATTTTTATTGGAAAAAAATATGTACTTTTAGGTAAAACTTAAGGGTTGCTGTGCTTTTAGCTTGGAGAGAAGGCTATATATCTAAATTTACATAAATCTTTCTATCTCCATATAATCTTACTAATAATTACACTGTCTATCCAGAATTTCTGCAGAACAACTTAAATATTTTAATTAAGAAAGAGGAATCAAAAAACATAATAAACAATAAGCCCAAAGAGTTAAAAATGAGAGTTAGAGATGGTTTCTTGTTCTCTCTGTTATCATGCTCATTCTTAAATTTTTATTCCTAATTAATTACCTGGAACTCTGCCACTCATAAAGAGTTTCAGACTTTAAAGACTTACAGTAATTTAGACTAAATCCAAAAGAAGTTTAGCTCAAAGAAATACCAATAAAACTGTTTCTGCCTGACGTACGCCTGAAGATTTAAGATAATGTATTTAAATAGTTAAGAAGTATAACCCTGAGGAGAAATCTCATAAAAAGCTCAGGTCAAGCAAAAACATGTTTCTTTTGGTTAAGCATCCTGGCAGTACACTCACTGTACTCCTAAGCAGCAGAGCCACTGGCAGTGGTTGTGGTCTTCAGGATGACCATATTCTCTCAGAACAGTTGACACACTTCAAGCAGAATTAATTGGCAATTAATCATGAACATCATTACTTCCTTGTGAAAACAGTATCATAATAAAGTAATATGTAACCAAAAATGTCTCAGGTCTAAGGCCAAAGTGGGCAGCCAATAAAGAGTTTATAGTTATTCAAGTGGAATGTACAATTTGAACAGTATAAATAATAAAGTCAAGTGTGGCCAAGTGGGTCACTCTTACACAGGATGCAGTCCTTCAGGCACAGCCTGCTCCAACACAGGTCCTCCACAGGGTGACAAGTCCTACCAGGAAACCTGTTCCAGTGTGAACTCCCCTATCCATGGGCCTGCAGGCCCCTGCCTGGAGTCTGCTCCAGCACATTTCCCACAGGGTCACAGTCTCCTCTCAGGCATCCACCTCCTCCAGCATGGGCTCCTCCACAGGCTGCAGGTGGATCTCTGCATCCCTGAGATCCTCTGTGGGCTGCAGGGGCACAGCTGCCTCACCATGGGCTCCACAAGGGGCTGCAGTGGAATCTCAGCTCCAGTACCCGGAGCAGCTCCTGCTCCTCTTTATTCAGTGACCTTGGGTCTGAATAGTTGTTCTTCTTCTCACTCTGCTTTTCACTAGCCACAATTACATCTGCACAATAATTCTTCTTTTTCTTCTTCTTAGATCTGTTATAACAGAGGCATTCCCACCATTTCTGACGGGCCCAGCCTTGGCTGGTGGAACATCCATCCTGGAGCCACCTGGGCATTGGCTCTGCTGCACATGAGGCAAGCTTCTGGCAGCTTCTCACAGAAGCCACCCCTGTAGCCCTCCTGCCACCAAAACATAGCCATGCAAACCCAATACAGTCTGCTGTGTGTGGACATGGTGGAAAGGCCTTTTCTGACCATTGTCTATTTTTCCACTGTTACTAATGTGGAGCTTATGAATCTATGCTTTGTTCATAGCTGTGACTACTGCGCACTGCAAGTGAAAGCAAAGAGGGAGAGAGTCATAATATCATTTTCTGAAACTACCACCAGTAGCTGTGGTTGCAGATTAAAAGGATGGTACGGAAGAGAAATACTTCAGTTAGATGGGGATAGTTCTGTTCCATTTGAATACCATTGGAGCAATTTTATTTGCCGTATTGAAAATTTGTTTAAGATGCTGCTACAATGTGATTTGTCTGAATTAGAAGGCTGATCTTCAGAAACAATGCCAAGATGCTAGCAGAACCAAGCTAGGTTTGTTTTGTGATCCATCCACACAAGCCCCATCAAGAGAGATTTTACTACCTATGAGCCTGCTGTTCTGGTATTTGCACAAAAGATGTAACTGCTCATCTAAGGACAAATGCTGCTCTGATAAGAAGTGTTTTGCTGCCTGCTATGATAAGAAGTGCTGGATGTTTGGCTGCAGACAATTTTCTTATCTTTTCAGTGCATCACCTAGTCATAGGTTTACTTTAAAATCATATATAAAGCTAAGAATAAGGAAGAAAAATAAAGACGTGGCACAAGACAAAATAGGGTTAACCAATAGCAATGGTCTCCTGAAGATCAACCCAAAAATTCTCTCAGAATTGGGAGGTAAAACTCAGAGATCTTCACAAAAATTGTACTTCCCCCTTTTCCATGCTTACTTTTGGTTGCATTTTAAAATAAGGTTGCTGTCATCTGACTTATATTTAACCAAAAAAATCACACATATTTTCCTACCACCTGCTGGCATGGTCAATGCGTTGCCATAATGGATGATGTTGTTTTTATTTAGAGAGCAAAAATCGAAGAAAATGGATTAAATTAACTAGACATTCAATTTTGCTGATGACAGAAGTAGGTTATTTTTGCATGTCAAGTATGGGATAAATAATGCAGCAATAACTGCATAATTTAATAATTCTTTTATTTAAGATACATAAGTGAAATGAAAGAAGGCAACCACAAAATAAAAATATGTAAGAAATAGAAAGTTTGGCAGGACAGCAAAATCTGTGGTCATATATAATTTAATCTGTGGTCACAGAATGGAATAATACCTTAAAACAATTTTGCATATTAAATAATCTAGCAGAATATGAGAAAATAATGCATTTCTGTTATTTCCTCAGACAGCGCTTGGGAAACTTTTAATTTTCAGTCTGTTCAGTTACATGAATCTTAGCACTGCAAAGCCGAATGGGCCAATTCAGGCTTGCACCAAAGAGCCAGCCCTGCAGATCAAAGGCCAGATAGCTTACAAGCTCTGCAGCATAAGATTGTTTGGTTGCCAATCTAATTTACTGGGGCTGAAATTGCTTTGTAGGGGAATGCATGGGAAAATATAAAACATTTGTTTATGTCAGGCTGCATGATGCAATTTGCTAGAGTTATCACATTTAGCAAAATGTAAAAGTTCAGGCCAGAGAGTAACAAGCAGTTACTGTCTGCTATCACTCAAGTTAAAAATCAGTGCCCTCATTTAGTTACTGCAGGCTACAAGCTGCCCTTCTGGCTTCCAATCAATCAGTCTCTTAAACTGGAGTCCCTTTGTATTTTCACACTGGGGTCTTTGGTATTACTAAAGCATTCCACTGTCAAAAAGCACAGTTACCCATGGCAACAAGTTTTTTGGAGTTTTTACTTCCTTATCAGTTTGCCCCAAAACAGAACATGAAGATTAACTGGCAGCTGCTGGTGTGTTCTAATACAGGCCTTTCTTTAATTGAAAAGAGGCTCCCTCTCCTAAGGACATCAGCAATGGAAAACTTTAGTGCTGATATAAAAATATGCCTAATGTAACACTTCTCAGCTAATGCTAAATAATTAGGGGTTTTTTCTGCTTTTATGATTAGCCTGTTTCACTAGTCACATCATAGGCTTAGTGCCAAAAAATTACACAGGGCTGTGGTTGAGAGAAGATCATTTTTTCCCACAGGCACATTTTTTTTTAAAAGTATTATTTTCCAATTTTTGCTTTTATCACAGTCTCTTCTCTCCCCTGACCTTTTTGGTTGAGATTTATCTCCCCTGATTCATTCATCTGGGTGTTACTTATCTAACACAGGCTGGTAGTCTGGGTTCTCTCATCCATCAGTGGAGAGAGAGATTGAACCATACACAGGATGCTTGAGCTCATACATTTCTGGCAACTCCTCTAGGATGATACAAACAGTGAGTTTTGCCACTGTAAGGTCAATTAAGCAGCTGGCTCAGGCCCATAGTTAGGTTAGATGAGAGGAAGCCCCTCTCTATGGCTGAAACTTTACTATCTTTAATATGTTGCCCGAGTATTCATAAGTCGTACTGAAGAGATATTGGATTTTGACCACACAGCTTAATCCCCAGTGTGGAGATTCTTCCCCATTTCAGCAGAGCTAAACCTGCTCACACCATTCTCATAAGCAGGTTCAAATAATGCATGTGGAAGGACTGCTTTATACAAGAACCAAAACTTCTAAGAGCTTACAAAATACAACTGCCATCCTCCTTTCCAATGCCAAACGCCCTCTAATACTAGATGTCCCATTTAAAAAATTCTCTTCCAGAATCAGAAATATTTTATGCTCTTGGGCACAACCACATCACAGCACTTCTCCTGGTATTTCTCTGACTGTACTAGTTTGAAACAACCTATAAAGTTTAGAACTAAGGAAAAATGAGTTATTCTTAGAGAAAAAACGTGGATACAACTAAGTGACCATACTACCCAATTTTGGGGTTTATTTTACATAAAATCTTTTTCCTACTCTTGGAGGAAAATTCAATATTTGACATGTTTTTGACTAGGGGATTATTACTAATGAAGCCTGAGGAACTACTTTTCCTGAGGAAAACACAGTGTTTTTAAAAGAAATTAAGAAAACATAGCGGGGAAATTTACTGTGTTAGAACTAGCACAGGCATGCTATGCTGAAAAGTTTCACACAAATAGATTATGGCACGTCTGGCATGTACAATACCCATACCAGTCTTTCACCAGTATATACTCTAAATTTCCAGCTTACACACAGTCTTAAACGCTTTGTCAGGTGGAGAGGGAGACCACAGGTCTAGAGGATTCACAGAAAATCTAGACAGTAGAAGAAATATTGTATCTTAAGGTCTTTTAATTGCAGCAGAAAAAACAATCAAGCACATGGAAGACCTGATGTAAATGTGAAGACAGAGTCATGAATCCTTAGCAGATGCAGTTATTTGAATAAGCAACAGAGTTAAACTGAAGTTACAGAGGAGATGGAGTATTGGAACCTAAACTAAAGATAGTAATAAAAAAGAGCTGCATCTGTTGAACAACAGGTAGAAAAAGCAGTTAAAAACAAGCTTTGAATATAAAGCAAGAGCTGCATTTATTGAAACACTGGGAAGTATTTCTCATGAATGGGAAACAAATTTTCACTTTCTTGCTGCTGGTAAACACCTTCATGATGCCTGCTCACAGCAAGGAAAAAATAAATTCAGCAAATAGGCTGAAAAATCTATCAGCACATAGTCCTAAAACATGTTAAAATAGAGAGATGTGTGTCAGCATACACATATCCACACACAGTGTTAATCATGAAAATCAGACATCTCAGCAGTACAAAAATGACAAGACTTCAAAAGATCCAGTCGACTGTCACTGAAGAACTTTTTCTTTTTCAACTGAATGAGCAAAAAGAAAGAGACAAACCAGGTAATTTACAAGGGGGAGGATACTGCAGAGACCCATTTTCAGGATGTGCTCCCTGGGATGATCACCTCTGTCTCTGAGGCCCTGCTCCCAGCCTGGTGCAGTGGTGTCTGCCTGTGTGGGTTCCTCACATCCAGAAACCTGCCCTCATCATGGCTTTAGCAGGGAGACAGAAAGACATTTTCATGCAAAGGTAGGTGTGTGGACCTGCCTGGATGTCTGCTCTACCAGTGGATCCCGCTCTCCCTCCTGCTGGAGTGGAGTTTCTTCCTGAGGTGCAGTTGGTGAAACCAGAGAATTTTCTTTAGGAATGTGATTAAAGGGCACATTCAAGACCAGTCAGAATAATGACATTTACAGAGAACTGCAAATAATCCCAGCAAGACATAGTTTTAAACCCATCGCCAGAAAGTCTGGGCTAATAAGAGGAATGCGTTTTTCTAAGAAACCTACTTCTGAGAAAGCTCCTAGCTAACTTCTGCATGTGAGAAAAGTGAAAATCCCTTGGGTGGTGAGCCTGAGGCATACACCACTGCCTGAAGCTCAGAGCAGCAGAACAGGTCAATGCACACGTAGCTGCAGGAGGAGTTTGCAGACAGGCAGCCATGAGCTCTCCATGTGAAGAGCAGCCAAAGTCACCACTTGGGGACCACCGCAGGGCCATTCCGTAAATATCTGATTTGAATGCCCGCTATTACCTCCAAGCAAGCCCTTTCATCTGTTCTGCCTATATTTTCAAAATTTACCTATTGCCCTTATAATTGGTTCTGTTAATAGAAAATGCTCTGGGGGGAAATCCTACAGAAGTTGAATGAATTTTTAAGGAGCCCTAATTCAGCCAGGTAGGCAGTTTAAAGCTGAGGAATGATGTAAACCATTAGAGCCACAAAATCACCTCAGTGCCTGGTTTTGGTTGTTTCCTGTATCACTATTGTCACTATTGTCACTATTATGCCCAGCTATTGAGGATCTGTCTTATTCTGTTTCATTTCTTAGCAGGCATGTTATTATGAGCTGTCTCTCCAGAAGTTCCTGGAGGCCTTAGAAACAGAAGGCATTGTAGGGACATGTAGGAAGACACAGTCTCTTCCCTGAGGCGAATGTCGCAAGAAATGTGAAACAAAAGAAGATTTAACATTGAAGTTCTAAACCTGGCTGAGTGTCCCCTTACTGCAATGAAGATCTGTTCTCCACTGGTAAATGCAGCTTAAGGAGAAATCACTTGTCCATGTCCTTATTCTACCTCTGAAATGAACAGAAGATTACAATCTTATCTGTTGCACAATTTACATATCATGTAGAGCAGCTTGATCAATGAAAATATGCTGTTTCCCATTACCTGTGATTCCTGGAAAGCAACATGAATATTATCTAAAGAGAAAGAAAATACCTAAGGTCTTACATAATTTATCTTTGATTAATACTGAGATCTCTTGCACTAGTTATTTCTTCATCTTGTGCAAACAGAAGAAACTAAAACATTACTGCAGGTGAACCCTAAGACCCATGTGTTATCAGGTACCCCCAGCTTTGGCACCATTAGATTGTATTTGTATTTGAAAGGATATTTGTAAATACCTTAAATATATTCTGGTTTAAAGATAGTATTTTTTTAAATAATGCATCTTTAATAGACATTTAAAAATCCTTTTAAATTCAGAATCTGGTATTTGTTAACCAGAGACAATTAAAAGTCTTGACTCCTACCTATAATGACTGGTCTAATTTTTTTTCATTAAAACATCATGCTTTATGGATGTAACTGATATTTAAGAAGTACTTTGTTATAAAGTGCTCAGAGCAATTTTCAAGAAGGAGGAAATGACAGAGAACAGTGGAACATAGGAAAAAAATTCCAATTGTGGCTGATGCACCTCCTTGGGACCCCAGGTCCCCATCAGATTTACACAGCAGTGCAGCTAAGTGCACACTGCTGATGGCACACACTGTCCAGCAAGTGCCAAACTGAGCAGTTCAGCACTCCACAAAACCATACAGGAGGGCAGAAATGGCCAAAGCCAGCTCACATGTACACTACTGAAGTAGACATAATTATGCCACAGACAAATTTGTACCATGTCTACACCTCTTTTTTTCTGTCTGCAAAAACGAGATGAGTAGGTTTGTGTGAAAACTGTGCTACAGAGGGAATCCAGAATCAACATCCATGTAAGTATTTAACTAACCCGGACAGTTTGATCAGGGCAGAGAGCTCATCCGCCCTCCCCTTTGTGAAACTCAAGCTCTGTTTGCACAGCTAATATCTTCCCCAGTAGCCATAAGCCCCATCCTTTGTGCATCAGTAGGCTTTAGGAAATGTTTAATCAGTTTGCAAGAGCACATAGATACAATTCCACAACAACCCTCTACATGGCATCTAAAAGTGTCGCTTATAGGAAAATATAGGTTGTGCCCTTGAAAAGAAAGGCTAAGTATTCCTATTTAAATCTACTCTATTTCTGTATTCTTTTTTCTCTCTCTAAAAATTTTTAAGCAACAAAATGAAACTTCCGCACTTTTGTGAAGATGGAAAATCACTGAGGGTTCTACTCTAATTTTTAACTTTATAAAATATATGATGATTTGAAAATATGACTTCTAAAACTTTAATATTCTTTATCCATTATTGTAAAAATAAAGAATTTTAAATTATCCTGAAAAATCAACCAGAGTATTTCTGAGCTAAAATCTTGTTTTAGCTTCAACCAGACACTATTTTTAAATACTAACCAACTGTATGTGCAGTCATGTAAAGCATTTAGAAAATAAAATCAGAAATTATAAATAATGAAAACTTCTGGGGAACTTTTTTAGCAGAGCAGCAAATACCTACAACTTCCACCAAATTTAACATGGGAAGCTTGATTCTGATAGTACCATTTTGGAAGTCTATCACTTTAAAGCAGAAAACTAGGGATCTTGACATACATATTATAACAAAAGCAAATTCTCCATTTCATACAGTGAAAGCAGCTGTCACAAATTTCAAATGTGATTAAAGATCAAGTACCTGAAGGCAGAAATTTGGGCCTTGCAATCGTTCATTCTGATAAAGTGTAGAAACATTCAATATTTCAGAGTAATTATAGGTATTTATCACACAGACATTGAGATCACATGTAAAGTTCTCTGAATTAATTAAAAAATTCAGTCTTACTGAATGCACTGAAGAAATATGACTGACAATTGTAACAAAACAGAAGAAATAGAATTCTACACAATGCATCTGAGGGTTCAAAGAAAGATAAAAATGAGGGCCAGAACTATCTCACTGTGCTATTCTCAGCATACTAGAAAAATAAGAATTTGTTGCTTCATAAGGTCTTCAGTATATTGCTTTTGGGGAGAAATGTGAGCATCATCTTTCCCTCAGCACTCAAGCTTTCAATTTAAAACAGAAAGAAAAGTTACAAAATGTGCTATAGGGAAACATGTTTATGCATATGAGTTTTCAAGTCACCTTGGATCCTGCTGAGCCTTGTGTGAATGTTTACTCACACATTTTCATTATTTTTTAAATAAACGACAATGTTAATCTCTTTTTGAAACAATACTTAGGTTTTAAACTGCTGAAAACACTGGTGTATAATCTTGTGTGATGTACCCTGGCTCCATATGGGTCATCGCAAGAAAGGTGACTGGGATTAAATAAGAACCTGGCCCTTCATTTAAACAAACATCACTATTTAATTATTTTTTAAATTTAAAATTACTATCTGTTAAAAGAAATTAATTAAATTCCTATATAAAAGTAAAAACTTGATGTAGCATGCTTTTAGACAATTTTACTTAGTCCTTGCCAGAAATATTTACAGACCCAAATCATTTTCAACCTCATTTTCTTATGGGAGAGAGGATGAAGGAGAACAGAACTGCAAGAAAGAGGCCCTCTCACTGTTTTGGGCAGTTGGCAGGGCACACCTGAGCCAGGTTCTGGGCTCATATACACAATCACTTGATCCATATTTGTGAATGCAGAAAGAGGTCTTGTTTTCCCTCCAGTAAGCAGTGAAAAAAACCTTCAAAAGTGCAAGAACTGATTTGAAGTGTAATTATTATCTAAATTCCTCTGAATTTTCTGAGTATGAATCACTCACCTTTGTCACGTGATGCTTTTCATGTTGTACAGGAATCTTAAACATTTGGCACCAATATGTTGTGTCCTTGTCTGGTACAGGCACCTGTCTTAATAAAAAGGGCACGAACACAGTATTATCATAGAAACACAGAATGGTTTGGGTTGGAAGGGCCTTAGAGGTCCAGATCCAGTTCCAATCCTCTTGCTTTGGGCAGGGACACCTTGCACTAGACCAGGTTACTCAAAGCACGATCCCTTGAAAACTTCCAGGGATCCACAGCTTCTCTGGGCAGCGCGTTCCAATGCCTCATCAACCTCAGAGTGAAGAATTTCTTCCTTATGTTTAATCTATATATAAAAGTCACACTACTCGTTGTGTGAGTCAAGGCTTTGGCTACCACCTTATTCCCATCTCCAGAGAAACCCACAGCATGTAGGTGTCTGCAGCATGTAGGAGTAACTTACGTCTTTGTTTGTCAAGTCAAAGTACGGCAAAGAGGCAGATGAGACTTCCTCTCTCTCAGGGTTCAGCAAACGCAGACTCTTTGTACCACGATTTGATCCGTGGTAATTTTGCCCGGCTTCTCCCATATCTTTGTGGTGGTAGGCCCATATTACCCGCACTGTGCTCTCCTGAAAAAACCAAGCAGAATGTCTACAAGGGATAGGAGCAACATCTTCCTTACACAGTTCCTATAATTCCTACAATAGCTGTGACACAGGTGTATTTAAGCAATGACAACGTATTCCAGAGGAGCAGTAATCTGTTTACAGCATTTGGCCTTTGAAATAAATAAATTGAGTTTTATACTCAGTGGGTTAACTGGAAATACACAGAAATTAAATTGTTCTCTGAAAGACTCCTTCCCTAATGTTGTGAACTGAAATCATACCTTCAAATGGCAGAAAAGACTCATAAAGAAGTAGCCTCAATGCATAAATTTATGCATTATAAACATTTCTCTAGATATGTTACTTATTTGATCAGCAACCAGAATGTTTCCCTGCCAGACATTTTCCAGGCTCAAGTCTGTGAAGATGTGAATACCTTCAGTGAATTGTTGTCCTTAAATATTATGGAAAATTAACATTCAATTACAGAACAGATTTACGTCTTAAAAATCAATCTACAGCCACTACAGAGATTAGTTCTCTGTAAACCATTCTCAAATTACAAGAATGACCCTTGAGACAAAGTGCTATAATAAATCCTGAAGTGTCTCAAAATGCTAAATTGTATTGAGAATTTGGAGCAGGTGTGCAAACCAGCGATCCACTGACAGCCTGGGAAACTGGTGGTTTATACAGGTGGGGTTTGCTTCCTGCATTTCAGCCTCTCATGTTGCTATAATTGCATATATTGTAAAAACACAGATAATGAATATAGTGTTTTACTCCTATAGTAATGCTTCCAAAAGAAGAAGTAAACAAGCCAAAGCAGAGAAAGCCTTGCAAATCTCTCTAACCTGTCATTTCCAATACTGAAGTCATCAGTTTCATGTAATTTAAGATTATGTTTAGGAAATAGCACAGCAATCCCTAGGGCAACAGAAGAATTTACCATGAAAATTATTTTACCATGGAAAGTTTTACCATAATTTTTTTCCACTTTTAATTTTGAATAAAGAAATAAAACAGACCCTTTAAATATATATTCTCCAAAATTTTTTATAAATCTGTTTCTAAGATCAATTACAAATTAGTGCAGAATCTTAAGATTTCTCAATTTGGCCTCTCTTCAGTGGTTATAACAATGGCATATAGGACTTGATGGCCCAGAAGTATCTATTTCATTCCTGTGTACACTTGTTAGAAATTACAGAATATAATATATTAAAGTACAAAAACAAAGAAAGCTGAAATTAAAATATAATAGTTTAAAAAAACTAGCACAAGTATTTTACCTGAGCAAACAGGTATTTCGGAAAGTAAACTTCTCTAATTCTGTCCTTTTACTAAAGAGATATTTTAATTACCAACTTAATAACCCCACACACATTTATCTTGTGTTAATTACTTCATCTGTCTACATATAGTCAGAGACTCTTACCGTTATGCTCTTGTCATTTGTGTCACAAGTGTGCAGCTCCCTGCTAAAAGCCAGTATTGTATGTGTACTGTTTTCCATGGCATATTCCAGATGGTAATCCTGTTGAGGGTCCTTTTTTAGTACTCTATTTTCATCTGTAAAATAATCCTGTTATGAAAGAAAGGTGGACCATTATTAAAATATAATATTAAACATGAAACTTGATGTGCAGTACTGAAGCCGTTTTCAAAACATGTAAAATTCTGCAGCGTCAGTTTTGAATTAAACAATAAATTTGAGGTGGCACTGAAATATTTTTTATACAAAATCTCCAAGAAAGTAACCCTCCTCAATAAACAGCTTAAAGAATGCTTTAAGTAATTTTAGCGACATCCTGCCTGTATGTAACTGCAGAAATAAAGGTTGGACCCAGCAACCAAGAAGCTTTATTTATCATAACTGGGATGTCATGAACACCAGGAGAAATTACAGAGAGAATGAAATTCACTTAATATTTGCATCAACAATAGTGTCACTCCTTTTTTCCACAACTTTTCCTATGTTTTTTCTTTCCCACAAAAAACAAACCTCTTGAATGAACATTGACTGGAACCAGAAACCCTATGGCTTAACTAGCATGAAAAGTACTCATTTCATACAAAAGCTGCTGGGATTAGGCTGAGGTTTTGGAAGAGGCAAGGGAGCTGTTTGTAAGAAAGATGCTTCCCATCCAGGGTTCTGCAGAGGCCCAGCACAAAGGAGAAGCATGGCAGCAATGTCAGGTCATTAACCTCCTCACCCCGGATTCCTGCAGCCCCGTGCAGCTGGGACCCCTCCCTCCCTCTCCTCCCACCCTGGCCACCTAGGAAGGGCTGGCCACTGCCTCAGATGCACCTCCTCTGGTCACCCTCCTTTGAGTTTTAGGGTGTTTCTGCCTGCTTTGGGGTAGGGAAGGGTCTTTTAAGTAAGCAATGTATTTCTCATGCCAAACAGGCAGACACCATTAATTGTGTGGTGTCTTTGCAAAATAATGCAGCACTGTCTGGTCCCAACAGGCATTTATTTCTGTATCTGCTTGGACCTCTGTTTGCTTTTGGACATTTCTAACTTTCCCCTTTCATTAAGGTTGAGGTAGCCAATCTGAAAAACAGTAAAAGGCTATGTCCCAGTATTTTGATAGCAGTAAAAAAATAACTGAAACTTCATTAATTCACTAAAGGGTCATTTAGGAGCTGTAATCTTAAACTTAATCCCACCCTAGAAATCTGTGTGTGGGCAAGACACCAGAGAGTTCTTTTCCTGTCACCACTTCTTACAAATACAAATGATCAAGTACATACATGAGAGAATAGGCAAATGGAAAAATAATCACTAAAAAGAACAAAACAGACGCCTGGGACCTGAAGGAAAGTGAAATGATGTGTTGTATTTGTTAGAGAAATAACTTGGATTTGCTGTTTTCCAGACAGAAATAATATGACTTGTTTTTGTGATGGTTCTTTGAAGATAGATACTTTATGGGATCAAAACCCTCCACTTTTACCATGCATCAGAACTTGGAAAGAGGCAGTGTATTGCCCATCCACAATACAATTTCTGCTCTGAAAACACTCTTCTGTGGAATCTCTGCCTCCATCTTTTAGTAAGTGTTTGTCTGCACAAGAATTGTAACCCTGTGAACATCAGTTTTTATTGAAGTGTGGTATCTTTGCTTAAATGCTACCTTAAATTGGAGGAAGACATTCTTAGTGAACGCCCCCACACTTTGAAATATTGAGGAATACAAATTCAAGAGCAGCTTTTGCTCATGTGAACAGGCTCAAAGTCTCTGCCTGAAACCAGTGTGAAGGAAAGCTGAGAAATGTGAAGAAAAGGTGTGCACACTCAAATTTTGTGGTGAACTTCACCATTTCACCACAAGTCTAGAGAACACAGCTCTAGCCAAAAAAAACCCCTTGTGATATAGTCCTGATTTCCATGAGCCTGAGGCAAGAATGCAACAACAATGCAAAGAAGTTCTGTAATTAAGGAATAAGCTCAGATACACCTTGATAACATGGTTGTCAGTGTAATTATCTCACCCAGCTGGATGACAGTCACAGACAGGTCACAGTTCTGGCTCACCAAGAGGGGCCCATTTTATGGCTGTTGAAGAATGCTTTGGGGAAGGTTGCCCCAAATCCCAGGCACCCAGAGAGGACCAGGCTGCTCCCCATGGGATGAGAACTGTACTGGGCACTCACACTGCTGCCTGCTCAGGCACTGGGTGCCCATCCCTGCTGTCAAAAAGGAACAGAACCTTGCTGATTTCAGTGATTTCACCTGAAATTATTTGGTGGCTTGATGTAGCTAATGCTATTTTTACTTCCTTTGTTGAAAATTAGCCAGATGTTCATCATAAAAATAAAATCAAATTATGACACACAAAACCAGCCACCAACAAAATCCCCCAAAACAAAACAAAGAACACCAACAAAAACCAGCAAAAACAAAAAGCCCTGAGCAACTCAAAATTTGATTGCTCAACCTCTCACATGAAAATGGTTTGTGTTCCAGTTTTAAAACAAAATAATGCCACATTGTCCAGGAACCATATGAATCTCTCTCTGTTCACACAGAAGATTTTAACTCAAACTATGTAGACTTTGCTCAATTTACTCAGAGCTTAAAAACTTTTAAGATGTGTTTATGTACAAAACAGAATGAACAAAAGGCTTTCAAAAACGACAACACAGTGACAATCTGTGATGCCACATCTTTTTCCGTCACAATTTGGAAAAATCTGCAATCTGGAAAAGTAAAAAAATGTTACATATATCTATGTAGATATATGTCTGTACTGTTATATATATTCTATGGTTCATTTCAGAATAGAAAAATAAAAATAAAGCCCTACTGCCAAAAGTTCTGGTGCAAATGCAATCAAAACCATCACATTTGGACTGCCTACACTCCACTCTTTTGTCTAGTCAAGGGAAAAAGCTATATAGCTCTGAAGGTCTTTGAAATGTGGCAGTACAGAAGGTGGATCTGCCAGAGACCAGAGAGGGTAAACTAGGCATTTGGGCTTCAGCTAAACTAAGGGAATATAAATTTAATTTGAAATTCTCTCAGGTCCAGACTACTATAACACAGAGCTCATACAAATTCACAAGTTTCCCTTATTTAATTCTGTAAAGAAAGGAGTGGGATGTTTTAATCCACAGCATTACAGTACTTTGATATCTATCACAGATAGTTCTAAAATGGGCTTCGTACTGGAACAGTTTATCCTTCCCAACAAGCAGGAAAAGGCTCTAACATGGTACAATCTTCTCCTACACAGATCTGGTTTTGCTACCCCAGACAGTTAGCCAGAAAACCTGAGTCTTTTGTAGGGTAGATTATACTGATACAAGTCCCCTGAATTTCATGAAGTTCCAACAGATCTACAATAATTGTCAAGTCCTGAAAACTGGATTTCTAAAACACTCACATGTATGTGGAAAAACCCACAATATGGTTATATGTACTGATTCTGTACTTGCATCCAGGTTCTCCAGTTTCTTATACACACAAAAAATATGTTTAATAAAGATAAAGTTTTCAAACTACACATACAGCTTTACAGGAGTATAAGAATTAGTTGAAGAGAAGAATGAAGTAACTATATTTTTCTGTTGGTTCTTTAAAGACTAAGTGTTTAAAAAAGCTCCAGAAGTGTTATTGGTCATGCTACATGATTACAAAGATGTCCGTTTTAGGATTTAGGTATGTAAATTGTTTACATGCAAAACATTTAAATTTGTTGTACTTCCTTTGATAATATTGCAAAAAATGGCATACTGAACTCTGGACTAAGATATGCAATCCATCAAATAATTAAGTATCTCCTTCCGTATTACCTAAAAGTTGAAACAACATATGGAAAATGAAAAATCTTCCTGACATTACAAGATATTGTATGCTTTTTCCCAGATGTGAGGCAGATCATGTTATACCATTTTTCAGATACCATTAGCCACTCTCCTTCTTAAAAAAAATATTTTGCAGTATATATGGTTTCTGATTTCTGTTCCACAAAGTCAGGGAGAGTAATTTCTTAAGGATGTGAAAAGACGCTGATTTCTCCTTCGAGAATGCAAGCACAGCTGCAGAGGGAAGCCTGACCCCAAAAGCCCCACCAGCTGTCATCACACACTGAAACAGGTGTTTATGGGACTCCCTCCCCAGATCTTTACAATGTACAAGATTGTTTTGTTTATGATATCAATTTCCCGTCCTAAATTATATGTATCACCTTTCAACCTAAAAAAGCATAAAATAATTCTCAGATTGTGGCCCCATCCAGTAATCACCTCATAAGCTCAATCTTGTGAGAAACTCAGCCACCCATTTATGTCCACTGCCTTTCTCTAACTGGGCCATCACTGCTGTTCCAGGACCAGTCTAACACTCAAAAGTGGAAAAAGGGACAAGCCAGGAATAGGCAATGACAGGAAAATAAGCTGTGTTTCCACTCGTCCTCACTGATGTTGTGCAGCCAATCCATGGAATTTGAAACATCCCTGTCCGGGTTTAGGGCAAATTTGAGAGGAAACTTCCAAAGCGGTTCCTCCAGAAAGCAGATTCAAGTGGCCTCTCCCCCAGCTGGTACAGAAAAAGATTTCCTGGGAGAAAAGTGGAAAAAACCTGCTTATTTAGCAAACAAAGTATTCGCAAGATAAAAAATGAATAATATCAAACAATAAAACCTCCTGCTGTTCTGAAGAGATGGCAAATTCAGGAAGTCCTTTTTGTGGGGTGTAGCTCAGCTTGCTCAGTCTCTTATCCACCCCTCCTCTGCTGGAAAATGTCATGTCCCGGGCGCCAGTGGGCCTCAGGTGAGAGCTCCCGGTGTTTTCCGGATTTTTTTGGTCCAAAGCAGGCTGATCAGTTCCAAGAAAACAGTCCGGGGAACTTCTCTGCCTCAGCTAGCTAAAAACTAGCTAAAAAGCAAAGGAGAGCTCTCTCCTGCTCTCTCCATGCTGCAGACACCAGGGTGAGCAGGAATGCTGAAGCTCTTATCTCTATGCTTTTGAATACAGCCACCTCAAACATTCCATCCCTTCTCCTTCTCCCCACTTCACTCTCAGATCTACTTTTAAAGGTGCAGAACTTAATATCCAGCATAAACAGAACAGACGACTGGGGATACAAGCATCTATAAAGTCACCCTAGAACAATCCCCAAATTACCAAGTTGATGCCAGTGACCAGGACCAAAGAGAAGCCTGGCAAAAAGGATCACGAAGCTGTAACAAGGATGAAAGTTGGTGTAGGAGAGGATTTATCTTAGTATAAATAGGCTGGATAAACTGCTACGGTAAGGAAAAGAATGGAACCAAACGTTTGTTTGAAATAAGCACCAAGTTATGCCTTTCTGGGTTTTCAAAAAATAACTGTGGTTAACATTTCTCTTTTTTTTATTGTTGCATTCAAGTTAAATGGAATCCTGCTGCTCAAGGTTCCAGTACACACTAGATGTTGCCACCTAAAAGAAGCTGGTTTTACACTGTATTTGGCAAGAACCAAACAGAGCATGAGTTTACAAATAAGCAAACCAAACTGTTTTGCAACCTCAAATAAATTTCAGCTTGAGTTTCAGGCAAAGATCTTACTATGCTCTTATGCTGGGGAAAAGCAGAGCCCACTCACAGCAGCCAAACATGAGGCAGGAGCATGAAAGCATCACTGTTCTGTATAAGAACACCTTGAGAGCATTCCAGTTGACTGAACCAATCTTGAGATTGGCTGCAAATGAAAAAGTAACCATACAAAAGGGTACAGCAACAGCAACCAAGTAGCTGCAGTAAGTTCCTAAAGTAACTGGGATCAGTAAGTTCACAGCCAGTGTCCCATGGGCAGCCCCTTAATAACTGATTTATTAGTTTGAGGGGGGTGGGGCCTGTTGCATTGGTTTTTTGTTTGGGAGTTTTTTTGTTTGCTTCTGGTTGCTTGGGAGGGTGGGTTTTTGGGGGGTTGGGGGGTGGGTTTGGGTTCTTTTGTTTTACATTTTCACCTACAGAGCAGATTACCAGAAGTGGTTCAGTCCTTGCTAGGAAGCCTGGATCTCACTCACATGGACAGTCTTGAGAAGCTGTACACAATCCCTGGTACAACTCCAGTTAAACTGGCTGAAATACACTAGGTTGTGGATTATTTACTTCAGGTGCCCTGTCTGACAAGGACAGAAAGTTTTTATCTCTAGCAAATAATTGTGTGTGCGTCTGTACTTTAAATGCAGACATAAACATATACACAAAGACACACATTTCCATTTATGTATTTACAGAAACAGATAATGCCTGTATATGTGTGCACATGTTCATATATTTTACTCACAAAAGAGGGCTTGTGTTTTTTATACATGAAACACAATTATTTATTTAAAAATATGCCTTTTCTCATACAGATTTGAATACACTTCTATATATTTCTTATACAAGAGAAGAATATCTTTTTACATTTCTTATACTTCTTATAGAAGTGTATATTCACTTGAATACACTCCTGTATATCCAGTTAAAAGGTGCCCAGGGTGGCCTACAGCTGGCAGTGGCATTCCTTTGTTTTTGTGAAATTCATGAGAAGTAAAACACATTACTTTCTCTGCAGACAAATGAAAACACTGAAGTGTGGAGACCTGTCTAACTTAGCACAAGAAGGTATAAGAGGCACGAGTGGCCAGAGGTTGAAATATGATTGTCCTGGTTTAGGGCAAATTTGGGAGGAAATTTCCAAAGGGGTTCCTCCAGAAAGCAGATTCAAGCTGCCCCTCCCCCAACTGCTTCAGGAAAAGATTTCCTGGGAGAAAAGTGGAAAAAACCTGTTTATTTAGCAAACAAAGTATTCACAAGCATAAAAAATGAATAATATCAAACAATAAAACCTCTCACTGTTCTCAAGAGATGGCAAATTCACAAAGTCCTTTTGTAGGGCATAGCTCAGCTCATTCAGTCTCTTATCAGTCCCTCCTGTGCTGGCAAATGCCATGTCCCAGGCCCTGGTGGGCCAGAGGTGCAAACTCCCAGTGTTTTTCTGGATTTTCAGTCCAGAGCAGGGCAAATCAGCTCCAAGGAAAAGAAAAGTGACAGTCCGGGGAACTTGTCTGCCTCAGCTAGCTAAAAAAAAACTAACCAAAAGCAGAGGAGAGCTCTCTCCTGCTGTTCATGCTGCAGGCAACACACTCTTTGAGCAGGAATGCTGAAGCTCCCATCTCTATGTTTTTGAATACAGTTACCTCAGACAATCCACTACTTCTCCCTCTCCCCCCCCCCCCCACCCTTCACTCTCAGATCAAGTTTGAAAGGTGCAAAACTCATTTCTGGGCTGAACAGACAAATTCAACATCATAAAGTCACCCCATGACAATGACATTGCATATTGAAATGACATTGACAATTTGAAATTGTGGTGGAGTCCCAAGGCCCTATACAAGTCTTTACATCAAGAATAAATGTCATTTTAAGAATTTATATTCCAGTTATATCAGAAAATACAAAGCTAGATTAAAGGCTGTCCTAACAGAAAGAGACTAGACAAAACATGTAGCGAAGTGTTTTAAGCGAAAGAAAATCAGTAATGAGGAGATACTGCATGATACAATCTTAGCACTGCAGTTTATCACAAGGAACATTCCTTACATAGGAGCCACATTTATCCAGCACAAGTTTTCTGGGTTTAATTATTTTAATTACTTCAATTATGAGGAAGATTAAAAGCACTTAGGGGATTTTCAAGCACAACAATTAGGGATACTTGTTCCCAAAATTTCTGGATCTGCCTTAGAAAAGCTCCCTTCCTCCCTTTCCTACTTCTGTGGTACTTGTTTATATTGGGAATTAAATCATCCCCCATTATTTTATGTCTTTACATCACTCACAGGGGCTAAAATTCCGTATTTTTGGGGAGATGTGAGAAAATTTCATTTTCTTGGTGTTTCCAAAATCCAAAGGAGAACAAAAATATGACAAAGGAAAAAAAGAAAAAAAAATCCCAACCAAACACTTGAAAACAGTCCCCTGAAGGCCTGCAAATTACAAGCTTCAGAATTCTTCTCATCTTTTGTTCTCCAACTGTTGCTTCCTTGTCCTAACTATTGTACCTCTCAAAGAGAACTACAAAGCACCCAGCCAGTGGAGATGTACACTGGAGTGTCTCTTTATGCCCCACACACATTGAAGCCAAGAGGGAGACATTAGTCATCTGGAGATTCTGCCCCAATGCCCAAAGGCATGAAATACCTCCAACAAAACACCGACTGAGATATGTCAGTGTGGCACTCGCTTCGCATCTCTCTCGTGGTGCCTTTCAAGTTGTTTTCTAAACACTTCTTTTGTTGCTGTTGGCATGAGTGCACTTAAAAGCGGCATATCGTTAAGTACTGAAAATGCTCACTGTTTTCTGTCCTTTAAAATCTCTTCCAAGTACTTCCCTGTGAGCAATTAAGCTAACTCTATGGGATACATTTGATAACAGATATTCTTTAGTTTGGGTGACAGTTAACAAGCAAGGCTCTAATGAATAATAAAGTACTTTTTAGTGACATACAGTCCCTATTCACCCTGAGTAGGGACTATTTTTGTGCAAGTTCAACAGAAGATTCTAACAATGCAACCCTCTTGTATAACTTGCACAAAATAGGCATTCATCAAGGAGGATTACTCTCCCCAAAATGGGGCTCTCAGAAGCTACGTGCTGTGGGTGGGGATGCACAATTCCAGACAGGGGTGGAGACCAAGGAAAAGGCATGGGTCTAGCAAGAAAATGCATGCTGTGTCAATTCATAAGCACAAAAGAGATGCATTAGGGAAAAAAAAAAAAAAAAAGAAAAAAAAAAAGGAGAAAAGAAGAAAAGAAAAAAAAAATGAATGAAGAAAACTAGATGCAAAATCTAAGGCTGCCCCAAGATCTTGTATGAAGAGTAACACATGCTGCAAATGACCATGGAAATATTTTAAGGTAACATTTTGCTAAGAATGAACTCTCCTAAGTCCAACTCCTCCCTATAGAGACAAAGACAGCTCCCAGCTTTCCAATACCAACCCCCATTGGCATCTTCTTGTTCTCAAACATGCTCAGCCAAACGCCACACAATCTGCTGCTCTGACACCACAGGCTCTCAGTAATGTGCGAGAAGAGTCTGTTCACTGATCTTTTTCTCATTCTGCTTGGTGGAGGTACCTCCCTCACGACAAAGCACTAAGTCATGCATGTATGTATACACAAATCCATTCTATGTCCTCCCAAAATATGTTAAGGTTCCCATTTCAAGTATCAAACTTCTTAAATGTTAGGACTGTAAATGTGTAATTCCCTGATCATTCCAATGCTCTTCAAAAAACTTTTTCTTCCTTCATGACATCATAACACTTTCCATCTTGATATATTTAGACAAAACTAAGCCACAGGCCTCCAAATTGTTTTAGCCTTTCCTTATGTCAGACACCCTTTCAGATTAAATACAGCTCCAACATGGAAAAGCAAACCAAAACAAACAGCTCATTGCACCCAAGTTCAGAATACACTGAAAACTGAGAAAGTAAAATCCAACCCAGGATATCCAAGACTTCGAGTTTTTTCAAGGCAAACACTGCCTGCTGATGGTGGGAATGACATTTACTTGCTCTGAGAGGATGAGGAATAAACGCCAGAGGAAACATTTTTTCTCTTTTCTCTGAAAACTACCTGGCAGTTTTCCTCTACCCCAATACATGGATCTTCCACAGACAGGATTATGTGCTTTTACCCTAACTGGCAGCTGTAGTCTAACTATATTTACGTGTTTGTTCCCAGAAGAGAACTCTTACCTCTGAGAACACTTTCTATTTTTAAAGAAGGTGAGAGAATTTGGGGGGGGGGGAAGGCAAAACTGACCCAAGGGACTAGCAATTTCAATGCCCACTTGAAAGTCTATAAAGGTGTTTCAGAACATCTGAATGTCAGGCCACTAACAAGCATCTCAAAGCTTTCAAAGAAACCAAAAAATGACCCCTCTAAGAGTTTAGACCACGATGCACATTTTCCAATGCATGGTCATGGAATAAAAACATATTTCTAAAACCAAAAAGAAAAGTAAGTTCATTCATTATAGGGTGTACATATTTCATGGAGTTCAGCTAGGCATAAAACCACATACTTTCAAGGGTGCTATCTATGAAAAAATCTTTTTCAGTAGTAATAATCTAAATTATGATGGTATACACTTAACACAGAATGTGTTTTTAAAATATTAACCGTATTTGTTTGTCCAGTAAAGTGAAGAATTGGATATTATTGAAACAACATCCTAGAACAATTTGTTCATTTTCTAGCAATCCCTGCTGCCTGACCAGTAAAAGCCTCTGGACAAATTTTGTTTATCATCTTTGTTTCTGGCCGTTCCTTGTTGATGCAAGTATGGAAAGATTTTAACCGAGCAACTTTTAAAAAACCTCAGTTCAGTTTAGAAAGAAACCATGCTCCCTAGAACTGAAGAAGGAATGGGGATGGAGCAAGCCTCAAGTGGCAAGCAAGAATAACAAAAGTATTTCTTTTTACCGGCTCAAAAGTGCAACAAAATAACTCATAGCTCTTAGCATAACAATTGATGTGCTAAATTAGTGTTTCAGGAAAAAATATCAGTAGGTTTCTATTGGTGGGCTACAGTCCTTTTCTATTTGTAACAGAATGTTGGTGGATAAAACCTGGTGGAAGAATGGAGTTAGCATGGGGCCATTTTTAAAAATATTGAAAACCTGTGAAGGGTGCTGAAAAGTGCCACAAAAGTGCTGTGAGTGCTGGGGGAAATGTCCTGTGATGCTAAAGAGCTCAGTCTATTTATTTAACAAAAAAGAATATGGAGCAGTGACTTGTCTCAATTGCAGTATATAAATAACTTTATGAAGGCGGTATGCAAAGGGAGTCGAGTTTTTAATATAGTAGAGAAAATGCATAGCTGAAAGCTAAACAAAGACAAACTAATCCTGGCAATCAGGAACAGAAGACACTCATTATTGCCAAAAACTAGCAAGGGAAGTGATGGATCCTCCACCACTGGATGTCTTTACACTAGGTTTGGATGCCTCTCTAAAATACTTGCTTTACCCTAACAGGATCTATGAACCAACCAGAAAAAATAGCTGGGGTTTCTTTTAATGGTTAATAGGTGTGTATTCTGAATTGCAAAGCCTTTCAGAAAGCCTTTCATTCTGTGAGTGAAGAGCTTACTGCTCAATGAGAAGCCTAGAGTGGGTTTTTTTACTACTATTAGTCTTTATTTATGCTTCAAGAAAAATTATCTTAATTTTGAAATATGGAGAAAGCAATATTCTGAAAATCACTGGTCTGCACTTCATACAGCAAATAAATGGAGGAAAGAAAAAGACATTTTTAAAGGAAAATATTTGTACTAAAAGCTCAATTCTTCTGGAAAAGCTTTGATTTTATAAAACCTTGACAAACAGTAGGGAGATCATATTATGCATTTTGTTTTCTTATGGTGAATTGTGAATAGAAAATCCATATTCTTATGGGAAAACCTCTTAAAATTTAAGCAGGAGCTTCAAAGATCAACTAGCTCTAACATAATGAAGGAAAGAAAGATGACTTCTCGTAGACCATACTCTTAACAACCACTCTGCTCTTAAACTGCAGCTCTGACTTACTCAAGCATCTGGGGGTGACAACATGTCACTCCAGGCCTGATCGCCCTTTCAGTCATCCGTGGGACAAGCTGTCCCTGCTCCCCCGACCCCAGAGCAACTCCTGCCAGCTGGATCTCAGGTTGATGAGATGGGACAAAAGGTGTGGGTCCCCTCCCCTCTCATGGCTCCTACTCCACCAGCCACCAGCGCCTCTTGGAGGGGATGACTCGCTGTAAGCACCAGCAAGGCCTCTGTTCCACACTCCTGTTCCCAGACGTAGCCCTGACAATATCCAGACTACTACAGAAACATCCCGAGGAAATTATGCCAGTAGAGTTGGGCACCTCTGAGATTGCTTTGCCAGACCAAGGACATGTACCAGGAGTCCTCCCAGTGGTTACTCCGCAAGTCCTTTCCAACATCTGGCTGAAAACACTTCCAGGTAAGGAGAGAAGGAACACCAAGAACAGGAGCAGCACCGGCTGTGCGCCAGCAGAAGGGGACGTCAGCAGGCTTGGAAGCTGGTGGGATGTTGCCCTCATGCCGGTGGGATTAGAAAGAACAAGCTCAGGCGGCACCAGGAGGGCCAAGCTCCACCAGCTGTTGGCAAGGTGAAGGGAAAGGCGCCACACCTCCCTGGGAGAGACGCTGCCCTCCCACCCCTCTCCTCCGCGGGTCTAGGCTCAGCGGGCAGGCAGGACAAAGTGCCCAAAGAGAGAGAATAGGGCTGATACATCTTCTGGATAAAGAGCAAAGAAACCTGACACCTTTAACGAAATCTATGTAGAAGTTTAGAGGGAAGGTTGGCAAGGAGGGGATCGAAAAAAACTGTCTCCTCCAGGGGAAAGGAAGGCAGAAGAATAGGGATTACCCGAAGGGTGGAAGAAAGAAGTAAAGAGGTACAGGGACGCAGGACAAGAAGGCTGCAGAAGAAACGTGGGGCAGGGAAAGCAGGGCATCCCGAGAGAGGGACGGCGCGGGGGAAGTGGGCGGACAAGGAGGACCCGGCTCGGCGGCCGAGGGGAAGGAGCAGGGCCTTACCTGCAGGTAGGGCTGGCCCCTCTCCACGCCCCCCACCACGATGTCGGCTGAGGCCATGCCGCCGCTGGCCGAGAGCCCGAAGCCCACGTAGCCGCGGGTGCGCACCTCCAGGCGGAGGGCGAGGGCGCTGCCGCGGCGGCCCCAGCGCAGGCGGTAGGCGCCCGCGCCGTCCAGCACCGCGCTGTGCGGGTAGCTCCGCGCCGCTGGACCGGCCCCGGCGCCGGCACCGGCCCAGGCACACAGGAGCCCGCCCAGCACCAGCGCCCAGGGGCGCAGCGGCCGCATCCTCTCGGCGCGCACCGCCTGTGCGTCTCGGCGTGTGTCCGGGCGCGGTGTGCGTGTGCGGGGGCTGTGTGTCCGTGTCCGTATGTCTGTGCGCGTGTGTCTGTGCGTGTGTGTGGGGAATGGGGGCCGGGTGCCCCGGTCACCCCGCCCCCGCTGCGGGCGGCTCCCGTCGGGGCAGCACGCCCTCGGCAGCGCTTTGTTCGCCCCCGCCCCGGCCCGGCGCTGCCCGCCGGCCCCGCTGCCCCGCGCCGCCCGTCGGGGCCGGGCCGGAGCCGCCGCGCCGGGAGCACCTGCCGGGCGCTGGCCGCGGGGGCTTCTCGCCGAGATGCTCGCAGTGCGCGTTAGCGACCCAAAACCCTCCTCCTGGCCGGGGGAGCGGAGGGAAGGCGGCGGACGGGAGACCTCCCCGGCCTCCCGGCAACTCTAACTCCGCTGGAAGAATTCCACGGGAGGAAGCCCGGAGGCAAACGAGCGCTTCCCCACTCTCGGCCGCCTCCTCGCGCGGTGCGAGCGCACGGTGCGGCGGACGGATGGAGCTAAGCAGGAGATCCTCCGTCGGGAGAGTTCTTTTTGCATTTAAGTGGAAAGCGAGGACCCCCCGAGTGGTTTGCGCGGAGACGGCTGCAGAAGCGCACCTCAAACCCGCACTCGCGTCCCCTGACGCCCCCGCAGCCGTGCCCGGCGGCACCGCCACCCGGCCAGCCCGGCCATGCGGTCCCGACGCTCCCGCAGCAGCAGAAGCTGCCTCCCCTTGCCCTGCTCGCAGCATCACCGCCGCGGCGGGGGCGAGAGCAACGGGCAGAAAGATGCTCTTGGAGGAATGTTCCCCAGCCCTCTGCAAATCTGGACGGAAACAAAAAATAACGTGGCACCCAAAACGGGAAAGTTAGGGATCGCAGAAGTCATATTGACCCTTGAAAGCTCTGAGCTTCCTTAAAAGGAAGGTATGCTATTTGAAATGTGTTTTCTTCACATTTAAATGAAAGAGAAAGAGCCTGGTACTCAAGCAAAAATACATACTAATTCAGTAAAAACCAATCAAATTAGTACATAAAGGAAATTAGTAATGCTTCCTTTTTTATGGCTTTGGCATGACAATATTTCACAAGTGTCACTAGGGTTTCTAGAATACAACCACCCATTGTAATATGAGGGATATATCAAACTACATAAAAACTTTTAGAAAAGAAATGCTTATAAAAGGATAAGCAACAAAAATTACTTTTACCTAAGGCATCATAAGAAATTAGAGGAAAAAAATTAAATACTGGTGAAATGAAAGCAGTCTTTAGAGGGAATAGGTTAGTGTGACCATTCTTGCAATTATAGCAGTAACTTCGAATATACAGACTCAAATTACTGACAAAACAGAAAATTGTGAGATGCTGAGTGTTTAGATTCTCCTCTACAAAATTGTTAACACCTGCAAGTGTATATGGATTAATTTAAGGAGAAATTGCAGGTATATGATAGGCCCTGCCAAGGCCAAAGGTGTGACCTTGGCACCTAACTGGGGGCTCTAAGCCTTTGTAAAATTGTGTGCTAAAGGAGGGAGGGATCCTTAGGACAGTTCCAAAAGTGCACATTTATCTTTTCTGAGGGCAAGAATGATGAAGGAATGAAGAATGTTTCTTAAATGCAGGTTTTTTCTAATTTTCTAATAAGACTGTGCATTATGTTCTTAGATGACAGAAACCCCTAGATAAAGTTTCAATCACATGGAGATGACAAACTCACTCTTCAAAAGTATGATTGAATTACACATTTAGCACTGCCTTTAAAATTGCTGCCTTTAAAACACAACGGTGGTACTGAAGTCCAACTAGTGCTTCCCAGAGCATTCACTGTATAAGCATTTGTACAAAAGAGTGCAAAATGTACTTTGAAGTACTCCAGCACTTCTCAGTTTGGTAAGGGTGCTGCTGATGACATTTTAGGAGCCTGTACACAACATGGGATGTTGTAGTACAGGGAGGGGTGATGGACTATCCTACACAGCATGCTGGGCTGCGCAGCACAGCAGACAGAAATAGGGTTCCCAACTAGCCTGGATGCAGATGCCATGAGGGAAGCAGAGCTGGAGATAGGTGTGCCCTGCAGAGGCTGTCAGAGGAACAGCTGCACACCCCCTGTCCCCTGCATGTCCTGCCCCCTGCTCCTCTCACAGCAAACAGGCACAGAAAGAAAACTCCAATGCACACAAACTGGTGGTTGGCTGGGATCTTCCCAGTCATTCTGCCAAGAGCCAAAGTAGCAGGACCATCTAGTGCCTTGGACACACTTCAGTATGTCAGGCAAGACAAGCCAGAGTTTTGCTGTAGTGGGTCTGGTAGGAGTGATAACACTCACAGAAAACAGCTGTGCTATTTCTGGTGAGCTGCAGTGGCCCTGGAGGGTGGGCAGTTCCACCCAGCCCAGCATGGGAGTCCTGTGCTGGCAGAGCCAGTGGCCAGAGCATCCCTGTTCCATGGCTCTGGAGCTAGCACCAGATTGCTCCTGAACTTTACTTTGCCTATGCAGAGAAAATTGGCATTTGGGAGGCTGAGAGTTGGAATGGAAACAATGCTTGAATTCTTGAAGTCTCCTATGGGACTATATGATTTTGTCTGTGCAGAGCTCAAGGGTCAGTCTGCTGCTTCTCTGCAGCTCTGAAGTCTGTACATCCCAAATTCTTGTGACTTTCTACCCAAACCTGGTGGCGATGCTTTCCTGTCTTCCAGCATTACACCACACTCAGCAGCACTGCTCACCCCATCGTGATGGCAATGTTCAGACCAGTGAAGTGCAGGAATAACAGTCCTATTCCTTTCCAATTTCCAGCAAATATTTTTCCATTAAAATAAATCATCCAAACAGTTTTACAGAGATGCACGCTTGATCTACAAATGCTGTGACAAAACCAACCTTTTTCAACTTGCTGCTATTTATAATCCCAAGAACAATGCTCATATAATAAAACTTTCCTAGTAGAAGAGGCACTTTGTGGGTAGGGCTGCACAATTCCCAAAACTCACATTAAGAGACTTTGGCAACTTCGCCAGAAATCTTTTGCATCATTAGGAGACCAAACATATGAAGAAAACACAGTCTATATAATTCTAAATCTGATCTTGGCCTTTAAGTGATGCTGCTGGCAGGAGCACAGGGAGACATCAGGTTACCACCTTCTCTGAACTGAACCTCCTCATCTGGAGGAAGGGAGTAACCTAACCAAGCCCAGAGAGATTCGGCAAGTGTTTTTCTTTTTAAAAAACTCTTATTACCATTAGTATTATCAGCTTCTCCATTGCTCCCTCAAGCCATTTTATGACATGGTTCATATACTGAAGTACTGATTAAAAAGTTGCAGAATCATAGAATGGTCTGTGCTAAAGACTGGGGAGTTCCAACTCCCCTGCCATGGGCAGGGACACCTTCCACTAGACCAGGTTGCTCAAAGCCCCATCCAACCTGGCCTTGAACACATCCAAGGATGGTGCATCCACAGCTTCTCTGGGCAAGCTCTTCCAGTGCCTCACCACCCTAATTCCCAAGTATTAGGGAATTTTTCCCTAATACTTGATCTAAACCTACTCTTTCAGATTGAAGCCATTCTCCCTTGTCCTGTCACTACATATCCTTGTAAGAGGTCTCTCCTCTTCTTCCTTCTAGACTCCCTTGAGGTACTGGAAGGCCAAAATTAGGTTATGCCTAAGATGTCTCTTCTCTAGGCTGAACAATCCCAATTCTCTCAGCCTTTTTCTCACAGGAGAGGTTCTCCCTCCCTTGAATCAGCTTGGTGGTCTGCTCTGGACTTGCTCAAACAGACTGATGTCCTTTCTGTGCCAAGGACCCCAGAGCTGGATAAAGCTCTCCAGGTGGGGTCTCACCAGAACTGATAGAAGGAAGGAATCCCCTCCCTCACCCTGCTGGCCACACTGCTTTTGAGAAAGCCCAGGATACAACTGGATTTCTGGGCTGTAAGTGCACATTGCTGGGTCATGTCCAGCCTCTCACCCACCAGCACTCCCAAGTCCTTCTCGGCAGGGCAGCCCTCAGTCTGTTCCTCCCCCAAACTGTGTTGATACCTGGTGCTGCCTCGAGCCAGATACAGCATCCTGTACCTGGAGTTGTTAAACCACATGAGCTCACTTAAACTTGCCCAGATCCCTCTGGATGACATCCTGTTTTTCAAGAGTGTGCTTCTCTACTGTTCCTTAATGAGTCAATTAATTATAAAGATTTTGCCTGATCATGGGTACTTACTATCACCTGGTTTATCCCTGCTGCTGTATCCTGGCATTGAGGTGTTCTTGCTAGAGAGCAGTCCAGCAAGAGCTGTGTGTCCTGTCCAGTTGCAGGTAGCAGGATTTCTCAAAGGCATACAAAGGTTAGGTTTCAGCCTATTTCTAATGTACCTTGTACTATGTGGCAAGCTTTTAGTTAGTTGCCTGCTGGCTTTTCTCTTACACAATTTAGCTTCCGTGCAGGAAATTCATGAATATTGAACATTGATTTGATACTAATAATTAATGCAAAGTATTATAAAATTTTTGTAAAGTAGATAGCCAATAGCTACATCATCTTTCTAATAGAGGGCAACAAGAATTTTGCTCTCACCTGTGAAATGTAAATTAATCACCTTTTATTTACCTCTTTAATGTAATGATTTTTATCATTGGATTGATCTCCATGAATCCGGATTTTGACATCAATGCAATGCAAAACGGTTAGAGAAGCATCTTGCAGATCCAGCTGGAAGCTTTTTACATTGGGGTAATGCCTATGCAGAATAAAACCAGCTTCACTGATAATCCAGTTTGTGTTCGATGTGGACAGGGAACTTAGAGCAGGAAAGGTTTTGGGTTGAACTGGATGTTGTCTTTGGAATGCTGAGCCAGCAGGATGGGTTCCTAGGGAACATGACTGTCAGCACAGGTAAAAGGGGTTAGAAAACTTTTCTGTCTTGATCCAAGTCCAGTGCTTCAAGAACAACAAGGTGGACACATTCCACCCATGCCTCTGTCAGCATTATACATTTCCTCTAGCACACATGATAACCTGGCCGCCCTTAAACATGTTTTAAAGTATATATCTTAAAGAAAAAAACTTCAAATTTTGTTTGTTGTCTTAACCTCCTTAACTAAGGTGAAAGGACAAAGCTCCATGCTTATTTTATTAATGCTGATTAAAGACACAATGGGGAGAATAGCAATACAGCCATGTAAATGTAGCAGAAGTGTGTATTGTTTTTTTAAGCTTTATTCCCATCTTGGCCTTCCCCTGCTCCATTTCCCAAATTCTTGAATGGTTTTTTTACATTTTAAAGTGGAAAATGCCTATGATTTAAGTGATCGCTGTAAACAGAGTAATTGTATGAATGTTGTTAGAAATTTTTAGTTTTTATTCTATGCATTTTATGTCCTTGCTTTGAATTTTTATTTTCTTTTGCAGGGAGTACTAGAGAAGAAGACACAGTTGGTTTTGCTTTCAGATAGGCATACTGAGGAGATGCAAATTCTTCTTATGAAGTGATATACATTAATCACCAGAGCTGGAAGCAAAGTTTGAGACCAGTGAGTATAGAGGTGAACCATTTCTACCTTTCTTTCTTGATTCAGCCTGAATCCATCCACAGCTTCTCTGTTTGGCTCAGGTTAGGATAGTTCTGGATCTTTGCTATGCTACCTACAATCTGCATTTTAAAAGTTCTGTTAATCTCAAGCTAGTATAAATAAAGACTAGTTTGCTTTCAGCTATTCTTATGATGAGTTTGGACTCATGTCTGTTGATGTTTTAAATTACTTGCCTGAGGAGGCAAATATAAAATCATTGTTAGAAAAAGAATATTTATCCAGCCCTGTGCTCAGGGCAAAAGCAGACTGATTTAGCTTTCTTTTCTTCATCAGCAGGCTGGTTTCTGCAGATGTTGCCAAATTTCCAAATACCTTGACTCAAGTTCATAAAAACTTCTTACTTCTCCTGGGAGAGAAAACTGGAGGGCAAGAGTTTTATTAGACCAGTTGGAAAAGCCAGAAGGCTTTACAGCAAAGAGTTTCTCATTTCCCTTGGTTGTGGTTGTTGTCTTTTCCCCTCTTTTACGAGCACCTCTGCGAAAGGAGGCACTTAGGTACAGTGTAATCCTGGGCACTGATTCATAGCAGGTCCCACAAGTGGATACCTCAGCAATGGCATTTCTACACAGGTCTCCTCAGGTGTGGGGAGGAATTAATTCCCTTTCATTTTAATTAAACTTAATTTCAGCTTTTTCACTTTTCACTGAGTGTATCTGCTCTGGTGCTGATGTTCTGTGAGGAGGAATAGCTTTTAACATATGTACTTTTAAGGATAAAGTACCATTTTAAAATGGTTGCTTATGCTTCATGTATATCTTTGTTAAGTTATTTACAATTCTTGCTATCTGTCCATCTGCCACACATGACATAGACAGTTTAAATGCTTTTTAGCATTAGATACAGAGATCTAGATATATAATATTTACTTACATATTAGGAAAAAAATTCTTTATTGTGAGAGTGCTGAAGCACTGGAACAGGTTGTTCAGAGACATGATGGATGTCCTATCCCTAGAAGTGTTCAAGGCCAGTTTAGATGGGGCTTTGAGCAAACTGGTCTAGTGGCAGGTGTCCCTGCCCATGACAGGGGGGCTGAAACTAGATCACCTTTAAGGTCCCCTTCAACCCAAACCATTCTATGGATCTTTGCTCTTTGCTCCTCAGCTCTTACCAATATCTGGGAGCGCTCTCACTAAGGTAAAACCAGGAAGTTAAGTGCATTTCATATTTTCAGAACTCATTAAAAGCCTTTATCTGAGTAATACACTTCCCAGGTAACAATTAACTTTCTGAGACCACCTAAGCCAAACCCTAACTCACAGGCAGGATCACCTTTTTCCTGTATCAGACCTGAGAGCTGTCTGTCTAGCCTTCCAATTATGATGTCTATCAGTGCATTTTTTTTTTCTCTTCTCCTTTCTCCCTCTTCCTTTGGGTAGAATTAACTCTGATCCATCATCATTCCTCCTGTTAGAAAGCTGTGTTAGGTGGCTGATCTTGGAAGCAGCAGTTTAGGCCCATGACTGCTGTTCTGCACCTTATGTATTTATTTGACTGTGTGGGAGCCAACAGGCCTGCTTTTGGAGGGGAGGAAGGCACTTCCTGGCCCCTAGCTCTCCCTGCCTTGTTTTTTGCAAGAAAATGAAGAGCATCCCTCCTGTGCAGCCTTCACAAAGCTCAGTAGGCATCCAGTATTCTAAATCTAGATTAACAATCTCTACTTTTTTTTTCCTAATTGGACAGATGGATTCAGAGAGCATAATTGACCTTTGGGTTTAGTTTCCCCCTCTTGTTTATAATGTTAAAATTAGCAGAACAAACACAAAACAGAAGGTGAGCAGGAGGAGGAACTTTGTGCCTTTGGGGGCATGTGTTGCTCTACAGAAAGGGAGAGCATCCCCATGCTCTACCCCCTGTGCAAACAGCCTCCATAGCCAGTCAAGGCTATAAATGCACACAAAAACCAAAAATGTAACAGTAAGAGGGTGCCAAATCTCTGCATCTTCTGGACAACCACAGAAACATCTGTCTTTCCCACAAATTAAGATTAGCTCGCAGTTACTCCATCTAAGGAAAATGTCTCCAGAATTTTTCGACACAGCAAAATATTGAACCCAAACCTGTTTTCACTGAAGTCAGTGGTAAATTCCTAATGCAAACAGGAGAAGTAACCTTTCTTTTGAGAAGGAGGACATTTTTTGGTGGGAATAAAATACCCATCTCTAAAACTTTAAAGCATTTTGATGAGCTTTTTTTACTTTGAACTGATGCAATACATTTTGTTCCTGCATATAAAGCACTCCCATCCCCGCCCCCAGGCACTTACACACACACAAGATGACTTGTATTAAAGCAAAGAAAATTCTGTTGAAATGTAGAGTTTATAAATAAATGTGTCCATATAAAGTGTACACAGGCTGAGGGATGAGATTCCTGCCTGCTGATTTGACGGTGAGTCTAAAGTAAGATTTCCAAGAGATGATGTTCAACATGGCCATCATGAAAGTGTCTGGACATTTCTCCTGAATTTGTTGAGTTGCTTGTCATGGTCATGGACGTTTTTGTCAAGTGTATGACCTAGAATGACAAGAACTCTTATTATGGGAGTGAAAGGAATATGACAAAAAGCAATTAAATTAAAATCCCTAAAATCAACATATTATGTCACCTATTGATATTGGATCAATAATATCCAGGGATACAACAGCCTTGAGAAGGAATAAAAAAATGCAGAACCAGAAGATCAAGTGTAAAAAAAAATGAAGCCACAGGTATATGATAGAAAAAGTAGCCTGAAAGCTGTGATGCTGAAAGAGACTGACCCTTGATATTACCCTTTGGTAAAAAATCTACTGAGCAGGAACTTGCAGTGTGAAACAACGAGCAAAGTAGAACTGGCTCTGCCACCAGGGAAGAAAACAAGCATTGCTGTGCTGTGTCCCCTCTGCCAGGATCCACACACTGAAAAGGCAGTTTGATGCTCAATCTGGTTATTTAAGAGTTACTTTATTAGAATTATTGATACATTTGCATTCTTATTCTTTTATTTAAAAAACTGTGTTGAGGATATAGTGTTACCAACACATATTATTTTACAAATTACTGACATTTTTTCAAAGACACTATGCAAGTCCTGCAGAAAAGCAGTAGGTATGATGGACAGGTTTCTAGAGTTTTTGAGAAAGTTGAACTCCAGACTACTGCAGATTTTTCTTCTAAACATCAGGAGAAAAGCAGTTGCCTGATGCTCCCATATGAGCACTGCAGTACAGATTTGCAGCTGCCTGACATTCCTAGGCACAAACTTTTTCAAATTAGGGCTCACTTCACCAAAGTTGGAGTATTCCAAACATAACTAAACAAATCTTTTCTTGGAGCATACAATACTAATCCAATGCATGAATACATGTGATTTCAGTTTTTGGTGATGACAGGTTTGTTACTATACCCATGAGAGTGTAGCTTGAAACTCAGGCTTATATAAGCAACCTTTGGACATGTGGCTGTACCAGCTGAACTCAATAACCACAGACTATTTGTGGGGACTTCTGGGAGGAGCTGTAGTCAACACTTCTGCAGGTGATACCAGTTTGGGGTCCATGCTTGATTTACAAGCACCTTGTAAATAGAAAGTTCTTCCCGAGTCCATGATTTCTTTATGATACAGCATTTTGAGGACAAGTGATGTTTTTATACACTGCTCTATCAGGAAAATAAGCTTTTTTCTTCTTCTTTTTTTTCACTTTTTCTTCAATCAGCAGGAGAAAAATATCACCATAGTGAGATCAACATTTTCTCCTGGTAGCATAACACTCTGGAGGTCACATATCTGGGCCCATACTGGTTCTGCTTTAGAAACTCCTCAAGCAGTTTTAGTGCTTTAGAGCTCCTCAAGGAAAAAGTGGATTCAGCATCTTTCCCAGACCCTCTGGAAGCCGGAGAAGGCGGTCACAGTACACATCCATCTGTGGTCACAACCTCAGAAGGCTCATTTGAGACCAATGCTGTTGTTGACCTCTTTCCAACCTAGATACACAATCTGTGATTTTCAGTAAGTAGTGCCATTTCACAGACTTTAAATCAAAATTACTTTTTTTTTTTTGTTTAGCTTCATTCATCTCTCTCTATTCTTACAAGCCTGACATTGCAATAGCCAAAATCTCAGTTTTCAATTAAATAGAAGGTCTACATGTGATGGATTTTAGTTTGTGGGTGCTGTACTGCAATTTCATAGTGCTAAGTATAGACCAGAGTCTGACTCCTCAGCATTTTCAGGAGCATCTGTGTTATTTTAGCACCATACTCTTGTTATCCCTGGTAGGATGTGAGGTTGCAGTCGAAACCCAGACTTCCCTGCAAATTACTAGTTTATTGCTCACAGCCTCTTGTCAGGGTTTTCTCTGTGAAGTATGTCGCTGCCAGCTCAAGGGATATCCACAGTCACCTGTTTATTCTTCCAGAAAACCTGCATCTGGACTAATAACTTAAAACAGAAGTCTTTAGGGTTTTCCAGATAACATCTGCAGATCTTGGGCAGATCTTGCACTGTGTGTCACCAAACCTTGCTCTTACATGTGGTGGAAAAAAGCCATCAATAGAGTGATTGGTGTGGAGCTTTTCCAGGTTGTTCTGATCTTCCTTGAGGGAGAAGACAGCATAAGTGGGAATGCCACAGCCTCTCAGGCTTCAGACTCTACTGCTAGACTGTTGCCTGAATTTCAAGCTGGCACTCTGGGTTTGTTGATTTGCCTTGTTGGTTTGTTGGATTTTTAAAATAAATTATTTCCCCATCACTACCTCAGAAGCAGCACAGTTCGGAGGTGCAGTTGTCAACATACTTGTTCTCATCCAAGATGACTCCCATGCAGCAGCCCAGACTAGCCCCAGTCCTGTGCCATCCTGTTAAGTCTTCTTCCTCCCCTTGCCCACAGCATCTTTCACAGAATAAACACTCAAGTTACCTTGGCACCTATTAAAAGCAAATCAGTACTATTAGCACCATAATGACTAATAGTCATTAGGCACCACTCAGCACAGTGGGAAGTATCCTGTAATGAGTATCCATGGAAAATTTTGCAACCCTGCATAAGTAGAAAAACAAAACAAGCAACTCCTAAAAGGAGCTTGTGTTGGAACTGGGTTAAACAATTTTTAAACAATTTGCTTTCTCCTTTCTCATTTTGATTTACAATCTTCATAAGTCTTTTTTCTTCATCAGTCAGATAAAGGAAATTTTATCAGACAAATGGTTTCCTGGTAAAGCATTTGATAATGTTGTGCTTTCTGCCTTCCTTAAAAGCTTTTGGTCTGATTTTGTTAAGGACCTCATCAAAAGATCCTCTGTGTACCTACATGGCAAAACCTAATGAGGAAAGACACAGCACTTAGCTGAGGAACCTCTTCCCTTCTCCCTCTAGAAACAATTTCTGAAGGCCAGCTCAAATTTGTGTCTAAAAAAAAAAAAAAAAAAAGAAAAGAAAGAAAAGAAAAGAAAAGAAAAAAGTTCAGTTGCCTGATGAAAATATTCAAGGTGTCCTTAGCATCAAAGAGCAGCAAGTCAGATTAGCATAAGATTTTACTACCTCTTCCATACCAGCCATAGTATTTTGTACACACCTTTCAAATTATATCAGTCTTGAAGAGTCATGTCCTTGCATTCCTTTGGGGATTGGAATTGTTGCATATAAGCAGAGAACACAGCTTGGGGCAGAGTTCTTGTTAGAAACATCCCAACAGAATGGAACAGGAGTATTGAAGATATGATTTTGGTGCAAAGGAATCATGTTGAAAAGCACAAATGAACAACTTACATAGGGAACATCTCATATTTCAACAGCACCTTCCTGGCAGAAGAGATGAGGCATAAAAGTAATGACGAACAAAAAGTAATTAAAATACAACACCCTCTGACTTTGCAACCTCAAGGATGTTATCAAGGCAAAAATATTTATGCCTTCTTGAAATTTTGAATATGATTTAATAAAATATCTGACTTAAGTGTTTAAGTTTTTGAGACTGACATACATTTGTCTCATAATAACTCATGCATAGCCAAACCGAATTATATATATCTCCATTTCTTTCTATTACTATAATGCCACTACTTTGGTCTTCTTAATCCTTTTGCAAACCTTCCTAACATGTCCTGGAGGGCTCCAGCCCTCCTTGCATTTTTACTCCAAATGCAGCCCTCCCAGAAAACAAGAAAATAACTGGCAAGTCAATAAAAGTTCAGGGAATTGACCACTTCCCTAGAGTCATAGCCAAAATGACTCCACCAAACTACTGAATTCTTAGGAACGAAATGAAACACAACATGCAGAACAGCTTCTGTTTTTCCCCTCCCAAAGCCGTAAAACAGCAACAGCAAAGATGGTTTTTCTGGCTGTAGAGAAGGCCAGCTTCAGAAGACTATTCATAGAAGAGTAATTTCCAAAATGTGAGACATCTGTACAGTCAGCCACCATTTATTGCCCAGAACAATGTTGCATAGTGTTATTCGGTACAACCCTCCACAGTCACCTCCAGTTTCTCAGACCTACAGTTACATTTGTTTCTGCCCTTCTCTGTATCACAAGCTATACCTTTTCTGTCTCCCCTCCTCATCCTGTCCTCTCCTCTCAAATATTTTTCTTACTTTCATTTAGTCTTGTGGTGTTTTTGTAATATTTCAGGGTTTTCAGAACTCTTCTAGTCTATGTGCATGGCTTACAAAATATCCCTTTAGCCTTTTTTTCTTTTTTCTGGTAGAGCTGTGTTTGCGAATGGATGAATCATAAACCTCATAATATTCTTTTTTTTTTTTTTTTTGAGAAATAATTTCTACCTAAAATGCAGAGGAGTTGAAGTTTAACTAGAGTGTTTATGGATATCTTATGTCCAAGGGGAAAGAAACTTGAGGTCAAACTTCTATGGTTCTGGGAATGCTCAGAAGTAAATTTGGGACTGGGGGTGGGGAGAGGAGATGACAGGAGGGTTGTCTTGCAAGGAAATGTTTGGCTCACTGGACACTTGCTTTTTTTCAGGTGCAGCTCCATCATAAAATTAGGACTGCAGGGATTAAATAACAAAAAATCTCACCCCAGTATCTGCTAGAAAAAATGATCTGAATTTTTCTCTTTACTGGGAAGAGTATGCTAAGATCAAAGCTATAACTGGTTGAAAAGTTCATGGAAGTTTCTGAATTGATGATGTCAAATTGCTTCATCACTGAATGCCTTTGACAGTGAGTGAATAAAATGTTTGTTCCCAGCCTAGAACTACTGACTTGTACAGCAATCATGTAGCCAACCTAACTGACCTTATTTGCAGAGAATTGTCACAGTGGGGTGGGCACAGCCTTAAAGCAGAGTTAGTTCTGTCTGTACAGGCTGCCAGGCAAAGGCTGGAGCAGAGGAAAATTTACCAGTACAAAAGGCAAGATCAGGAAAAGTCATGCAGTGTTGTTATTTTAAAAAAATACTTCCTGTTTGGGTGAATTGACACAATGTTAAGATCTGATTATCCTTATTAGAGAGATTCCTCTGCCCAAACCAAAGTGCAGGTGAGACCACGTGCCAAAGTCAATAGTAAGGATTTTATTTAACTGTAAATATCAGGTGGAGAGAGACAGAGAAATAGAAGAGAGGGTGAGAAACAGATTAAGTAGGAAGACAGCCACCACCCCCACAGATCCAGTGGCAATGTGTTGCTTCTCTTCACCCTGCTCCCAGCGGGGGCCCCAGGAAACATGGAGTTCAATGGATTATTATATGTTCAGGTGTATGCAGGAATGCCCAAGCACCTCCTCCCCAGCAGTGAGCAGACCTCTGGTGGAAGGCCTCAGGAATGAGTCTGAGGGTCTCTGATGATTTATGACCCCTTCTAAGACATGAGAAATGCCTCCTTTACAACTGAGCCAAAACTCCCCAAACACCCCAAAACTCTCCTCCTCCCCCTCAGCTGGCAGGAGAGAGTGTACACCTGGCCTTAGCAAATGAGTCTGTGGGCTATGGCCTCCCCCTGCCCCAAACAGACAAAGCTGATTTTCAGGACAGATGCTGAAATGACTTTCCTTGTGGATACATTCTTCTCCCCCAGCTTTGTTTACTTCTCCTTGGATAATTGAAAATTAGTGACGCCCTGTTCTGTTATGTGGCCACTCAGGTGCTCGATTGCCCTTTTCCAGGGATGCTGCTGTGGCGCAGATGAACAATAGTGGCTCACTGCTGCAGACATCTCCCCTCCCCTAGAGCTTCAAGCCTTGCAGTCTCTGCTTGGGAATTTACAGACTACTTTGTAAACTAGCAGAAACAATACAAGTCAGAGACAAATGGTCTACTTCGCTTCTCTATTTAAAGTTCTGGGATTATTTTAAATAATGATTTGCTGAAGACATCAAAACTATGGCTGATACAAGATAAGAAAGCCTCAATTTGTTTTTCTCATCTTACAAAGACAGTAAAAATCTACTTTTTAATAAGCATTTCTGATCCCCCAAACCTCTTCATCCCCCAAACTAGTTCTCCCTGACAACACAGTGGACTATAATCTCCAAGATAATAGTTATTCTTTATCTAATTGAAGAAAATCTGTTGGAGAACAGAATATTAGACAATAAGAAATCTCCCTATTTCAGTAATAGTGTGGCAGAGAAGTTCTTGAAGACAAGATACGAAGGACACGATTTTGGGGTTTCAGTTTCCTCTGCATTGAGAACATCTGCCTCTATGAGAGGGGAAAGGGGGTGAGTGGGAAGGGAGCAAACATGGTGCAGATGGCAAGGAGTATATTTATCTACCCTCTCCCCAGGTTGCTGGCTGATGTTCTCCTTTAGAGGGGAAAAGATCCTCTCCTTGTCCCTGCTTACCTCCTTTAGATAAAGGTCCATCCAGCCTGCAGAACTTGGGAGCAGCTGAAGCTGTTGCTGAGGAATTCCCTGTGGGTCCTGGAGTCCTTCCTTCTAAGACCAAACTTGGCAGCTACAGTGAGCTCCAGCAGCTTTTATGAGTAAAGGTGGGCAGGTAGATTATAATTTATACTGCCTGGATTACGCAGTGTGCTTACTCCTCCCCACCCTTATGATCTCTTCAGACTTCAAACTGTACTGCCAGGGCTGGGTCATCCACCACCGTTCTGGGCAACCTATGCCAGCATTTCACCACCCTTATTGCAAATAATTTCTTCCTTATATCTAATCTAAACCTACTCACTTTCAGTTTAAAACCATTCCCCCTTGTCCTATCACTACATGCCCTTGTAAAAAGTCCCTCTCCAGTTCTCTTGGAGGACTTCTTCAAGTACAGGAAAGCCACAATTAAGTTCCCCTTAACTCTTCTCCAGGCTGAACAAACTCAACTCTCTCAGACCTCAGAAAGGAGGTGCTCCAGCCATTTTATGGTGCTCCTCTGTAGCTGCACCGCACCCACAAGTGGGATGCGTTCCCTTTTCCCGAGTACTTTGATATTTGAAATAGTGATACTTGGGATAGGAGCAAACCAAATCACAACAGCTGTGCTCAACACTAGAATACAGCCAACAGGAAAAGTTGAGAATGAATTAAAAAACAAGTTACAGCATCATTTGTTGTTCTCTCTCTCTAAAAGTTGAAGATTTTTCTAACTTTTCTGGTTATTCCTGGATTTGTGGAGCTCTTTAGTATTATGCAAACACAACTCCCTTTATCATAAAAGGATATCATGTATCAGGATACACAAAGCTAAGTAAGTGCTTTGTTATCTGCATTCTTGAGCTACAGAAACCTCTGTAGCATCAGGGGCCCCCTCAGAGACCCCTACAAGGACAAAGATGCCTGGAAGCCAATTGCTTTCAGATATTAATTATTGCAACCCTTATATCGCAATAGCGTCTAGAATGGCTCTGCAGGTGGGCACCTCATCATGAGGATAATTGGTCCTCACTCCACAACAGCTTTGGGTGAGAGCTCTGGACTAAATTGCAAACTAAAAGGGAAAGCTGTGTGGTACCCACTTAAGCATCACTTTGCACCACAGGTACCCTAAGAAACAGAAAGTCATCAGCTGTTGATACCCAGCAGCAAGGAGATCTCTTCACTTTCCTCTCTCACTGGTGTTCTTTAAATCATCAACGAGGTTCAAGCAGAAATAAACAAAAGCCAAGCAAGTCATTTCCTTCACATGTGATACTCAACAACACAGTGCTTGAAACATCCTAAGCCCGTGATAAATTATGAGGGCATTGGTTCAACTTCACTAACAGATCATGTCATTCTCTCCCTCCCTCCCCCCACCTTTAGACCCCTTATTCCTTTTTATCATGGTTTCAAACTACTGATATCCAAAATCTAGCCCACCCCTCTGACACCAAACATATCTGCTGACAATACACACACAATGTGTGGGTGGATGACATAAGAAAGCTCCTAGGTACGAAGTGAGCTTGGTATTAGTATTGCATACCCTGCTGATTACCAGAACAATTTAAAAGGGTGCAGGGAAAAAGAAAAGAAAAACCTTTAAAAAGCTGTGTGCCCCTGTGATTTTCAGCCCTTTGAAAAAGTAAGAAAGAACAGAAAACACCCTGGTGTGTGGTTAAGATAACTACAAAGGAACTATTCTTAGCAGGTTCCTTCAGTAAAATGAAGGGTGCTTTGATTGCATTTTTTGGCCTTCCTAATCTGACAGATATTGATGGATAATTCAGAACAGCCAAAACCTTTGTTCTAAAAACATTGACTCATACATGTTACACCCAGATGTTTTATTGGATTCTTAATAGATATCAAAGCTTCCTTTAAAAACTTGGAAGTTGCATTTCATACATTTAGGAGTGTATGCATGTAGGGGAGGGAAATGAAAGAGAGAAGCTCCATTAAGAGCAGCTTAGAAAGGAGTATTTATGCTCTCCAACATGGACACTCTAAATACAACCCCTCCCAGCACTTTGTTTCTGCCTAATCAAGTTTGAAAATGAACAGCACCAAGATCCTTAATGTGCAATTAGGGCCTTGCAGGCCGGTCTCTCCAACAGGTACAGGAGCTTGTGTGTAAACATTCCAGCACTGACCTCCCCACCAGCCCCTGGGGTGGCAGCAGCAGCCACCATACCTGCCAGAACTTCCCTGTGACTTCTGAGAACTGGCCCATTGTCTCATCCAGAGGTAAAGAGCTCCAGTATCCCACCTCCATAGGATTCAAGGAAGAATTCTTTCATCTGAGAGCATGTGTGGGAGGCACCCCCACATCACAAGCAGGGTTTTATTTCAATAAATCATGAATGAAAGAAAGCAAGGCATCCACAGGCACTCTCAGCAGCACTCTTCTCCCTCAGAGTGCCCCAACCACTAACACCAGAGAGCAGCTGAATAGGCACATGACTCTGAAAATAAAGAGACAATTCCATGTGGGAAATAAAGACATGCACACAAATCAGACACAGAAGAGGAGAGACCGCAGGTTGCAGCAGGGGTTTGGGAAATGCAATGCTGTGAAACTTGCAGAATTTCCAAGTTATTTGGTGCCGTTGTCCCAGCTTGATTCTCACCAGCTCCTCATAGTGGAAGTTTTATGTAGTGGCTATCCCACCTTGCAGTCACTGCTGGACAAACTCAGTAAAGAGGGCATTCACCCCTTTATAAGGTAAACAATCAAACAAAATGATAAATATACCATCTCTTCCTAAGAACAATATTCTTCAAGGTGGTATGCATTTTGGTAGAGAATCCTCCTAATAGAAAACCAAACAAGAAGAACAACTGTAATGTAATGAGTATCAAGCATAGACAGAATTTCTGATCTCTCAGGAGTCAGAGGTGAAGTTCTGCTGCCAAAGAGTTGTTTTCATTCCTCAGCATGTCAATGGAATCAGTCACTGACAGAGACAGAGATGAGGTATTGCAACAGGCAAAAGATTCTCCTGGGCAAATAGGATTAGGTCATCCATCTGTGCCTGTTTGCAGTAGCGCAAAGAGTTTGTTAAACAGTAAAGCCAGGAAATTTCCAAAGTCAGTTTTAGACAGTTCACTGGTAAGAAAGCTACCTGGTTAAATGTTGACTACTCTTCTACTTTAGACTAGTGTAGTCTGAAACCAAAAATCCCAGGGCATTAGCATCACTAGCTGGGAATGCAAGATCCAGGAGTATTTTCATTAACAATGTGAAGTACAGTACAGGAAGAGAGATTTCCTGGGGGCCACCTCACCAGCGGAGCTAAAATTCTCTGGAGTTGTTCAGAGAAGTTTCAATCATTCACATAAAGGCAAAAACAACAGCTGTGCTTTTAAAGATGGATTTTGAAAAAAAAAGCAACAGCTAGAAAAGTGCACTCTTTAAAAGACTTTTATTTTGGTTGCATGGTTACAATTCATTTATGCTTACAGTTAGATTCTTCCCAAATAATATTTCATAGCTCACCATGTATACAGTGTATTCTCTATCATTCTGGTATGGAAGAACTTTATAAAATACACATTAAGTGACTGTTTTTATCTGTACACTTTTCAGATTAGTTCATCAAGATTAAGTAAAAAGGCAAATAGATTAATTGGCAAAAAAGTGGTTTTACATTTTTAATATATTAGTACAAAATGGCACAAAAGGAAAAAAGATCATTTTAAAGGCTATAAGCATCAAACTTTTAAAATGCTTTCAGTCAGTTCAACTGATTTTAACTTAATTTCAAATACCAGTGTTGAACTTGGAATTGAACTTGTAATCTTCTTTTCTTAAGCTGTGTGAAAGACATCACATACAACTTTGCACCTGTTCATGGAAACTAAATCACAGCAGTTTCAGAACAGTGACATTCAAGTGCAGCTAGGAAGTTGGGAATTTCTATTCTTCCCAATAAGTCTATGAAGTCACAGACTAGAGCATATTTTTATCTAACCAAATTCACTCATGCACACTCAGATGCAAAGATACCAGATGTGTGCAATAAAACACAGTATTTCTTAATGCAAGGACTAGGACAAAAAAAATCACATAACTACATCATTCAACCTCCCTACCTTTCCAGGAGGCTTCCAGACATAACCATACGTGATGCCAGATATAGAGATAAATGGAACATTTATAAGATTTCAAGCAAACTGAAGGCTTAATTCACAGGCTTCAGGTATAAAAGAGAGATCACATCAACTTCAACAACCTATGGTTTTATGTCTGAACCACCCATATCAAATGGGTAGGTGAATTTGATGGAAGGAAAAGAGAGAAGAAATATATTTCTAACTTAAAAATAAATTCTGAGATGTGAATTCGTTGCCTCAAGCAACAATTCAGGAGTTTGTTTTGGCAGGAACATTTAGCAATACCCCAAAAGGTAATTACCCACCCTGTCAACACAAGTTATCATTACTATGATTAGCCCCCTAAACCTTAAGATGTTTCATGTTTAAGTTAACGGAACAGTTTATGATCTTGACTGTTATTTTCCTGGTAAGACAGCACCCACATCTGAGAGGCCAGGCAGCTATACTGATGGCAGTACTGAGAACATTATTTCTCAGGTTAAAACAAAAAGTCTTATAAAAAAAGTAAGTGTGATGAAGTACAGAACCACTATTTTACTCAGCTTCACAATGAGCAAACCATGACTATGAATTTCCTAATTTAAATACAAATTACAAAGTTTTCTCCAGAGACTTATCTTGAAATTAACCATATGATGACTCCAAGAAGCAATGCTCCAACAGCAAGTATAACAATGAGTATGCACATCTTCTTTCGAGATCTTTGCTGGCAAAAGAGAAAAAACAAAGTTGATTGAGAACTGTACCACATCAAACATCAGAAAACTATTCAGATAGTTTTATGGTCCTACTGCTTGTGCATTCTAACTAAATTGTGTCCTTACATATAAAGATGGTCAAGACATCTAAAGATGTTTAAGGAAAAAAAAATATCTACACTACTTTATAGCTATATTATTCAACAGAATTATTTCAGAGATATTTTCTGGTACACATAATAAATTAAATAAAGAAAAGACAATGTAATGAATGGATGTAATTAGAACTCTGGGGGAAGTAACATGAGGTGACAGCATACAGAGGAAAATGGACAATCAGTTGCACAACAGAGAAAGTAGAAATGGTCTGCTAGAAATAAAAAAGACTATTAGTGTATATATACAGAAGGGAACAACGGACTACAATTTTGAGCTGCTGTGTATCAATTCACAGTTATTTTAAAGGTGTTTTTGCCAAGTTTCTTAGGTAGAACTTGCTCTTAAAGAAAACAAACAAAAATAAAAAACCAAAAGAGACATGACTAGAGAACCACTTAAATAGATGTCATTACAATAAAGTCCAAGCTATAAGCATGTTGAGAACTTTCACATTTCCCATACAGGTCTATAACTTGAGATACCAAAGCACTCAAGAGCTGCAGCAGTCTTTCATCCTTTATCTGAAGGGTATAGAATCTGAAGGTTTCCTTCAGAGGATGGAAGAAAATTACCAAATGGGTTTTCTCAGGCTCTTGCTAATAGCCAAGGAATAACAACTCAGATCTTGGGATTCTAGGCCATAGTCCCAGAAGTAAAGGCAGTCTGTGCTGTACTTGGCAAAAGTTCTGCCTGGGTGGTTTTGATGTTTTGGGGTTGTTTAATTTTTTCTCTCTGAAGAACAACATCTGTGTCAGTTCTTCATAAAAGCTGTCAGTTCTCTGACCAGTAACAGCCAGACCACCACATTTCCTAACAATTCTCTTCTTTTAGTTTTATTGTCTCATTGCCACTTCTCCCACCATCAGACTAAGATTTCTTCATTTCATTGTTTTACTTGCTAGAACTCAATCAGCTGGCTGGAGTACCTTCCTCCTCTATTATCATCTCCTTACACTCACAATCTCTTCCTTCTGCATCCTGATGACCCCCCCCCTTACCAGAAATGCATTGAAGTCAAACATTTCCCCTGTAATACTACTTAAGCAAGGCATGGCAAACTTATTTCACCATACAATTGATCATCCTTTCCATAAGCGCTGAAGCAGCCTGGCTTTGCCCATATTGCTCTGCCATGTGAATGCACTCTTCAGGGCAGATGAGTGATATAGAGCTCATCCAACCACAAACAGGAGCTGTAGGAGTTTCAACAGCCTTGCCCCTCCCAGCACACCTGGGCCTCTAACACTTCTTTGAGAGGGTTAGGCCAGATACAATAGTTGCCAAAATTTTTCAGCACCTTGTAACAAGGATAAGTTTTCAAGCAAAGGAAAATAAATAAATCCAAGGCAAACTACACAGTCCTTTCATCCAAACACAGAGCAACTCTGCAGTGTTTGGTGCCTCCTCCAAGACCCACTTAACAGAAGCTTGTCAACTCTTGATAACCTTCCTTTGAGATCGAAGATCCTTTCCTCCTCAAAATAAATCATGAAGCTTTTCATTTTAAATTTCAACTAGAAAACTTATACCTTACACTGAAATTTTTGGCTGCTTTTTTTTTTCCAGAATTTTTTAAGTATCAAAATAGGAGTCATCAAACATACTTAATATGACAATTAGTCCCAGTGAGAATACAGTTCAAGGATGCATCCCCTCTCCTACTTCTGAAATCAGCAGGCAGTCTTTCAGACATTCTGTCACTCATTTACTGCCCTAGCTACTACTAACACACATAAGAGGATTTAAAAAAAAAAAGTCTAAGGACTAACTCTAACTTAAAGGGGAAGATTAATTACTAATAAGATTATTTCTAATAAGTTCCAAAAATATTATAAAGAAATGGCATTTAAAGGTATTAAAGGTCTTTTTAAAAAAGTTTTACAGTTTGAAATATGTTTTTAGCATCAAAGTAGCAAGTAAAAAAAGCTGGACATATACAGCATTGGGAAGATTTTAGTCAGCAAAAACTGGTAGCAACTGGCCACATCTTCAGAAGATTTTCCTGCCTACCTTCCCTGCTCCACCAGTGATCTCCAAAGGCTTGCTCTCCCATATACAGGAACCTTTAATCTTTGAATTATAAAAGTAGGAGTCTCTTTGTGTAAGGTTTTTTGTTGTTTTGGGTATTTTTGTTTGTTTGTTTTAAGTAAAGGTGTAACTCCAAGTGCTCTCATAGAATCGCTGAAGGTACTGAAACAGTCTGGCTGGAAACAGCCTCACCCAAAGCTTTCAGAAGTCACTGACTTATTTCATATTGACCTAGAAATACCACTATAGTCTAACATAAACCTTTAAGTCTTCAAGCCTTGAGGAACTTGCTAGGCAAAATCTGAAGTTCATAAAGAAGTGTAAGTCAGGACTACTGGAGGACAGTTTCACACAACTGGCATTACCTGGTAGTTCGCTGCTCTCGACAGCTGCTGGTTTGCTTGCTGCACATGTACATCTGCACTTTCAACATTGGCTTCTATGCTGTCTTTGTTTTGAAAAGAAAGATTGCAAATTTTGTTAAGTCATAATCCACACAAAGGTTTGGAATGCTGAAATACACTTGAGAGCATATAAACAGCTGCCCCAAAATGCTGGTGTCTTCATCAGTATTCATCAGTATACCTTGTATTATGAAATCTTGACCCATCCTACACTTATGCCTGAGCTCATTCCAGAACTGCCCAGGCAATAATTGGCAGAATTCATGTCAGGTAACAGCTCTCCTGTTCTGCATGCAGGGCTAAAACTTTGATACCAACCATGGCAGAAGTTTTCAGTACTTCTACCTTTTTTTTTTTCATTTTAAAATTACCTTTTATTTGCTATTGATTACTCTCTGCTCAGATTAAAAGAAGTCCTAAGGTTTATGAAACAGAGACAATGGACCAAAAAATACCCAATAGGCATGATTCTAGTTTGGTGTTCTATCATATTGACACAGATTGTATTTTTTTCAGTAGAAAAACACAAACCAATTATAGGTCAAGGTGATAAAAAAAGCCCTGAAAATATATTCTGGACATAGACAAGAGCATGGCTTAGCAGTTGATGCAGAAAATGGATTCTCCAAACATATTTTGTTAAAACAATAAACCTGTTTGCATGAAAGGCAAAGCATGACTCTACTGAATCTGCACACTTAAATCCATTAACAAATACAGTAAAATGTCCCACATAAACTCAAATTTTATGTACAAACAGTTCTAAAAACTGTTTGTACATAAAATTTGAGTTTATGTGGGACATTTATTTTATACACATGAAAAACTACATGTTTTAAGCTAGATTTTAAGCACTCTTTTTTACTGTGTTCCCAGTCATTTCAGCCAGTCTCCCCATTATTAGGTTGTATCTGATTTGCTTTAGCATTGATAGTGACATTAGAGGAATTCTTCGAGCAAAAGGAAGTTCTACACTGCAGCTCACCAGAGAAAGTGAATAAAAAAATTTCAGGTAATATTTGAATTGGACTTACCTATCACATCACCTTGTTCATGAATCATCATTCCTAGATCTTTGAAAATTTCATTGATGTCCATAATATCAGCCTGCAAAATGAAATCATTAATGTACATCACACATTTTAGCATCTATGTGCATTATTTAGATAGAAATACTGTTCTTTCTCCTCCAGGATGTGCATCCATGACTCCTTATACTACAGGATGAAAAAAAAATCCTTAATGTGGTTATTTTGAAAGTTTTTCTCATACTTTGAGACCAGGTTTATGAAGCCCTTACTTACAAGAGTTTCAATGAAATAGAAAATCTCTGTATTTCAAGAAATGTTCAAAAAATCCAATCCACTTAAAAATGAAGATGATGAACAACACATTGGGAAGACGTGAGACAAAAGGTATAATTTTGCTACATTTATATTCACTGTTTAAGATAGTTCTATAATATGACCATAGTGGAAAAAAAATTGTATGCACCTTTTTTTGCAATCACATGAGCACTCTTATTCCACACCAGAACCACTGAAGTTAAACACAGTATATCAAAACATGGCTTTCATACCGCTCAAGATTCATGCCACCAGTCAATGCTCATGCTCCTTTAAAAATGCTATTTCTTTGGAACATCAAAAACATGTTCTGCTGTAAAACTACCTGTACTTACTTCAAGCTGCCTAATGGAAGATTCCCTCTCCTCGATAAGACGGAGGTCATCTTCTGTAATTTCTTCATCTTGCACTTGTGTTTGTGGTTGACTATCACACAAAAAAAAAATAAAACCAAAACCAAAACCCATGCAAAATTGAACAAACACAATGAGAAATTATTCAGAAGGATAAAACTACAGTTAAGTACATTTTACATTATCAGTCAATAAAATATGTGTTTTTACCCCTGTCTATGCCTGGCTAACAGAAATGGTATAACCATCACAGCTGTGGTGTAGCAGAGCTGCTGGAGCAGTGCTGCACAGAGCAGGGGACTGACTGGAAATTCTAAGTATGAATACAAGGTCAAAGTTCCTTCTGAATGATCAACTGCAGAGTTCACATCTATCTGAGCAACAAAAAAGAATCTGAGACTAAGAAGCAGTTCTTGAAGAATATGGAAGTAATGGTAGTTCCCAGTAAACACTGGGCCCTTATCACAAAAGCTTCACTTTATTCAAGCTGGAGTCTTCTTCCCTAAGTTTGGGTCCCAGAAAACCCAAATGCAGCTTAGGGGAGCTTAAGGACATGTCTGCAGCTGAAGCATCATAAAAAAAGGAGGGACATTATCTGAACTGCTTCCTTTTCTCCCATCTTTGTATGCCATCAAAGTATGTTCTTTATGCTAAACACCAAAAAAAATCATAGCCAGCTTGCTTCCCTGCAGGCTGTTCATTATTCTGAGCTAGGATAAGGCATATTAAGTGATTCAACCTACCTGTCCCAAGAGACAAGTGTTCCTTCTTTGTAGTTATCTTCTGGAGCCCCACCCTACATGATCAGTGTTTAAAAATATAAATAAAACATTATACCCCTGAAAAGAGCACTGGCAGCATTTCTATAAGGAGTCAATACTGGGAGGTTTCTGGTAAATCAAACTGAAACATGATTCAACATGTTCTCTCTTATCCTGATTTTGCTTTATGCATGCATAAAGGTGAAATATGAGCAAAAGCATTCAGCTCAGTAACTGCCTGCTACAACTTACAAGTATAGAATGTGTATTGGCACAGACTGAAAAGGCAAAATTGATATACTGACAAGGAAAATCTGAAGCTATTCAGCACTTCTCCACCTTAATACTCCACTGAAATCTGGCAATTCATTCTTCCCCAAAGGAAAAAATCTGTTGATATGTAAAGGTAGAGCAAAAGCATTTCAAAATCTACTAGAAGTTGCTTTTGCAAGATTACAGCATGAACACAGGGGCAATTCATTCCTCTGTGTGACAAAGGAAAGGAAAAAGTAACAGTTGTCCAGGGAGGTTATTACAACTTAATGCAGCCTTTACTATAAAATCATATAGCACATGTTCTGCAGAATTTAGACTCAGCTATAAGCTAAGTAGCACTGTGGAGGGCAAATCTGACACAGAACACCAGTAACACCAATGTAAAGAATATAGGGGCACATTTTCTGATACTTACAGACACCCTTGAGCTGGCTCTTACTCTGGCTACAAAGTCTTTTTCCTTCTCAGCAGCTTGCCTTTGGAGTCTTTGGAAATTTGTTAGTGCTGTGGTGAACTCTCCCACAAGACGGTCTTTCTGTATTTTTCTTTGACGCTGTAGGAGAAAAAGTTTTACCAAGTCAAATGAGCTCAGGCTTTTCAAGGCTTTACTATTTCCAGTCTGCTAAATACCAAGGCATATATATCCTTTCTTCTAAATTGGTGTAAAGGAAGGCTGTCAACAAAACCATTTGCAATTCCACGGACAAGCCTTCCTTCCTTCTGGGATAACATAACCACACAAAATAAGGCTTTTAAAGAAGAAATCAATGTATTTATTTTTATTTAACAACTGGAAATGAGCAGTGGTAAGAAAGCTTCTACGTTCCTTATTATCCACTGATTGTAAAATCTTCTGCTTTGTTGTGAAATATTTTGACACCAGGAATGCTAAAATATGCAGAGGTGACTGAATACAGAGGGGAGGAAAGGTGCAGAAAAGAAAGAACAGAGCACTTAATATGTATTTTACATAAATGCTGGAAATACATATTGAACTGAATCCAGCAGTGGGTTCACATATCCCCTTAAATGCTTTAGAACAGATCCAGAAATACTTGTTCTAACCTTTCAGGTTTGTTTTTTTTTTAAGAGGTAGTGAGGGGAAGGGGGATATTGGGCACTCAGGAGAGCCTCCACGATATTTTCCTAAATACATGCATTCATCAACCCTTACAATTTTCTGAAAGGTTGTCATTTGCCATTCATGAATCTGTTATTTATGCATTTCATTAAGAAATAGCTTTGATAAAAGGGTAAAATTAAACTGTAAAACATTTCACTGTGAACTTTTCAACTCCAAGATAAGCAAACAGAAAAAAACCCAACAAACTGAAGATACTTTGGCTGAACTAGAGGCTGCCATTTGAACTCCGTGTTTCAAGTCCATTCACTTTTCCAAAGGCTCCTTACTAACTACCTGCAGACCAGGCTAGTTTAAGTGACAATAACCTGAATCCATGTTTTCTAGGATCCTATTGTTCTTCCCTTATTTAAGTGACAGATTTTGCTAGGATAACAAATGACAGGAGGGCAGACAGGAGTGTGCTAACCACAACAGCCACTTCACATGTTTCTGACTGAAAGATTTTACACACACCTCAGAAAGAAGGTTGATTTAGTAACAGCTCCTGTCTAGTCCTCTTGAGAAAGGAAAAGCCTGTGACAAGACATAGCATATGCTGATCTGAGTGATGCAGAACAGACATACTGTGATAATCAAATTATTCAGACAGTGAGTGAACAGTGTTTTGGCACACAATTCTTAGAACCTGGAAGCAGTCAGAGTGCTGGCAGAGTCAGATACAGCATCACTGCAATAGATTACAAAGTGTCCAGCTACCTGAAAAAGCAGAGAGGCACAGCACATTGCCTTGATTCCCACTACTTCAGTCACACTACTTCATTCCTGATACTTATGTAACACAAGTTTGGGACAAGTCTAGACGGCAACAAAATATTCTTACATTTTATTGTATTCTCGCATTGTGCAAATGTGTTGACTAACTAAACAGTGCTTTGAAAACAGGAATAAAGAACTGAAGTGGCTCAAATACTTTACATGAGCCAACATATTAGTCAAACAAGCCATGCTTTTTGGTTCTATACCTGTTCACTTGTTGCAGGCAAAGATCCAAACTCTTTAATGTATTTGTCAGTTTCTTTGGCAAGTTGGTTGGTGTATTGCTGCTTCTGTTGCCTAAAACCAAATGCAAATTTTCATTAGAGACTATCAGGTTACTTTGCTGAGTTTCACTGATTCTCAAAAAAACATCATTAAAGCTTCTCTGAAGCACACAAAGCCATCTTTATTCTGTTATTCACTGCAAAGGCATGAAATCATGGATTCCAGGCAGGACAGGTGTTGAAGATGTATTCTGCACTGTGACAGCATATTTAATAATTACTCACTTTATTTTGCCCTTAGGTTTCCTCTATTTTATTCATGTGTAGTAATACATTTGTAGTCATTATGAATACATAAATACACTTCTGATATTATCACACACACAAATCCTTTACCAATATTAATTTTTATTTTTTTCTCAAGCAAATCAAATTCTTTACCTGCTTTGGCATCTTCCCTGCCCAGTCTATACAAAAAGGTTTTACCTGGAAAGCTATTATCAAGCCATCAGAATCAATATTTAAAATAATCAAATAATTCTTGGAAAGGCCAAATATTCAGACAAGTGAAAGACCAATAAAAACTCAAGCAAGTTTACTATATATACATAAATTATCCCAATAAGGGTCTGAAGCATGTCCTTAACAACAGTTTCTGTGCTGTTTAGGTGTGAATTTATGCCTAGATCTTGTTGGGTTATTGCATCAACTGTGTATGTATGTTGCTCTTCGCCTATTCTCACTCTCCAGTAGAATATACCATGTGTATTGTACCTGGCTAATGTTATGGGCCCTAAACTCAGGCTATTATGAAGAAATTTGGCTGTTCACCAAAATGAACATCACAACTTTGGTCCAACACATGCCTCCTCCTACTAGTCAATGGCTACAGCAAAGCATGAAGCACACAAAAAATGCCAGGATGAGCACATGTTGCTTACATGCATTTGTGATTCTGAGATTAATGTGGTAAAGGAATTTAATGAAAAAATCATACTGGTTCAATAGACCATGCAGAAAAGCAGAGAGCAGCTGCAGTCTCTCCTAGAGGCATATTAGAGAAAGTCCACCTTTAGGTGACTGAACTCCAGCAGAGCATCTGCCTTGGAGTCTGATTTCGCTTCTGTTATGTTACTATTTCTGGTAGGTATTTATTCTATAATGTCACCCCTTACTGCAGCTTTCATCACTAAAAATTATATTCCCCTTCCTCTCCCAGTATTCCGCCTCACAAAAAACCCATCCCAATATATTCATTACCTTGTGACACTTCTACAAGCAGATTGGAAGCATTGACTGGAGTGGAGGGATGTGGGGGTATGTTTTTGAGCAGTGATAGTGCTTTCTATTAGTGCCACTTGGCTAACAAACAGCACAGGTTTTATAGATGCACTGATACTGCAGGCAATGGGCACAGGCAAAGCAGCTGATTCGAGTTTACAGTCTACCCTACTTTTATAAAGCACATCTCAACATCCAAGTTTCAAATCTTTCTCTATGCTCACCTTTCTCAGGGAAATCAAGCACTCTGCCTAACAGAAACCCACCTCATCACCTAAGAGGAGATTGTTTACAATGCAATGAAATTAAATGTTATGATGTGAAGTACTCACAGCTGTTGCCTCAACTCAGGCGTGTCCTGTGGTGTTCCAAGCTGATGGAGTATTCTTTGTATTTCAGCAGCTGTTTGTGAAGAGGAAGAAAAATTTGAATGGGGCAGAGACAATTGCTATTCAGTTTAATGCATTTTTGCTTGACAATTCTATAGCCATAGAAATAAATTGACAGAAATAAATATGCAGGACTTTTTCAACCTACTACAAAGATTCCATTTGTAAGTCCCAAAACAACTATTGAATGATTTTTGCCATGTCAAAAACAAAACCTGAGGTTTCTCATGAAGGATAGGAATGTATTAAAATCTTTAGGTAGAAACAGGCAATTTAAGGATTAGTCAATGATTTCATTACAGTAAATCTAAATCAGGGGTTTTATTATATTTTAAATAAACATCACCATTGTTATTCTGGTTTATTTTATATATAACATTTTGGAAAACCATATGGAAGACTTCTATAACATTATCTTACACAAACATTTCAGAATCCATGCATCGATGAAGAGACGGTGATAAAGCATTCATGGGTTAACAGTACATTAAAAAGGAAGGAAAATTTGTGTGTCCAGATTTAAATTGCAATTTTGAGAATCTTATGTTTTTAAGTCTGGGATACAAACTGCCAGTGATTTAAAACATATTATTTTTGAACTGCAAGAAGTGACTTATTGTCTGAGCCTTATTTTCAGCCTAATATATTTTACTGACATATGAGAAAGCAAGGAGAAAAATGGATAAAAACTTAAAGGATAGGTAATTTTTCACACTGCAAAACTTATAGTTTCCCTGTATTTCTGTGCCCAACTCCAGGCAGACTGGTGTGCTACACAGACAGATATAGTACAATATTATGTGGGATCCTCACTTCCTTAGCTCACTATCTTTTATTTTTCCCCAAACACAGTTAAAAATGCAGTAAGTGACAACCCTACATAAGGAAGAAAAACATATTAAAAAAAGAGAGTACTTTTCACTATACAAGTGATCTGTAGGAAACAGAACTACTGGTAAGAAAATAAGCTGAGTTATGTTAACCAGTTAGATAAAACTGCAATTCCTTAAACCATTTTTATTAATAATATTAATTCTGACCTTTGCTTCATAACAAATCTCCAGTGAATGTTGTATAGCTGATACTGGATTATCTGCACTGTTTTACAAAACATCCCAATGCTGACAACTGCTATAGCCAATACTTTGTGTGCACACCCACATAATGAATACATCAAAAAAGGAAAGTTAGATTTATATGAGGTAAAAAAATCAAACACTTCAGGCAAGTGTTTTTGAGATAACTAAATGGCATAAACTACTAACAGAATTTCTGTGCGGAATAGCACTGTAAGATGGGTTTCATGCAGCTTGTATTTTAACTGAGCTGAAAAACAGCAAAACATGAGTGAAGATTTTTGATTTTGGCTACTAAGGACCAGCCCTTCCCTGCCCCCTACCTGCTAGCCACGGCAGTGTCCGCCTGGCCGCACTTCTGGGCAGCTGCAGCTGCTCACAAACACTGATTAACACGAGCTCGGGGTGATTAAGCTTCTTTTTTATGGCCAGTGTAATTCATTGTTTTAAAATAAGCAAAAAGATAAGTGGCTGGTGTTATCTTCAAGAATATGGTGTTTTAATATCTATAAAACTGGACACTAATTATCCTGTATTTGTTCCAAGGCGCTGTGCCTTCTAACTCCAGAGTCGAGGAGCTCGGTTACTCGTATGTACTTTGAAGAGGGAAAGTAAAAATGAAACCCAGACAGAGAGAAATAAGTCTCGGTGTGTCCTACCGCCACCTAGAGGTGCATTATTTAACTGCAAGTGAAGAAAATGCAGGTTTGTGTTTTAAATAAAAATTCCCCGAAACATGGCCTATACTTCAAATATTTGCATTCCAAGCTAACTGCATATTTATCCTACTTCTAAAGCAGAACTCAAGTAGATAATTAAGAGAAAATTAAAAGGCAGCACTGCAAAATTGGACACATATACAATTCCAAAGGCAGAGTTCATGGCAGTTCAGGTCTTTTGATTCAAAAATTTAGCATAAAATCCAAACACATTTTATCATGCAGTCTGTAAGTATGCATGAAAATAGCAAATTTCTAATAGGACTTCAAATCACAAGGGGAAAAGTTTAGAAAAAAAATCCTAAAGATTGAAATAATAGCATTTTCTATGCTTCCTATAATTCAGTACTTTCCACCTTAACCTTTCACAATAATGGGTATTACTGAAAAAAAATTATTGTTTATATGAATTATAGCAAAAAATATTTTCATAGGAAAATGAAAATGCTTATTCAAGTAAATAAATAGAAAAAAAAGGCAGAGCACAAAAAAGTAAATTGGGCCAGCATAACAAAGGAAGCGGAGAAGCTGACTTTCCTGAAATCTTGATTTACAGTATATACCTACAGGTTGCTGAGTTAAAGAAATCCAGTTTTTGTACTCCTTTGTATTAATATAAATATGCTGGCATGTATATAGACTAAAAAATACATTCTTTATAGTCTTATAACTCTTTTGGTTTGGCTTGTTTTTACTGATTTCTCACTGTAGCTACTTCTCATTCAAATATTTGATCTAAGATTATAGATGCAATCACAAAGCCACCTAAAATACAGACATTCAGTTTATAGTGACAGTTTCATGAACAAAAACTTTTAACAGGATTAAAGATATTACCATGGGGATCACAGAGGGAAAGGGTCTCACAGGTCTCACACAATCTGATTAAAAGCAAGAACTAGCTTTGCAACTCCTTAGATCACAGGACAACATCCCTTTCTTTCCTCAAGGGAAAAGCAGGCAGCCTTAGCATCTCCTACTAAAGGTTAGACAGCAGAAATACCTCTGTTTGCTCCTTCCACTGCTCCATGTGTGAAACAAGCAGGGAGAAGAACCAAGCAGGCAATTGAGAGTAAAACTGCTGAAAAACTGGGATTACTCCTTGAAAAACAGAAGTTCCTAAATTCCTGATTTCACTGCTGATGCTTGTATTTATAAGGGTACTGCCTCCTTCCTTCATTTAGTCAGCTTTTCAGCCCTGTGTAGGGAGTTCAGGCTGGCAGATCACAGCACACAGCATCTGCTCTGGTCCCCTCAGTCCATCAGTAATACTCAAGTGTCCCAGAAAGCCAAAGGCTTAGGCCTAGCCCACAAAGGCCTAGCGCTGCACTGCAAACATACTGGTAACAATCAGGGACCCAAGATCACAGCACAGCTTTGACAGGTTCCTAGGCTACTTTACTCTTTATGGTTTTCCCTTCCCCAATTTCTCAATTCTTCACACATCCCAAGGAGTTCCAAAAGACAGGAATAATCTAATGTCCCTCCGGTCCTGGACATTACCAATCCTGCCACAGAGACTGACTGGATCTTATGCATGATTTTAATTCATTTCAGTGCAAAGTCAGACACTGGCTCACGTGAGCACTTAGGCTCCTTGGCATACGTGGGTGGCTGCTGGACTTTGCTCAGGAGCTGCACAAGGGCAAACAGCACGTGTGCGTGCAGGCATTCTTTACCAAAGTCACCAGCGCATGGCAACAGCCTGCAAACTCCTGCAGCCACTTCACACTGCACATCAGGGTACATGTTTGCATAGAATGGAAATCAACAGCTCTGTCAGGGCTCACACTGCACTGGCAGGAACAGCACCTTGCCAGCTGTGGGCTGACAAAAAAGAAAGAAAGTCCACTTTGGAAACTGAGCAGAGCAGGAAGCAGGGTACGTGACAGCATGCAAGTAAAATGCATTTTTTCCCAAGAAACTATTGTCTTGCATGCAAAGGAATCCCATTTTTTCACCTGAAAATTAGTCTTCCAAAGAAGCAATACCATAACATTAAGACTTTCCATTTGTCTTTGCAGTATTCCTGATCTAGATGTCACAATACAAAACTATTAGCTGATAAAAGCTACTCAGCTTCTCTAAGGCTGATCACATGCTCAGAAACAGGTCAGACATGGTTAATGATGAGCCAGAGAAACAATTAAGACCTAACCTGAATTCCTACAGAGAAAATTATTCAGGAGTCAGCTCATGTTTATTTTTACTAAGCCAAACAGTGGTTCTATTTCTAGTCAGTGTAAGGCTCTTCTTCTAGTTAAGGAGAACATAGACAGGAAAGTAGTAGTCTGATATAAAAGACCTCCTTTTCTCTACAAGAGTCATGGAAGTAGAGATGGAGTGGAAATATTTACAATGTTTAACAGGTAGGAGTACTTGAGAAACATGTTCCTGACTGATCTGTAATTTTTTTCAAAAATAAAACCATGTTTCACATATTGGATCACACAACTACCCTTGCTTTAGGCTGGCAAGCAAAGAAGAAAGCTTCCTCTCCTTCCTCCTTGTCTTGTTTTTCAGCCAGATTTGCAAAGCTGTTTCATTACTACAAGTAAATCCATGTTGACATAACTGATGGTTCTGGGCCTTGAAATCAGAACATTTAAAAGGTGGCATAGGAAATTTTAAAATTAAAATACAGGCATAAATAAATTAATGCAATGAACACCAAAATGCAAACAACTTCTTTCTTCTAATATCATGGGTGCAAATAATCTTAATCCCAAACTGTGAATTAGTAATCACTGTACAAGGTGTAACACCACAGGATTGCTGCAGTAGAAAAGGCAAAAAAAATCTCCACCCAAATCCTTCAGTAAAATCCTAATGTTTGAAAGGCACTGCATCAACTAAGAGAATGGGAATGAAGAATAGAGTGGAGGTCACCTACCTTCTCTGACAGAGCTGAGAAGTGTCCGAGACTGTTACTGCTGTTCACCTACAGCTTTAGACAAAGGAAAGCGAGGATGGTCTTACTTTGCAATGTTTACCAGCAACTCCAGCTACAGGAGAGAAGCTTTCTCAAGCTACCCACAATCAGCTGTCTTCTTACCTTAAATTCTGTTCTATTTCACATTTGGAAAACCAAACTTTAAAACCCCAAGTGGCCATGACCAAGCTTGCTGCAGCTTTATGAGTTGGAGAATGACATGTATCAACAACATAATCCTGAGAGCTCTAAAAAATATATCTCAATATAGAAGCATGGAACTGAGGGCAAATATGTTTAATGAGTGCTTATTACCCCACTGCAGTAACTTCACTTCTTACTTGGATCACACAAAAGTGCTTTATAGCCATCCAGCAGCTGTTTCCTTCAGCTTCCTTCAGCCAGATCCACCACATTGCCCATTTTCATAAAGCTATAGTCTAATGCTTCCACAGAAAATGTGGCACTCACTGGGTGTGCATGGAAGAAACACCAACAGCAACACGAGCAACAAACACCAAGACACTGCACTACAGAGGACAAGAACCAGACAAGCAGGAAGAGCAAGCACAATGAAACCTGCCTTACAAAACAGCAAGGACTGGGACCTCACAGGAAGAAGGAGCAGAACAGCTCCTCCTGAATATTAATTGTAATTGTCCCATCTATGTCACCATCCTATACTTAAAAAGTGACAGAGTTTTAGTAACTGTCTGAGGTTCACAGGGCTAACACAACAACAGGTATTTAAAGACATTGCTTTTCACTCATTTTCCTTATTCCCGCACCAAAGGAGAATAAACAGAATCAGCAAAGTGTTCCTTCGTGTACACCTAATGCAACATTTGATTTGCTCCATGTGAGCCTTATGCTCCAATTATGGCTTCATAAGGGAAACAAGCAGTGACTACAGCACCAGCACAGTCACCTTGCAAAAATGCTTTGTCAAATACCTCACAAGTGCTGCGACCAGCTGGGTAACTATGAAGAAATCTCCTACTGCTTTCCAGCTGAACAAGTGAGTCAACAAACAGCACATCCAGTTACAGATTAATTTGTGTGGAATCCAATAAACTTCAGAGTCCCTTCAGAGCAGGTTATTGAAACAAAAGAATTATTTGTTAAAATTACACCAGTTCAAACTGCTTTTGCCTGGGGACAACAAACTTCCTCAATTTATTCAAATCCAATTCAATGTGTTTTCTTTCTGCAATTCAGCTGCGGGTACTTTACTAAAGATGAAGAGATGCTGCAGAAAACATTCCTAGATTAAGGAAAATTAAGAGAAACACATTTTACAAGGGCACCTAGTGATTGGACAAGGAGGATTGGCTTCAGTCTGAAAGAGAATAGGTTTAGGAAAAAAATTCTCTACTGTAGGGTGATGAGGCACTGGAAGAGGTTGCCCAGAGAAGCTATGGATGCACCATCTCTGGAAATCTTCACAACCAGGCTGAATGGGGCTTTGAGCAATATGATATAGTGGGTAGCATCCCAGCACATAGCTGGGAGTTGAAACTAGATGATCTCTAAGGTCTCTTCCAACCCAAGCGTTTATATGACTCAATGATTCTGACTTAGTTGCAATATCTTCATCAGATGTAAGTCTTCTCTGTAAAACCCTCTTTCAAGCTATTAATCCAGTTCACTCCCTCAAATTTTACATAAATGCCACAGTGCTGTCTTGCTAGCCCTACTTTAAACAGGAGTGAGAGTTTCTCAGAGGAATCAAATCCAGGACACCAGTCAAAAGAGACCAGCTTACACTAAAAAGCATCCCCAGGAACTCACCTAATTGAAATCAAATATCTAAAAACTTCAGTAACTTGGTTTTAAGTAATTTGCTTTATTCTGTCTAACTCAGTATGTAATACTGATTATTCTAAAACAGGAGAATGCATCAGCACAGAAAAACAGTAACTGATCCATGTGTAGGAAGGAGAAAATAAAATGAGGATGGGCCTGAAGATTGTCCCCGGAGTTCTAAGGACTGAAGACTCAGTATACTCGGACTAGTGGGAAAACATCCAGTCTTGTAGCCTTTTCTTTATATTTTGTTACAACTTCTGGCATTTCTAAGTAGAATCATGCCCTACAGTGACCAGGAACACCAGCAACAATGCCTTAAGTTTAGGATCTGCCCTAATTTTTTCAGTGCTGTTGTAATTATTTCATTCTAGTGTACTCCCATCTATAATGGTCTTTCAAGGACAGAGTGAAGCAGAGGGATTGAAGTATTGGCCGTTCTTCTAATGTGGGCATAGAACTCACTAAACACACATTGTTAAAGTGCACAATAACTGATCATGCAATCAATTGTTACAGCTCAGCCAAGGTGAAGTCATTAAATCAATCCCTTTATATTCTTATCCTAAAGTGTCCCTGGTAACTTCCTGGAACCCGGAAGTTTGAGCATTTCTCTGAAGAATACCAGTAGCTTATTAAATTATGAAAATGAAGCATAGTTCTGCAGTAAACAGTAACTGCACAAATACCATAGCCCAACCCACTTCCATGAAGGAAGTCTGGTTTTTAAGAGGCCAGATCATTACTGGAGCCACCTCAGGAGCTGGCATGGAAGGACACACAACACACCACAGACCGGTCAACACAAGCAAGTAGCTGCTACTGCAGGGTCACTCACAATTGATCACTGACCTGGGTTTATTCTAAGCTCTGACAGGTGTCCAGCCCCAGCACAGCAGTTTTGTAGCAGATTTGATAGAGGGCTCACTGTATAATCAAGCTGCTATGCAATTTCCTGTCCACAAGGAGGAAAATCCAACAAATAATACCTTAGAGAGGATCTGAAATATAATTCTCCAGAGCCAGGAAGAAGCATGAGGACTCTGGCCACATCCCTTCTCCTCTGCTGCAAGTGCAGGCTGTTTTGAAAAAGTTATCTTGTCAAGGTGAGTCCATTTATACTTGCTCCATCAACAAAAGCAACAGTTGCAGTAAAATTGTGGATGTGTTCACTGGCCACCTTGCTACTTATAATAATTGTAATGCAATACATTGTCAGTCAAGGAAAAACTCTCCCCTTTTTGCATATATTGACACAAACTGTGCTGGGACATAAATGGAAGACTCATTTTTGCAGTCTATTCTGCTGCTAGCATAAATAAATCCCTGCCCCTCTTGTGCAGTGCCATCTGAATAAGACAAAGACAAGACAAAACACAGAAAAATATTAAAAAACCTCCCAGATTCATAGACAAATCTGTGAGGGATGCTTTCTTAAATGCTATTTTACATAGAAAAAAAACCTTTAAGAAATGCATGGAAATTTTTCAGGCTTGAGGTTTTCTATTTCTATTTTGAGAAATAATTTATTTCTACAAGAACTGTGAGCTTCATAACTTCACCTCATTGCAAAGACAAGCATTTAGAAAGACTCAAATTAGCTAACTTTCTCCTCAGTTCCTCAGCCCTGGAAGAAGTCCATAAAATGAAATGTGGAAGGATATAATGGTTCACAAAATCCATAAATAACCAGCCTTTTCCAGGTTTTACAGAAACTTCACTCTATATCCAAGAAACCTTCTGGACAACAGCAACAATAATAATATAAAAATTGTTTCAGCTGGTATGTTCCCACAAAGTTTAATCTGGTTAACTGCAGCTAATTGGAAATTTCTGACAATACCACTTTTAGAAGCCTCAACAAGCTCTACTGGGAGGCTGTTTTCTTTAGAACCACACCTGTAAAAACCACACTTTTTAAATAGAGACAAAACAGAATTTTCTTTTCATACAGGCTGTGATTTCAACACCTCAGTGGTCTCATATATCTTTTCATGTGCCCATCTGTGTTCTTCTTTAGCCAAGAGTAATCATGTGAACCTGCTAGTGTTTTAAACACAGTGACAGATACAGATTTTTGTGACTGTTTTTAACTGAACATTTTAACTACCTACTGGGCTTAAACCACAACATAAAGGCATCCATTGAAAGTGTTAATATTTTTCAGGATTTAATCTACGTTTATTATTTTCTACAGTCAGATAAAGTTACAGGCGAAGTCATATGATTGATCTAATTTAACCCCATCTTAACAACATTCAGTGAGAATAGTAGCTTATACAAAACTTGAGATGCAAAAGAAATTGAATCAAATTGTTGTCACAGGACAGGTATCACATGGCAGAGAGATCTCTGCTGGCTTAAGCTGACCTTCCAGGAATGTGCTCTATATGAATTGATACTTGTGCTGCATTAACAAACAGCAAAGGACATCAGCAGAAAGTAGAACTCCCTATGAGAAAGTATCTCTCAAAGTCAGCCAGACCGCCTCCAACCATATGTGGATTGTGGCTACTGATTTTTTTATTTTATTTTATTTTAATTACCTTTCAGCATGCAGAGAATGTGTTTGTTGAGCTGGGCTGATCCTCAGTGCGAATGAACAAGTCAAATACTTTATCAGTCACCTAGCATGCCAATACTGAGCAAGGCTAGATTATGCCATTCTTAATGGCTTCTCAACCAACTCTGAGCAAAATGCTGACACTACCTGGAGGATTTGGGAAGTGAAGGAAGGGTTTGGTAGGGAAGGAATATGAATCCATTACTACATTTAATGTAGGTTCTCTAGCTTGATTACTGTTGGCAAGCAAACAAAAAAAAAAAAGTGCTTTAAAATAAGTGTTTTAAAACCCAAAGACTGGGTATATTTTACTAATATCAGGCTTTGTTCTGTGTTCCTAAGCAAAAGGCAGCATTCTAAACTGCTTCTAAATGGGCAGCTCCAAAGCCCAGCTCAGGATGCCAGTGGAGACTTGATAGTTAGAAATCTAGCCTGCACCATTCTTGCATTTTTCAGGGACTGCTCCAAATAACATATTTGGTAGCTACAAATAAAACATTAACTACAAAGCAAAACAAAGGCATACTAGCCTGCTTCCTCAGTGCCCCACACATGGGAGTGTTATTGTATGTGTGAGGAGGAAAAAGCATGGCTGGCTACTTCTTGCACCATTCCTGTCAGAGACATGAGTCAAATCTTTCCAGCTGAGCAGAAGAGTCACCTCCTCTAACTGTATCCTTCCTACATTTGTAACTGTGAAGTTGTTCCTGTAGAGGAATGCAACTCCCATTTTTCTCCCTCTTGGGAACATCTTTTTAAATAAAATGTTTTCCCTCTTTTAGCCACACAATCAGTTCTTTAAAATGCAGAAAATGGTCAGATTTCAAAGAACTGCTCCCCCTCATATTCAGTTGTGAGAAGTCAGAAAATTACATATTTTAAGGTCTTTAAATTAGGCCTTTTGTTTCACTTAATCTACTTTCATCTATCCACTTGTTGGAAGATCAGATTTATAGAATTGTATGCCCTTCTAAAAGGAAGGTAGGGGGAAAAAAAAGGAAAAAAAAAAGGAAAAAAACAATCACATGTGCTCCTCCCAGGCATAATTCAATAGGGTAAATGAACATGCCTGGTAGAAACACAGTTTTGTAAGCAGGCAGAATTTGTTTTGTCACAGAGAAATATATTTTGATAACTCATCTTGTATCTGTGCATCACACTCATTCCTTGTCTATCCAGTTGCTGTAGACAAGAGGAAATATTTGAAGGAAATATTGAAGGGAGGCATTTAGATTTGTCTCAAGTTAATAGCACTGCCATTAAGCTTACAAATAGGTGAGAGTGCTACCTGTGAAATCCAGTTCTAGAACAACTGCTCCTTCAGTAAACTGATTAAACCACCTTGATAATAGGTTCTCTGTCTGCAAAGGCCAGACAGGTTGGAGCTTTACATCCTACATATATTCTTCCACATATTCTCTCCTCCATATTCTTGTTCTTCATATTCAGAAAGCTAGGGACAAGCCTCAACCACCTTTAAACTGCACTGGACTTGTAAAGCATGAAATGTAGGTCACCTAGAGTTTATAAACAGATATAATATAGGCCTGAAATGAGAATTACAGTTACTTTAGACTAGGATCCAGACAGACCATCAAACCTTAATTACCAGTTGTGTTCTAGTAAGATAGAAATTAAACAGCTATCCAAGTGTAGCTCATTATATACTTCTTTGACTTTATTATTTGAATCTGAAGTTCTCTTAGCTGTTTGCAGATCTGCTTCTCATCACTGTTAATACAGACCCGAAACCAAACCAGCGAGACATGGCTTGCAGGCATTGCTGCCCTCACCGCGGTTCAGCACACAACACTGCAGCTCATTTGAGCACATGTGATTCAGACTCCCCAGACTTCAGAGCACTGCTCAGTCACATGGATACTCTAAAACTCCAAGAGTGGGTCTGAGAGCCTAACTCTCCCTTCTCCTGCCTGAGGCCTCTTGGGATGTCAAGAGCAGCTTTAAGTTTTGCAATTCCAGTTTCTCAGTGAAACAGTTGTGACAGAAGTAATAGAGAAATACCACATGGACTAGTTCCCTAAATCTCAGTACAGAGATGTCACTGATAAAACGTGAGTTTCAGGCTGAGCAAAGCAGACTGTTCTCTAGATGTTGTTAAGTGATGTTATACACACTTACTTCTGCAGAAATGCTGGACAAGTGAAACAAAGCACATCCTTCTCTAAAGATCACCTGAGAGAAGCTTCTGTACACAAAATGCTCTGGGGTTGGGGATCTCAAACACAGGCAGGTGTAAGAGAATTCACAGTAGAGACAGCAGCATATGCTGTTTCCCATTAGCTAGCTCAATTTCAATCTTCAAGGTCCTAAAAAGGACTCACTAACAAAGAAACTCAAACAATCCAGTACAGATAGCATTTATTGCAGTAGTTGAACAAAGGTTTGTACAAGGCAGAAACAATTTACAGTTCTCAACACACCTTCAACAAAACAATCAATGGCATGATTGCATCAGCAGATAAAAAAAAATCTGTTCTTTAAAGTTAAAAGGCTAACCAAGATGTTACCAAACACAAGTGTAGGTCCTTCCATTAATCCAAACCAAAAAGAATACTATCTTGCAACTGATACAATTACTGAAGCAGTGTGTTAAACCAGCATAGAGAGGAGCTTTCCTAGCCAATCAGTAACAATGGGCCAGATGAACTAGGAAAGAAATGAGAGTATTAATACAACATCAGCATCCTGCCCATGCATTATGAATGAGGTATTTAATATTTGTATTTTATCTTGAAACAGATCAGTTTTATTACTTGGAAGGTGAGGATGTAATAATTCAACCTTGAAGAAATGTTAAGATTGTTGTTCTCACCCATGCTACTTCCTATAAACTCTGGCGTATTACGAAATCTTGGCTACACAATTTTTTCTAATATAGGAAGTTCTGTATTTCCCCAACAAATTAAAGGGCCAGCTTGAAGCTCAAAGGGCCAGTTTCTTTTCAACTAATCTCATCTCCATCTCTTTAGTACTACCCCCACTTTGCTTGCATGTTAGCAAAAGTGTGAACTAGTTTCGGAGGTACCGCCTGAAATAGCCTGGTGATCTGAAATGAAATTCACTTCCTCTAATAATCTCACTCTGAAAACCAGAGTATCTACACACCTCCAGGTTAAATAAGAAGAATTCAAATGTGTTGAAGCCTCTCACAAATGCTCAGCCTTTCCAGGCAGAAGTGCAAAACCAAATCTACTGCTTAGATGGAAACCTATACATTTATGGTTAAGATTCCTCTCTCTCCTCCTTCCTTCCTAACCAAGATGATACACTGCAGTCTAAAAGACATGTTCAGCATCTCACTAGCACTACAGGTGCCTAAGCTTACAGGTGTCTTCCCATCTGACCTGGAAGTTCCTGCAGCTCACACACTCCAATAGAAAGCTGCACGGGTATTACACACAGTGGGGAAAAAAAAATGCTAGAGAAGTCCGTAAGTCCTTAGAGACCTCAGTTCAGGAAACACACAGGATCCAGACCCTCATAAAAATCTATGGACTGCAAGAGTAACTGAGTGGTTACAATTCAGTCAGATCTACACAAGAGCAAGGGATGGAATCCAGCTGTGTCCCTACCAGGAGTAGAAAAGTCTTTGGCTGCTGCTTTTCAGAGCAAAGCTCCTGTTTCTGAAGCCATGCAGCAGTGGAGCTAAGAGACATTTGGACTTGGGTCTTGGCATGGCAGTAGCACCTATCTTTTGCTCAGACTTTAGCCATCTAAATTTCAAGAAACAAAAGACAGCAGGACTGCAGATAACTCTTCTGGCACATTTCCTATCTATGCATGGGCAGCTTGCCATTAGCATGCCTTGGGGAGGAGACACAGAAGAAGGAAGCAAAAAGATGGAAGGGGAAAGATGAGATTAAGGAATCACTGAGTCCAGCAGAAGACAGTTAATTATGCTCAGCAACTTTCACAATACTCCAGTTTCAATCACTGACTTGACTTTATGTTCATGACAGAAAACCCTTTTTTTTTACATCTTGGATCCTCAGTGTCTGTCATAGGTAGGCAGCTGCCTCTGGAAGACCAAGTTAGAAGCCATCAGACTGAATGAATTCAGTGAGTAGATTTTAGGAATTACAGCATGAGGACTTTTACAGTTAAGTCTGTTAACTTTAGGTTGTGGAAATACCACCCTGAAGTACAGAAACTTCAATAAGGCAAAATTGCAACTGAGATCTTAAGAAATTCTTTCTGGAAGAAAATAGAAAATGTAACTGAAAAAGTAGGAAAAAAAAGATCTGCGTCACTAACCTGTGATACAAATACCAACTTCTAGAATTTGTCATCAAAACAAAGATAAAAATTTTAATAAAAACTGACATACTTTACTGTCCAGAATTCATTTGAAGTTTTAACATTAAAATACTCATTTCTGCATGCACTCTGCATCCTGCACAACATAAAACACATGTGCCAAAATTAGCTACATGTTGTTCATGACTACCTCCCTTCTGATGAACCATATACTTTATATAGTTTGTAAATAAAGTTGTATTTGGTTTGTATACACACACATTTTATAAAAATGGAAAATGGTGAAAAAGGGAAAAAGTGTCGACAATCCCAGCAGCATAATTAACCTCTAGCTTGAATACTCCAGTTAGGCGGCTAAAAAATACTAAGTAGCATGAAACTAAGCAATGGTATTTTAAAACTTGCAGAATCTTATTTATATATCTAAGACATACAAGGGACAAGGGGAAGCTGCAAGGCCACTGCTTCTGTCCCTGCTAAAAATTCAAGCTTCAGTGAATACTTGATGCAATCCTTGCTCAGCAAACACCTCAACCTATCATCTTAAAGTGTCCTTTAACTGCCAGGACAAAACTGGTGAATACAGAGTGATACTATCTGTACTTGCCATGGCAGATCACTGCTAACAATACACACGAAGGAAGGAATGGTCACGCTGTGTGGGGTGCCACAAAACTACCAAATGAGCAGGCAGAGTCAGAGTTGATCCATGAATGAATCTGAGACACTCACCTCGAGTGGAGCCACCACCATTATTAAAATTTTACACAAAACATGCACAAATGTAACTTACAGCATTGTGTGATCTTCTGGATGTTAGAAGTTATGCGTTGGGCTAGTTGATTAGGATCCCCAAAACCTGGTCCATACGACATGGCTGAGTAGATCTGCTGTCACGGTCATCCACAACAGGAAAATGACAGACAGTCTCTACCTACAGGAAAACAATAGTTTTGTTTTGGTCATTGGTTTATAAAGGTCTTCATCTTCTTAAAGAATACATTGGGGAAGATTAAAGAAAACTCCATATACTAATGTTTACCCTCTCTGAAAGCACTGTACTTCAAAGATAGAGTTTATTCTGTCAAACTTCTTATATTTTTTCCCCACTGTAATCAAAGAGTGTAATTTTCATTGTATTTACCATTCCAGTAAAAAAAGCTGTATGTTTAATCTGAAACTGCCAAACCCTCTGAAGAATTACATCCCAAACCAATTATAATGTTATTTACATACCATATATCACCCATCCCACCAATAAAATCCAGCATAAGTAACCACTGGAAAAAAAACTCAACAGATATCACACAAGACATCAGAAAAAAAAGGCAGCAACCAGTTTCCTCCAAATACCAATCATTTATATCAACTTCAGTTTTAGTTTAACCCAGTGCCACCTAAGTTCTATGAATTAGCACTTTATCCTGTTTCAGCTGCTGTGTTTGTCGATATGAATTCATTTTTCAACAACTTGGGTATTCAAACACATTTTTAGGGGTGTTTTTCCATCCATAAAGATAAAATTTCAGCACAAGCTCATGGGCTCATATCCTAAATCAAAATTAACAAGACATAAATCAAAGACTGGTGGTTTATCTGTTCTGCAGTGAGAATGCAGATTAATCAAGCACAACACATCCAACACAATAACACAATTTCATCCAGGCTGTGCTCTCCTGTACATCACCTTCACAGGTTGAACATTTTTACTTCACCACTTTCTCGCATTTCCAACCCAAACCATGTGCCTTCCAAATAATGTCCCCTCCTCCTGGCCCATCAGCTTCTAGTTAAGAGACACCACTAAAACTCAGTTTCAGGTATAGAGAAAAATAAAGCAAATTTACTGTGTGAAAATAAGGAAATGAAAAAGCCAACTGATTTGTCAAGTATGACAGCAGCTGTGCTACAATTGCAAACTCAAGTCCTTAAAAACTTTTTTTAAAATACAAATAATTAACAGTCCTTGTTGCCAAATATTTCCTTTCACCTTTGGAAATCCCTGTATTAACAGGCAGCAATACCTTGGCTGTTTTAAAACATGACTGGTTTCATATCTCTGTCATATGAAATGATCTCTAGTGCAGCCAAGACATGTACTGGTCCTGACATTGTACATCCCACAAAAACTTCACCGGGATGTAACTACAGAGGTCAGGCCCATCCTTGCCACCCTGCAGGTGACATCACCTGTGCCCCATGAAAAAGCTGCTGCTACCATGAAGACAAACTGCTTAATTTCAAAATGGTTGCTTCACTATTATCCCAAGCCCTGCTTGGAGTCTTCAGGCCCTAGTAATGAACAACCCGACTGCAGACGAGGCCATAGGGAGTGTATTTGCACTCTTCTACTTGCTGCACCATTGCCAGAGTCATGATAGCTGTCTGCAGTGTTGTTTCCTTTGTCTGTACCACATGCAGATTCAAGTTATTTTGACTGAAGTCTGGAGTCAGTCAGCCAGCCAGCCTAAATCCTACTTATCTGGGCCAAGGCTGGAATTACAGCCCTTGATTTTTTTGGAAATTCCAGGCAACATCGCACTGAATTTGTAATGCAAGACCAAACCCACGCAACCTTTACAGCAAATAAATGGCTCTATACCTTGGTGTATTGACTAAGTAAGGAAATCTACCAATTCAGTGAAAAATACAATAATAGGCATAAAATCCAAAGAAACAGTCTAAAAACTAAGTCTGAAAAAGATTTCTCAGAACTGCTGACAGGTTTTTTAGAAGTTATTACTATTTCTAGATACCACTAATGTGCTAACTACAATGCTACTGACTAAAAAACATTTTAGTTAAATATTATAGTTAATGTTAAAAGTTGTTTAACTTTTATGTTTAATGGTAATGTTAAAATGCCACTGCTAAGGAGAAGAGATGGCAAAAGACCAAGGTACCTTGTGTAGAATTAACTGAAACAATATTTCATGATTGGTTTTTCTTCTTTCGTATTTGTATTCACCAATCAGCTGCCTGTTACACTGTTGTCAGGATTACCTTTACAATCAAGAGATATACACTGAATATTTCATCCAAGTCTTGACAAAGGCAGCTACTGGTTTTTTTTTTTTGTCTTGCAAATTTCTACAGTCAACTGTAAGTATCTTTAAAGAAGTTACACTCCACTACACTGACAAGCACACAGATTGTTCAATACATAAGACTTAAAAACTTTTCAACTTTCTACGACAGCCAAACACAATAGATGGCAAGATGTTCAGATGACAGAGTACAAAGTCCACAAGATATAGTTCAGCTTTTCATCTGCACATGTAGATCTCTCTAATTGTTGACACAATTTTTTTTATCAACTCACATACTTAAGAATTGAGACTTATAGCAAACTTGTAGGATAGCCATGTAAATTCGCAACTGGTTTACTCCATGCACATTCTTCTGCTAACAGAGCTATTCCTGAGTATTTCAATAATACAGGCAGGTGACAGTAAGTGACTGTCTGGGGAACAGACAGAAAGAGATGTAAGAGGACAGCCATCAGCTGTCATCACCTCCCAATCTTCAGCACATTTTGTCCTTCTAGTTCTCACAGTAACATGGGCGTCTGAACCTGATGAACACCCTACTTCCACTCACAACCCCTTCACTTGTGAGTGCTGAGTTACTCAAACTCCTCTGAAAACACAGATAAGCTGAGCCCTTGGAAAGTCAACTGTTAATGACCTAGACAAGGTCAGGGTTTCAACCACCAGGAAAGAAAAACAGGCATGAACCAAGCACTTCTTTCCATCCAGGGTGATAGGAGCATTCAAGACACTGCATTTCCATAGAAATTACCCCTTTTCACTTTCACAGCATTTAAGTACTCTGTCGTGATGTATTTGGTATGACTGGCTGCACAACTTACGAAACAGGGAAGTTAAAGGCCTGCTGCAGTTGCAGGAAGTAAACTTTGCCTTCAGACTGAAACCGAGCTGCACTTGTGGTAGTCTTCAGTTCCTCTAAAAGTTTCAGTCAGGTGTGAGTTTCTGATTGTACATTTTATCTTCTGCTCAACATCACTGTCTCTGAATGGCCAATTCAGCTTGTCAAGCTACTGTAGAAAGTCCAAGGAACTGAGTTGACAGGCACAAATTCAATGAAAAATCAGAACATTTTATTAACACCAACTGAAGCAGGATCTCACTGTACATTGAGGTTTAAAGAACTCAAAGGACTGAATATATTTTCCACAATTTCTGCATTGACTAGTTCCTACATCATTTGGTCACTTCATACCAAAACAAAAAATGAACCTTAGTACCAACATATCTTCTACAAAGGTGTTTATCAGGCATAAGAAAAAATCCACTTTTCCATCGACTATGAATGTAGAGACAAGAAATCTCCACATCTAAGCAGCTCCCCAGTGTCATTCCTGAAGCTCCATCAGGACAAAAGGAAGTGATGTGACAAGCACTGCACACGTCAGATTTCACAGCAGTCACATCAATATTTTGCAGACTTCAGTAAGCTACACTTAATAAGCACCTAATCTATTTTGTATTTTCTCATTTAGATATTTGAAGAATTCTCCTTCTCCCTGAAGTCTAGCCCAGATACATTTGGATAAGAACCCTTAAGCAACAGTTTAACTGTTTGAGCAATATTATAGCATTAGGACCTAGAATGTTTACATGGACCCTTAACTTTCAGAAAGCAAAAAGTACACACTGCATTCCATAGAACACTTGAAAATTTAAATCTGATCTGATTTTATGCTTTTAAGTATCCAGAAATAAGTCATGGGGCTTTCCTTACAGGATATTCTTTTCCTAAATAAAGGTCACAGTAACAAAGTTTCTCCTAAACAATATGGGGCTTCCTTTACAAACTACCCCTCCCAAAAAAAGGTCAAAATTCTTCAAGCAGGGTGAAAACACAGCCAAAAGTGATGAACTGCTGAAAAACTTGGGCAAAAATTTCAGCAAGTCACAATGTTTGCTACAGAAAAGATCAGGACCTCCTGCTACAGCACCTGAGGGATTCTCATAACAGACTCTTAGCAACTGAATTAATAAGATACAGGTGAGCATTAAATCTGTTATTATTTTGCTAAGGGATGAGGGAGGTTTAATTTTTTCCAGGACTTATGTCTCTTCTTCCTTTATACTTCAGCTAAAATATTTAGAGACTGATATTATATTTCCCAGTTTCTGCTTTTACAGCTCCTTGTGCAGGCTGTAGGCCCCCATAATACAAAACCTACCTTGGAGCATAACAAATAAGCAAACAAAGTAGCAGTAAAATTAAATTCTTCTTGCCTTCTTAAAAGAAAAGTTTCCAGATTATTTTTTTATCCTCTACTTTCAGGTAGAAGTCAAACTTAAATCCATATATGGTAGGAAAAAGCAAAGTTTATTTAAAACTGCATCAACACTAACAGAAGAGATGTCAAAAGGTAACTGCCTACCTACTCTGCATGATTCCCTCAGCCTTGCCACGTTACTGATGCTGAAACCTACCTAAACCAAGCTCGCATCATCTAACAGCTCTATGTTTGGGGGTTTTTGAAATAATTATTAGATTGTGCCACTGGTCAGTATTTTAGTCATTTTTCCTAAAAATGATTCTGTTGAACAAAGATGCAATTTAAAGCAGCGACATTTAAACTGCTCAGCACGAAAAGCTAAATTACAGAAGCCTGAAATTCTAGTACGCCTAACGCATCACCAACGCTTAGCATATATGGATAAAAATTACCACCCTTACAATTGTCTGATTCATCCACACTGATATTTATGATGAACTAGGTGAAGGAAGTGCATAGCTTTCATAAGCCTAAGAGAACATATTAGCACTTGGCAAAATGCCTTAAGTCAGAGAATTATGTTTCCTAGGAGCACACAAGGCATTTAAAAGCCTTACAACGAAGCAAGGAATAGGAACACTGGGGACTGGAACTATGGGGAAAGAGAGGGAATGAGAAGCCTGAAAATGGACCTGATGACCATTTCAAAGTGCCCAGTTTCTTGTGCAGCTAGTTGGCAAACAATATCTCATGGGAAGAAGAAGATGGATGAGAAGCCCAATATACCCGGTGTGCTATTTGTTCTTACCTAATTCTCCGTCATGGTAGCTTGTTTACTACCAAGTGAACAGATCAAGTGCACGGAGGGAGAAGTTACCTTTGTACAAAATCTGATTGCAATGCGTGCCAAGTATCTCTGAGGCCTACCCGGGTGCTAATGACTACATATAGCTCATAGTCTCTTTTCTTCTCCTCTCTCAAGAGTTTCACTTCAGTGTTAAGCCACCAAGAAGAGTGCTACCTCATATTCTTCCAAAGACTACAAAAGGTGTCATCACGAAGCAAACACAGACACAGGTTATAACAATGCCACCACTGAGCACCACTTTATTCTAATTTTGACATATTTTAACTCTTTTTTTTTTTGGTCCCCTTTTCCTTCTTTTCCATTAAGAGCAATTGCACAATCCCCAGGCTCCAAGCAGAAGGGCTGCACTGCCGGCAAAGCACAAACCTGTATAATGAATGGCCCGTCAGGAGGGCTCCACTCGCCCTGCTGGCACAGCCCTCCGCCTTTGAACGGCTCGTGGACGGGATCACAGCACAGGAGCACATTGCTTCTGACCAAGCAGCCTGAGATTTTAACACCAGACGCCTTCAATTAAGGTGTAGTGCCCTGCACTGCATGCAAAGTGGAGAGAAACCTTCCACTGACTTGCAGAGTTTGAAGAAGCCTGAGTTTCTGATGCAGCGCCGAGTGATTCACCAGGAAAACAGCGATAACGCCGGGCGCCAGGCCCGGGCTCACTATTTACATCGGCCACTTTTATAATGTCCCCTCCTCCCCCTGACATGCTCACCTCGGACCTGGAACAGCCAGGGGAGCATTTCCACAAGGCGGGGGTACCCGTCCCACCCTACAGTTCCGCACCAGCTGCTATAAAACACCTGCTATAGGCCCCGACCCTCTCTCGAGAGCATCGCCAAGCCCAAAGCCCTGGCACCGTGGGTGTCACAAGGAAGGCTGCGGGGAAAGGAGCTGCTGCTGACACGACCGACCGCGCTCCAACACCGTGCTCCCCGCACAGCCCGGCCCCGGCTCCGCCACCCCCGCCTCGCCCACAGCCGCCCCGCTCGCCCCACGGCCGGGCACGGGGGCGCGGCCCCGGCTCCAGCGAGGCCCTTCCCGCCGCCCTCCGACAGGCTCCCCGCGCCTGACAGCCCCTTCCCGGCGCGCCGGACGCCGCCCGGATCCCCCCTGCCTGCGGCGGGCGGCACCCCCGGCGCCGCAGCGGAGCGCCCGCGGCTCTTACCCGGCCCCGGCGAGCCCGCTCCCAGGGGTGCGGCTGGGGGCGGCGGCGGTGCAGGGCGTGGAGGGGCGGGCAGGCCCCGGCCCGGCCCGCCCCGCTGTGACGAGGAGGCGGGGGAAGGCGGGGGGAGGCGCGGCCCCGCCCGGGCGGCTGCGAGAGGGGCCGGGCGGTCCCTGGGGGGCGGCTCCGCCCGGGCCTGAGCGGGGACCCTGCTGCTGACGGGCTCCGGGGGCTGCCCAGGGGAACGGGGCCGCCCCGGCAGCCGCAGCCCTTTGCGATTGGAAAAAGTGAGGGTGAAGGGCGGAGAGAGTGACATTCAGGGCGTTACATGGTTGCTGTTGCATCAGGAAGGAGAAAACATGGGCAAGGATGCAATATTACAGTGAAAAATACGACGTCACTTTGTTGATAGCCTGCTTTGCCCGCCCTGCCTTCCGCTTGGGCTATTTCTTCTCTAAAGGGGAATGGACGATTCAAAGAGGGTGCGTGGTAGATTGTAGATCTCTTTAAAAGTGCCTTTGAATGCAGAGATACACAATATACAGCTGGGATGGAAGGCGAGTGGTGCCAGGAGCAGGAAAAATGAAGGATGCATCCACACGGCTGCCGGTACCGGGCTGGGGAGGACAAGGAGGATGCGATAGCCACAGCACCACGTCTCCTCCCGGCCCAGCTACGTGAGAAGTGACAGACGAGCCTCCAGGCTGCCTGCACAGCATTGGAGGCATTTCTGCCTCCTCCCCACTTCTTCAAAGGGACAATGACAGGGCCAAACGCTCCCCAGAGCCCCGGGGCTGAGCTGCTTCGTCTGCAGGATACCCCCGTGTGGATTAAATGGCACAGAGCAAACAGCCCGCAGACCCGATTGCTGGGAATGCCGCCTCCTCCACACAGCCCAGCCTCGCCTGAGGAAGAGCTGCAGAAACTGGGAACTGCAAGCTTAATTCTGTTTCATCACAAATCTCAGTCGTTGCTAAGATTTAGAAATAGCTGAAGCAGTGAAAAACATACGAGGCATCCTAACCCAATAATAAGAGAAGTCTAATAGACTGCAAACACAATGGAGTGTTAAGTTAAAGGCCTGAAATAGGCAAGACTACCCTTTACCTTACTTGGGTGGTTCTTGCTGGGTCTCAAAGCATGCTGAAAGGAGAGACAACATAGTCTCCGAGACTTGCATGCCTATATAGAGTTCTGACGTTAATTGATGGTTGGAATTGTCATTTTATCCCTTACATGAATTGAAGTTACTAAGGAGAAAAGCCATTCTGATATGTGATACACATAGCCAATCTATTTTTACCAGGATATTTTATTAGTGATGATTTTAGTATTGCTTCATGTGCGGTTGTTTCCCCCAAGATCCCACTAGATGGTGCACTAATGAGAGTATAATGCACATTCCTTCCAAATTAAGGGCCTGCCTCGATTATTATTCCTGTCATGTAAACTCCACTGATTGATCCAGTCACTCCTGCTTTATAAAACTTCAGCAGAGATCACTGGCAGTTTTCCACCAAAAAACAGTACATCTTTTACTTTATGTTTTCAGAAATGCATTTTGCCTTAAAAAAGTGACCCTTCATCAGTGAGAATACTTTTCCTGCAGGTCACCTCTCGGGTACCTTTTTTTTTTTTAGGCTTAGAGGTAGGACTTAGTCATTGCTGATCAATGTTCATTTTCATTCTACGGAAACAAGGTATCCAAATGCTTTCCTAGTGAAGCTGTGTGCTTCATGAAGAAAATCCTGCTCCTCACCTGCTGTTAGCTCACACCATAAGCATCCACATTTTACTGCTAAATATCTCAAAGTCATGATTATTTAAAGTAACCAGTCAAAGAATAATATAAAAGCCTGAGAGGGAAAATTGGATTATAAAATAAGCTTTTCAATGAAATGTGTGTACTATAAAAATACCTAAATAGCCTTTGTAATAGAATCATAAAATAATTATGAATGTACAGTTACTAGACTATTGATCATATTTATTGATCAGAACTGCTAAGAGCATGGTATGCCTTCAGAATATTTTTGTTAACTCCTATAGAAGAGCCATTGACTGGGAGAATATGTCCCTTTTCACCCTTTTAAATAAAACCAGAAGATTCCCTCAGTTTCCTATTCTAGCAATGGTGCACAGACAGGGGCTGTAAAGAAGCCATGCCTAAGTGTTATCAGAGATGCTGATGCATTTGTGCCTCTAAATGCATTTCATTGGCTTGTCTCTAGGGCTCTCACACCAACATTACCTGGGGGTTGAATTAAGAATCATCATTCACCTACCTTTCCTGTTTCTTGTGGAACATAATCAGATTTGAAATGGTGGAATTAAATGGGGAAATGTTGAGCCCCTGCTACACACAGTCACTGCATACCATGGAAGATGCTTTGGATATTTACTGACTGAAGGTCAGAGTGTTTGCTATTTATATTCTTGTCATGTGTGTAAAACGAAAATGAAAGGATGTCCTGTTTGGGGATCCATGCCCAGTATGGTATATAATGTCTGAAAGAGATGGAAGTTTAGCTACACCAGCATAGTGTGATTTGAAAAAAGCACACCTTCTTTCTAGTCCAGTATCCAAATCAAACCCACCTGCCTGACTATTTCTGCCTCCCACCTCCTGCTCCTGCCCTGGCCCCTAATGAGCAGACACACAGGCCTGGCAGCGTGGGTGGCACAAGCTCCAGGGCCACCAGTGACGCAGGGATGAGGCACTCATTTCCATGCAGCTCCCGGGGCCAACACAATGCATGATGAAATGAAGGGGAGCCCAGCCCTGGCCTCATGTTCCTGATATGTGTCCTCTTTCCAAGGCATGAGCAGTGCCTGAGCAGTGCGTAATTTACTGTACAGGCCAACTTCATTCTCTGCTATCACATCTCACTTGCACACCTCTAGCTTCACATAGGAAGAGTAATGTTTTCAGTATTTGGCAAAGAGTCTGGCAGAGCTTCCCAGACAGTTATTACTGATGCATTCCACCATCAGCAAGAATTCCTGTTATTATCGTTGTCATCTCTGTTTGCTAATTTAATCAAAATATCCACTCCAGAACCTGAAATGAGATTAAGTTCCTATTATACCCAGGCCTGTACATAATTATGATGGATGATGGTTTCCAGCTTGAACAGATTTATGGGTTAATTATACTGCAGAATGACCTGTAAAACCTCTTTATTAAAAAAAAAAAGAAAGCATTGACCATTTGCATGTTATTTAGGCTTGCACTTGCTCTCCAGCAACAGCAATTAACATAGTAGCATATGTTTTAAATAAACAGAGCGTTCTATTCCCAATATTGATAATGTTTCTTTAAAAAAAAAAGAAAAAAATCACTACCAACTTATTTTCAAATCATTCTTTGCCTAACAGTTTAATTTTCAAAGACATGTTATACCTTCATCTGTAGTAGTGAAATGAGCTGACATTAATATTTCAAAGCCCAATGTTTAATTAAGTAGTGCCTGAAAATACATAATTTCTCCAACTTCAGACAGACTATTTTGAAGCAATTACAATTATAAAAGGCATAAAATGAAATGGCATTTCTTTTATTCAGATATAGAAATACAACCCTACAGAAGAAAAAATATTAAAAATAAAAGAATCTATGGACTGTAAGTTCAGCAATTACGTCTGATAGAATCTGATAGGTCTTCATTTGGAAAATGAGGTCACTGTTAAGAAACAATACTCATTATTTTACAGGTCATCATCATCTTTGTCCTCCTCTTCATTTTCAATTCATAATTACCTTAATTGCTTTCAGGAACCATGCAAAATAAAAGAAGAAGCTTACACAAAGGAATCCTGACAGAATTTGGTAAACCAAACACATATCAAAAGTAAGGGTACACATGGCAGAGCTATAAAGGTTAGGAAAATGTTTAACGATATTTCCAAAATGCAGTGTCAGAAAACCAAGAAATCTTAGCTTCTCCCAGAATTTGAGCAGTATTTCCTCCTCACTTTCCTGCTCTGCCATTGCTACTGTACGTATCAGTACTCTGGGTTCTGCTTTTCCCTTTCTCCATCATTCCAGCCTGCAGTTTAGTGAAAAAGGAGATCTAGCAACAATAACAAGATATTATGGCCCAATTCTCACATAGCAGCATAGATGGTGGTCACCCACTGAGTGACTAAATCTCGTCCACTGCCACAGAAGAAAACTATAAAAGCAGATTATGCAAAAGGACTCAAAACTTTTAAAAAAAAAGAGTGACTAATTGACTGCATTCATGGCATATACACTCTGTAATCTGTTGAGGACTGGTAGAAAATATCTCAAAAACTGATTAGCAACTTTGTTAACATTCTTTCTCTCTATAGCCTTGGCTGCAGTGAGTTCAGAGCAAAAGATGTTCATGTAGGTTATTAAAAGTGTCAATGTTGTTAACTCGCCCCCAGGACGTGACTCAGTTTAAGACTTGCAGATTTCTGTGTAGCTAAATGCCAAAACTTCTGTTATGTGCCTTGCTTAAGCCTGATGCCCCACAGAGAAGCATCTTGTGCCATTTCATATGCCCAGATGTGTCTCACCTAACTCTCAGCTACTGTGTAGGCATCTCAGGTTCCCTATTACGCCTTATGTGACATTTGGCAATTTCTTCATATTTTCTGAATGGCCACTGACCACTAGAACTGCAACTTGAACAGCCATTCCACTGTAGCTATAATCAGGACTTTAGATTACTTTAGACACTTACCCAAATTATAAACACCTACTCATAAATTTAAACAGTCTTAGTCTCAAACTCATCCCACAGTCTAGGTCTTCCAGTGTGTACCACAGCTTTCCTGTGTATTTCTGTGGCAATTTGGCACCAGAACTTTTATAAGAACTTTATTGTGCCCTTCACTCTTCAGCCTGATCCTGTGGGTTTGGTAACCTTGTTATAGAAAATCTGCAACTATAGGCAGTATGGGACAGGTACTTCTGCTACAGCATGAATAGACTGAGGAACAGTAGAAGCAGCTTTGTCTTCTGTTCCACGAAACAATAAATATTAATCTAACAAAATGGTGGGACATCAGACACTGGGAGAATGAAGTAAGATTGAATTACACTTCCACTCCAAGCACAAGGCCTCCTATAAGTCACATATGTAGAGCCTGATTCAATTGCCTGCTGCATGTTGTGAAAAACTTACCACTTTTCAACAGGCTGTCAGGCATCTGCTGGTCTCTTGCTGTTAGCTGCATGCCTCCTACAGCTGTTTTTTTTCTTCTAGTGTTTGTACTTTTTCTCCATCTCTTCTCATCTGATCATTGATAAAGAGACCGGTTCACAATTAAGAGAAGTGTCAAATAATGACAATTCACATCTTTCTAATTTGGAACAAGTAGAGATTTTTATCACCTATTAACTTACAATGTTAAGAATGCTATCACAAAACTTAACAATGCTTATCATACTGTTCCTTCTCTTTCTTCTTCAGACAAAATTTCTGTGTTCGGTCTCAAACTGAACTCTTGTTGAATGTGCTATGCAGCCTAGCAATCCACAGGATAACCCAAAAAAATTGGATGAGTTAGCTATCTGATATGGTTTAATCTGCAGTCAAGTCAGGCATAGCCAATGTCTTTTTTTATTGAAACTGCTGCACATAACCTCTAAGATCTAAATACCTCCAAGTAACATCTGAATGTCAGTTTCTTAAAATAGAAGAAGACAATTTCAGAGGATTATTGATTTTCTGAAGGCCATCATCAGTGCCCCTTTGCTGTGAAAATTTTTCCTTACAGCTACCAAAAGAGCCAATCTGGGATCTTTAAATTGAATGTAACAGTTTGAGAAAGCTATGGGCTTACTAAAATTATCTACTCAGAGCTAGAACACTCATATCTCAAATCATCAATCACAAGAATTACAGCCCATAGTGCTGGCTTTTGCTCTTCCTTAGTCGTGAGTAGTGATAACCTCTAAAGAAGTTGGTTGAGTGTTTTATTATTAATGCAGAGTGGTAGCAATGTGTGTAAAGTAAATACTTCCTGAGTTCCTTTTAAGATCCTGCTAGGTGTCGCACACCCCATCTCCCAGACAGGGGGTCTCCATAGGATATGGTGTGTAATTTCATATTTCTTGTACAAATGTAAAGGTTTGACCTTAAGCTTTGCAGCTGGAAAATTCTGGTCTAAAGCACTTGCAATAAGTTTCTCCACTTGCTGCATCTTATTTCTATGTAACTTTTGCTTTTATGTTTTCCTGCTTTTAGTTATATTGATCTGTTTTCTATCTATTGAACTGCTCATGTAGGACACACCTATATGATAAGCTTTAGAAGTAGTACCTCTGTGAGCAACTTAAACTATGTTAAAAGTCAATATGGAAAGAAAAGAAATCACTGCTTTCTCCAACTGTAGCATCTTTGTCCAAACCAGTCAGCTGTAGAGAAGGGTTTTAAAAAAGGATAATTTAGTTCAGAAAGTCAATAAAAAGCTATTTTGTCTCTTATCTTTGAAATTAACAACTCATATATTTACTTCACTCTAGGATTGTCTTAATACAAAAGAAAATGTTCTTTCTTTCAATTTATTGATCTTGTTATCCTTTGTCTCCTTTCTTTTCATTTATGAAAAATGTTCAGATATTAATCTCATAATAAAGTGAAAAATACCAATAGTTCATCATATTCAAAACATAATATTTCATAAGTTTTTCTGTACAAACTTTTTTTTTTCTGATTTTGATCCCAAAGTAGAGTTTTTAGTGGTTATTGATGAATTAGAGATATTGCAAAATATTGACAATAAATGTCAAAATACACATAGAAAAGAGCTGAATACTTGACTGTGACAGTCTTTGGGTCAATGCAGAAGAATTAATTAATAACAGGTGTTAAAAGTAATCCCTAAACTGCACAAGAATTCTGCAGGTACAACTAATACAGCCCTTCTCCAGAGTTTCCAATTCCCTTTGCTGTTGTTTGCAGTAAGCAAAACATGATTCATCTAGGAATAATCTAACCAAAACAAGCAAGGTGTTACCAGGACTTGTTAATTCACATTTCAGAAGAAAAATTAGACACTTAGGCTATTTTAAGCTGATAGAAAAGGAAGGGAGAGGGGAAGGTAAGGCGGTGTACTTCACAGCACAGGCAGAACAAAATGAATGAAGAATTAATATACTGAAATACAAGCCACCAATTAGTCCAGCCTGTGGAAAGGACCAAATGGCCTTCAACAACTTGAATATGGCCCATCTAAAGCTGCCTTTTCACACTGAGCAATATTTTAGGGGTAGAAAAAGGGCTGAGGTGGCTGAACTGGACTGGGGAGGGGTTAGAGAGAGCAAGGCAGGTCAAAGCAGGCTTCTACAACCCCTATATTCTGCTGGTTCCAGGCACCACTCTGACCTGCAGCCAGACTGCTGGTCCCAGGCTGTGCAGATACCACTCACAACCTGCAATTTCCACCAAAGGAAGCAGAAATGGCCAATATAACTGCCTGCAATTCCTTCCTTGCTTGTCCAGTGGTGAATCTGTGGGATTAGAGGTGACATTCTGGTCCAGGATTTCTCCATAGACTTTAAACATAATTTTAAAACTCTGTAGAAACACATTTTCTTCCTTTCTGAGTGTGCATGTTGCACGGCTGGTCATGTTGCTTGAATGAAATACTGATTTCTGCTAAATTGTCACAGTGAGAAATAAAAATCACTGTCACTATTATTATGGGCTGATAAAAAAAAAAATTATTGGCCCATAAAATTAGAAAAGGCAGATGTACCAGAATGTTTTGCATCACCAAATAGTGTCATCTTCCATCTGTACTCGCACACTAAAATAGCTGCATAGCAGCACCCAGTCATCGCTGTGGTGTCCTGTCTGTGGGAAAGGAGTGCAGTGCAATGACCACTGGGGAGACGTAGCTGAAGCTTTGCCCATGCAATCTTTGACAAATAGTATACTGTTTTTATTTATATTTCATTTATTCCCTTGCTGAAAAATCTAACCTTTAATTTCCTTGAGGGAATGTTTCCCACCTTCCTAAATGATAACTTATTTTCATAAGGAATGCAATGTAGCACATGGAAAGGCAAGCAGTTTTCCAAATGTAAGCCATCATACTGTAAATAAACCCACATTTAAAATATTTTTCAGCTACAGAATGAAAAATTACTTTTATAAAATCGGGCTGAGATTGGTTTACCGTGTCTGCAGTCCTGTGAGTAAGTAAAAATGATGGGAGTGCTTTCAGTTGGAAGAAGTTTTAGCTCTGTTCTCATCCCCTAACTCATTTGGAATGATTGGCGTAACTAGGGTGCTAATTTTCAACTACCTCCTGTGATTTAAGCATGGGTGCTTCCACTGACTCATGGATACAAAGGTTCTCCAGTGTCTTGGCTGCGTACTTGTGACAGTGTACACGCAGCAGAGAATCTAGATAATGTATCCTGTGCATGTTTCAATGTGCTGGGTCATTTCCCAGAATGTGGCACAATATTTCTTTGGTTATTGTATTGTCTTGCTGGATCTAAATCCACCCACAGGTTACCTGTTACTATATGTGACAGTAAATGCAAATACCAAAAAGATAAAGGAACCTATATAAATATTTGCAAAGTTTTCTGAAAGGAATTCCAGGAGTTGCTAATTAATTTAGAAAAAATAGAACAGGAAGGCAGTGGAGTACACTGAAAATAGTAGTCTGAGTATTGCAACTGCAGTGACTGTTTTCAAAGTGTTTTTCCATCAAATGATAAAAGCATAAAATATAGACCTGCAGGCAGAGCTGAAATAATCCATCCAGAAAGTGTCATTGCACAAGTCCTTAGGTGCTGAGAAGTTAGCAAAAATATAAACTATTGGAGAAAAGTAGTCAAGAACAACAAAAAAACCCAACCAATGAACCAACAACAGCAAAAATGTCAAACCAAAATTGTACAAGCCAGCTAGTATCTAACCCCGAGAAAACAAAGCTAAAGGTGAACAAGAATAAAACTCAAAAGCTATCTAAGAAAATTGCTTCTTTCACAGGGATGGTGGTTCTGGTGATCTAAGGAAATGGGTGAAAGATGGTATCATTAGAGTCAAGAGAGAGAAATCAAAGAGGAAGGTGAGGTGCTACACACAACTGCATCACAAGATGTGCAGGGCTTGTAGGAGGGAGCCCAAGGTACTGGTGTGATTTCATGGAGCTGGCTGTGCTGTGGGCCTCAGTGTGACACTGGAGAAATGTCAGTTTTGGCCATGGAACAGACCAGAATTCACTCTCTTGCTGGGAGAGTGAATTTCTAGAGATGATGGATGGAAGCACTCACAGACATATTTCCCACCATTTTGGACAGGATGTTTCCACATCTGTACATGCATGTAGCACAGGGCAAAGCCCACACTTTGCATTTCTAGGCCCTGAAATTGTTACAAAGTCAGACAAATACTACACCAGCTGTGAGCTCCAGAGCCTGGATGAAGTCATGACTTGGCAACTTGAGGTATTCAACAAAGTATTGCAACACAGTCAGTCCTGAGGAAAAAAAAAAAAAAAACATATTAAAAAAATACTTATACATTGAAGAAAAAGATTTGTTGGGGAAAGTGTTCTAGGGAAAAAGATGTCCTTTAGTACACAATCCCTTCTTTGAATCTTTTTTCTCCATCCTGCATTTTAGTGGAAATGAGTAATTAACAATAAAAAGGGTGATTAAAAATAAAAGTGAAAATATTCCTCTTTTCCTACAGGAAAAACTGGAAAGTTCTTGGTTTATATATGGCTAAAAAGATTCATGGCTGTCTTTTGAGAAACTGCACATCCTTTCTAATGTCAGTGTTTGCTGTAATGCTTCAGCTCTGTTGCTGCTGCAGCCATTAAGGATGACACACAACTGATCCGGAAGGAAGACAATTTGATTAGGTTCTGTAAACAGAACAACAAATAAATTACTGTAATGTATTTCTGTTAAAGCTGTATATGCCCGTTTGTCAAGAATTTCTTGAAATAGTTTCTCTCATTTACCTAATTTTCACTAAAGCTGATTAGAATGTTGCAGGGTTTTTTTGTTAAAAAAACATTGTAGCTGAAAAATGGATGCTATTAAGAACTAATTTACCTGAACTTATCTGACTTCTTTGGCATATTTTAGTTTTGAGTAGAAAAATTAATGCCTGTAAACCAAAATTTTAAATTTGAATTTTGAAGAATTAATTTTGAAACTTTATGCTAAAAGATCAACACAGAGCTTGCAAAAATGAAACCAATCTATTTCTTGAAGTTTTTAGACGGTGTTTTTTGCAACTCAAGGATATAGCTTCTTTTTTCTTTTTTTTTTTACCCTGTCTTAATATAATGTGCTGCAGACACTTTTTGTTAAAGCTGTTTTTGCCAGGGGACTCCACAAGAGGGTAGGAAATCCTCAATGTTTAGGCTGTGACAGAATAGATTGGAAGAATAAAATAGAGTTTAACTATTCTGACCACAAGCAGGCACTGCAGAAATACCTGCGAGTTCCTGATCAGCAAATCATTTGAGGGTAAAAATATAGCACTTTTCTGAATAAAAATCACTGTCTTTGAAGAGAGCTCTGAATGTTGCTGTTTGAGGCATTGCAACAGGGAGGCTGAGTGCAGATTTCCTGGGTGGCATACTCTTAACCACATCTAGCTGTCCTGTACGTTCAAACTTGGATGTACCAAAAAGGAAAAGGACCATGGAAGTGCTCCTAGACCGAGGTCCTCATCTGTATGTGGAAGCTTAAAAGCTTCCTCTGAAAACCAGAATTGTCCTTCCTCTGAGGGCAATGTCAACTCCTGCTGGAATCAAGACATCCTAACCATTCTGGCTGATTCCCTGAGGAATAAGAACACTATTTGATATAGACCAGAATTCATGCTAAAAAACAGTCCACTGTGTAGTGTGGAAAAATAGATTAATGTATGATAATGTTTTTCAGGAAAAAAAAAAAAAACCAAACCAACCTCTCCAAAAACCCATCAAAAGAAAACCAAAAAAAAAAAAAACACAGACAGTTTTATTCCCCTGTGTACCAGCAGGTGTGGTCTGCAGGAAAAAAAAACACCTTTTATTCTGATGCACTAGGTTTTGTGCCAAGCAGTGGGGTATTTTTTAGCAGCAAGTTTAGCACCAGCATTAAGCTTAACAGCAGGGAGAACAACATGGCATGCCACAAAGTCACTCGAGAGCCAAATTACACTATCTGATAGGTCTGTAAGAGCCCTTGGCCAGAAGAAGTACTAAAGACCTACTGACAGGTTGCAAGTAGTTTAGCAAAACTAGCTAATACTCATTTAACATCCAAGGGCATACATTGAACACACAGAAGGACATGACACACTGAAACCTCACAGACAGGCCAATATTATTCCCTGAAGATGTGCTGTCTAGGACAAAAGTTGTCACTGTAGGAAATGTAATGTACAGGGTTGATTCTAAATTATTTATGCTGAATGTTAAGGAAGTAATTTTATCGTTACTTAAATGTCTCCAATTGCGTTGTGTGTCACCAGCTAGACATTTAATACTTACAAGATCTTTCAGAAATAGCTAAATGTTTCATTAGAGACTTAGACACCTAACATTTATGTTAGACACCTAACATACATGCGACTAAAAGAAGGGATAATAAGTTTAGATAATAGCAATGGCTCTTTCTTTGTCAACCAGACCAGTCATTTCACCATAGAAGTTAATAAACTTTAGTCTTTGTCTAATGAAAAAAAGATTAGTCAAAAAGTGCTTACAGGCAGACATAGTTTTTTTCTGAATTAAGTCTTCAAGTGCAATGTGTGGAAGTAGCATCGCAGATAACGAAGATGATCAGAAAATCTGCAGAAATAGAATTTCACAGAATATTGTGTCTAATGTTTGACTGCATCTATTTTCTCCCTTGTTGAATGGATATTAATGCATTGTAGAGGACAGAGAGTGCAGAGTGTGCACTGCCTAGATGAGTTAATGATTTAAGAAAACTCATACACAGCAATATTTACACATTTTGACAGCTCATTTTTTCTGTTTGAAGACTGCATTAACATATTTTTTATCTAGGAGTTTAAAATACTCCATTTTGGAGTGACTCTTTCCTTCTGAGGTTTCTGGAAGGGTCCTGGTTGGACAGTTGGTGCTTCTCCTCTTTTTCCATCCTCTTTTCCCATCCTCCTGCCTCTGGTATCCGAAGGACCATGAGATTTGGACACAGGAGGCACCACCATCCATGAGGTGCTACATCAAAACTTGAGGCACTAAGGCCTCAAGGCAGGATACAGGCAGCAGTTCAGGACTCTGACAGTTGCTGTCAGTTTTGTACAAAGCGTGGATAGAAGGTGACATTACAAATGGTCTGCACTGGTGACAAAAGGAACAGATGAAAGTTTACTGGTGAAACAGAGCCTTTCTGGAATAATTGCTTTGCACATGTTTTTGCAGAGGTTAAAATATTTGAAATCACCCAGAGGGGAATAATTTGTTTTGCAAAAGTAGCCATCTGGAAAGTGTTTAACAAGGTCACTAATTAATGTGTTGATAGAGAATTTGACAATACCCTTTGCACTTCATTTGCATTCTGATTTCTTTGAGACTGCATAAGGTATATTCTGCTCCACCAGACCTAACTCATAATCTGATTGGACAACAGCATCAGGTATTTTTTTATGCTTTCCTAATTTATTCATGTCTTGGGTTCAAATAGAGTCCCTGTGGCCTCATTAACACATCTAATTTGCACATCACCCTCCCACTGGGAAATAGCCTTACTCAGTCTGTGATTAGAGCTAATGAGAGAAAGTAACCTGGAACTTCATTACGGTCACTGTGCCACACAAGGCTCTCTGTAAATAGAAGGCAAGGAAGCTCTTTGGGAAAGTGCCCCCTTTAGGTAAGAGGACACCAGAGGAAAAAGGTGTTTCTGGAATTTTCTGAGTTGGGCCAGGCACAAAGTTGACTTATATTTTAGTTTATTAAAAACAAAGAAGACAGCCTTCTAGGGGTAGGTGAAGCTTACCAGCAATCTGTATGTGGAAACACCTTCTTCTGCAGAGAATAAATATTGGTGACACCTTGGCTAGACTGCCTTGCCCAGACAGTGTTTCATCTGTACACTGAAAATTTCTTTTACTATTTCCCCTCACGCTAAATAGATTATGGTGGTCTTATGCAGCCACAATGTTTTGATGCCCTCTCTACTGGTTTTGGCTGGGAAAGGGTTAATTTCCATTTTAGTAGTTTGTGGGGTGTTGTGTTTTGGATTTGTGATGAAAGCAGTGTTGATAATACATACACAATCCCCATTCAAGCTAAGACTGAGCAGTGCTTACACAATATTACGGCCTTGTCTTTGAGTAGCCCGGGGGTGCGCAACAGTTTTGGAGGGGACATGTGAACCCAGCTGACCAGAGAGGTACTCCACACCAAATTATGTGCTCAGCAATAAAAACCTTGGGGAAAGAAGAAGGAAGTGGGGTGTTGGGAGTTACAGTGGTTTTTTCCCCAAATAACCATTACATGAGGTGGAGCTCTGCTTTCCTTGAAATGACTGAAGATCTGCTTTGTGGGTGGGAAGTAGTGATTGATTCTTTAATTTGCCTTACTTGCATTCATGGCTTTTGCTCTACCTATTAGACTGTCTTTATCAGCAATTTTTCCCACTTCAGGAATGTGGCTCTGGATTCTATGGGTTTATAAGAATTAGCTTTTCAGTAGGGTCCAGGCACTGTCTTTAGGCACATGCTCTATTTGAACTACAGTCTGTCCTACAAGAAAGTTGGGATCCTACTCATTCGTAAACTCCTCCTGCAACCAGAAAACAATGTCTGAGAGATACCACAACAAGTTACGAAAAGAAAATTACCAACTGCAAGCTCTGGTACAGCTGGAATTGTCTGGAATATTTCCAGATTTTCAGGGAGATAGGGTTATAAGGAAGAAAGGGAAAGAAACAGCTTTGTTAACTTCCTGAAGGGACTGCATTAACTTGTGCTGATCTTACTAAATATACTTTAAAATGCCTTAGATTGCATTTGTTATAGAGGATCTATCTTTCCTTCAATCTAAATTATGACCAGACAAAAGGAGGTATCACCTGGCAGCACTTCTGAAATCGTCACTTTAAAAGAGATCAAAGTGTCCAAGTGATCACACATTTTATTTCAGAAAGTAACACTGTGAGGGTGAGAATGTTAACTACAGCAGGGCCAGACTCACTGGAGATGAAGGAAGAAAATAATTACCTATTATTTATCAGAAAGATATTTAAAAAAAAAATCTTGCTTTATTTTTGTGAGATTAAGTATTAAAGTAGTCATATTGTCATTAGTAAGGATCCACAGTAGAAGTGCTGATGTAGTGTACATTTCATTGTTCCTTCTTTTGTCATTTTTAGGAGGGCAAACTTTACAAGATGGCAATAAAACAGTAATATACACAATTTCAGATCTTGATACTTTGCCCTGCTGAAATATATCATCATTCAACTTCCAATCTTTTCAGCATAGAGTGCTTCAGTACTCCATAAAGCCCACAAAACAAAGACAAGATACAGATATGATGCACTTTTACAAGGAACACAAATGGAGGACATACTGCTCAGTATAGCTCTTAGTTTAGTACAGAGTCATCAATTTCTCTCCATGGTCTTTTCTCAGCTACTGATCATTTCCTGCCCACTCCCAGTGCTGTTCCTTCATGATTCAGCTGAGTTCAGTCACAGAAAATCTTCACAATTCTCTATATGCTTTCCTCAAAAGCTCTTACAGCATTGCCATGAGACAAAATAACTTGTCCAAGCTAAAAAAAAAGTCTCTAAGATGCAACATAGCAAATAATGTTTTACATCTAAACAATCACTAGATAGACATAATTTTCTGGCATTCTTGGCTGCAATGCAGCTTTTTTGCAATTGCTTTTCACTTCAAACTTCATATTTTTTCTTGTCTTTTATCTTCTTAAACGTGCTTTGATCTCATTAAGCAGCAAAGCCTTTAAGTGGCAAACTCATAAGTGACAAGTACTAGTTAAAATGGAAACAGAAAGAGCAGCACAACCTTTCTCTGTCTCACCTTCCCTCCATGGAGTGTGAGAGTATGGCTGGTTATTGGTCTGTTTTGAGCTCTCCACACATATGGAAGGGGAAGGACAAAACTTAGGGAGCTTTGGGTTATTAGCCAAAGATGCCAAAAAAATCCAAAGGAAAAGGTTTCTCTGCTCTTTCTAGAGGAGAACACAATGAACATGAATATTGTCATGTAAACATACCTTGTTCAAGAAATTATTCTGTTGTGTCAGAATATTTTTTTTAATTATGAATATCAGGGATATAAACTTATATACGTTTTGTTGGTTTTTTTTTAATGGGACTCTTGCTCTTCTGTGCATTGCAAGTAAATAGATGTAATCAAAACACCACATACAAAACCCAGTCTGGAATGAAAGAATACGTAAAGCACAATGGTTGTTTATCTGCTTGAGCTACATTTGATAAATAGGCAAACAAATTTTGGAAAGAATTTCCTTCCTTCACAGCTCTTACATCTGGGAGTTCAGCCTCCAGGCAAAAGTTCAAAGCCATGAATCCAACCATTTAAAGCATATTAGTCTGAGAACAAATGAGTCCTGGAAGAGTCCCGTTGAAAAACTTTTCCTAACAGAATAATCTTCAATGCCCTGCGAAACCACATGTAAAAAAATGCATAAACAATTGGGTTAAGTGTAGAATTTAAATAGCCAAACCAAACCAAAGCATCAATGAAAACAGGAGGTATCACGTAATTCATGAATGGATTGGTAGCTGTAAAGAAGAAGAATGGACTCCAGCAGATGAGAAACACTCCCATTATGATGCCTAAAGTCTTAGCAGCTTTCCTTTCTCTACATAATGAAATGTGGTGCTTCATTTCGAATTGCATTTTTTTTCTGCTAATTGCGTTGATGGATCTTGCCTGCTTCTTGGCTACAAAGTATATTTTCCTATAGATGCACAGCATAACAAATCCAGGGATGTAAAAAGACACTATGGAGGCCACAATACCTGAAGCTTCACTAAAAAGGAGAAAGCATCCTCCTGCACAGTGGACATGATTATAAGTCTTTTCTGCCCCTCTCAAGTTTAGGTCTAGAAAGATCATCCCAAAAGCAAAAGCAGCAGGGACCATCCAGCTTATACACACCATGACCACGATGACAAAAATATTTATCTTTGATTTGTATCTTAAAGGGTCACACACAGCATAGTAACGGTCGATGGATATGAAGGAAAGATGGAAGATAGAAGCTGTGCTCAGCATAATGTCCATGCTCGAGTGGATCTTGCAGAAGAACTCCCCAAAATACCAGCAGTGCTCAACAGAGCGCACCATGCTGCAAGGCATGATGAAGAATCCCAGCAGGAAGTCTACTGTAGCCATTGAAAGTATCAGGAAATTTGTAGGTGTGTGGAGCTGCTTGAAATGTGATATTGAGATGATAACTGTCAGATTTCCAACCACTGTGGCCAGAATAATGCAAACCATGAAGATGTACATGGAAATACGGATGCTGTTTGACCAGCTGCTCCTTATGCAAGAGCCATTTATGGATTCACAGCACAATTGCATCCTTACTGGGGTCTCAAATCCACATAGCTATGTAGCACAAGTACTGTTTTTCCCAATTCTAAGATATGTTTACAACTGATTTTCCACTTTCTAGATGGAAAGAGCTGCAGGGAGAAAAATAAAACGACATTGTAAACACCTTCATTTGGTTGGATGTGTAGGAAATTCACATTTCATTTGTTATGAAGGATAAAAATATTTTGTAATTACATTTAGCAGAATTACACTTATATCATCTGACTTCCCTGGAAATGGGAATCTCCTTTGATAAAATAAACTGCACAATAGCTTGTCCTCACACCAAGACAGCAGTGACTCTGAGAGGCCTGCACTGGGCAGTGCCTTTTCCAGTGGGCAGATGAAAAGCCCTTTTCAATTTTTCCTGTTTGTGTTTTCAGTCCTAGTCCTCTTCAATATTAGCTGAAGTGCTGTATCTCCACTTTGCTCTTGAAAGTTGGTAATTTTAAATTCTGAAGCTCCCTCAACAACTTTTTGGATACAGAAGTCCAAAACCTACATGTCTAAAACAGAAGCTGAGGATTTCATGCATGACCTCTCCTCCAGCCCTGCCCTGATAGTGATGACTGGACAGATCAAGTTTTACTGGAAAATCCTTGCAGTCTCTAGCTGTAAATAGAGATGCAAGAAAAAGATCTTTTGCTGACAAAATAAAATGGAAGAATCTGACTAATCTAAAACATTATCTGCTGTATAAGCAATTTTTTTTCTGTTGATCTCTAGTTTTTTTCAGTGCTAGGAGTTTAGCGTTACTATGATTATTGATTATATTAATCTATTTTTTAGCTAAGGCACAAACATGGAGAGAAGCATTTTCAGAACATAGATATAGTTTGCATCTAAGGACACATATATCACTGTCCTCTTGTGTAGGTAGTAAGTTGCTCTTTGTATGAAAACTTTTAATGAAAGTACTTAAGCACTTTGCAAGCAATATTTATTTCTGAAAAATCTGTTTTTCTTTTAAATAACAGAAAGATGGTGTTGTGAAAAAATAGAGATCATTAGCATATATTGTTCAGTAGCACTATCATTATGGTATAAAATGGTTGCCATACTGGCATGGCAATTCAGCCAGTACTGATTTAACCCACTTGCTTTGGGATTTAGTTGCCTCTAGTTATTCTGGATAGAACATAATAAAAAAAAAATTCCCATATTAAACCAAATGTTATTACAAACACACCATGGCACTGGAAATGGAATGAACACAGGCAAAAAAAAAAAAAAGCTAGCAATAAACTTGACAGCTACAGCTAAACAGCCTGTGTTATACAGAGGGATTTTGCAAGTAGGGCCAGGCAGTGGCACCCAAGTGCCAGGGATAAGGTTCACCCAAAGTCACTCTCAGGAGTGGGGAACATTTGGAGTGTGAGTATATTTATGTACTGTTTGGGATGCTTTTCATTTCCCCTTTTTTTAAGCCCAATAAGATGTAAATGTGTAACACAGATTTTGAACTTCATTTGTTCTGTATGAAACTATAAATAAATTAAATGATTGTATTAAAACACTCTATGAAGCCAATCAAAAATAATTAACATTCTATCTCTAGTTTTCCTTTAAGATTTAGAAGATTGATAACTTCTCTGTGCTTTCTGATAGATAAACTGTTTAGCCTAAAGAAATATGATCTGCCCTGAAAACAGGCTTTCTTAAACAAAAACAAACAAACAAAAAAAAAAACCCACCCACAAGGATTTCTTTTTTAATTTCTTTTTTTAATAAAAGAAAGTAGAAATTCAAGCCAAAGGATGGAGAAAACTGAGATCAAGTGTGTGTCTTCGCATTACATGGAAACAAATCAAAACACGTGGGGCAAACTGTTCAAGTGAGCTGAACTCTGAAGAAGCTTTCAAGAAGAAAGCAAATGATTTCCTTCCATATATAGTCACAAAGGTTAAAATGTAATAAAATGGAAATACAAAGAAGCATACTCTTAAAAACCTCTTCTCTTACCTTTGTCACTTCATGCTGGGTGGAAGTCTGCTCTTGACGCTCATTTGTTTCCTGCTGATTGAGTGGCACTTCTTCCTTTTAAAGACCATCTCAGAAGGCAGCTGATCCTCTTCAGCACCATTGCAGTTCTGGTAACACAAATTTTGAGAGAACAGGCTTTTAATCCACAGCTGGAGGAGCCTGCAGAAACTCCCGTGTGTTACTGGGGCATGCTGGTGTGATGAGCAGCGTTCTGGGCTGTTTGACTCAGGAGCAGCTGTTGATTTGAATAGTAGCTCAAACTGTTTATTTTGTCACCCACACGGAGAACAAGATTGTGGCTGTGGCTCTCATACTCGTTTAATGGGTCTTATTTATAGGTAAATTGAATTGATTTTAAGTATGTTTACTTGTTTGATTAAGTTTTACGGTCATATTGTGAGTGACCCAGTATTATCTGAGCAAAGAACAAAAGACACTATGTAGTCTACCTCCTGTAAGCTTTTAAAATATAGCAAAATACATAAGTATAAGTTGGTTACAGAAACATGTAAGATTTCCTTGGAAAGGTATAATGTAGACAGAGTGACACGTTGTGCATCTACCAGCCTAGCTATGATTACTGAGCAAACAGGTTTAATCTATCAGCTCACCAGCTAACAGCTATTTGCAAGATACTGCTATTGAAAATGTGTTTTAAGTAAACACCTTCTATTGGCTGTACCAGAGCCACGGATGAGAAGCCTCAATTGTTTGCTCCACAAAGGACCATGCAGCCTTTTAAAACAGTGATACTGCTGAATGTAAAAAAGTGTTATTGAGATGACCATTTGCTAAAGCCCAGCTAAGCTGGGTGCCTCAAGGGCATATGCAACAAGGTGGGTTAGGATACTGCTTTTTGCAAATTCTTCTGATGACCTGGGTTAGCTACTTTATTATGTGCACAAAAATCAAAATGGGTGCATGCAACTCAGTTCTTTTATTTTTTTTTTTTGAGGCCGCTCTCATATGCAGCCTGAGGTTTTGCACCACAAGGTTCTCTTTGCTATAAAAAGAGAGTTTGACAACTTAAAAAGTGCAGAAACAATGATCAGGCTGAGAGAGAAATCACTGGAGAGTTTTGAGAGGATATGCTGAGGAGAGGATTCAGGTCCAATTCTTCAGAGCTGGGGAAAAGTGAAAAAGACATATTAGGCCCCAAATACTGGTCTGTGAAAGAGGCTTTCACCCTTCTGAGATGCTCTGTGCTGCCTCAGAGCCAGGCACTTCTCTTTGAGGAGTGAAGGTTTAGGCCTTGGTAACTACTGCCTTGACACATATGCATTTTATAGGAAGGTAAAATTTAGGGGAACAAACCCATGTTACATGACTCTGTACAACTCATTGTTCTAAAGAAGTCATCTCATTATGGGCACTCAGTCCAAGGCCATCCGTGCATGCACACAGGGCTCTCCCACCACGCTCTGTGCCTTGAGTAAGGCAGGGCCAAAATTCAAGGGCATTTTCTGGAATGGCAGCTCTGCTTTAAGTGCCTGTTCCAGAGGCAGTTCTCCGGCAGCAACCTGCAAAACTCTGGGAAGCCTTCCCCTGCCCTGAGTAGGTGTGCCCAGCTGCAGAAGGGCAGTCTGCAGCCAGCCATGGAGGTTTGTCACCATGATATTTTCTGAAAAATCCCTTCACCAGGATTTTTCTCCTGAGAAGCTGAGAAGCCTCAGAAAAGAAATGTAAACAATAATTATCTGATTGCTTGGAATGTGGTCTGGAGGTTGCTTACCAACAGGTACATTTTTGATTGGTTCCATGTGAATTGTTTTTACTTAATGACCAATCCCAGTCCAGCTGTGTCAGACTCTCTGGTCAGTCAGGGTTTTTATTATTCATTCTTGTTTAGCCTTCTGATGTCTCCTTTCTCTTTCTTTAATATAGTTTTAGTATATAATTTCTTTTAATATAATATAATATCATAAAATAATAAATCAGCCTTCTGAGAACTTGGAGTCAATTCTCATCTCTCACCTCATCCTGGGGACACTCCCAACACTGCAAAATTGGTGACCCTGAATGAGTGATACCCCAACAGAGGGCGGTTTTTGCTTTGCCTCCTTCTGTGCCCAGGCTGTGTGTCTGGTCAGGGAGCGCTTCCCTCCATCTCCTGGCTTGCAATAAAATTGCACCACAAGACCCACACGTGTCAGAAAGGAGTGAACCACAGATCTAGGGGGAGCTGTGAGCATGGGAACGGTGATATTTAGTGGTATGTTGGTTGAAATTAACATAAAGCAGGAGGTTCTGATATATCGAGATAATTAAGTAATCAAGCAGGCCAAATTGTCAACTAATTTAGAGTGAGAAGGAGCACTGTGGTAACAAGCTTTCACTCTATTGGTGCACATGCTTCAAACAGGCATTTTCTCATGCCTTAATGCTGCTGTGGAAAAAATATTCCAAATATTTATGTCACAAAAATATTCTCAGACTTGCTCCTTAAAATATCAAAGAGAAACATGCCAAACTCTGGGGTTTTTTTTGAGAAATCAAAGCACTTACAAATTGTCAGTGTTTAGCAGTCTTGTATCTGTAGTATAGTAAAGCAGTTATACATCAAAATTCAAACAAAAACCTTTTCTACAAAATTGCTGCTGTGGATTTTTTCCTAAAAAAAAAAAAAAAAAAAAAAAAAATCTGCTATAAGTAGTTTCCAGAGTTTTGTAAAACCAAAACAGAGAAATGTCACAATGTCTAGAATACTGTGGGTCATCTACACTCCTTGTTTGTCTGTCTTTAAAGCATAAAGTAATTAAAATGGAAAACAGCACAGAAGGGAATGGAAATAACACTTTTTTCAGAAAAACTATTTGAAAAATGTGTTGAAAAGTTATCTTGTCCTTACACAAAACTGTGGAAGGGGACACTGGAAGTAGGAAAGAACAGAAAAGGACTTGAGAATGAGAACTGTTACTGTGAAAAAAATGTCAGGAAAGCACTGGTTTCTACTGTGATTAATTTAGCTTGCCTTTCTGTGGTCAACCAGTAGAAAGCTTCTCATCTTCACACAGTTCATTTTAAAAACTGTTTCTCTGTTAGGGGAACCATGGAGGCTGTAAGATGACCCTATGGCTGAAGAGGAGTTTTGAAAGTGTATAACTCCACTTATCTTGTATGCATTTCTTAGGGGGGAAAAAAAAAAAAAAAAAGAGCACAATATAAAAAAAATCTTCCTAAGTTTCAATTTACATGCTTGAAATCTAGGGAGAAATGCTCAAATTTCCAATAAGCGAGTGGTACAAAATAATTATTTCTTTATAGAAATTAAACAAGAAAGTCTTGCAACTACTAATCTGAATGCTTCTTCTGCAAACCTGGCATAGTTCCACTGAAGACAGTCTGAAATCAGCCCAGATTTGTACCAGGGGAATTTGGACAATAGATGAGATGATTGAGCTGTAAACATTTTCCCACGGTTCCTATTCCTAGTTTTCAGTAGAAAACCTCATTTTTCCTTGCCAAGTAAAGCCAGCTGTTTATACAGAGTAATGCAACACTGGTGTTCTTTCTGCAAGTATAGTGCTTAGGCTAAGGACTATAAATACAAATTCCAACATAAATGCAAACCTCTGAAATGCAGAGAGGAGTAAGAAATTCCAAGAAAATAATGTTTTAATAGCGAAGCAAAACACATCCATCCAAAGCCAAGAAACGATCTCTGCACAGGGATTCTACATATTTGGTAGTCTCAGTAAGTAATGCCATAACGTGGTCCGTTGCCTTCACTCTGCAGCAAAAGCTTCTCTCAGGGCTCCTGAGGGCAGGAGCAGCCCCTTGCCTCTCACTCCAGCAGGGCAAGTGAATCCTTGCAGCTGCTGCACAGAGCAGAGGCACAGCAGAGCAGGTCCCTTGTGCCTTGCCAGTGCTTCTCTGCACCCACCAATCCAACAGGAACAATCTGCAGCTACTGACTGTAACTGCTTTGTTGGTATTTGCTGGCCTCTGAACACCACCTCCAAAAAGACAGAGGAAGGAGGCACTGAACAGTAAAAAGGTACAATCCCATTCTGCATCTTCATGGCTCTCTAATAACTTCATAGAAAGGAAAGAGCCTTACTGCGAATTCATAGCTGTGTGTGAAAAGAGTTTGCCCCCAGCTATGCTTTTCTTTCAGCCAATGGGAATGAATGGCTTTTTAAATCATACTTTAAATCATACTTACTGCTGTTGGTGCTATTGCTGTTCACTGCAGAAAGAACTGTGCAGAATAACAACCATTATCTTCAGTGCTAACCAGAGGAGATTCATCTTTGAAAGAAAATTACATCCCAGACTAGCAGATCAGCAACTCACCGTATTCTGGACTGCATGCCTCGGAGATGATACGGCACAGGAGTCACTTCCTCATCACCAACCAACACAGGCTGCAGATACAGCATGGAACTGACTCATCCCACACCAATTCTCCCAACTAAGTGGCTGCATGCTTGGTCTGACTGGTTCACAGCCTGCTGGGAAAATCTCATCAACAGGATGACGTAAGTCTTAAATATCCAGAAAAGATAAGCATGTAACAGTGGCTCATGCCACTAGCATATGCAAAGATGAATCAATTTAAAGTAAGCTAAAGCCAGGCTTCTTTCATGAAAAGAAGCATACAAAGTGAAGGAAACATTTATTGTGGTCAAGGAACAGATGGAGCTAATAGCACTGAACAGTTTTTAAGATTGCCCAATATTTCACTTCCTCCTTTCAGTTTTGTGTGATGTTGACAAACTTTAACACTTTCAGTTATCTTTAAAAATTTGATCTATCCCAGAGAGGATATTTCCCAAAAGCTCTAAGCACAATAATTTGACAGTATCTGACAACAAGACTGATTAAAAGATATTGTTTCCTTCTAATGAAAAATTTTGCTAGCTGTTTATTTGTGATGCTCAGGTGTTTATATGATTATGCTTTGTAGCAGTGACTTAAGAGCTGCTGCTTTCCTATTTATATACTTTTACCATACCAGAGAACTATACCTGTAGCTCAATGACAGCATCCCCCATCCTTAAACAGTAGTTTTAGTATTGCTATGGAGCCCAGGAAGGAGCATCCTTCCAGGAAAAAAAAGTAATCCCAGAGAAAAGAACTGACCCACCCACTTTGGGTCAGTTTGTGTGTATCCTTTGGTGGGCTGCATTGGTGGAGAGCCAGGCCTTTCAGCTCCTGCTCCCCAGAGGTTTCTCTGAGCCTGTAGCAACATGTGGGCTGCAACTCCTACCCTGGACATTTGGGGTTGAAATAAGCTTGGGATTTAGGAAAGTATGACACTGGCAAGGGGGCACAAAGCATGTAAGGCTGAACAAGAAGGACAACTGATGGTGAAATGAAAGTCTTGAAATGTCACATTCTGGTTGGGAAGTGTGTCTACTCTATGGAAGCCACTGAGAGCTAAAATTGCTAATAAAGATTTATATGTCAATAAATGTCCTCTAGGTTGCCTTCTCACGGACTGTTCTCTGTTCCTTTCACAAATGCTGGATTTGACTACAGTAGACACATGCTATTTTCCTAGAAATATTGAATCTGACTGTTTCTAGTAGTCCATTTGCAAGCCCAAGAGGCTGCAGATGCCAGTGCACTATGGGCCATTTTTAAGGGGGCAACATTCCAGGGCCATCTTTCCCTTCTGCAGTCATTTCTTGCTGTGGGAAGCAGTGATGCTGTGCATGAACATCAGCAATATCGTGGCACTGCAGAAATAGCAACACAACTAGTGCAGAAATTACTGGTGCCAGAGGCTGTACCCTTTCTTGTTGAACCTTTGTTCAGGAAGACATGCCTGAGCAGCTCATTTTTTTCACCAGAAAAGCTTTATTTATCTTGTACTTTATTTACAGTAGGTGCTGTATATCAGTTGAATACCAGGTCACTGAAGAAGATGTAAGGGTGTACTGAAGTAGATTTGAACTTGATTTATGAGTTGCTATTGAGTTCTTACTGACTAGCTAGCTCCTGCCAATACACAAGACACTTAGAGGGAACAGATGGCAACAGGAGGTTCAGCTGTTTAAATGTTCCTCTACCATCTTGAGTATGTTTTTGTTCATGCAGGTGAGGACTGGTGAAGAGAAAGCACCTCTCTCTTCTCCTCCCTCCCTTTTTTACCCCCTGTAGTCCATTTTGTTCTTATCTGCAATTCTCCCTTCTACTTGTAAATGTTTGTAAGTCATGAAGATATAATGATGAGCCTTGGCAAATCAGGGAGGAATACAGGTCACACATCCTTGGTGACAGAAGGGACAACGATCTATAAGAAAAGTCCCAGAAGAAAACAACTGGCATTGAAACACTTTCTTGGCAAAATACAGGAGTGGTTACATTAAGTATTACACAACCCTAAAGTTTTTGATTAGTCTAATGTTGATCTTGGACAAATTCCTGCAACCAGAGGTTAATGTTAACATGAATAAACAACTAAAAGGCCTAGTGCAACACTAAAGATAGTCTCATAAACTTCAACAAAATAAATGTTTAAGTCTGTTTCTAGGTAATGATGATTGATTAAACTTAAGCTTTTATATATACACAATGCTCATACATACAGCCATCTGATACTCTTAAGGTCCAGCTAATTTACACTAATTATGAAAAGACCACACTTTTTTTTTTACTCACATCTGCCAAAAGTTTTCTGTCTTTCAGCCTAGCTACCAGGAAGTACCTCATTATTTATTAATGGTCATGTTTTTACAGTCTGCTCTTCCCTCCTGTAAATCAGTGTCAGATATATTGGATTTCTTCTTAGACAAGAATAATTCTTTTTAAGCAAATGTTCCTATGAATGAATTACAATGTGTTTTCACCATTTGTTCACGGTAGTTGTTGCAGCCAACTTGGCGTAAGAACATCTCTGAGAAAATTGGAGAAGGCAAGCACTTAACAAGAAGGGGATAGGAAGAAAATAAAGGCTTGTATTTTTTTTAATCAATTTTTGTACACTTTGTCAGCTGGGTGATAAACTAAGGTACTGGGAATGTCATAGGATCAGTGGCACCTAACTTTTGTCAGGATGGGAGCTATATCAGTCACTATCTCTGAACCCTTTGGGGCAGTGTTGATGACTTCCAACCACAACTAAACCCAGTCAAGTTGTTTGAGACCCTCCATGCAGAGGGAACTGAAAAAACCACAGATTATGACTGAGTTCAAAGCTAAATGTAGAATAGCTCTGTTTCTGCAGATGCACAATCAGTAGATGCAAACTGAAGGTAACCATCACTGATTTTAGTGATAGTATAGCAAACTCACTGCCCCCATTTGAATTTATTGAACCTCAATGAAAAGAGCATTAAGTCGAGATTTCTGGCTCCTAGTGGAGACAAAATGAAAGGAAAGGAGAGCTTTAGGTGTTATATAGCAGCTCTTAGCCAGCACAAGAATAAATGCTATATGAAAAACTTAGAAAGGTCTCTAAAAAGCATGGGAGAATGTATCCTAAAAAGTCTGTAAGTAACATGGTAATGGCATTGGCCTAGAGTTCACTGTTCTTTGTTTGCTCAACTTAACAGCAACTGTCTGTCAGTACTATATTTTGTCTAAGAATTTCATAAATGTTGCAGAATAAAGATTAGATTTTTCCAAACTCATCCATACGTTTGACGAGAAAGTCTTGCCTGAACTGCCCCTCTCTCCTGCCCACAATGAATTTTCCTTAGAGAGCCCTAAAGCTAGAACTGAATAGACTTTTTTCAGTTTACAAAAACCAATCTCAGATGGCTGGAAAACACATCAAGGTGAATTGCAAAATAGGAAAAAAAAACATCTTATAAAAACTGACCTTAATGTTTCCGTGTGTTTGACTTTGGTAAGTTCAAGTGTGTCTAATACTCTTATGCTCATTTAGAAGTAAATGTTCAAAACTGCTGTTACAAAAGTCATCACTTGATCTTGAAGACTATCTCAAAGGTATTCAAATCATATTTTTTAGTTTTATGTTATTATGTTTTGCAGTACATAAGCTGGGTGACCAACTGTAAGCAAATATTTTTTCTCCCACTTTTCTGAAAGGGGATTTCCTAAAGATTGACTGTATGTTTCACATTAAAATCTATCCCTGCTTTGTATACTCCTTGTTAATCTTGCATCCTGACACCATCACAGCTCCAAGACTATGAGGTTATCAATCAACTTTAACATTAGAAACAGCAAATGAAAATGGATAAACAAAGTTAAAATCATGCAGTTACAATGCATTTCCTATTATTGTACATATTTGTAGTAGAAATTCCCTGCTCCCATGAGAATATCTGAACAGAAAATGGATTATTTCTCTTAAAGCTTTATAGTAATGAGTGCCTACAATGAATATTTTAATACTTTCCCAGCTACTAATTTTTTTCCAGACTGCAAGAAAAAATAACATAGTGTTGTCAGTATGCAAAATTTCTCTTTCAACAATCAGCTGTGTCCGATTCACAGATAAACAACACTTGGCAATGTTGCCATGTTCATCTGTGGCTTCAGTAGGAAGTGGTGTTTGTCTACAGTGTTAAAAGGTTAATTTTTGGAAGATGTACTATAATTATTTCTCTGTTGGGGCTCCATGACATTTCATGATCCATCACAAGCCACAGAGAAGCATTCCTGCATTTGTGTGGTAAACCTTATAATAGCTGCTGCTCTCTTTATTGACCTACGCAAGTTATTTCTCTTTTTCAACTTTGTTGCCCTGATGGTGGACACTGGCATTGCAAACACCATCTGGAGAAAGTGGGGTTATAATTCAATTGTTGGTTAATTAGAAATTCTGCAGTTCAAATTCAGGTCATTGTCATTCTGTCTGTCACTCACTATAACTGCCCTGATTCAATGTACCCAGGAATGGTTTCCCATACTGTCAGTAATTCACCCATGATAAAATATAAGTTGTTCATAAATGTTTAGCTTTGAATTACTTGGTCTAAAAGTCGCACGACCTCTGATTGTACCTCAATGTACCACATTATTTAATGCATAACTTGAGATCATGATGACTTAAATATATGTGTAAGGACATGGCCGAAGAGTCCTCTCTTTAAAACTCCAGATTATTTTGTTTCTCAATTTTTTCCCAAGGCCTCCTTACTTTAATTCAATATGTAAAATCAAGTACATTAGATTTTACTCTAAGTTTCCCAAAATTGTTACTAGTTTTACTTAAGGTAGCTGCAAGGTTTGGATCGTAGTTGTTTAAATTGAGTATTTTTCTACCTTCATCTGAAGCCCTGCATCAATAAAATCCATTATGAACTTGTTTTTCTTTCTGTGTGGTTAGAAACACTGTGGACAGGTGGGTCTTGTTTGCTCTGGCCAGCATCAAGGTGTAAGGAAGAAATATTGATATATGAAGAGCATGCTTTTCCAGCTCAGAGAGGGATGGGTCTCATTAAGATACCATCTGTAGTAGCTTTTGGGTGGGGTCATTGAGTTGAATTACTTATAAATTAATTTGACTTTTCTACTCTGGCAGATCTGTCCCAGAGTCAGTAAATACTGCTGCTGTTAAAGATAAATGTCATTTGTTGCATCAGACATTGATTACCTCTCTGCTTCTCTATTCTGAATGTTTCTGTAATTTGAATCATTTGAAATTTCCTTTTATTACAAAACCTCGTATTTCGTTATCTGAACTTTGTCTAGACACTTGTGACCACCAGTCACTGAGGTGAAGATCTGGTTGGCTTTTTCAACCCCTTCAGGGAATCCTCTCCCAAAAGTAGGGTTTGTGGTTCTTGTGTATTGAAATGGTGGAGCTATTCTGAGGCTGCTGCAACAGTCCATGCAACTTCATCTTCTGCCTGTCCAAATTCATGCTTTGTAATCAGAAATGGAAAAGAGGTTAATAAACTCCCCAGTGGCTCATTGTATGGCACCCTTGGAACCCTCTCAGGGAGAGGAAAGTTGTGCAGCACATCTCAAAAACTGCAGGTGAGCCATTCTTCAAATTTGCTTTTAGTGTAATTTTCAAGGAATCCTGGACTTCTGTATTCTGCTAATGGATGAGATACAAGAGTCCTTTCCCAATATCCTCTATCAGGAATAGCAATATTTATTGTATCCTAACTGTGTCAAGCTCTGACAACCCAAGACAGGCAGCTCTGCAGGTACCTGGGAAGTACCCAGAACTTCAGAAATGCCACCACGCAATAGGTGGGAGATTTTTGTGTTCACTTGGGAAGTGCTGAACAAGGAACAAGCAAGCACAACTTCGAGTCCTTGCCTGTTTTGAGTAACTGCTCCCAAGGGGTACAGTTCCCCCGTTGAGTGAAAGTTCAAGTGTTTTATTTCCAGGGTGAAAACAGTCCCAGAAAGAGCTCCTAAAGTTGCATGCTGGGAAGCTGCAGCATGGGGAAAACCAGAAACCATGTGATTTCAACAACTTCTGGCTAACATACATAGGTGTGCATGGAGTGGGAAGTCACAGAGCGTTTCTTACATGCCACATTTAGCACAGCTCAGTACTAACCTTGGTGCAGGCTCTAAGAATGGCAGTAAATGCAAAGTGCTACAGGATAAGTGTGGAGGCAGGGACCACTCCAAGGCATATTGGATGCAAACAAAGTTCATTTGCTCCAATGATAGGCAGAAATGAGCCCCAGGGCTGCCAAGTTTGATATATCATTGCTAGAAATCCAAAATAAGGCCCATTTCACACACTACAGGATGAAATGTGTTTCAGGTGCTAAAAGATTGCCTATTTCCTATATCTTAACAGTTTTGAAGAAATTATCCATATACCCAGGAGAAGGTGTTGGAGTACTGTGTTGTGTATGGTAAGTTGGATGTGAAGTGCCCTGGACCCAACACCCATCTGCCACGCACAAAGAGGTGCAAGATCAGAGAACTGCAGAATTGGATGTGCTTTATCTTATCTTGGCCAGACCCAACACCTGGGTGGGCTGTGGAGGACCACTTACTCTCTCTAAGATTGCACCTAAGATGATTTCAAATCTGGTTTTCTCTTTATTGTACAGTATCTTGGTCAGAATGGGGCCAAGGCTTACTGAGTGTCAAGTAGACCCTGTTGATTGGGCTGTAGGGCTGCAAAATGCAGAAACTTAGTGCTTATACAACCTGAAAACCAGGAAGGGCCAAAAGGGACAGAAGGACTTTCTGGGAGATAATTTGTTCTCCAATAACATGACAAACCACATTTCATAGATTTTGGTATCAGTCTTCCTTCTACTGTAATTCTATCAATCTATACAAAATCTTGGGGGAAACAAAATTTATGATTAAAAGTTTCACGTGACAGATCATGCATACTAAGAAGTAATTGCACTGGCTCCAAGCCCTGTTAAAAAGGCATGCACAGCAAGGTGAACCCATCATTTTCTCCCAAATAAGCCAAACCGCCACAGGTGCTGAGCAGAAGTGCAATATTGCAGAACAGGAATCATACAAGGTAACTGCTATGGCTCAGGAGGAAATTCCCCTCCTGTCTCTGGTGAGTGTGTAACTCCTAAGGAGACACTTTACAGGGAAATTCGCAGAGGATGTGGCTGGTCCTTCTCATAAACCCTTCCAAAAAGTGTCGCTGTTACGAGCGGTTTCGACGTGCCATGCTTGCTTTTCAAGCGCCCGTCACGTAGCACCTGGTGGGAAAGGGAAAGAATGGCACTAATAGTCAACTGACAGAGTAGCAATACTGCATTGTACAGAAAGAATAGACCTTAGATGCTGAATATTTTGATACAACACTCTTAAAAACAGTCATGATAGTGAAAGAAAACAGAATTCTCTCTGGGTCTGCCACAGCCTCCCCATTATAGCCTTCCCCACACTTTCTTGGCCCCAGAAATCCCTAAACCTTCCTCTGTCTTTGGAAATAAAGACCATTTTCTCCACCTCATAAGAAGGCGAGAGTGAGAATAACTAGCTTGTTAGATTATCTTTAGTTACTCACGTAAGGCAACAAAGGTCACATGAACATCTAGGATACTTGAAAAATTTTTTGATTTGTGGACCCCAGAACAATTTTCAGGTGGAAATAGAGAATTTCAAGCTACTGGCCATATATAGCTTTTCCTAGTTCCTTTTTATGTATCAATTTGAAATCACTGTACGCCAACTGTGATCACCGCTAACAGCATTTTTTGCCCCTGTGACAAAAGGTAAGCATGTATTTGTTAAGAAAATACAGCCTATTGTTTAACAATTAGGATACCAATATATATTTTCAGGATACCAATAAATTCTTTGATGTGCCTATTTTTACAGAAGTCTCATTCAAAAACAAGTATGAAGGGTGAACAGTGCTTTTCAATATCCTACTTTGTAAAAAAATCACCCTTGTTTCCCCTAAAATTTTTCAGGCCTTTCTTGCTGTTAAATACTTCTTCCAGATCAATTAGGATTTCATCTAGCCTATTGCATAAAACTAATCTAAGGTTTATGAACGAAAACATCTTCTGGCAAAAATAAAATATTAACTGCCAAATAAAAAAAAATAAACCCCACAAACCCCTCAAAAATCACTCTTAACATTCTTAACTGCATAGAATTTCTGCTCTTACACACAATACTGCTAAGTAATTTTTCTTGTTTGGACAGTTTCGCAGAGTATTTTATTTCTTTTTTCTCCTAAAATGATCATTATGAGTAACCTGTAAAGCTGTGGTTTCTTCATTTATGATCTCAAGTGGGAAGCCAGATTTGCTGGATTGATTCAATCCCCCTGTTTAAATCTGTCCCCTTGGGTTCCAGTCAGCAGAACCAAAGAAAGCAGTTCTTGGATAGGACATAGCTGCCGGATCAGTTTTCAGCCCCACAGCATCAGAAATCTTGCCACAAGCAGCTCCAGGGTGTCCCATTACCTCAAACTCCCCAGGGGCCAGCTGCACCCCGCTGTACAGCACTTCTGGGAAGACATAGCTGGTGCCAAACGTGCCACTGAGGGAGAACATCTCAAACCTGGTCTGAGCCGTCTCCACGGGCTGCCCACATGTGCTCAGGTTTGTGCTGGGGCACTTGAGCAGAGTGCAGATCTGCGGGCAGGAGGAGACAGAAAGGCAAAACACCACTGACCTTTCAGCAACCACCAGCTGGATTTGGTAGCAAGAAGAGTTTCCAGGATGCAGTAACGGACAAATGTTTTAGGTGATTGCCATGTGGCAACACTCACCTCTAAACGTGCAATTACCTGCCAATGGTATTTTATGAGAGAACCGTGAAGCCCATCAAATGCACCCAGGACATAAATTTCATCTCTCCTCTTGTTTGACATCTGGTAGACCAGATGACAGCAAAGGTCTCCTTGGCAAACAGTGTAATTTCCATCCTTGTGCCCAAGTTCTCTGAAAGTGAATATATCCTTCCGGACAGCTCCCAAGAAAGTGTCGTTTTCTCCAGGAAATTCCTTGATACTTGTGGCATGCAAACTCCAGTTGATGGCAGGGGCGTAGGTGGGGGAAAGGCGGGTTAGTGCACTCAACTCTGCTAGCAGGAGACGTCCCTCCTCGGTGGCACTGTCGTAGTGGTAGGCAGCAGGTCCCTCTGGTGTGAACAGCCCACTGCCTGCCAAGGACACCACCAACCCCCATCAGCCAGCACCACCACACAGCACAGCTCGGCAGGGGTGCTAGTCACCCCCCACACCACACTGCCATTGCCTTTCAGTAATACTCTTTCCATTCAATACGGTACTGAGAGGTTTTGGAATAATTTTAAAACACCAAAAGCTGAAATACCCACCCTAGGGTTAAAGCTTAGGTTCATTTAAAGATAAATCATAGCTCTCATTGAGGCACTTTGGACAAAGGAGGCAACGATAGGGGTAGTTATGGTTCACTGAAGAACACACAGGGCTGTGGCCTAAACTCAGTCTATTTAGGGCAGGAAAAATGCTCCTTTTTAGTTTTCACTCTGATTCAGGGAAGAGTACAGATGCAGCTACATCCTTTTCTCAGTATAGAATAAAAAAAAAAAAGAAAAAAAAAAAGGCAGTATGTTGTCATCTTATTCCAAAAGTTCCATACCTTCTTGGTAATAGCCCACAGACAGCTCCTCACAGCACTGACTCCTTCTTCTTCACAGCACAACCAACAAACTTCAACTCCCTTCTCACCCAGCTAACCCACTCTTTTGTAGCACTCATCTTCTTATTGGACACAGCTGTGGCCTATTAAGGGCAGGCCTGTTCCTAATCTTTGGTAATTGGCACAGCTGCAACTCCTCAGGGGTGAAATTGCCTTCTGCACTATTTTCTTACACTCTATAGCCCCACAGCAGTAAATATCTTTTCAGAGCAAAGCAAAACATAATATCTCTAAGTCTTCAGCAGCCACAAGAAAAAAAGAGAATGTTTTATTCAGTATATGAGTGGAATTCTCCTTTTGGTTTTACACTAATAGGTTCTGATTAAAACATTCTTTTCTCCATTTAACTGTTGATTGAATTTTAAACAGAAAATGCTGCCTCTAGATGAGAGACTGAAAATTTAGGTGAAACTTTTTGCTATTTTCTGAAATAAAATTTCACTTTTAAGTTATCAAAACTTAATGTCTATTTTTCTACTTTTAGAAATGTCTAATGTCTTAATGTCTATTTTTTTCTATTTTTACCTTTTTCAGAACTTTCATTCTTTTACCTGAAGTTGTTTGTTGCATTCAGTACCAAATCACAAAGATCTTTAGTCCAATTAAAACACTGTTTTTCAGAGACTTCACTATGTCTAAAACATTTCTGCCTGCTTCTGAATCTGGGAACAATTTCCCTGCTCCTGAATGCAACTCACCTGTCATTGCCTTGGTGGTGTTGTGAATATTTGCAGAAAGTAAATTAACACCCATGCCCATAGCCCAGGCAGAATGAAACTCAATTGCAGTCAGAAAGGGCAGGACATTCATCCAAGCTGTTGGAAAGAGCACGGTGTCCACCTGCATCTTGCTGACCAGGACCACGGCAGGCTCATAGAAAAGGATGTCAAAGCAAGTGAAAATGCCAAACTTCCCAAAAGGAGTCTCAAAGGTGACAGCTTCTGGCTCTTTTGGGTAATCAAACTGAGTTTCACTTCTAAACAGATTGTACTGCAGGTGAAGAAAATGGCATATTAGAAACTGAAAATAAGGCAAGATTATGAACAGCTTTTGGATCTGAGACAGGCTTTAATGCAGAACTGGGAGTGGAGGTACCTGAGCTGGCTAGCACAGCTGGTTTGTATCCAATCAGCTGATGGGCCCCCCCCCCCCCCCCCCAAAAAATGAGGTGGCCATGCCCCATCTACCTCCTGACAGCAATACCAATCCAGTATTAGCTGTATTCCAAGACCAAGGGCCAAGATGTCCCCTGAGAAAGCACTGTCTACGTTGGCTACAAATGTATCAAGGAAAAGGTAATGTTTACTGAGTATGGAAAATTCTGTCACTGGTTTCTTACCATTTACTGATAAACGTAGCCCTCAAGTGTTTAGCAGCTGGCATGCACTGTGCAGCTGCAGTGCTCCTGGGAATAATTTGCCTGACTTGTCAAGCAATTGCTTAATTTTCCTTCTGGCCATAAGATTAACAAATCATCCTGGATTGGTTGTCACTTTATAGTGATGTAAAATTACTGCATACACCATCTGAAAGTGGTGCCAGAGAGCTGAAAAATTCATTGACAATAAATTAGAGGTTGATGCTGAAGCATTTCCTTACCTTATGGTACCGAGCCACCAGTTTCCCCTGTGTGTCAAAGACGACATCCGTGTTGTACTGGTACCGACCATCCCTGGGGCAGCCGGGATCACTGGAGTCACACAGCTTCTTGTCCCCAATATTTGCAACCACATAGATGGAGTTATTTCTGGCCATGCAGCTGAGTCGTTCCTGTACTGGTGCTGGACCAAATCTATTGCATTTTTAGTGAAGGGAAAAAAAAGTCTTATAAAATTTTAAGCTCCCCATGTAAAAGTAATGCAATCAGAATTACTACACCATTAACTGCACATCCCCAGATGCTGAAAAAGCAATAGATCAAATAATAGGTTTTGTTCATTTCCTTCTCTCTTCGTAGTATCATTTTAAATTGACAGTCTCTTTTATCTTTAAAAAATTGCCTCCCTGTGTTCTTCTTTCCTGTATCCTTTACAATGTTATTTTCTGTGTGGATAGAATTTCCAGCTAACATGCATACAAAGATGTGAAGAGCTTCACAAAGCAAAGACAAGAATAAATAAGTACAGAGACATAAATCTTAAATAGCTTAAAAAGCAAATTATCAAGCAGCTGTAAGCCCTGATTCAGAAGAAAATTTTAGCCTTTTTTACTAATTGTTGTCTGTATGCCTTTAGTAAAAAGTGGACACAGCATTTACAGAGCTGAGGACTCCTGAAATGTAGCTTCATAAGGCCTAAGAGAACATAAAAGTTTAGCTTAGACATGAACTCAGTCTTTGCAGTGTCCCCAGCTGACACACATTGGGACCACCTCTGTGTGTTACACAGATGTGCAAGTGGCTGGATTTCCAAACTATATTTCTTTCAGATCTAGATTAATATTTTGTGCAATTTGATTTAGAAATCACTCAGCCACCTGAACTGAGGACTGAGTCAGCTTGTCTGATCTATGCAGCTACATAATAATAAAATAGCTTCCACTTACAGGTTTTCACAAGTGATCTCAATTGATAAATTTCTGAATGTTTTTAAAATAATTATTTTGCCTAAAACACCCTCATTTTCTTTTGCAAGTAAAACTGTCTCAATGCTTTTACCTGACATATTCCCATTACCATTTAATTAAGAACTCTTTTTGATGCATCTCATTTCTACAGTACTTGTGAATTTTTATAGATTAAAGAATTAGCAGTCCCTAGTCATTTAGTGTGTGCTGCTCAAGACTCCAGGAGATAGATAAAAGGTTGAAATCACCTAAACCACTGCAGAAGGAATCACCTTGAGGGGTCAGTGCAGGGAATCCAATCCACCGCTGGATCAGGGATATCCTCCAGGTAGGGGTAGATGGATTCTCTTGTGAATTGCCAGCCATAGATGCCATCTTCAGGAGTCACAATGATGTGGGCACCCTGTCACAACAGGTTCCGTTTAAAGGGCACCCATCAATAGACAACCAGGAGGGTCAGCAGGAGCAGAAAACATTGAGGGACAACCCTCACGGCAGCCCTCGTACCTGCTGGGCAGCTTCCTTGATGGCCCCTTCCAAGACATCCATGTTTTTGTTCATCAGGGCCAAAGCACGGCTGGCAGGAACGGGCTCCTGGGTGGGATGTGGCAGGATGACGGCGTGCTCGTAGACGGCTGCCATGAAGGTGTCGGAGGCAAGGGCCTGAAGGGCTGCCAGTGCAAACACCACAGCGGGCAGGAGAGCCTGGGAAGGGAGCATGGCTGCAGCCTCCCAGCTCCTGGGTCAGCATGGGGAATATAAACTGGAGAGAAAGAGGAGGAGTAAAGACTAATAGGTTTTTTTTGGCAATAATATTCTGTTGAGTAATCTGAGAGATTTCTGCCAAAAAGCCAAAGAAGTTTTTCTCGGAACTTGATCTTGTTTCCAATACAAAAGGTTTTAAATAAAAAGTAGAAAAAAAGGCTAAGAGAGCCTGTCAGAAGCCATGTTAATCTACAAGGGGTTCATTGGAAGGAGCACTTGCACATTTCCTTTGCTCATCCCTCTCCATGCTTTTGGACCCATCTTGGGGAAAGCCCAGACTCCCCTGGTTAGGATACACTACTCCATATCACCTTACTGCACATGGCTGCCATCAGCGAAAACTTCAGCCACGGCTGAAGACAGACCACCTGTGTGGGGTGCAGCCCTCTTGCTCCAGAGTGCAGACAATTCAGTGATGTTTATGAGACATGGTCCTGCTGCACCTCCTGCTTTTGTCCAATGGCTTATTACAGTTCAGGTGGGTGCCTTGAGAGTGTCCTCCCCACTGGGCTCACACTGCAGTATAAACTATCCCTTGACTTGTGCTGACCTCTCTGCCTAGAGCTAACAGACTTGCCTGTTTTGTGAGAAAGAATTTGACAACACGATTTTTTCTTTACTATGGTCCTTTCAAAAGGAAGGTTTTGTACAATAAGCAACTTGAAATTACTCATGGAAAGCACCATTTTTTTCTCATGGAAATAAATTTTTAGCATAGTATTTTGTAAATAGACTATTGCTACTATAATTTTAGATGATCCCTAGAAAAACCTTGGTTAGGACCTGTGGAACTTTAGTGAGGGTAAAGGAGCATAACCTGACTTGTCATTTACCACTTAGAAGAAATTAAAAAAAAACAAACCTTCTTCTTCCTTGAAAAATCCTCCTATTCCCTATGTAGTGTCACCCAAAAGAATGATCTTTCTCCATCAGCACCAAGGCCTCCTCAGAAGAAGCCAACACTTCATCAAGTCTATGATTCTAAAATGGTATTGTGCCCACAGATGGCTGCAACATCTGTGTTCGGGACACAGGCCTCCAGAGCAGATAGCACCAAAAGCACAGCAAAGGCACAACTGTTAGGAAGCCCCATGTCTGGAGCCTGGAAGTCACCCAAGAGGATGTGGCAGGCAGGGAAAGGCAGTGGGCTTTAAAAAGAGGAAGTCTTGCACAAAAGCTGGGAATTCCCCAGGGTAGCTAAAAGATGACCCCTATGTAAGCACCCTGTCCAGAAAGACTCAGCATCAAAGGCAAGGGAGCTGCCAGCATTGAGCAATTCTGCCTCACAGCAACACAGGGAGGTCACTGAGAAGCCACCACTGTGCTGCAGCTGAAAAAACACATTACTTACCAGATATACCAAAAAATCAGGCATAGTATTGCTGCAGTAACACAGTTCAAGCAAGCCTGAGGAAAGCCCAGAAGGAAAATAACTTTGGGAAATCTCAGCAGAGACCAGGGTGGACACATTCCTGCCCAAACTCAAGGGCATGTGGTGCTGGGAGAGGTAGGTACCCCAGCATGGGTAATACCTGTGCCACCCCAGCTCAGCACAGCACAGGTCGGAGTAGCAGGGACTTTGAGGGCTGCTGCTTATCCTAGGGGGGAGCTGTGAGGAAGGCTGGTTGTCTGAGCAGAATCATCAGCACACCCACCACTCAATAACCAAGCCCCAAAGGTCTCTGGTCCCCAAAGATCTCTGTATGAAGATCATCATGAATAGGACACACTATTTCTAGATTTTGCCTATTGCAATGTGCTTTCTTATACCCACAGATCACTCCAGCAGAAATCCTGAAGCTAAAGCTGCATGTGCACAAAAATCACTTGTATCTGGCACCCAAGTTTCTTACCTTCTTTGGTTCTGACTCAGCAGTCAGGTAACGAAAGGGTTTTTTCTGCACTACCCTCGAAGAAGTGTTTATTGTTATTGGTGGTTACACGCAGCCTTGTTTTATACAGAGGGAGTTGGTATGTGGGTGACGGGTGGACTTGCACAGGATTACTTTCTGTATGCTTGACTCACTTCTTGCAATAACACATTTCACAATGATAAGTATTATGCAATCTCTGTAGCAAAAAAAAAATCAGTGTCTTTATGGCTTCTGCCAGTCTTCTGTAGAAAAATACTCAACATACCTTAACAAAACCACAATGGCTTGAACAAAATCCTGGATTCAAGATACTCACCACATTCAGGGCTGGGATCCTACACCACCTGCACACACATTCCATTATCCAGAGGACTGGCATCAGCAGTGAACAAACCTGAAGAAGCCACCTCTCAGCTTTGTGACTGGCCACACACTCCTGCTGAATCCTTTCTGCAAGATGAGTCCCCAGGTGCCATAACTTAAATCCAGATCCTTTCTTTGGGAGATAGTTGTGGTATCACCCACAAGATTCCCTGGGGACAAGTACAGTGTCTGCACTGAGTTTGTGCCCATGGGAAGAGGACCACACTGGATAAACCCTTGCTGGACTGAGATCAGTCTGTGGTCACACTGTAACTGACTCAAACAGTGAACAATGTTTTTAGACAGTGTGGCTTTAGCAGCAATAATGTTGAGCTTCCATGAGTCAGAGCACATTGTCTGGGGCTTTTGATAAACATGTCATTATGTGTGACATGTCACTGTTATGTCACATGTGACTATCTATTTACATTTGGAAACAAAATGGTCATATGGCACACAGCAGCCGTAATCAGTGCTGGAGTTTGGAGAATATTTGCACTCCCAGTGTCTCACCAGCTCCAGAACATGGGATTGAGGACCTTGAGAGCATCAAGGTAAAAATCTTGGATGGGTAAAAACATGGCTAGATGACACTAAGTTGGGTGGAAGTGTTGATCTGTGTGGGGGTAGGAAGGGTCTACAGTGAGAGCTGGACAGACTCGACCAATGGACTAAGGACAATTGCAGGAGGCTGAAGAAGGAGAGGTGCCAGATCCTACACCTGGGTCACAGCAACCCCAGGCAGTGCTACGGGCTGGGAGAGGAGTGGCTCGAGAGCTGTTTGGTAGAAATGGACGTGGGAGTGCTGACTGACAGCTGGCTCAGTATGAGCCACCTTGTGCCCAGGTGGCCAAGGAGATCAATGGCATCTGGGCCTTTATCAAGAACAGTGTGTCCAGCAGGAGCAGGGAAGTGATCATCCACTGTGCTTAGCACTGGTGAGGCTGCACTTTGGTGCTGTGTTTCATTCTGGAACTCTCACTTTAATAAGGGCATTGAGGTGATGGAGCCTGTCCAGAGAAGGGCAACAAGGCTCCTGAAAGGTCTTGAAAACATGCATTATGAGGAGCAGCTGAGGGAGCTGGATTTGTTTAGTCTAGAGAAGAGGAAGCTCACAGGAGAGCTCATCACTCTCTACAACTCCCTGAAAGGAGTTTGCAGTGAGGTGAGGGCCAGTCTCTCCTGCTGTGCCTGCAATGAGAGGACTAGAGGTAATGGCCTTAAACTATGACAGAGAAGATTCAGGTTAGATATTAGAAATTTTTTTTTCACTATACAGGTGGTCAGGCATTGGAATAGGTTGTGCAGGGAGGTGGTTGAGCCCCAGAGATGTTTAAGAGGGGTCTGGATATGGCACTGCATGATGGTTTAATGGTTTAGTGGTTACAGTGGCAATGCCAAGCTTACAGCTGGACTGGATGATCTCAAAGGTCTCTTCCAACCCTGAAAATTCTATGATTCTATGGTGAGACCAGCAATGGTAGCAATGTGGGGAAAAGGAAGGAGAAATTACACAAACAGAGGTCTCTGATCACTCTTAAGGACACAGCCACAGAACATGCACATCTTTATACACTGATGTGCTGGAAGAAGGTCACTAAGTTCCAGCAGCATCAACAAAACACAGGTCACCGGAGAGAAGAAAAATCAAAAATGTGAACAGTGCCATCTCACCGGGACTAGATGGTCTGAAACAGAACTATGAATCCCCAAATTCCTACAGAAAATTCATCTGCAGGGCAGCACCACCCATCATTAGCAAGAAGGAGCAAAGGGAAAAGCTTATTTCACATACATTGGTGTTACATGACCGGGAAGAAACAGAGAAGATGGGAGGGAGGAGCTGCTATAAGATACCATGTCACTCTGTGACTTGTTTACTGGGTATGGTTAAAATTATGTCACTGAATAGCATCCTGTGCAGTCAGGAGGTGTCTTCAAGCTGTTTTTCAGAACTGACAACCAGAATAATTTGAGGTTTCAATTCCAAGTTTTATTTCAACAGAGGTTTCATACGAATAATGATTCAAATAATGTTCTGACCAAAAAGTGGTGGCACATTTTGTTTCAGGAGGAGCTCTTTGACTGGAGTCCTCATTCAGCTTCCATGATGCACTCTGTTGGCATTTCCTACATGACAGGCACCAATGGCATAAAGGATATAAAACCAAAGCAACACAAATAGGGGAAAAAAGGTCTAATTGTGGTAAAAGAACAGACTGGCATAAGTCAGCACAAGCCATATTCCAGAGACAAAGAAATATTGAGCATGCGTATAGACCTGCCACAAATCACATCTTTCACTGCTTTATTTACTGGTCCCATAATATTCTGCAATGAAAAAATATGCAATGCTGTTTTAATAAGAATGTATAGTCTGGACTACAATTCAGGCTTTCTGAGGATTAGAAAAATAAAAATTCAACAAACAGAGAAAAACAACTGCTGTTTTGAACCAATAAAATATTAGCAATCTTGACATAGAAATAGATTCTTCTCAATAAATGGTAGTAATAAGACAAGATTTCCACGTTATTGCTAAAGAAAACACATTGATGAGTTTTTGCAGCTGGAAATGAGAAACATAATTGGGATGGTTGTTGTAGATGATGCTGTATCCCATTTGGACATAAGAATAACAGCGTAGAGCTTCAGTTACGGAAATATCATGGGGAGGCATGTTGGTTGTGAGCTGTTTCAGCTGATGCCTCTCATACAACCATCCAAAAAGCAACAGAGTACTGACTGATTTAGTTGTTTTTTTTCTTACTTATCGAGGATCCATCATTCAGGACATGTTTGAAAAAGATGAAACAAGAAGTTTATTAGAGGAGTATCCAGATGAACACACTAAGAGCTCAGAAAAATGTGACAAAACCGGAAGAAGGTACATTACACCATATCTCTCGCTGAAACTAGTGATTTCATTAAAATGTGTTTAATAGGTCTGATTAATCACTATGAGCAGGTTCACTGTGGCTGCTTTGAGACATTTTATTCCATTGCTGTCCTGGAGAGAACTTAGCAGGACACAGCTCCAGGCTGTCTTAAAAACTTCATTCTAGTATCTTCATATTTCTCAATTCCCGTGCTATGTGTCAGTATGTGCAGCTTGCTTCTGAGTTTCTCTAAACCACAGAAATTGACTTACCTTCTTACTGTCATGCACCCAACAGGCCAGCAACAGAACTGCCCCTTGAGTTTATCCCAGTGTCTCTCTCAGTCACTTCTGTTTAGCTGGGCATCACTTTCCAACAGCAATCCACCAGAAAATATTAATCTGGATAGAATTTTTTATCTGAAAGAAGATTTGTAAGTAACTCATTGCCTGTGTCTTGCTAGCCTGAAGCAAAAGAGCAGGCTAGTTCATCAGGTGCAGTAGCATGCCTGCTCCTCTGCACATCTTTCTGCCCCCATGAACATGCTGTGCATTGAGAGGACTTCACTTTTAATCTTGAACTCACTTCAAATCCATTTGTTGCTATGACATTTTCCATTTTTTGACCTTCCAATATTTGCAGTATTCTCATTTGCAAAAGGCTATCTGAGCAGTGGGAATCAGAACAGGCTGTCTGCTTTCAGCTACAGGAGACTGTCACTGTAGAGCTGGTTCAGAAAATACATACAGGCTGATGAATGCAGATACCACAGAGTCCTCTCACAGAGTAGTGCTGACTGAGGGTTTCAATCATTAGGAACTTTGATATTTATCTGGTGATTTTCATCCCCAAGTACTTCTCTACACTCATTCCTAGATCCAGCATGCTCATTCAGGAGCCTTAAATACAAGCCTTTTAAAGGCTGCAGGAGACATCTCGGTGATACTTGAACTAATGTAGCTTGGAAGTCTCCCTTTCGTCTCTGCCTCACCTTTTTACCAAATGAAATATAGGCTGACTCACATTAAGCACAATCAGACATCAGCGTGAAAGAGGAAGAAGCAAACGCTCCCTTGTTGAGCAATAGTGAGGACATCAGCTAGGAAGGTGACTGCCCTGCCAGGCTGAGCAGGAATATTTACAAGTGCAGTGCCAGGGGAATGCCCCGCAGAATTCCAGTCCCACTGCCGGCACAAGGGGCAGTGGAGTTATCCCTGTTTGCCTCGGTACCAGCAGGCACCGCTCCCTGTTTCCTACGGAGTTGGGAGCTCGCCCAGGAGCAAGGAACTGACACCAACAAACAAATCCACCAGGATAAACTGAAGAAAACTGCAGTGATCCGGCCCCTCCGTGGCTGTGGACAATGGAAGGGATAATTTATCTAGAGGATCCGCCTACTTTGCACACCTCTCTCCTCCCAAGCCACCCTTCCCACCCCTGCACTGCAGCCGTCCCCATCGCTGCCGCCGCCTGATGGTGGGGGCTACCTGAGGATTTACTTTGTGAAGCAGGATGCAATCTGGTGCTAAATCAGCTTAGCTGTAGAGGGAGTCTGCCGTCAGACTGCGCTCCGGCTTCTTTTCTTGAGCTTAGCGAGAGGAGAGCGTGAGGAAGACAAGCGCGCATTCCAAGGGTTAAGCCTGCCTGGAGGAGGCTGTGTGAAAGGGCGCTCGGCAGCCACGCAATCCCTGCCGAGCACTGAGCACACGTGAGCAGGAGCCGGGAAGTCAGAAGGAGCTCATTCTGCCAACAGCACGGAGTTTTGTTCCTTGCGCCCTAACAGGACAGCTTCCCCTAGGGCGCGGGGAGAAACTTAAAGACACACTGCTTTCCCGCCCCGAAGAGCAGAATGTTTCCCATTACTTCCACTACATGGACTGTAGAGGGATCCAGCTTGATACTTTCACAGATTACAATCTTATTTTTAAGACATTTCCTTGTTAAAAAACACCAATGTATTTTGCCTCCTGCAAGTCTGTATTTTTTCAATGCTGTTGGTCAGATTAAGTGTAAACAATGTTTGTACTTCAAAGCAAACCTGCAGAACAAACAACAGAATTCGGCACACACAGAAATCTTAGCTGGGAAACACAAAGTAATCCAGTCCCCTTGCCTAAGAAACACAGTGTGCAGGGCCCACATCCTCGCACATGCCAGCCTGTCCCACCTGCTCCAGCAACCATTCCTTGGAAACACAGACATGCTCCTGAGGAATTGCTTGTTTTCAGCATTTGTGACACAAACAGGTATCAACAACTCTGTGCTAGGGAGATTCTTCACATCCTAAAAATGTGGCCAGAAAGATTACAGCAGACTCCTCTCTCATGAAGTGCATATCATGGTACGATAACACACTGCAGTGTGCTGAGCCGAGTAACTGTTTTTTGAAGGAACATATTTTCAAGACTATTTTTCCTTTTCCAAGGAAGTTCAAATTTTCAAAGGTTCTGGAGAGAACTTAGCAGGACACAGCTCCAGGCTGTCTTAAAAAAGACAGCTCTCTCTTATTTACAAAAGTGGCTGTTCAGAAATGGGGTGGGAACAGTGTTGTGGAAATGGATTTGAATACTTCAACAGAAATTTCAAATAATTTAAAACTGGTTTTTATTGGGGCACAACCCACTGAATCCTACACTAATAAATTCAGAGGAATTTATTTTCTGTTGCTCCCAATGTTAAGGCCAAGCCTATACTAACCAAAGCTATCATATAAAAATTCATACACAATGGTCCAGCAGTGTATTGATTTTTGCTGCAAAATCAAGTCAATAAATCACAGTGCAATAACTATGCCATTAGATAAGGCAAGGGGAGGAAGAGAATGCCATTTTAATTATGAATATAACTATTAATTATAACTATTTTGATTAATTAGCCTTACAGAAACGAGCAGATGAAAGCTTGAAGGATCTGCAGTGAAATCATGCTGAAGCTTGATGCGTGGATGGAGGGTCCTTTTCATACCATCTCCCAAAGAGTGTTACACTCAAAACTGGCTTTGATGTAGTATTCTGATTTATCAGACGTCCATCAGCCAGCACCTGGTTATGAAAAAGCAAAATAAGCAGGAGCATCATCAAAGCAGTCCTATTGTATGGCAAACACAAAATCATGTATATTCAGTAATGTTGATCTAGTTTAGAGAGTCCAATCTCAATTGGAGCTAGCAGGAAGTCAGAAAAACTGCATTTCTGTCTTGAGGGTGATCTGGTTCTAGAGGATTTGGGGGAACAGGGCAGAAGAGAATTGGCAAGGTGGACTTACTGTTTGAATATAACCAGTAAAATCAGGCAGAAATAAAGCTGCCTTGAACTTAAGGCAGAGGAGAGAGGACTCTGGTAACAACTAAGTTGCTCTTGTAGTGGCTTTTTGACCGCTGATGTCTGACAAATTATAAGAGCGTCCCATTACCTTGAACTCCCCAGGGGCCAGCTGCACCCCACTGTACAGCACTTCTGGGAAGACGTAGCTGGTGCCAAACGTGCCACTGAGGGAGAACATCTCAAACTTGGTCTGAGCCGTCTCCACGGGCTGCCCACATGTGCTCAGGTTTGCGCTGGGGCACTTGAGCAGAGTGCAGATCTGCGGGCAGGAGGAGACAACAATGTATTCAGCAAGATGGTTACACTGATGCCTTGTGTCATCAACGCTAATGTGCGTCAGAGCAGGTGATAGTCACAGGATCTTCCTAATTCTTGGGTGACTCCCTTTCAGTTGTAGCTTATTTTTTTTACCCCTTGATCTGATTGGGTGCATTCCAGACCTGCATTACCTTAGTCTTACAACTTTATAAATAAATTGTCTTTGACATAAGGGCAGCCAAAGCACCTTATTTCATGTCTGAAGCCTGACCTTGTCCCTTCCACAATTCTTTCAATGACCAATTGTCTTATTTGAAGGTTTCTTTCCCACATGTCTCAGTAAGATGAGTTTGTGAAAGGAAACTTTAGGCCAATGAAACAAAGTCTTCCACATAGTTACATTGTACAAGTGCACATCCATGTCCTCTTACTGCTAATTGTATATGTCGCTAATGGTACTTCATTAGATGGCCTGGTAGTCTTTGGGAAGTCTGAATTTGTTGTTCCCTGTCCAAATCCTAGTTAATATAGGCCAAGGAGATGAAGTTAGCATCTTTCGTTACAGTTTTGTGTTAGTAGTTGCAGCACATGGAGTAAAGTAGGAATCACAATGTTTCCCTTTTGTCATGAGAGTTAGTTATCCAGGTGATAAGTGCTTATGGTCTTCATGAGGAAATATGAAATAGGGCTAGCACTCCTCTGATTCAGGAATGATTTGAAGGATGTGGTCTGGTTTTGCTTATAGGTGATGGAGTTTTTCTACATGTCCGGTATTGAGGGATAGAAGCATATTTGCAAAAAATCAGAAATATTATTCATCAGCAAATATGGTTTTGTGTTGAAATGCAAATAAGCAGAGAAATAAGGAATATGTTCTGAGGAAATGAAAAAAATATTGATGGAAAAAGGAAGAGTAGAAATTCCTGTATTCTCTAGAACTTTCAATTCTGGCAGAGACTATCTGGCTCACCAAGAACAGAATTTATTCAAATACCTTCCTAGTATTAGATGAGCTGTTTGCTGGATAACACCTCCCCTCATATCCTGGAGTCTTTACCAGCTGGTACAAAATAGTGATGCTGACAGAAGTAACTAAAAAAAAAGTATAATCTGCTGGCACAATAACTTAATTATGAAGGCAAAGGATGTATCCAAATATGGCTTCAAGCAAATTCAACCTGGATGTAGCTCAGTGTCTTTCCAAATATTTGATTAAAAGAGAGGAAGAGAAGATATTTCCACTAAAAGTCATAAGCCATTTAAGTAAGATTCATTGCTATGATTTGGATAATGACAAAAAATTAACATCTCTGTGACCCTAACTTATCAGAGCATCTCATAAAGATAGCTATGCTTAACTGATTTTTAACAGCAACTTATTGATGAAAATACAGTGAGACCACATCTGGAGTACTGTGCCCACGCTCCTCTTTCTTTCCAGCACAAGAAAAAGGAGCTACTGGAGAGTGTCCAGCTGAGGCCACAAAGATGATTAGGAACGAGGAACCTCTCTCTTATGATGAGAGACTGTGAGAGCTGGGCCTGTTAAGTCTAGAGAAGACTAAGAGGTGTCTCATAAATACATACAAATATCTCAAAGGTGTGTGCCAAGAAGATGGTGCCAGGCTCTTTTCAGTGGTGCTCAGCAACAGGACAAGGAGAAATGGCCATAAAAACACAAGAAGTTTCACCTCAACATGAGGAAGAAGAACTTTTTTTACATTTAGGGTGACAAAGCATCAGGACAGGCTGCCCGAGGAGGGGGATAGAATGTAAGAAAATAGTGCAGAAGGCAATTTCACCCCTGAGGAGTTGCAGCTGTGCTAATTACCAAAGATTAGGAACAGGCCTGCCCTTAATAGGCCACAGCTGTGTCCAATAAGAAGACGAGTGCTACAAAAGAGTGGGTTAGCTGGGTGAGGAGAGAGTTGTAGTTTGTTGGTTGTGCTGTGAAGAGGAAGGAGTCAGTGCTGTGAGGAGCTGCCTGTGAGCTATCAGCAAGAAGGTATGGAACTTTTGCAATAAGATGACAGCAAGGGAGGTCTTGGATACTCCCTCTGTGGAGATACTTAAAAGCCACCTGGATGTGTTTCTGTTTAATCTACTCTAGGTTACCTTGCCTTGGTAGAGGGATTTTGACTATGTGATCTTCAGATGTCCCTTTCAATCCGAACTATTCTGTGATACAGAGGAGATTCAGAACGCTTACTGCAGATATTCACAGAAGAGAACCTAAATTTAGCCAATATTACACACCCCCAAAATAGTGAGTGCGCTCTGGGCATTTAGAAGAGGGTTAGAGACCACACTACTGCATTTGTTGGATTTGAAGGCAAATAGGCTTGGAAGTTTTAGCAACTTCTTTCCATTACTAACAAAATGTGCACTAGGACTCCAGCATAGAAGACAGTCATTGTCTTCTCTTTTTCCACCACAGAGCTGAAGGTTTCTCCCTGTAAATAATTTTCCTAAAGTAAATAACCATCTCCAAAGAATTACCTGCAGATAGTACTGTCCTTCAAAAACATGAAGGCCATCAAAAGCACCCAGCACATAAACTTCATCATCTCTTTTCTCTGCCATCTTGTAGCTCAAGTGACAGCAGAGGTCTTTTTGGCAGACAGTGAGATTCCCCCCAGGCTTAGTGAGGTCTGTGAAAGTAAAGGGATCTTCAAAGATGATTCCTGTGAATTCATGACCATTCTGTGAGAATCTTTTGACACTCAAAGCATATGAGTTCCAGCTGACAGCAGGTGGGGAGGCAGGAGAAAGACAAGGGTGTGCATCTAGTTCAGCAATGAGGAGGTGACCATCTTCAGTTTTCATGTTGTAGGAGTATGTTTTGGCTCCAGCTGGTGCATAAATGCCACTCCCTGAGGAGAGCACAATAGTCAGTCCAAGAAGAATTAAAAAACCATGTTGTCCTTCTAATTGTCTCTACTGATAGCTTATCCACTATTCTACACAGATTACAGTAGTTTTAGTCTCATCAAAGGTGACCATTAGCAACTCAGTACACAGAGCTCATGCTTTGGCAAAGAATAGCATTTATTCCCTTAGATAAGGTCTGCTCAGTGTAGCCAAAGCCAGAGGATGTTTGGTTTTTTTATGTTATGTTAGGTTTAAATTTATGGCCTCCTCAGTTCTCTTTTGCCCTGTGCACAATAGAGTTGAAAATTCCTTTTTTCTTGGCTGATTGATGTGAAAGGACCAGCTACTGATTGAGACAATCCAAAACACAACACAGACAAATATCACAGGCCTGTGATACTTGAAGGAGAAGAACAGAAGGAGACAGCAACTGTCCAGCCCCCTTTACACTGGCTGAGAACTCCTCCCTTCATGGGGGATTTGACCAGCACCAAGCAACAGAAGGAAATCAAAGGTCTGTCATACCCATCACTGCAGAAGCCTGACAGGCATTTCAAATGAAAAGCCCCAAAACAATACTGTGGTTGCACAGTTCAGTGAAGATACTGGTCTAAGTGAAACACACTATTCCATAAGCTGAGCTGTAAAAGCAATCAATGCTACATTACAAAATGACGATGTGGACACCTTAGCAGTGTTACTACAACAGGCCTGAACATATGTTTTTAATGGTTTTCTGTAACAGTATTAAATATAGCTATAAAAATAAATATCTCATTTGGCAGAATAAATGTAGCCACATTTATGGTTTACAAGTATATTTACAGTTTGGCATTCAACCATAGACTTATAAGTGGACATGAAAAGAGCCTTAAAAACCACAAAAATTTCTGTTTAGGCATAAGGGCAGTGATCTACTACTTATTTAGAGCCATTAAAAGAAAAGATAATACTAAGAAGTTGGGGCAAAGAAAACACCACAAATTTTTGTGCCTTTATGAAACCAATGGGAAGAGGATCCATCAGCTTTAAAATTTGGTGACTAGACTCTTCACCTTCCAGAGAAATACATTATGTTCCTCTGCAAAATTACTTTGTAGAACGGGGAATAAGAGATTCATGGTTATAAAGATCCTTGCATAGAGTGAAAATTAAGTTACCTGTCATATCCATGCTGGTGTTGTGAGTATTGGCAGCTAAGACATTGACACCCATGCCCATAGCCCAGGCAGAATGAAACTCAATTGCAGTCAGAAAGGGCAAGACATTCATCCAAGCTGTTGGGAAGAGCACGGTGTCCACCTGCATCTTGCTGACCAGGACCACGGCAGGCTCATAGAAAAGGATGTCAAAGCAAGTGAAAATGCCAAACTTCCCAAAAGGAGTCTCAAAGGTGACAGCTTCTGGCTCTTTTGGATAATCAAACTGAGCTTCTCCTAGAAAGAGATTATACTGTAGGGGAAGGAAAATAGAAAAACCAGTTAGAGGCACTTACTAACCATGTGTCTTGGAGTCATTCCCTAAAGCTGCTCAGAATGACTAGAGAAAATTTTTGACTTGTGTTGGAAGCCCTCACAGGTAGGAAATCAGGCTAAATTGTATTATCATTGTATCCAAAATATGGAACACATATTACATATTGCCCTGGCATCTAGCTAGGAAAGCAGCCAGCTGCCTTCAGGTCTGTTGGTGTCGTCTGCGTAAGAATAATCTCTCCACTCCCCACACCTAGTTTATATTTCTGGCAACCCAGATGCAACCAGAAGAGAAATAGTTATGTAAGGGAAGCATGGGGGATCTGGTGCCAAGAGACAAAACTGGTGACTTATGTGTGGAGATGCCCAGAAACACTGGAAGTACAGAGCACCAGCATGAAGCACAGGACAGTATTTGGGACACTGCAGAGTAGAAAACAAAGGCTGTGCTGATGGGGGAAAGACAGATGATTTCAGCAAACAGAGAAACTGATGTTTGTGACATCCTCAGCTTTCCAACATTTTCCTTCTTCCTTCACATACATATTTATTAAGAGTCTTTTATAAATGTCCAGGTGGTCTGAAAGTAAATATGGACACCATGCCAGAAAAGAAGTTCAAGTTTACTTAACTTGTAATTCAGCATCTGGGCCATTGCAGGCTGGGGGACAGACTTGCTTTATCACTGTTTCACTCACCCAGTTTGCTCACAAATAGATATCTTGGCATTTTCTCTAAACAACCAGATGAAATACTGGGCCCAAAGTGCATTAAATAAACTGACTTCACTCTACCCACACTGGCATGATACCTGGCACACAATTCATAAACAGCTTTGATGGAGCTGGCAGGTATGTACATAATACTGAAAGATGAACTTCCATTCAGTGCAAATGACCCAATATCCTTATCTCTTTTTACACCCATCTGGCATTTTCACTTGCTTTGTTATGTCCAAACAATTCCCATTGTGCAAAAACTGTGCCAAAACATCATCAGAAAAAAAGGTCCTGCCTCTCTGAAGTCAGATTGCTCATCTACGATGAAATGGACATGAACATTGAAATCCGGGAACATGAAGTGGTAGTCTGATGAAAAGCTGGCACTGAAAACTGAAGCTGCTCAAGCAGCAGAATTTACAGTAGTAGCAAGCTAATGAACTGAGGAAGTCAACCAAAACCATATGCCACTAAATTGCACCAGAACAATCATTTTTCATTCCAGTCTGTTTTGAGAAACATGACAGCAAATGCAAATTTGGCATTGATGCTTCATAGCAAGAGAGATATTCTTTTAAATTATAAAGAAAAACAAAAAACTCTGCCAGTGGACAATGACTGGCATCTAATTCTCTTCCCAAACCTAGACATTTTGGAAGTAGGGGAAAATTAATTTCTGTCTCTCCAAGGCCACTTTACCTTATGGTACCGAGCCACCAGTTTCCCCTGTGTGTCAAAGACGACATCCGTGTTGTAGTGGTACCGACCGTCCCTGGGGCAGTTGGGATCACTGGAGTCACACTGCTTCTTGTCCCCAATATTTGCAACCACATAGATGGAGTTATTTCTGGCCATGCAGCTGAGTCGTTCCTGCACTGGTGCTGGACCAAATCTAATGTATTTTAGGGAAGAAGAAAAACAAAATTAATAAAACCTGTGCCATCAGTGGTGTCCATTTCCACAGTACTTGAGGTCACACCAGCAGCATCTCCAACCCTGCAGCCATGGCAGAGTAGGAAGATACACTGAGTTGCTGCAGTGTTTCCTCAGATTGCTTCTTGCACCTTGGGGTAGGCCCTGGAGACCTCCCTGTGGCCTCTGCAGGTACATGCCTGCCAGTCTCCTTCAGCACCTGGACCATGCTCTGCAGTAAACAGATAATCCTTGGGCTGGGAAAGGGCAGGAGAGCAATCTTTTGGCAGAGGAAGACACTAGCTTGGTGTCACACAAGCAAATATTTTAGCATCAGGCATACTGACACCTGAGGGCTGCAGCTCTGGGCCCTTAGGATGCTAAGCAAGGTTGAGCTGTGGGATAATGCAGATGATATGGTCAAGGCAATTCAGCATTCATTTCCTCCCATAGACAGGCATACACAAACCTGTAACCATGGCATGAAGAGCAGTGGGCTATTCATTTTGAGATATGAAAGTGTCCATGTGCCAGAAACTGGAAGCACCTCTGAAGCATCCCTACCAGGCCATAAGGAGAGCAGCCATTCATTCCCCTTTGTAGTGTGGCAATGCCTACGGCTTTGCAAGGTGTGCGTGGGCCACGCAAGGAGGACCTCCATGCAAGATAACACAGCACCAGGAATAAGGCATGCCAGACACTGATGGCAAGTATTATATTCCCAAAAGCTGCTAGGGAAACCCCTGATTTGGAACAGTGAGGAGGCACTCAGATCACCTCTGCTAAACCTGTGTGATGCCCTAGAATAAAGACCCGCTTAGACACACTGCCACCCCACACTCCACCTTCAGGGAAAGACTGTATACTTTAGCTGCTTATATCTCAGCAAAAAGTTGCACATCCCTGCAACTGTGACTCTTCTTGGAAGCACTGAGTTATTATATCCCCAGTGATACAATAACCTGCTCTCATCAAGGCAGTGCAGAAAGCCATGATCAAGAGGTAGACCACGGCTGTAATTCCACAGCTGAACACGTATTACATGCTGTAGGAGTCTAAAGTCCAGTCCTCAGCTATAGCTTAGTTTGTCACTGCTGAAACATGCTGCTTGAATGACAGATCATGCTCTACAGCACAGAGACTCTAGCAATTCAGACTTTATCTTACCTTAACTGTGGAAAACCAAGATTAAAAATTCCTAGGATTTTATCATTTAGAAGTTTGGACTTTAGTTACTGACTTCATCATCTCTTATTATCTGCTCAGAGACTACTTCCTGGCTGTCCACAAAAATTATTTTTGTGCTTTTGTTTCAACATGTCATTTGTAAAAGACAAACAAACCAAAAAATCAAAGAAATACTACTGTTAATAATTTACAGTCAGTTCTATTCAAAATAGTGTGGAAAAATTGAAAGCAGAACAAGAAGCAGGATGTATTCTGGCGTTAAAAAAAGAGATTTCCTCAACAACTTTTAATAAACCAAATTCTGTATGTTGCTTGAATTTTTCTTTGAAGTATCTAATTAAAAAAAAAAACAAACCTAATGTTTCCCTCATCAATTAGTCATGGACATGGTATATATTTAACCATTTAACTACCTTCATACTAAATTTTAATTAAAACTTATGTTAGAGTTGTTAGCAGTTCTTAGTCATTTAGTGTGTGCTGCTCAAGACTCCAGGAGATAGATAAAAGGTTGAAATCACCTAAACCACTGCAGAAGGAATCACCTTGAGGGGTCAGTGCAGGGAATCCAATCCACTGCTGGATCAGGGATATCCTCCAGGTAGGGGTAGATGGATTCTCTTGTGAATTGCCAGCCATAGATGCCATCTTCAGGAGTCACAATGATGTGGGCACCCTGTCACAACAGGCTCCGTTTAAAGGGCACCCATCAACAGACAACCAGGAGGGTCAGCAGGAGCAGAAAACATTGAGGGACAACCCTCACGGCAGCCCCCGTACCTGCTGGGCAGCTTCCTTGATGGCCCCTTCCAAGACATCCATGTTTTTGTTCATCAGGGCCAAAGCATGGCTGGCAGGAACGGGCTCCTGGGTGGGATGTGGCAGGATGACGGCGTGCTCATAGACGGCTGCCATGAAGGTGTCGGAGGCAAGGGCCTGAAGGGCTGCGAGTGCAAACACCACAGCGGGCAGGAGAGCCTGGGAAGGGAGCATGGCTGCAGCCTCACAGCTCCTAGAGTACTCTGGACAAACAGTGCGAAATCAACATGCACAGAAAAGAGAAGGGGGACAAAGTTTACTTTGAAAGAGGGAGGAACGAACTGCAGGTCTGTTAAAGAATTACCTTGGAAACAAGTGTGAGATATAAGAAAGTACTGCAGTACACAGTAAGGATGTCACAACTGAACAAACTAAAAATGCTGGGCAATGCCAAGACTAATGGGGCCAGTAAAAAAATAAGTCATTAAAATCATATCTAGAAAGCACAGGCAAATTTTTCTTGTTATACTCTTCTCTACCACTGATAACAGCAAGACTTTTTCTGTGTGGGATCAGCTGATACCTAGGCGGATATTGCTTCCAGTGGAGCTAGTCTTCTGTGAATTTTGAGTGGCAAAACTCAGGGTAATAAAAACTTCTTTATCCTAGTATATTGGTATTCCTCAATACCTATGCTATGTCTCAGTATGTGCAGCTTGGTTCTGAGTTTCTCTAGATCACAGAAATTACATTAGCATCTCGCTGTATTTAGATGTCATGCACCCAACAGGCCAGCAACAGAACCGCCCCTTGAGTTTATCCCAGTGTCTCTCTCAGTCACTTCTGTTTAGCTGGGCATCACTTTCCAACAGCAATCCCCCAGAAAATATTCATCTGGATAGAATTTTTCATCTGAAATAAGGCATTTGAGTAACTCATTACCTGTGTCTCGCTAGCCTGAAGCAAAAGAGCAGGCTAGTTCATCAGGTGCAGTAGCATGCCTGCTCCTCTGCACATCTTTCTGTCCCCATGGACATGCTGTGCATTGAGAGGACTTCACTTTTAATCTTGAACTCACTTCAAATCCATTTGTTGCTATGACATTTTCCATTTTTTGACCTTCCAATATTTGCAGTATTCTCATTTGCAAAAGGCTATCTGAGCAGTGGGAATCGGAACAGGCTGTCTGCTTTCAGCTACAGGAGACTGTCACTGTAGAGCTGGTTCAGAAAATGCATACAGGCTGATGAATGCAGATACCACAGAGTCCTCTCACAGAGTAGTGCTGACTGAGGGTTTCAATCATTAGGAACTTTGATATTTATCTGGTGATTTTCATCCCCAAGTACTTCTCTACACACATTCCTGGACCCAGCATGCTCATTCAGGAGCCTTAAATACAAGCCTATTAAAGGCTGCAGGAGACATCTCGGTGATACCTGAACTAATGTAGCTTGGAAGTCTCCCTTTCCTCTCTGCCTCACCTTTTTACCAAATGAAATATAGGCTGACTCACATTAAGCACAATCAGACATCAGTGTGAAAGAGGAAGTAGCAAACGCTCCCTTGTTGAGCAATAGTGAGGACATCAGCTAGGAAGGCGACTGCCCTGCCAGGCTGAGCAGGAATATTTACAAGTGCAGTGCCAGGGGAATGCCCCGCAGAATTCCAGTCCCACTGCCGGCACAAGGGGCAGTGGAGTTATCCCTGTTTGCCTCGGTACCAGCAGGCACCGCTCCCTGTTTCCTACGGAGTTGGGAGCTCGCCCAGGAGCAAGGAACTGACACCAGGTAAACAAACAAATCCACCAGAATAAACTGAAGAAAACTGCAGTGATCCGGCCCCTCCGTGGCTGTGGACAATGGAAGGGATAACTTATCTAGAGGATCCGCCTACTTTGCACACCTCTCTCCTCCCAAGCCACCCTTCCCACCCCTGCACTGCAGCCGTCCCCATCGCTGCCGCCGCCTGATGGTGGGGGCTACCTGAGGATTTACTTTGCGAAGCAGGATGCAATCTGGTGCTAAATCAGCTTAGCTGTAGAGGGAGTCTGCCGTCAGACTGCGCTCCGGCTTCTTTTCTTGAGCTTAGCGAGAGGAGAGCGTGAGGAAGACAAGCGCGCATTCCAAGGGTTAAGCCTGCCTGGAGGAGGCTGTGTGAAAGGGCGCTCGGCAGCCACGCAATCCCTGCCGAGCACTGAGCACACGTGAGCAGGAGTCGGGAAGTCAGAAGGCGCTCACTTCTGCCAACAGCACGGAGTTTTGTTCCTTGCGCCCTAACAGGACAGCTTCCCCTAGGGCGCGGGGAGAAACTTAAAGACACACTGCTTTCCCGCCCCGAAGAGCAGAATGTTTCCCATTACTTCCACTACATGGACTGTAGAGGGATCCAGCTTGATACTTTCACAGATTACAATCTTATTTTTAAGACATTCCCTTGTTAAAAAACGCCGATGTATTTTGCCTCCTCCAAGTCTGTATTTTTTCAATGCTGTTGGTCAGATTAAGTGTAAACAATGTTTGTACTTCAAAGCAAACCTGCAGAACAAACAACAGAATTCGGCACACACAGAAATCTTAGCTGGGAAACACAAAGTAATCCAGTCCCCTTGCCTAAGAAACACAGTGTGCAGGGCCCACATCCTCGCACATGCCAGCCAGTCCCACCTGCTCCAGCAACCATTCCTTAGAAACACAGACATACTCCTGAGGAATTGCTTGTTTTCAGCATTTGTGACACAAACAGGTATCAACAACTCTGTGCTAGGGAGATTCTTCACATCCTAAAAATGTGGCCAGAAAGATTACAGCAGACTCCTCTCTCATGAAGTACATATCATGGTATGATAACACACTGCAGTGTGCTGAGCCAAATAACTGTTTTTTGAAGGAACATATTTTCAAGACTATTTTTCCTTTTCCAAGGAAGTTCAAATTTTCAAAGGTTCTGGTAATCTCTTATTTACAAAAGTGGCTGTTCAGAAATGGGTTGGGAACAGTGTTGTGGAAATCGATTGGAATACTTCAACAGAAATTTCAAATAATTTAAAACTGTTTTTTATTGGGGTACAACCCACTGAATCCTACACTAATAAATTCAGAGGAATTTATTTTCTGTTGCTCCCAATGTTAAGGCCAAGCCTATGCCAACCAAAGCTATCATATAAAAATTCATACACAACGGTCCAGCATTGTATTGATTTTTGCTGCAAAATCAAGTCAATAAATCACAGTGCAATAACTATGCCATTAGATAAGGCAAGGGGAGGAAGAGAATGCCATTTTAATGATTAATATTACTATCAATTACCATTATTTGTGATTAATTAGCATTACAGAAACGAGCAGATGAAAGCTTGAAGGATCTGCAGTGAAATCATGCTGAAGCTTGATGCATGGATGGAGGGTCCTTTTCATACCATCTCCCAAAGAGTGTTACACTCAAAACTGGCTTTGATGTAGTATTCTGATTTATCAGACGTCCATCAGCCAGCACCTGGTTATGAAAAAGCAAAATAAGCAGGAGCATCATCAAAGCAGTCCTACTGTATGGCAAACACAAAATCATATATATTCAGTAATGTTGATCTAGTTTAGAGAGTCCAACCTCAACTGGAGCTAGCAGGAAGTCAGAAAAACTGCATTTCTGTCTTGAGGGTGATCTGGTTCTAGAGGATTTGGTGGAACAGGGCAGAAGAGAATTGGCAAGGTGGATTTACTGTTTGAATACAACCAGGAAAATCAGGCAGAAATAAAGCTGCCTTGAACTCAAGGCAGAGGAGAGAGGACTCTGGTAACAACTAAGTTGCTCTTGTAGTGGCTTTTTGACTGCCGATGTCTGACAAATCACAGAGCTGTCCCGTTACCTCGAACTCTCAATTCTGCAAACATATGCACATAACTTTGGTGCTTGACTTCTAGCATCTGCTCAGCAAAAATATACAGTGAAAACAAAGCCTACAAAGAAAATGTGACACTCAAAGTTTCCAGCCCAGAACGTCTATTTGCAGAGCTCACAAGAACATTTCTCAGAGTTAGGGTTCCATCTAGTGGAAAAAATGAAGTTTGGGCCTACATGGCCAAAATACCAATAAAACACCTGGGTCAGAATGTGAAATTAACACTCATAAACTCCTAGGAATGATTATTTAACAAAGACTAGAGATGTTGTAGTCAACTTAAGAATTTCCAAAGTCTTACATAGCACATTTTTATTTCCTTTATATCAAGAACTTTACAAGTTCTCATGTCCTAGGCCTGTTGACATGAGTATGCATGCTTAAAGCTGATGGAAATTTCTGCTCAGGTCAGGTGCACTACACAGATACAAATGCTGGCCATGAGAACGAGGATCAGTTATAGCACTGTCACATCACCTGTGATATCTAAAGTGGAGCTGTGTGTATTTGCTGAAAGGAAGTTGACCCCCATTCCCAAGGCCCACACTGAGTGAAACTGGACAGCTGACAACAGTGAAAGGCTGTTCACCCAAGCAGTTAGGAACAGAATGGTGTCAATCTGAAATCTGCTTGCCAAGACCACAGCTGGGTCATGGTAGAGTATGTCTGCAAACCGGAAAATACCAAAGCAGCCAAAGGATGTCTTGAAAGTCACAAATCCTGGATCCTTGGGGTAATGAAACAGTTTCTCTGTCACAAAAAGATTGCACTGCTCGTGGAAAAGAAAAAAAACAGAGAAAATAAAATATTAGAAAATATCTTGCAACCAACTCTAGTCCTCTCAGCTCCTCACTTGGCACATCATCAGCACTGGCATGGTCAGCATTTCCTAGTAAGTTGAGGTGTACATTCCTGGTTTCAGTATAGTCTAATGTCTGATACAAAATGGAAAGGAAGCTATCAACAAGATGTTCCATGGGGAAGCCTGCCCTTTGGTACCCTGAAGATTCACAGCTCATTTGGCTATCACAGCAGTTGTTCTTTCTAGGCCAAAAGAGCTCTGACAGAGAAAGAAGTATTTCTTATGTAAAATCCAGAAAACTGACCAGAAGTTCTAGGACAGACCACTTTTCTTATTTATGGTAAGAAAGCCAACACAAAGAAGTCCTTCTAGAAGCCAGTTATGGGCTCCATGTTAAATTAAAAGACTTTTGCCACAACCAAGGTCAAGAAGTCTAGTGTCAGTTTGTCAGGAGTGTCCTTGTCTCAGTTTCTGCTGAATATCTTTAGCTGAGCATCTGGAAGAGGTGAGGAAATGTTGGATTATTTTTCCCCACAGTAGTCCTTAGAGATTTGATGTTGCACAAGCAATAGGTACAAGTATTCTGGCTAGCATTTATTAGCAAAATAAATCTCACAATCACCAAGCTGAGTCTTCATATATAATACAAGCATGCATTTATCTTTTGTGTATGTATATAAATGTATACACCAGATGCCAAGTCTCCCCCAGGACTGAAGATCAGTTTTTATTGTGTAGATATGGCAAATTTTCATTATTTTTGCATCTCATTTTCAGGCACTCTCAAGATAACACAAGTGCTGGTAGACAAGAAGTATCTTAGACTCTTGCTGTCTAAGAAAATGTACAAAACTTAAGGAAAAAGTTGCTTTATTGAAAACAACATTGTGCTTGGTCCTTTATAATTTCAAATTCTTTTTTTACAAGATAATGAATTTCCTTTAAAAAAGTACAGAAAATCGTGGTAGCAAAATAGTAGCTTCACCCAAGAATAATGCACAGCACACACAAGCATGGAAACCAGACATTTGAGAACACATCTTTTCACATATGGTGGTGCACTGTACATGGAACACAATTAAATAGGCTGACAGCTGAGTGTTACTCATCATTTAGGAGAACTTTCAGAAGAAAGGCAGTCAGCGTTTAGTGTTTCAAAACAGTAACGCCTCTAAAATTAAACCACAACTGGTTGTTCACTAAGGGATCATGTCCCAGCTCCAAAATAATGAAGCACTGTTAAGGCCAGTCACCTCAATACTAGGTTAAACCACAACAGCAAACAGAGAATTGAAAGTATGTCTGGCTATGTTTCATTGCCCATTAGACGAGTCCTTTCTTCATTATCACCAGGAGGATTTTGCAGGCTGGAACTGGAACTGTTCACATAAGGAAAAGAACAGAAGAGGTAACATAGATTTTATATTCTCTGGATACTTCTATGTGATATCAACATAATAGGCAAAGAAGCACATTACATACAAAGAACTACATGGATCACTGGATTTGGTTCCCATGATCATACAGTGGTTCAGATTGAAAGGGACCTTTAAAGGTCAGCTAGTCCAGATACCCTGCCATGGGTAGCAACATCTTAAACTAGACCAGAGCCATGCTCAGAGCCATGTCCACCCTGGGCCTGAATGTTTCCATGGATGAGGCATCCACTACCTCTCTAGGCAACCTGGCCCAGTGTTTCACTACCCTCACTGTAAGATTTTTTTCCTCATATCTAGTCTGAATCTACCTTCTTTTAGTTATTGGTGAGGATACTAAACAGTACTGGTCCCAAGGCAGACCCCTGAGGGACACTATTTGTCACTAGTCTGTGTCTGGACATTGAGCCATTGACCACTGCTCTCTGCATGTGACCATACGAACAATTCCAGCTCACAGACACCTTCAGGTGTTTGTGAGCTGGTCACATGCAGAGAGCAGTGAACCATCAGTAGGGTTTGCTCATTAATGCCACGGTCCTGCTGCTTGTATAGAATAGACACTGCCTAGTTTAGGTCCATTTAGGTCAGTAGGGATTTAGGAAACCATACACACAAATTATTTAAGCGATGTTTTTACTGCTCATCTTATCATTCATTATTAGGTTGGTAGTGAGAAAAAAATGAAAGCACAGATTTCAAAGGTTTGCTTTATATGATTGCAAGCAAAATAAAGAATAAATATCTCAGCATACCTTTTCCTTGTTGCCTCAATGATATAAAATATTCCAGTTGCAAGACCCTTTGAGGAAACAGCCAGTTACAATTGTAGCAATTATAACAAACTTATACAATAGCTCATAACTGCAACAGATATTAAAAAATGTGTAATTACTTACACTTAACAGTGGCCATCCTCCTTGAATGGCTGCAGCCCATTCAAAACCCAGTTCTTCATTTAGAAATCCTCCCAGAATTGGACCTACAAATGCCCTGCATCAAATCAAAATCAGGTATTGGCATCCCAAACATAAAGGGTAACATACCATATTCTCTGACAACTGTTTTATTGGGTTTTGTGGCCTTCCTTCAAAGACTCTCACCTTTGACAACAAAGAGATTTTCTTCCACAGACCTAACTTTCCTAAAATGCACAATAAGTATGAATTTGTTGTTTGCCAAGGCCCCAGTAAATCTAAATACCTCCTCATCTGGAAACAGGATCCACATCCAGAAAGCTGAATGCAGTCTTTTTCAGTAGAGAGACCCAATTAAGGAACATGCTCTAAGAAAACATCTATGCTGATCAATTCTATCATAAGAGAAATTCAAAGTTGCATCCCTCAAAACAAAAAGTTTCTAAACTTCAAGACAAAGGTGTGATAAATATAAGCAGGTGGGGAGGCACAACGTGACAGACATGGTCACTGCAAGGTTCAGCTGTGTTTAACTGCCCTGCACCATTATGCCTGTCTAAAAATGCAGGTTATAAAGGTTATGCAGCTGCTGTCTCTTTAGAAAGGTCTTACATTATATGGTCTCTCATGACAGAAAGGAAAAAACTGCGTAAAACTAGAGAGACTTCCTGGAAGCAAGTTACATTATAAAACCAGGCTTGATAGCAGCATAAACCTGTGTCTGTACTAAACCCTATACCAAATAAACAGGATTGCTAGACAGCTAGATCTTGGAAAAAAAGCGGCGCAAATTTGTGCCACTGAAACATACCTGCAGTCAGAGATGATTACAAGGACAGATAAAAATATCCTGAAGTAACTACCAATAGGGGCATTCTGTCACTTCCCACTGAGTGACAGCTCTGAAGGGCCACTCAGCCAGTGGCACATTTCACTTATTTCTGGGATGATGACCCTGACTATATAGAGTTACAGACACACTCTGCCAAGCTATACAAGCATAAATCTTAAAGAATTTCTGTGGCTTAAAAAGAAGATTCTACCTTAAGCTATCCCAGGAAAATGGAAAAAAGGAAAACAGAATTAGTCAGGAGCAGACATCTAAATCACTCCACCTGGGTGGACTTAGTTTTGTAAAAAATTAAAGTCCACATCTCTCTGTATTGAGCATCAGATATTTTAGTGAAAGGAAAAATGACCACGCAAAAGTGCAAGCAAACATCCACTTTAATCATGGCAGTTTTTTGATATGCAGAGCAATATGTTTCAAGAAAGACAAGTTCAGAGCATTGTCAAAACAAAAGTTTTACCTTTTGGGGGGTAAAAAGCTTTAACATGCCTTCCAGACACCTGTCAAGCAAGAAACTTTTGAACCAAGATCAACACAGCGACAGCCAGGTTTGTGGCAGTATGTAGGGGGATAGAATATAAGAAAATAAAGATAGTGTAGAAAGTAATCTTACCCCTAAGGAGTTGCAGATGGGCTAATTATGAAAGATTAGGAACAGGCCTGACTTTAACATGCCACAGCTGTAACCAATGAGAAGACAAGTGCTATAAAAGAGTGGGGTGGCTGGTTGAGAAGGGAACTGGAGTCAGTTGGCTACTTTGAGAAGAAGACAGAGGCAGTGCTCAGAAGAGCTGCCCATGAGAAACACCAAGAAGGTATGAAACTTTTGTGATAAAGAGACAACAGTATGGAACCCCTGCAATAAGATGACAACAGAAGCAGTGTGGAACAGCTGAACTCTCATAGCTTACAAAAAAGGGGTACACTTACCCAAGGGACCACATGGCATTGAAGAGCCCAGACACCAGTCCCAGAAGACTCAGACCTTCTTCAAATCCATTCTCACTGCAGAAAGACAGACCAGTTGGGGTAGTACACATGCTGTGTCTCAGTTTGTAGACTCCCTATAGACTTTTTCCCCTCCTTTTAATTTGCACACCACATGAATAGTCAACAAGCAGAAGTGTACAGTAGAATTTCTGTTTACCCAGTACTTTCTTCTTTACTGCCCCTCTGAAGGATTGCAGTGCCATTCTTCATTTGTTTTCTCCCAAGTTAAGATCACACCATCACATCAATTCCCCACATTTCATATGGCAAGTTTGAAACTGCGAAAGGTGGCTTTTTAGAAGCAAAGACTTGTTCCAAAAGGAACATACTAATAAGAGTAAGTAAATCGAGGCCCTTCTAGGTCATTACTGAAGTATGCATTCACAAAGTTATATTGGGAGGATAATGACTGGGGTGCTCAGTCAGAAAAAACTAAGACAATAGAGTAGTGGAAACATTTAAGTGTTACTATCTGCCTTTGCCGCAAAAAGGGGGAAAAAAAGCGACATTTCATATTCACCCCTGAAAGACAGTTGTAGATTCCTAGTGTCAGTAACATGAAAGAAGTGTTGGACTAAGTTACTTACTATGCACATTGCAGGATCTCTGGAAACACTGGGATAGCACTCATGCCAAGGGAAAAGCCAATCAAAACCAACACTAGCACAAACATCCACAGCTGACTGAAAGAGAGGCATTTACAAGAAGTTAGCTGCTGAAGACTCTTTTCAGTAAGGACTCCATTTCACTGAAGGCTGTTATATCAGCTCTCCCTGACTGATCAGCAAACTATGTGTCTTGAAGCCAATACTAATACTTGAAAAATCAAGTTCTATGCTTTAGAAAAAAGACTTTGTAAAAAAATTAAAAACTTGTGTGCAAATTATATATTTTCTTATCAAATGCAGTTCATTTTATGACGTGTATATAGGGAAGAGTTAGACAGATGAGGTTAACTGAGCAATGCCTGTGTGCAAGCACCAGACTTGGTTTGTTGCAGAAGTGAAGGATTTTGAAAATTTTTGATATTTAGAAATTAGCAACCTACAAGGAGTTCTATGCATTAATAAGCCTATTACTTTAACACGATATCTAACCTAGGACAAAAGGACTGTGTAATTGTTTTGTTAATGTAGCAGTGTTTTGCTGTGAATTAACTTAAGAAATATGACATTACAGCATTCAGGTACAACAGATATTGTCTTTGCTAGTAAAAACAAAGCTATAATCTGTCACTTTTCTCAGGAGGCTATACAGAGAGAAGTAAAATCAGTACTGCTGCACAGCCATGCAAATAAGCCCCATAGTTTAAAACCACTGATGAAACAGAAAAATTTGGAAAATTAGACAAAACGAGAATTTTGTTTTGCTGAACAGGAAATGCCACAAAACTGTGAGGGAAGGAAAATAAAAAGCAACATTCTTCCTACCATACACGTTAACATGAACACAGTAACACTAAAAAGCAAAAGAAAAGGATCTATTTTATGAAGCTGTAAAATTTTAAGATGATTTCACAGCTTTACATTCACAGTCTCATGCTACAACATCAAAAACCAACCATGTTTCATGGTCAAAGGTGGAAGTTAAAAACCAAATCTGTTTCATGGTCAGAACTGCTAATTAGAGATTTATGGACATACATGACTATGGTTGAAAACATCACATAATGGGACAGGCTCAAGTAGAGACAGTACCTTTCAATGTGCAGTACAGGAGCAGGTCCTAACATGAAAAGGCACACTGCTGTCATTAAGTCTCCAAATATCAACAGCCACTTCCTGATGTACTGTGTAAGAAAAGGAAAAGCTATGCAATTTAAAGTTGGGAATTTGTATGTACATGAAAAAACAACAAATTCTTGTTTCCTCACTCCAGATGCAATCACCGACACCAGTGGCTTAATACAGAGATTTCAGGACACTGAGCAATGATCCTTCTGGTTAGCAAAGTATTTTAGGTCTTTGTCTTCTGTAATGTAAGAAACACCCTGTATCATTTTATGATGGTCTTTAAGTTCCTTCCAACCCAGGCCATTCTATGATTCTATGTAATCCTCATGTACAAAGGGCATTACTAGTTTGTGTCAGGAAAAAAGCATCAGAAAATTGTCACTGTCCTTCAGGCATAGTATTCAAAGTGTAGGCTTCCTTGATCAATTAGCACTGGTTGTCAAAAAGGCAGTTTTAGGTGTACCACTGTCAAAGTCTCTTTCTATGGTGCTGTTAAGAGCTAAAGGACCACGCTAAAGGATAGGCGTGGTCTGATCTAATTTGAATATTACACTTTTTAAGAAATAAAGTCAATACAGCTATCCAGAACATCTTTACTCCTCTTCTCAAAAGCTAATAAAATTAGATGTGGTTAAAAGCAGAGGTAACTGGGACATATTTTCCTACTCTGTATTCCATATTGCTTTGAAAAAGATTGTGCTTAGTCCACTAGAAAAGCTCAGCTAGAGCTCACTAGAAAAGCTAACCCACTTCAGCTCCTTGTCTGATTTCCTTTACTGACTTGGACACTCTTAAATTACCCTGGATCTTGCAAAAGAGACCTCCCATGTGGCAGTAATGGGTGCATGTACAAGGTCTTGAAAGGCAGAAATCTTTACAAGACCAGGCCTAGATCCTTTGTTTCATCCACTGTTCCCCACCTTTAAGCAAAGGCACAGAGTGCTTTAGTCACCCTGCACACGCAGCACGGAAGGACTCACCGGCAGTTTGTCGCTTACGAGTCCAAGGAGGGGAGAAGACAGGGAGTATGAGAGTGCCAAACCAAGGAACACCAAGCCCACATAACCAGCTGGGAGTGTGAACTATGGAAAGGAAGATCAATTAAACAAAAACCAAGACAAACCATACATGCTACGTTCATTAAGTACAATCCAAGAATTAAGTCAAAATACTGAAATGTTCAATTTTAAGTATTTTACTGATACCCTACAGAGGTTTTTCATGTATTTGAAATCATCCACAGAGCTTCAGTTTCATTGCTTTCACCAACACTTTTTAAGCATGGTGGAGTGGTGGAGACACCTGACCTAACTGTACTCATATAAAACCTAAATAATGCCAGGAGGAAACATTATGCAATGTGCCCTACACCAGCACACTGGATTCTAACATTACAATCTGACACACTTGAAACAGACACTTCAGATACTGAAATTTCAATGGATTTAGTCTCTACCTCTCCAGTCTTTACTTTTATTTGCATTAGAAAAAATAAGTACTGTTTTCAGCCATTGTTAATCAGCACATCTTAAAAGTAAATAGTGACTTAGTAGTAACTAAGTAGACTTAAAAGTAAGTTATAACTCAACTCCAACTTTTCAACCAAAGGATGATTTTTATGGGAAGGAATAAGAGGTTTTTGCTGACACCCTGAGGCCCACATTTTCCTAATTCAGACACATATTTCTGCATTGAAACAAAATATGTAATGAACCAAAAGCACCTTTGTTTCTCAAGTAAGTGCCTTAACTAAGAGTTAGAAGGTATTCCAAGATGTTTCACATGGTATAGACTACATAAATATTCACTACTTCCTTGTCATACCCAAATACATGATAATAACTCTAATTTATTGGTTAGAATACCTGCCAAGAGGGCCACAGCCCTTTCACAGTAAGTATCTGTGAGCACAGAGCAGAGGGAAAGCAGAAGAGCCATAGAAACACAGAGAATCTACAGTGGGATAATTTCAAATCCCTCCTGGGAGATGGAAGATGTACATTCACATCTCCACTGATCAAAGAACTTAGCATCAAGTCCCCACCACCCTGAACAAGTACTCCAAGTACAGATTAGGCAGATAGAAAGTAGCACAGCCATCTGTGAAACATTACCCCTTGGAAAAACAATTCATAAATAAAACACTCAAAGACCATTGCTTAATTTTATCTAGGAACAGAATCTTAAAGGCGTTCACATCAGGAGATGTCACACTGCCAGTGGCTGCAGCAGCTTTCAAGAATTTGATTTCAGGAAGGAAGAAAAAATGTTTTTATGAAAGCAGTTTCTATGCCCTATTCAGAGACAGTACTTTGCAGCTGAAAGACATTTAAGTGGAGAAAGCCCACTTTAAAAGACCTTACACTTCTCATTCTCAAAGTTACCAAGACCCAGCAGGAAGAGATGGTGCAATAGATATTGACTTGTCAGTACTGTGTAAATCAAGTTATTTGGAATTCATACAACTAACAGTTAACTAAAGCAGTGTTAATTGGATGAAGCTCAATTTTGTTTAGGATATTTACATTTAGAGCCAGTTACTCAATATTTATTAAGTCAAGACTTCACTGAATGTTAGCAGGACTTACCTTCTTTAAGATAAATAGAGATATTGTGGGATCAAAAAAACCCAAGCATGCACTTAGAGAAAATATAGTGAGACAAAGTATTAGGACTTTTGGCAGAAGGATGAGCTTCCAAAATGATTCCTTCCTAGGAGTTGAATCTGTTTCAATAGAAGAGGAGGGGAAACTGCATTATTTTCAGCAGCATAAGCTCATGATTGATCATCTTGCTTTAGAAAAGAAATAGTATTTCCCTTTTTTTAGTCTTCTTACTCCTGTTGCACAACAAGTGAAAGTCAATAGTTGATTATTACGTGCTATACTATTTTTATAGTAAAAACTAAAATTCAATAGATGAAGAAGAAAAGCGTACAATTTAGATTCCAACACTGCAAATCCCCAGCTTGAAAAGAACTGAAGCATGTATTACTCCAATTATGTGAAAAAAGTATTTGCTTCTCTGATAGCAGTTATACAGTGAAATCTTCATGGATATGTCTCAGCTTGATACTTGAACACATATATGAACAATTCATATCTAATAAAAGAAACATGCTTTGAGAGTAAGATTGCTATTTATCAATTGAGATATATCCAAGTTTTTAAACAACTAATTGAACTCCAACATGTTCAATTTGTACTCCAAGAAATTTTTTTCAGATGTCATGGTTATGTGGGAATTCTAAGTCAGGCCCTCTTCCTGATGGTGTTTCTCCTATAATACCTGAATGTGGTCTCAAAGTATACAAAGAACTGAAAGTTCAAGCATTAGCATCCATCAGCTCAGAGCTAACATTTATGTAACATACTTCCAAACTGGCAGCGATATCATGACAATTTCAGAGCTTGGGGAGGCCGGGGGGAAAGTCAGCAGTAGCAACACATGGTTAATCATTTTAAGTTTCTTCTAAAAGCCAATATACTTGAAGTTATTCTCCATGGCTTTCATATTAAAGGATAAAAAAAATTTAAAGAAGCATTTCAAAGTTACTATTTTTTTTTCTCTAGAAAAGAATAACAGAACTGTAACCTTACAATTATAGTCTTGCATGAGGACTTATCTTTAAGCTAGTTTTCTGTCCAAGCAGGGTCATCTAAAATTTAATAAATTTATATGACCTCCAGCACTTCATTAAACCCCTCCTTTATTAACTTTAACATTCTTTCATGTTTATCAGATCCTGCACTGCTCAGTACAAATAAACACTTTTTTTCTCCCTATCATTAGTTTTCCTCTCCACTGTTAACTCCTGAAACATGTTGAGTTCTCCTGTTTTAGGCAAAATCTGTCTCCAGCTTTTCTTCAACAAGCTGCAATGACAAACCTACAGGAAGCAGACACAGCTGATCCTTTACAAGCCCTAAATCTAAGACAAAAGAAAACAAAAATATGTCAGTTCACTTCCACACAAAGTTCCTACTGTTTGCAGAAATTGGCATGAGAATTTGTGTTAATTTCAGGCCATCTCATGAATTTAGGTTAGCATTAAACATGAGCCTCATCAAGATGATAAGCTAATTCAAATGGAGTTTTGCCCTCTGACTTGGATCAGACTCTAGAAGGTGACACTTTTTTAAAGACACTTAAGTACATGAGAAGTTAAGGTAAGTGAAGGAAGCAGGCAGAAGGATGCTTACCATATCTTGGCAATAGGCACATATTCACAGGCACCAAAGCCAGCACTATGCATCCCAGCGCAATGAAAGGGACCTCGTAACCAAATGACTGATACAAAAAGCCACCCAAAGGTGGGCCCAGCACCAGTCCAAGTCCTGAAAAAATTTCAAGGCTGCCCTAAAGCATGAAAAAGCAAGCAGAAATTAAGTCAGTATGTTGAGAAAATACAATGCAACAATACAAAGCAAGCCATGTGTCTGAGGAGCAGTACAACATATCCAGGATAGTGAAAAACTGACACTGCATTGCCAGGACAAGAGCTAGTAGTGACCTTCACAGGGTGGGATAGCAAAAGGAATTCCAAAGTTACGTTTGTGACAGCCACAACCTCTTTTGCTTCACTACAGGGAATCACCTGTACTGCTTCCTGTCCAGCATTCACAACTCTGCTGTCACCTAACAGATCTGTCTTGAGGCAAGGCAAAGTAGCAGAAAGCATCCACAGGACACCTCAGCCTGAAGGGATCACCTCTCCCACCTGCCATTACACTCCAGCCTGAGGGAAAGGATCTAAACAAACCTACTCAGATGGGTCACTATCTCATGGCATGAAGTATATGTGCCAAGTTAAAGCTTTCTCTCCATAAACAACTGTTTGGACTCACTCCCTAGGGGTAGGAAAAAATAATGAAACTGCAACCGGGACAACTCAGATTGTTTTGGATATAATTTATTAATTTGGTATGTTTTATAAGATACTAATTTGTAAAAGGAAAATGATACAGATACATCTTGTGCTACAATGTCATAGTCACCACTGTCACCATCTGCCTCAACACTTGATTAATCAATGCTTAGATCACCAGGAAGAGCTGCTGGTAACTACTGCTTACAGATAGAAGTTTTGATAACTTCCAGAACCCAGAAAGATACTTCAGGGAATCATCCTCATCTTTAGTTTTACTGATACAAGTCAGAGTAGTCAAATGTCCTGAAAACAGTCAAAGTCAGCAAAAGCCAAGTTCTTTATACTAGGTCAGTCTAAGGTTGCAACCTTTTTCTCTCCTAGCAAAGAAAATAACTAGGCATGGCCATTAACTTCACTGCATCCAGAATATGCTTTCACTTTTGTTGCTCACCAGCCATAAAAAACACTTTATTTGTCAGACTTTCATTCAAATAATTTACATGATTTGGGGCTGTACATCATTTAGCCCTTCTAAGTTAATGAAGTGGGGAGGGCATGGGGGGGAAGCTGAGACATTGCAGTAGTTGATACTGTAAGAAGTGAGATTGCTTATGTTCTGAAGTCCACACCTCCTCCCTCCACAAAGGGATCACGTTGACAAATGCTCAAGTTCCCACTCCAACAAGGCTAATGTGCTTATATTTAATAACTTCCCCATATACCTTCTAGGGTACCCAACAAGTAAAAGGAAGGCTGAAAACTTGCACCAAAATGGTAAGGAGACAAAAAGTGCTTTTCAGCATCTAGCACTATTAAGAAGGACAACAGAGAGCAAGGCTAAAAAAGCCTCATCCACTCCTTCAGGCCTCAATTTTACCCTAGGATGCACCTCACTCAAACAATACCCTAGGATGCACCTTGCTCAAACAATCAGCTCTTTCTTCGGCCTCCTGCCTCAGAGCTCACAGTAACAAGAACTCTCCATCATGCCCATTTAAGGACACTAAATCTACATGAATAAATATGAAGAGGTTTTATTCTCAAGCAGAGCAAGGCACTACAGTTCACAATATAGTAAAAATTCAAACATTTAGAAGTCATCTGTCTTTTTATACCACCCTTTCTAGATTTTAAACAAAGGTAGGTACCAAGCCACAGCCGTGTAGCATTTCTGATTCTGGTCTTGAGATGACCTTCACCATCACATATCATTTTCAGCCATGCATGCAAGGTTACTGTGCTGCCATAACAGAAATTCTTTTCTTTTTAATTCTGATTATAAAATGGGTAACTAAGTCCCTTTAAGTCAACATTACTTTACTTACCTATTTAAATTATCTTTTAAAATTTGCAAACAGGAAACCTTATCCTTACTGACTGAATAAATCCAAAACATGATTACAATATATAAATTGCTCCAATGAAAAGGTCAGCTAGTCACTGCTGATACAACTTAGTAGGTTTTTTTTGAGTTATAAGACATATTCTTATAAATATACATTTATAGAATTAAACAGCTTAACAAAAATATTAATAAAAGCAGAAACTTTTCTAATTTTATTTTGCTCACTCATTAATATTTAACCCAGTTATTTCTGACAGAATATATTTGAACTGAAAACCAGAATGTATTGAAGAATAGACAGAGAAAGCAGTATTTTATTAAACACAAAACTTTTCTTTAACACCTTAAAACTCCAACTGAAAATGGGTAATATCTCTGTTTGAAATGAATTGCTGATGATCAGAAATACTGCCCTCCAGATTTCAAGAAATTCTAGCTCTCATCTTTTCATACATAACTTTTATCAACAGATTAGAAAAATTAAGCCAAAGCTGTTTCAATTTTGCATCTTTCAGTCATTGAAATCAAAACCATTTTAATTAATTTACCATTTTTTAATCAATTCACATGGATCCTTACTATCCAGGTAGAAGTAGTCACTAAAAGCTCTACTAATATTTTATTAGTATTTTGTCTTGATTTTCACTGAAGAGATAACTACTGCCACTAATGGTCAGCTGTCTTCAAAGCACAAGCAACTAATATACACCGCTTAATTTATATATAACCAGAGTTATGCTAAGGTCTGATCTTGTTATAGCATTGTGATTCTAGATTACAAACAAAACATTACATGATGATTTCAAGTAAGACTGCATATGAGACAACAAATTTTCTCCTGATTTTAGGCTGCCCACTGGCAATTTGTCATATTTCTGGAACTCAGCTCTAACACTGCTTTCTGAACTTACCAGAACAGTAGCTATATTAGTGGGAAATGCCTTTGCAAGGATTGAGAATGATGCTGTAATTGCTGCTGCAAAGCTTATTGCATCCATTGCTCTTACTAAAAAGCAGAAACCAATGAACATTGGTCCGCTTGGCACCTTGTCGAGCATTCTGGAAAAGAAAAATCCCAGCAGTAAATTGGATCTCTCTCAGGATGGAAGAAGCCATCTACTGAAAGCCCTAGAGCATCATTTCTTGCTCATTAAAAGACACAGTTACAAGACACTCAATGCTTTCTATTACTACTTATCTTTGAACCACATCAGTGAAATTATTCAAACTCTACCAAACTATTTCTGGCAGCTTTTTCCTTTTCCCTTTTACTTGGCAGTGAATAGAGCATGAAAACCGTAAGCTGTGAAAAACTCAAATGCCATCTTTGTTGCATTCCATATGCAAGAAGCACCTATGCAAGAAGTCTGATGCAATGTGTTAAGAGATTCCTTAATTGAAAATAAAACATTTATTTTGCTAAAATTAGTGACAGCATCTCCACCTGAGAGGCAAAGCTTCCCGTTTAAGCCCAATATTTTTAAGGAAATAATAATTAAAACATTATGCAGAAATAGTTTTCTTATTGCTGCACCTTTGATAGGCTTCTTGCTGTCTGTGAACTACTACTTAAACAGACAGACTCTATCTCCTCTAATTTCAAAGGAGTAAACAGACTCTGAAACCAAGTGAAAGGGAGAAGTGTTTATTCTGCTTTACAAGAGGTAATAAAAATTAAAGATGCAAGAAGTTAGATGACCTAACCAACACACAAAAGATGCCCAAAAGTTTCTAATTTTGTGTCCATCTTTCCATATGGATGAAAATGATCAGAAGATAAATGCAACAAAACCAAGCAACAGAAATTACTTACCCAAACAGAATGGTCACACATCCTGAAACAAACATCCCTGACACAAACATGAATTTTGCTCCAATTTGTGAAAGCTGTAAATTAAATACCATTTTTACATGTTAGTATTTCAAGGAAAGATCAAAAATTTCCAATATAAGTTACTATTGAGAAATCAAAAAATTATGGGAACTTTATAGCATCTGTAACTAAAAGATTGGGAAACACTGCTTCTGCTGGTGTGCCTTCATTCAATAATGAACCTAAAAATACTCTGACCGGTTAAGTGACTTAACCCAGTTTTAGAAAGGTAAGACAATGCTGCAGTTAACTATTTCACAGCAGCATGCTGCAGCTTCTGCAGAGCAGCAGGTTACAGCAGCATTCCTCATAATAAGCAGAAAGTTTGTTTCCAAACCCCCTTGCAGCACTATCACTGACTGAGGCAAGGCCAGCAATACCCATCGCATATCTGGCTAGTGAGAGTCAATGCAAGCTGATTTTTAAGCAAATTTATCACAACCCTTAACAGCACAAAGCTTTGGCATGGGAAGTATGGTACTTTCAGGCCTCCCCATTCACCACCAGGGAAGGACACCACCTTTCTTCATTTCAGACTCTCTCACCAGAGTGAAGGATAACAGGACGCATGCCATAAAGCAAACTCGATCCCGCAACAAAGCACAGCTGAGCTTCTAATTCCAGACTGCAACTTCCCCTAAGGACAGTAGGTGTTTCAGGCCCTTTTTTTGTTCAGGCCTGAACAAAGTCCCTGCCTTTCAGCCATCATCACTAAAGCCCATGTTTTGCTGAGTCTCACCAAAACCCTCAGGATCTCTGCTGCACTGTCCAGGTCTACTGATGTGCACTTCAGCTGTCTGCAGTGAGGATGGCACATTCACTCTCTCCCCTGTTAAGTAGTTGGTGAGACTCATGCCATAGCTGAATACTACTACAGGCACCAAGACTTGGACTTAGCACTTATGTGGCACTTTATGAGCCACCTCAGCACCAGAGAAAAGCACTCACCACAGGGTCAACAAAGAGGCTGCCCAGTCAAAGACAGAGAGGATTTTGACCTGCCGCTCTGCAGCAGTCCCAGCTTAGGGAATGATCCCAAGCAGCCCTAGCAAACACTGCATAGACAGCAGTGCTGCAGCACATAAACAAACATTTATATAACTTATTTGTGATTTCTTCAACATGAGAAAACTCCTGAATCTGTGAGAAAGCTCAAGTTACAAGAACTGGAGACATTTCTCTCATATTAATATAGAATGAAGTTTAAACTGAGTTAAGAAGCAGAAAATCATAACAGGAGCAAATGTTAAAAAAAAAAAAGACAACATACCAGAAAAGAAGAAGTGGTGCAGCTAACTAAAGAAAGAAACAAAACAAAAACAAAACACCTTAATGTCGCCAAAGGCAAACCGAATATATAAGTGCCACAAAGAAATTGGGGGGGGGTAGGAGAAAGGAGGTCATAGGAAGCAGAATTGATCATCAGATTACTCTAAAGCAAACAGAAAAGTTAACTAGAGAAACAAAACAGTTACATGTCTGTTGCCCTATGCTACTCTCAGGAATGACAAAAAAGTACTGACTAGACTTAGATCACACTCAGACTGACTGGTCAGACTCCAGTTACTGCAGAGAGAAAATTGCAGTAGCACTACTGAAAAGACATCTCTTTTTCCTCAGCCTTGCAGAACCACCTCCACGTACCAACCTGTGCCACCACAGAAAAAAGTTACAGCTCCAATTATACTTACATAATTTCCCAATATTAAAGAAGTCAAGAAATTGACCAAAGCAAAACATCCAAAAATCAGGCCAACAATTGTGTTACTGGCACCTTTTTTTTCTGCCTGCAAAAAAGATCACAACCATGTAAAGACTCAGTCAAATTCTTGAGGTGAACAACATTCATGCCTTGCATATTTAAATCTATTTAATTGTCTATTAATGCAGTTAGAAAGCAATTTCTTTTCTCAAAGGCAGTAGGGGCTCATAAGGTAACAACACAATTAAAAGACATGTTGCACTTCTAATATGTCATCAAGGCAAAAGCAATGTTAATTTGTCAGTGAATGAAAGTGTGTTATTTGCTGAACAGGCAGCCAGACTATATAAAGGTGGCTTCAATTGATGTGCAAGGGCACTAGCTACAAAACTTTGATCTTTCCACAGTGAGAGGGCAGTAAATGGAGACATCTGTTATCTTCACTGGGATATGTTACCCCATAACAAGCACCAGACAATTTTTTATTCATGTAGCTAGCCAAATACACTCACTTGGGCACCAGCAGTACATAGGCATATTTAGAGAAAAATAATATTTCTTTGTAAATACTTGAGACAAAAAGAATATTTATTTGTAAATACTTGGTAACAATTTGGTCATTAGAGAAATGGAGTTCTGCTGCAAAGGCACCATGACCACCTTTTTCTTTGCTGTATTCATTCAACATAAGCAGAGATTTTATTTTTTTCCCCTTCCTAGGTCAGGAAGTTAGCACAGTTAATGATGGTCCAGAATGAGTTAACAGAGGAAGCTATAAATAAAAAGTCATTGAGAAGCTAAGGCACAGAAATGCAAGTCAGGACATTGGCAGAGTTTAATCTCAGCTCTACAAAACTACTGTGCAACACTGAGCAAAAAATTATTTCACTTCTCCAAGAATCCACTTTGACTTCTATCTCATCTCATTAGTTCGCTGTCTCCTCTGCAGTCATAGGGAAGATTAATCCATGGACAAGATCCAGGTCACCATTTTATGCACTGCAGCTACACCAGGATCATGCTATCACTGAATTCCCACAACTTAACTCAGAGCTTACAGCAACCCATAAATGTCCCAAGGAGGTAAAGATATTTCTAAAAGTTTCAACACGCAAAAAAGCAATGCAGAGAGTAGCTAAGTTGTGTGTTTACCTCTGAAGGGAAAAAGGGTCCCAGGATTGAGTAGCACATCATTGAACTGAAATTTATAGAAGCTGCTGCAACTATTGTATAAAGCTGTTCTCTGGTAAGCCGTCTTGATTCCTCCCCAACTGCTTCTGCCATGCCATCATCTAAAAATACCAAATAAAAATTATAACAAATTATTATAAGCTGACAGAGGGGAACAATTTACAAACCAGGTTGGAAAATTAAAACCCACACTAAACTTGTACCCTCCCGGCTCTCGGATCGGAGTGGAGCCGTGCTGCGTTTTACCCCGTGCAGAGCGCAGACCTGGCCGCGGCGCAGGTGCCGGCAGCCGCCCCTCAGCCCGCTCCGGAGGCGCTGGGCTGCGGCCGGAGCTCCCGCCGCGCTCTCGGCCCGGCCCTGGCGAGAGACCCGTCCCGCTCCCTGCTCCCGCTCCCGGCCCGGCCCGGCCCGGCCCGGCCGCAGCCCGCGGGGGAGCCGCTACCCCGGCCCGGGCGGAAGAACGCGGGGAGCCCCCGCCTCGCACCTGGGGGCTGCTCGCCGCCCGCCGCCCGGCTGCCCATGGGGCCGCAGCGGCGCCTCCGCCGCACGTGTGGCAGCGCCCGCGGGCTCCGCGAGCACCGGGGCCAGCGCCAGCCCGGCCGCCGGCACTGAGCATGCCCGGCCTGCGAGCGGCCGCGCCCGGAGCCGCCGTCGGGACTGCCCGCACGGGCCGGGAGAGCGCCGGGCTCGCCGCGGTGCCATGGCAACCTGCCGGCCCCCGGGGTACGCCGCACTCCTGGCCCAGGGCACCCACACCTGGCCCAGGGCACCCACGATACATTGCTAAGCTTGGTAGACCGAGCAAGGTCGCCGATTATTACACAGCCTCCGGCAAGTTGCAGGATTCATTACACAAGGGCTTAAGGACAGCTCTGCCGCAAGAATTAATAGCTGTAAAACTGGCCAGGAGTAAATTCAAGCTGGAGATGAGGAAGAGGTGGTATAATCACTGCATTTGGCATAAGGTCCCATCCACAGGGCGGGAAAGTGAGGAAGGAGATGAGGTGTGAGTCGAGCTTAGCTTCCCAACATAGTGAGACAGGTGTTCACCTGTTGCTTGGAGAGGAAAACCAGTAATCACATCTTAAAAGAACTATTTTAACTAAGCTATCAGTATTCCATCTAGTTACCAGTTACAATACTAACATGCTTAGAAAGGGCATTTCAGAACAAACGTTGCCATGTACCTAACTTTAGAATCTCACACTCCACATGACAGGAAAAAGCAGAACTACTTTCTTACCACAAGATTAGAAAACTTAAAAGCTATTTAGCAGCCACAAAGAAAGCCAGCGATATGTTCCTTTGCTGGAGCCTAGTTTGAGAATATATTTTGTGTGGCATGTATTATGGCTATTGAAAAGTACCTAAGAACTACCTTGAACTTCCCCTGTCTGCTTCCAGAAAAAGACATAACCATAAATCCTTTCCATATATATTGCCACTTCAGCAGCTTTACCCTCCTCCACAAAAAAAAAAAAAAAAAAAAAGAAAGAGCACTTGCACTTGCAAGTCATCATGAGTTCACAAAAGCATAATAACAAAAACATGATATATTCAAAGTATGACAGACAAGTAGAGTGAATAAGAGAAACTTATAGAGAATAAAGCATTCATTTTTGTGGCTGGAGATGCAGTCAATTATCTTCAGGAGATGAAACAATTAATCTCCTGAAGATAATTGAACTGGTGAAGGAACTGGTGAAGGAGGAGCCATGCATGCAAGCAAAGCAAAACAAGGAATTTCTTCACCAATTCCCGAGGGCAGGCAGGTGTTCAGAATCTCAAGGAAAGCAGGGCTCCTTCACATGTAACAATTATTTGGGAAGACAAATGCCATCACTCCAAATGTCCCCCACTTTCTTCTTCTTCCCCCAGCTCTATAATATGGTGAGCATGACATCATACGGTATGGGATATCCCTGTGGTCAGCTGGGGTCAGCTGTCCTGGATGAATCCCCTCCCAGCTCCTTGTGCATCCCCAGCTTCCTCACTGTTGCAGTCGGCTGAGAAGCAGAAAAGGCCTCGGCTCTGTGCAAGCACTGCTCAGCAGAAACTAAGACATTCCAGCGTTATCAACACTGTTTACAGCACAAATCCAAAACACAGCCCTATACTAGCGGCTGTGATGACAAATAACACCCCAGCCAAAACCAGTAGAGCTACAAATACTTGCTAACCTTTGAACCAGGACCTGTTACCAGCCTATTACAACAGTTTATCAAGTCTAATAAAAAATATATATATTTTCAAAGCATACAAGCCTTTCTTGCTTATGTCACATCTGCAACAACTTTAATGACGTATTTTTTCTTTCAGATCCCAAACTGGATGTAGAATTCAAGGTTTAGAGCACTAGTTCTCTATAAATACTAGACATAGAGTCAAATTCATGGCTTATGTCCACAAGGTAAAAACATATGAAAGACAATTGCATTAAGAGTAGCTTCCTTCATGGATATCCGGGACATTATGAAATGCTCAGCACATGTGGGAATACATATTCATTATTATTGCTCTGTATAGTTGTAGAGATCTTAGAAAGACTTGCATTGCAATCAAGAAAATCCTTAGTGCATATTTACATCATATTTTTTTCTGTCAGCAGCTGCACAATGCTCTTGGGAAATAGTTTAAAATTAGTCTAATGTGACCACATGATAACCACATCCTTTTAGTGTTTCATGCAAAATCTGTAGAAGGCAACAGAAACCAGCAAACTGTTTTGTTCAGTTATCATTAATCAAGGCCTTAGTTAATTTCAAATTTGAATTGACATGCCATAGTTTGTCCTCTCTCTGAAATTCCAGAACGACCTCTCCATAATTTCTTCAAGCACTTGAAACTTGACACAGAGATCTCTTGCACGTGGGTGGCTGTTCTTTTCTACATCTGGAGAAATACACATCTCTCCCTTGGGGCTGGTGAGCAGAACTTCTGTGGATATGGAACAAGAAGGTTTCCAGCTTGATTTTCCACAGGACTGAGAAATAATTTCTGTTTTGCAAGGAGAATGAGATAATTCTATCCTATGACATTTATTTATTGCACATGCCCGTGTTTTGTATTTCTAGAGACAGATGTGAGATGAAAGTAAGCTTTTGTTCAGAACTGAAATTCACAACTTATTGTTCAGAGTTTAGCAGTGTCATGGACCTCTCTTGGGAGTTTGCAATACCCGAGACTTTCATCTGCCTACGTGGCTGCCTCACCACACTGTGCCGCTGTCTAAAGTGCTCATTACTCCCGAGTCTCCAGTTTACAATATGGCACTTAAACCATCCCTGAAGTCTGACATTTTGAAGAAGTCTTGGGTTGTGGCTGCCAGGGTGAATACAAGGGGAAGACAAATGTTACCAGAGCAAGAGACAAGGAGAGATAATGGGGAAAAGGAGCAGGAAGAGGATGGCTGAGACAAGAGTGAACCATTATAGTCTCACTGCAGTTCCACTCTTCCACTTCTGAAAAAGTCCCTAAGTTCAGTTCCCATTTTGATCAGAGTGGAAAAAGAAAGGAAGGCTGCCAGCCTGGAAAGGGAGACAGTCAGGGAGAGTCAAGGAACTTAATGGCAAGCACAAAGGGTAGCAGCTATAACCAAAGGGTTTTTAAATATATGCAGCAAGATGGTGAGTCCAAATGGATCACTCAGAACAGCAGGCTGGAGAGAATAAAAATTCTTGAATGCCATGTGACAGCAGCCCATCTTCCTCTCCCCAAATCTAAGTTTATAGGTAGCATGTTATGCTGTTTGTAATATTTTGAGAGGACCAAATTTTGAGAGGACCGAGTTCCTCTGCTGGGGCTGGCTGCTCAGTGAAGCTGCAGGTGAGCATCTGCACTGACACCACCTCAGCCCTTTAGAAACCTGCATCTAGCAGCTCCTCATTTTCTAGCACTCACATTACACCACTCACCCAGGTCTCAAGTGCACTGGAAGCACTTTTAGCACAGGAGTGCAATCCTTGGTTTAAACAGGTCATTCCCTATGGCTGTATGCCAGCATTTGAACTGCAGGGTGCTCCTCAATGAACATAACTCCAAGGGAAAATGCAGAGCTTAAGAAACTAGCTACTGCTTCTAGGAATATGGACAGAAAGGTGGAGGAGGTGGAGTAGTACCAACAGCATGCAGAACACCCACATGAACGCTGAGCTCACACTGTGCAATGAAGCAGACCTTCCAACAGGATCACATGCTTTCATTAGTTATTAGACAAAAATAACAGACTCCTACTAGGCTATACCAACATTTCCACACAGAGTTCAGTGCCAATGAAAACATCCTCTCTACAAATACATAACTTTTATCTAGCACAGCTTTGTTTTCTTGCAACTGTTCTAGGAAAACTGCTTTTTAGTGTTTGGTTGCTAGAATATTATACTACACTTTGACTGTTATTATAATTTTTGCTGTAATACAAAGCTTTCAGATGTGCATACTTCCATCTCCTGGGCTGAATGCATATAGCACTTCCTGGAGATACTGATGTCTTGTAGGCTGCATGCAGACTTGTTATCCTTTCAAGACCTTTAGGGGAGATAATGGTATATTGTTCCACTCAGTACAAAAACTACTCTGTAGATTAGGTGCCTTTGAGATTTTTCAAGGGCACAAGTGATGGATGGATATAGGGGAAAACATTCTCCCCTGAAGAGAGCAAGCAGTATTATTTGTGTGTTCTTGCATGCTTTCTGAGCAGTACAAAGGAAATTACATGTTCCTACTTCTTGTGGAGGAAGAGCTCCTGTCTCACAGGAGCTGCTAAATTAGAAGATCTATGTTGGGACTGCAGTGGTTGCAACACATTGGGGTATTGCAACAGGAGTTGCAGTTCAGAGTTTCAAGCAATACATGGCAGTATTGGAGGTGCCAAATGCATCTCAGAGGCTGCCGTGTTAGCAGTGGGCAGGGTCGTTCCTACCCACTTTGTCCTTGGTAGCTCAGCTTGCAGGGAGAGGACAGTCCCCATACTGTGCTTCTCTCTCCATGACTTGCTCAGAGGTTGGCTTCTGTCCTTTCTAGATCTCTGTAGTGTAAATGTAGGTGACTGCCTCAGAGTTGGCATGAGCTGTGTCTCACAGTGGGAGCCTGGAAGTGCTGCAGCCTCCAGCCCGGCCTTTCCTCCAGGCAGGCTCTGAAAAGCTGTGCAGGCTGAGCTGGGCAGCTCCAAGACAACTGAGCAGGTTCCACTTTTCCCCTCTGTCCTCCTCTGCCCTGACCTGCTCCAGTGAGTCACATTGTGCACAGTGTCCCTCCCCTAGCTGTATTTAGCCTACATCCTGCTGCTTGGCAACACCAGGAAGACCAAGGAAGAACATATTGTGGAAAAGATGTCTGACAGCGCTGGTGACAAATGTGTTTGACTGCACTAGCCACCAACCATGGCTATCAGTATTTGCTACCTACTTCTCTTATATCTTATCACTATGTACTTTTTACAAGGATGGTGACATGTAGAGTACCCAACAGTTAAGTCATCCATCTGAAACAGCTGGGATGGACAAAGCCCCGTGTCAGACTGACAGCACCTGAGCGAGGAACACATTGCAGCGCCGTGGCCATCAGCTGAACCACCTGTGCACGTGTGACAGGAACGGGGCTGAGCACTCGCGCTTATGAGGCTTCCAATCTACAGCTCAGCGTTGTGACCTGCTGGCAGAGAGGGGAATTAGGGTCTTTTCCCATGTTTCCCATTTCTTGGCTGCCAGCGACAGAGGGACAGTGTCAGTGAAGCCAGACGGCTCTGGCAGCACCGGGTGCCCGTCCTGCCCCAGGGAAGGGCCAGGTGAGCCCTGGCCGGTGACCCACCCCGAAGTGACCCCTGCCCGGCTGCCACAGCTGGTGTTCCCCCCACAGGCTGCTCCTCCAAATCAAATGGATGCTTTAAGCACTTAAAAGTCGTTTTTCCATTAAAAGAACAATGTTCCTTTTTATGAAACCTCTTGGGTGATAATTTTCCTTCGGAGACTTAATTTGCACCATTCTTTCCCTGGAAAGTAGCAGTTTCTTGTGAGGCTTTATTTAATCCTCCTTGAGAAAAGGCCTCTGCTGTGACTGCTGGGGTCAGCCATTGGTAACAGCAGAGGTATTTCCCATAAACTATTTGTTTGACAAAGCCACCTTGCAGTTATTGCTTACAGCTACTCCGTTCCATCCTTTAATTTCTGTTTAGAACCACTTCCCAGCTCTTGGTTTCAAGCCTGCACTAAACTCCCCCTGCCGCGGACACCAGGCGGGCAAGCCGAAAATCAGGCACCGCGGCGGGCAGCCCCGGGGCGCGCACGCGCGCGCTCAGGCCGGGGTCCTGTCACGGTATAAGAGCGCGCGGCGGTGACGCCGCCCCCTCTCTGTGCAGCGGCGCGCGGCGGTGCCGGGTGAGTGTCCGCGATGGCGCCGGGGCCCGACCGGGCGGGATCCCCCCGGCCCTCGGGGCATCGCGGCGGGAGCGGGCCGGGCGGGGGCCCCGGGGCGGCCGGCGCCGCTCACCGGGGCGGCCTGTGTCTGTATTTGCAGTAGGAACCCAGGCGGGGACCGCACCCACCGAGAGCGCCATGGCCGAGGAAGGGTGAGCAGGGCGGGGGCCGTCGGGGGCGGCGGGCGGAGGGGCCGGGTCGCTCCGTGGCGCGTCCGGCTCGGGAGCTCTGGCTGTGCCGTGTGTGCAGGCCCCGGCGCGGTGCTGTGCGTGCTTCCTGCAGGCCGGGAGACGGGCTCGGGGTCCGCCTGGCAGGGCCGCGGTGCGCATGGCGTCCTCTCCTCCCTAAAGGAGCACGGAGGCAGCATGGCCCGGTGGCTCGCCAGGAGGATTTAATGCCTTAGCTTCTTTCAAGTTCATCCTTCGTCTGGTTTTCCTTTGGCATAGTGCTTTAACTTGCTTTTTTTTCTGTACTTTTTTAATGGCCGGATGCTTGCAGGTGACCGGGAAGCTTTTGCTTAGAGTTGAAAGTTGTTGGCACGATGAGAACATTGTGTGTCTTCTCTTTAGCATTACTGCTGGAGGTGTAATGGATGTTAACACCGCTCTGCAAGAAGTGCTGAAGACCGCACTTATCCACGATGGCCTTGCTCGCGGTATCCGTGAAGCAGCCAAAGCCTTGGACAAGTAAGTGTGGTGTCACCAGTTTCTCTGCTGTGAGTAGTAAAACTGGGTGAGACCTTGTGATGAGGTGTGTTGGAACACCTGCAGTGGCCATTTTGTTCAGGTGTTCAGTTTAAAACTTAAATTATAAAACTCAGATTATAGCTTTCTGCCAGTAATTTTTGTCTTTTGTAACTCCTGGTTTGGGGCCTTAAAAGTAGTATCTTAAAATATAAGAGCTAAACTCGATTATTAAAGAACAGCAGGATCTGGTGTATAAATTTCTGTCATTATGTGGCCTCAGTGCTACTGGGTGTTCATGTGGGTGTATAGGTTTTGTGAAGAAAATTAAATAGTGCTTGCTGTATATGGCTATAAAAATCTAGGTTTCAAGAACCTTATATTTTAAGAAGTAATTATTCTCAAAACTTAATATGATTTTAATCGGGTTAATATGTATTTCAGACTTTTCCTGGAAGAGTTCATTTCGTTTTTAGGAAAAAGCCTTAAATTCATAGCTTTCTTGTGCTTTTTTTGCTGACTTTTTTTTGTATGATGCAACAGTAAGTAAATTGTCAAGGTGCAATATTGAAATATATTATGTGCTAGTCATTGGTATGCATATATACATATACATTTGCTAGGGCAAAGTATATCTGTATATACAGGTATACTTACACGCCTCTGTGTGTGTGTTTATATGCTAATCCATACTTGCCCTGCAAGAAAAATCTGTGTAAGTGTAAAGCTACAGTGTTTGGGTGATGACTTCTCAGTTAGTCGGATACCCCTTCACTCGTCCTGTGAGTGATAAAACTGCTGTCTGACAAACCTGTATGCAGAAACCTCTGGGACAAGGCACTAAACAAGAGCAGAGAAATACAGCTTAGGTGATTCACAGCTGGTTTGTGTGAACTCTTCTGAGTTCAGCTCCTGCTTTGTAAGCTGTGTTTTAAGATGATGTGCGTATGAGGCTTCTGCGCATTTGTGTGCAATGGTTCTTGCTTGGAATCGTTTCTGGCGTTCTGGTGACACTCCTGATAAAGAAGGTCTTTTTAGGGAAAAGTGACCTTCTTTGCAGAGGTCACATTTCATTAGGTTAAGCATAGAAGACCTACTCGGCTCTCTCTGTTGTCAGGTATCCCTTTGGTATCTTAACATTGTACCACAGTATACAAAGATCCTAATTAGAATTGGGGCCCTGTCATTACAGCTTCTCTGAACGTAAGTAGAAAAGATTGTTCTGAAGAACTTAAAAGCACCTTGGCGTGATAATTCAAGCATTTAGTAATTTAAATTGTAATGTTGCATTACTATAATCTGTGGTAAATAAGAAAAAGTGACTTGTAACTTGGTTGCTTTGTAACAATGACAGTTCTGTAGGGGACCTGGTGTTTATCCAGTCATCAGACTTTTTTCCAATGGCTGAGAATTTATTTAGTAGTATTTTTAAAAGCTTTCAAAACAGGAATAGAATCTGAGGATAAAGCTAACAATATACGAGTAACCTGTAATGTATATATAAATAACATTAAAAGTGACAAATCACATCAAAAGTATATTTAGTATTTCAAAAGCCTATGGTGTCTCATAACCAAAAGTTAAAGCATAGGAAGTGCTTCTCTAGAAATGCATGTGCTGAATGCAATTATTTTTGGTTTTGATTATGAAGAAATTTTAATTGGTGCCTGAAGTAACATCTGTTAGTTCTCATTTTTTTTAGACGCCAAGCCCATCTCTGTGTTCTGGCTTCAAACTGTGATGAACCCACATATGTAAAATTAGTTGAAGCACTATGTGCAGAACATCAGATCAACTTAATAAAGGTGAGTGAACTTGAAACAAAAGTTTGGAACAGTTATATATGTTATATATATACGTATGTTATATATATATGTATAGCATGTAGAGAGCTGAACCTTTAGAACACTATTGTTATTCTGTGTATGGCTTGCTTAGGCAGAACTTAGCAGCAGATTGTTCTAGTTCTATGTGATTGCCATTTTTCCACTGTAGAAAACCTGTGGATGTAAATGGCAAGGGATGCGAATTGGTTATTTTGCACAGTTTAAGTGAATTCTGGTGTCCTGTATAATCAGAAATAAAGTTAACTGCTGGGAGTGGAGGGCGGGAGGGACATTCCTATGGCTCCAGGGAGGCTCAGGCTGTACGATGATGATACTTTGGCTCCCTCTGCTGATGCCTGTGAGGAAAGCAGCCATCCGTTACCCAATGCTTCTGACAGTACAGCAGCTTCTGGGCTGAGCCAGCTGTGCCAGAAATGAGAAGTTCTAATGTGGTGTGGTGCTCTGCACAGGTTGATGACAACAAGAAGCTGGGCGAATGGGTTGGTCTCTGCAAGATCGACAGAGAAGGAAAACCTCGCAAAGTGGTGGGCTGCAGCTGTGTGGTTGTCAAAGTGAGATTGCTAATTATGTTTTAGTTCTTGACTTCTGAAAATAAGTAGTAAACCAAAGGTTGCTTTAGATAAGGAACTGTTAAAAACGGCTCCTAAATTTTTTTTAATAGTGAATAGAAGCTGCTCTCCTGTATTGTAGGCCCTGTCATGTTTATTTACTCATGTGCATTTTGTGAGTTAATAGTTGTGTCCTCAAAGTATCTATGCCTACCTACCAGTAATCATTAGATGGAAAGGCCTACCTAGAAGATAGGAAGCTTTGCTTTAGACAGAAAAGCCAGTTTAGTGTGTCCGCTCAACTTGTAAATGTTTTGCGGAGCTTATTTCACAATAACACTGGCAAAGTAATGCCACAGTACGAGCCTTGAAGACTTTGTGGTCTCTGAGGTCCCAAGAGATGGCTACATCTTCACAATGAAGACTAGTGCCTTTTGCATGCATGTTCATAGTTTTGCTACTTTTTCATGTGCTTTAAATTTCTTTAAGTAGAAAAAAAATTGTTTGCATTCCTGTCAGTGGGTGTCAATGTCAAATTTCATTCATTCATTTGCATGAAATAGAGCTGTACTTTATTAGAATAGTCTTGTTAAAGAGCAGGGGGAGAACTGGCAAATTGTTTGAGCTTACTTGTGTGGAATTTTGGGAATTTCTTGTGAAAAGGTGTCAGAATCCCATTTGTCCTTATGAAAAACAGTTTGGGAAATTTAGGATGGGTCTGTCTTTACATTAACAACGGGTTGTTTTGTGTTACAGGACTATGGCAAGGAATCTCAGGCCAAAGATGTCATCGAAGAGTACTTCAAGTGCAAGAAATGAATGGCAAATAAATTTTGAACCAGTCTAGTGTATGTCTGATTAATGATTTGGTGTCTGTGGAACAGTTCTTTTGAGTTGCAAAGGGGAGCAAAAAACTTTGCATTTGTTGGTGTGGTTTATTAGTATTTTAACTAAGTCACTTTGCTAAAAAGATCATGAGGATCCCTGCCACTATTCCTGTTTTTGGGTAATTTTGTTTTCTACCCCAGAAGTTACCAGCTAGAGCATGGCACAGATTCAAGCTGCGATAATGCAGGTAGTTAAATACTGTCTTTGCTTGGTGGTGCTTTGATCTGTATTTCTAGGATTCTGAGTAACTTATCTAAAGTATTGGTGCCTCTGTGATAATAATTTGGGTCCTGCCAAGACAAATGAGAAGAACAACCTTAACTGTTTCCCAGTTCTTCTGAGATGTTGCAGGATTTCTATAAATGCTTTCTTAATTCATCCAGGGAAGTTAATGGACACAATATGTGTTTTACTTGTTCCTCTGCCTCATAGTGGGTGATAGCATCTTCTAACTAGTATTGTCATGCACTTGCAGATCTATCTGATTGTGTAGTTCTCAGTAGGTAGGGTAGTCAAGTAATTGAATTCTCCCTTGCTCAGATCAGGCAGTGTAAAACTCCTAACTTCCCCAGTGTTTTGGTTTCTGTAGTTGTTCAGAACTTGTGTTTTTGCTTTTTGGAAGCAAGGGATTCAGACTGGTGTGATTTTTTTACCTTCCTGCAAGTTGTTTCATGTGTCTTTAATTTTCTGACAAGTAGCTTGTAAGTGGAGTGAGTTGAGGAATTGCTGATGATGCTGATGTGTAAGATATGAATGTGAATATTTGGGACTGAGCACCTGTGGCTGAGGAGATGGGAATGTTTATCTGTTTTCAGGCTCTTCAGCTTAGATTTTTACTATGGTTTGTAGCCCCTCTTGATACCCCTAGTCGTGTGAGAGCATAGGCATCTTCTCCAGCTAGGCTCAGATGCACTTCTCTTACAGCTTCTTTAGGCTCATGAAGGGTCTCTTTAGTTTTGGCCCTGTTTACTGCTTCATAGTAGCTAGATCTGGTTGACTTGGATTGTTGAGAAAGTTTCTATAGTAACATTTTCAGGTGTATTCAAAAAGGTGACCTGCTCAAATATGTGAGGTCTGTATCCTGCTAAACTAATGCATGTTCTCAGAAAACAGACCTTAAGGTACTTTAGTTTGTTCAAAGGAGGATGGCAAATCTTGTGAAGGGTCTGGGGCCAGTTATTTAGCCTGGAGGAGGCTTAGGGTCTCCGTGCCTCTCTACAGCTGTCAGAAAGGTTGTAATGAGGTGGGGGTCTCTGAAGTAGCAAATTCCGCATTAAAAGAAAATGGCCTGGCAAGGTATTAGGAAATACAGTCAGGCATTGGAGAAAGCCAGGGAAATGGTGGAATCAGCAGTCCTGGAGGCAGTTTAAAAGATCTGTAGATGTGACACTTAAGAATGTGGTTTAGTGGTGGGCTTGCCAGTGTTTGGTTTGCAGTTGGACTCAATGATTGTTTCCCACATAATTTATTCCATTATTCATATGTGTTAAGCCTGCAACCAAGTTGAGAAAAGTCCAGCTCACACAAACCATTTGAGTTTGCAAGATGCTCATTTAACATGTTTTAACTTGGTGTGAAAAAAATAGCATCAAAATGTTTTTTGTGCTTGATTTATACCAGTGTAATGGCAACATTAGCAGTAGCTGAATTATTACATTTCCTCTTAATTGCTGTGAAGGGATTCAAGTAAGGGGAGCTGTAGTTTACAAGCAAATTTGTTAGGCAGTGTTTCTTTTGCTGCAGTGGAACGATCCTCAGTAAACATTCAGGAATGTTATTTTTTTAGTGTTACCATCCATTTTACATAGCAATGAATGTTAATACCAGGGAATGGCATAGTTTCATGCCAAGGTTTTTTTCCATTGGAATAGCATCAATACTTCCTAAATTTTTTGAAAGAAGGATTTAGGTTGAAATTACATTTTCTTATCAAAATGCTTAGGTTTCAAATTAGGGCTTTTCCAGGAAATGAAGCTTTACAAGTGACCTTGGAGCTTATGCTGAGTAAGCATTGGAGAACTGATACTTTGCTTTATGGTTTTTACTTTAAATTATCCCTAGGGTTTGGTTTATTTTCAGAAATTTCCTGAGATCGAAATTCTACCCAAGGCTTTTGATTCACCTTGATATTTTGTAAAGGTTTATTTTTCTAAACTGGCTGAGGCAAATAAGTGATTACTACTCCTTCATACTGCATCACTTAGTAAATGCTTCTCTGAGGCCTCTGCTTTGTAGACTCAAGACTTCATGCTTTCTTGATACAGGGTATTTTTTGTTAAATTGTAGAAGATGTACTGATTTTTATATGTCCTGCAGGATTTCAGATAGATTTTGGAGGAGTAGGCTTTGGGATTCTGCTTGATGTTGCAGCCCCCTTGCCCTAAGGGGTACATTACTAGTCTCAAGAATGGGTGTGGTTGGACAGCACTAAATATGGGAATGGAAAATAAAGACTTCAGGGTTAGAGTTCCAGGACTGACCCTGACTTCTCCCCTTTTCATCGTATTTAATGTCACTTTTATGTTTTCCTTTTGAAACTGGAATAACACAGAATGGTTTGCTCAATGATACATGTTTTGTACCTTTGGTTGGCAAAATCTTCAGAATTATTTTTTGTTTTCTGAATTGAAGTAGCAGAGTTGGATGGTTTTGTATGGAAGGGTTGGTGTTTACCAGCCTAAAATATGTTTCACCATGAAGTAGAAAGCTAATGAAGTCCTTTGAAGAAATTCTGGGAAGTCATTTTGAAGGTGTCAAGAACAGTCTCTCAGGGAGCATTGGAGAACATACTATATGATAAAAGTCTTGAAACCAGTTAGGCTAATTTTCTTTTAAGAACCACCTGTGTGTCATCTGGACCACTACTGTTTTTGTCTATGTGTTTTGCTCTAGGTCACAAAAGCTCACGTATTTGCACAGTTCTGCTTTGATGGAGTCATGGGCCTGACTGCAGCTCTTGTAGGAGAATTGGTGATACCTGATCTCCCCTATTTCCCATGACAGTGCATATTTCACTGTTGCAGTCCCTTGCAGTCTGGGATAGTGGCACAGCTACTCTGCTGTTTCTGGTTAAAAGGGGTGGTGTGTGTGTTTCTGATGTGTGAGCCTGAGAGCTCACTTGAAGGTAATTTCGTTGTAGGACACCTCACTCACAGCAGGGTCCCATTGCAGTGTGCTGGTGTGCTTTGCAGTAGCACAAGTGTAGGGGCATCAGGGCTTGTCAGCAGCAAATTACTGCTGCACAAGCACTTTTGGGGGCTTAAGCCATTAATTTGGAGAGCATTGTTTGCTTTGCCAAGAGAAGAGATGTTCCTGTCTTATTTAATGCATTGAGTACTTTATGAATGGTGAGAACTAATCCCACATATAGAAAAAATATATTTAATAATAAGCCACAAAATATCCTTTAAAAATTAGGCATAGGCCCTAATATTTTCTGTTTAATAACAATTCTGGTTAAGAATTGCCTCTACCTGTCTGATTTTGTTCCTTGTTCGTTTTGAAAGAGCTGCAAGCCAGTGTTCCTCAGGTGTGTGTGTTCCTGAATCTGGTGCAAGCATTGTCCCTGAAACCTGCTCCCTTTCCTGAAGACTTTACAAAGGTCTCTCATCCAAGGGTGTGAAGGAATTCTGAACATATATCTATTTCTCAGCCTTGAAGATCTCTTGGAGATTATATGTTTGGGATGTGAAGCCTTAGTAAGATTTGTAATTTGTGTTAGACTGTTGCCTGGAAAATAGAGCAAATATTCCCTAACACCTTTAGAGTGATAAAAGCAAACCTTTACTTGAAAGCTTTCAAGTACACGATATGGCAAAAACTGAACATGGCACAGTAATTCTATAATTTTTATAAGGTTAATTGATTAGTATATCTATCACATATTGTCCAATTAATAGGTTGGTTGGTTAGGTAATAATTCCCAAGGTACTGCCCCACTGGAGGCAGCCCAGGGCTTCTTTGCCCCAATTCTGTTCTCTCTAGTCCAGATTCTGATTGTATAACAGAACATCCTTGTAGTTTGTCCTCTTCTTGGAATAAGACAACAATATTTTAGGAATGTGTTTAGGAGGATAGCTTATTGTTCCTAAATGTAGAGAAAGAGGACAGGAAAATTACTAGGAGCTACAGCCACGCGTTAGCAATCTACAAAGCTACAAATATATGAAAAATGCAAACAGCTAGAAATCTTAGGCATCAAGACCATTGAACCAGATAGCAGATGTTAGGTGAAATCAGATGTGGTTTGTATTTTTCAGCCTTAAGGAGAGCAGAAGTAATGACAAATTATTTTTCAATAATTTTAGACATTTAAGTAAATACAGAGAAATGTTTTGAGCCGTTGGTCAACAAACGTTTGTTTTGAGATTCTCATTAATAAATTAAGCAGATGGAGTGGTTAGTATGTGTTGTATGTAATGAACCCACATGCATTCATAATTTCTTGGTGCACTGGCATTATTTTTGTATGAAAGTCCACCACAAAAACCATGGACATCAACTGCTTCACATACCTGATCTACTCTAAATTGTGATACAATCTTTTACAGAAGTAAATCACTATACAAATATCTGAACTTTCAGCTATTTGTTACCATGCTTCCTCCTTTTCATTCTGAAATTATGCAAGTCATATTATATGAACTAATGGAAACTAATCTGAAAATCACTTTGTCTTAAGGAGTTTTTCCCCTCTCCAAGAACAGTTAGGAGGGATTTTTTATAGTTTGTAAGTAAAAGTATTTAAAGTATTTTCACTGAGACCTCTGAGCAACACAATAGTTCGTGAAATGGGGATACTTAAAGTAACAAGTATGCTTTTAAAAAAATAATTAAATTACAATCCAAACACAATTTGGATTGTACCTGACAGGTTTGCTAAAAAGCTTCTTTTATTGATACCTAGTATTTTCTACTGCTGAAAGATTAGGAAGCACAAAACAGAGTTTTATAAAAATATATCTACAAGGGAGTAAATGCTTAGGTATAAAGCAATTAGCTTGTCCTATAGCTCAGTTAGTGTCAGAAATCTGTTTCTCTTTGCTGTAGTCTGACTAAGGTCTAAGGTAAGATAAATTGTACACTTTGAAGCAGAACAATAGAGTTAGTATGTTGATGTTCTAAAATATACTAATGTGTAAGCAGACAGATACTATTTTCCAAAAGTGATGAAAAAGGTATTTGTGTCAGTTCCTGGCATGCCAGGTTCCTGCCCTATAAAATTTATGATAAAGTTTTGAAACTTACAAAAACTTATTTTATGTGGATGTGCAGAAAAATGTTCATTAAATTACCTCTTTTCATATTAAAAAAAAAAAAAAATTCATACTTCCAGTATGCTTTATTTTTCCTTCTCACCTGAGTGGTTCTAAGACATTTTCTGCAGTGAAAACGGTCAGATCCCTGTTAAAATAAGCTTTGTATTTTGAGGGCAGAAAAAAATCCATGACCCCTGAGTAACCTTTTGTATTGATTGTATTGTTAGCAGCCAGTGTGTTGGATAACATAATACAGATGCTTAGGACAGGTTTAGGAAGGCAAATGGGGGAAAAGAACAAAAGATTTCTAGTTTTAAGACTATGTGTTTAAGGAACTGAGGTCATGTTTTGTAGAACCCCTCCACAAAAAAAATGAAACACCCTTAGATATCCATATATATAAAAGTGTTCATATGTCAATAGAGCTATGGTATATATTCCTTTTCATCCATTTATTTGAATGGACAAAATTCAAGTAAGGCCCTTCAGCTTTGCTGTTTTCAGAGCAGCAAAATAGAATGTTTGTCAGCACGTGTACAAGAGGTACCTTTACAAGTATGGAACTTAGCAAGCTACTGTACTTGAAAAAACCATGTAAATTCAAATCCTGTTTCTGCAGAGGCTGACTTCCATCCCTCCCTCCAAAGAAAGATCTCAGCTGGGTCTGACTCTTCCATCATGGTTATCTACATTTGTTTTTCAGCACGACAGCTTATACAATTTCTTTTAAAACCAGTACGTCTTGATCCTTTTTTGATCATTGTGAACAGCAGCATCATTCTATCTGACCCTCAAGACCACATTCATGTCCTTTTCAGATGAAAGTTATTGGAAATATATGTGCCTCTTCTACTTGTAATTATGTGAAAACACCCCTAAAGCTACTGTTTGGACTGTTAGGTATTTTGAGTGATTTTTCTTATATTAAGAAGAGAAGAGGCAGACTGGTCAACATGGCTAGTAGCAGGTGGAGGCAGAGCAACAATTGCAAGAGGCTACATCAATGAGACAATCTGGCCATGAGCATCGAGGTGACCCTCTCTCTCTCACCCTTGATTTCTTGCCAATAAAAATCTATAAAATGAGTGGCAAAGCATAGGGAGAACAACTGTCAAGGGACAGAAGAGTGGAAGAGAGAAGATGCATGAATGCAGACATATGGGTGCGCCATTTTAAAGGTAGATTTCAAGGCTCAAGATAGTATTAGGTGGGAAAGGCTGTGTGTGCCATCCTGTTAAAGTCTCTTGGCATGTATGTGTTATTTAAATATGCAGTTATATGCTATTTTTTCTACAGTTGCATCAGGAAATTTGAAGGCAAACCAGCAGACCCTAAGAATGATCCAAGGTTCTATTGGGATGAAATCTGCAGTGTATAAAAATAAACCAAACAACAAAACCAAAACAACCACCAAAAAACCAACCCCCTCTGCTCAAAACCAGTCCAAACAAACCCAAAGAAAGACTGTTTTTTATGGTAAAAAACGGTGATGAATATTTGTGCCACCAAGCTCCTGTGTTGGGGTTGGTAAGCCATTTGGAAATGTTCATTGACCATGCATTATCATTCCTTGGATGCGCCAGCTTTGCCTTTTTTGCTTTGTTCTTTAGGAATGAGTAATGCTTACACATATGGACATCTTCTGTTTTTCACTTCTTTCTGTTTTAAGCACAGAAAGCTACCAAGAGTGCTTTATTCCTGAAAAAAACCCCAGAGTTTAGAAGAGTCTCGGACTGGGAGGTGTGCGTGGACGGGTGCTTGTAGCTTATGAGTTGTAACTTCCCAAAGTGTAAAATGGGGAAGCAGTCCCGTTCGGGAGGACGAGGACCCCAGACCCCGCTCTGCTGGTCCCGGGTGCCCGTGCTGGGGCTGGCTGGCGTCGGGCGCATCGGCGGCGCTTCCCGGGCCGGGCAGGAGGGGGCAGCCGAGCCGCGGCGGGAGCCGGGCCGGCGGGAGCAGGTGCCGGCCGCGCAGGGAGCCAGCGCGGAACGCGGCTCTTTAATGCCTTTGAACGCTGCCGGCTCCTATGCCTACCTTCCAGCGTTGCAGCCTTGTAAAACCCCAGCACGTCAGGTGTTGGGGCTTTTACGGTGTGTGGAAATGTGTTTGCTAAACCCGAGGACTTTGTTGTACAGCTGCGACACCTTTAATCTGTTTTTGTGGGAGCTGTACCGCGCAGGGCAAACAGTCTCGTCTGCTTTCCTTCACAGAGATACTTGATGAACAAGCTAACGGGTCTGGGGAATGTGGTCGAGGATCCAGTTGTTTGGAAGCTCACTTCATAGGTTGTAAGTAGCACCATCCATCAGCCCAAAGAACACCATTGTCAAACGCAAAAAGGAGCAGCACAGACTTGAGATAAGAGCCAAGATGGGTGAAAGCTTTTTCTTTTTTTTTCTTTTCCCTCCCTGACTCAAGTGTCTGATGTATTACAGTGTTCAAAGCATTTCAGTATGCTTATATTGTATTCACACATATGCAATGTATTTGAAACATTCCTACCAAGGAGATTGTGGTAAAAACTGTAATGTGCAGCTTGCTGGGTTTCATTGTAAAGTAATATAATATCCACATGTGCGAAGGCCAATGCAATATTTTATTTTTTGCTTACCCCAGGGAATATGATATTAAATTTATCAGCTGAAGTATTTGAATGAGAACTCATAAATATTTTCTGAGGTGCATCAGTGGCATACATAGGGAGGGAGAAGACATGCAGCACTGGGTGAAGAGGAAGTTGTTCATACTTTCCATCCTCCACTATCACATAACAGCTATGCCTTGCCCTTCAGATGAGATACTGGTAAAGTTTCTTGGTGACTGCAAACAAGTCTTAAATTGTGAAGAATTTCCTAGTCTGTGATTTTTTTCTTATAATTATTAACACTGTTGTACATGGAGTGCAGACGTTGTTCACATTAGATACAGAGCTTGGGGAGAGAGGAGGAGCTCCCAAAAAAGAGAGGTACTGTTCTGAAGACATTTCAAATGCACAGGAGGGCTGTTGACCTGCCTGCTTTACCTGATGTGTTGTGATTGTAGGCATCCTAGATGGACAAGCTGCTACCAAATCTAGCTGCCACTGCCTTTGTGTAGTTGTAAATCTTCCAGGGCTTAAGCAGGCGCCTATGCATGGCATTATCCTGTCTGGCTGTGTGATCTAACCTCTTGTTTGGAGTTAATTTAAGCATCTCCAGAACAATTCTGTGGTGCTTTAGAACAGTCCAAGCCATGCTGAGTTAGTACTTCTCTGTCAGCATTGACTCAGTGCGTACCTGCAGCTAAAATTGTCCATATCAGGAATGGTGCTGAGAAAATCTTTGGGCCTCCACACCTTGAGTATCACCTGCAATTGGTCTCTGCATCTCAAGAAGGGCATATTTTTTTCTCAAAAAAAAAAAAAAAAAAGGAAAGGGCATCTAAATTTGCTGCAAAAAAAGTAATAACAGGCTTATGGTTTCACTTCAGTTTGGAGAGAAAGCTGAAGAGGGTTGAAGCTGATTGACAGCATCAAGAAGGCAGTGCAGAAGATGAATGCTAAACTTGTTTACCAAATCCTACAGTACTGGATCAGGAAGCATGTATTGAAACTGATCGGATGTAATTTAAAGCAGGTTTTTAAAAGTGCCTTTCTTCAAAGCCTGTCATAAACTCCTAAAACTGGCTGCTGCAAGAAAGTGTGAAGTCAGAACACATCAAAAGTTTCAAAATAGATTAGACAAATTAATGGATAAAAGGTGCAAACCAGATCCTATTGGGAAGGCAGTGATATTCCCTCTAACACCTGAAATCTAACAGCAGGATGCAGAAGGAGCATGAGGGTTAGATTTCAGATAGTGGCTTTTTTCATGTGCTCTCCTTAAGCCACCCCTGCAACAGCCACTGTGGGAGACAGAAGCCTGGGTGATGGACATTGGTCTCACCACATGGGGCATTTCTGATAGAAAAAGATCAGATGGGCATGCCCTTGGAGTGCTAAAAGAGCTCAAATTGCTGCCTAAAGCCTCTGGTTTCAAGGCCACAGACTTAAAAAGGTACAAAAGAAATCAGTACTTACAGAGAAAGCAAGTCAAGAGGAGGTAGCTGCTACAATCCTTTGGAAGTCAGGGTGCAAGCCCTTTTAGGAATCTGTTTGATTAGCAGACAGCTCAAAGGGGCAGTCTAGCAGACTGAGAGTGGCTCAGAAGGGAAAGTAAAAAACCTTTTTTGTTAACATTTGAATTGAAAATATGAGAACCATGAATGTACCTATCCAGTTAGCTTTCTATCTTTACTTGTGGAAAATTGCATTAGAGTGTCCTTGAGCTTCTTTCTTTCTGAGCTTGCTCTGCTTTTGCGGTGGATGCACCTTCTGTGACAATGTCATCCTGGGAATTACATCGCTATTTATCTTCTGCTGGCTGAAGTTGATCCAGGGCTGAAGCTGGCATGTGCTCTCTATTGCCCTAAAAGTATGACACCTTTGTGCACCAGGATGGGCTATTTCCAAAAGGAGTTGAAAGTTGTATTTGTCCAGCCCATAATGTCTTTAGTCACCCAGCTCTGCCCTTATTAAATACATTCTCTCTCCATAATATTTAATCCATTTGAAAAGATGAACTGGCACTTTTATTTGGTATAATAGCAAGGAAGCTCTTGGCACTTCAGAAGGCATTTCTCCCTTTGATCTAAAATAGCCTGTGTGCACTGACTTCTCTGGCACACTGCAATGTTCACCAGTTCTCTTAAGTTTTCCTGAGAGGAACAGGATTGTGAAGGTGGTGAAAGGGTGAACAGGGCAAGAATTTATTTGGTTTTTTTCTTTTAGCTGTTGTTGGCCTGACATCTGAGGAATGAAGCTAAATTTGTAAGGACCATATTTTAAAATATTTGTCAGTTGTTCCAGATAATAAAATAGGGATTTTTGTCCAGAGGAGAAGAAATGAAAATAAATAAACATGGATCTTTTTCACCTAATTTATGACCTGCAAAGAGGGTTGCTCCTCAACCTGCATGATTAAATCTCCCCAGTCAAAAAGGACCATTTTGATTATGTCTTCTATCAGTAAAAAGTCATGGAAACTTTTTTTTTTCTAATAAGAGAAAAGAAATCCAACAATATCAGGTGGCTGTGGTTTAGATTGTTTTGCCATTTCTACCAGGAATTTGACCATGTTACAGGCAATATATAAATTATAGTCCCTCACCTTTAACATCACTGTCAAATTTAATTTAATGGACATTGGTTTTACTCATACCAATTTTACACATGGTAGAGATGGAAAGTTTTTTTGTATAGGTGTGATATTACTTGTTCTTATGGATGCTGGTTATGGCACAGCTTTGGTTTTTGACCTTGTAGATATGTCAAGAGGAATTAGAAAGTTTTGTTTAAAATGTTGCATTTGATTAGCATTTTTGAAGCCCAGTCTTCTTTTAGAAATACTTTGTGGCATAAGTGCTTTTGGAGGGCAGTTGATTCCCAAAGGAAAAGGTGCAGCAGTTCTGTGTTAAGATCACTGTTCAAACTTATTATCCCAGCCTCAGAAATGTGTTTTCACTAACCTGAGAGTGTGATAAGCTGAAGGAGAAGGTGCACAGCTTAGGCATTTGGCAGTGCTTCCACTGGAGCTGCTGTGCAGGGGTAGTGATGGAGGATCATGAAGTGAGGTGTTCTTTCAAGTCTTATCATGTCTCAGCTACTTTAAAGTCTCTGGAGGGTCCCAGGCAGAGTTTCTACAAGCTGTGCCTTAGTGTTCACCAAATTGTACATGTGCTGCAGATGTCTCAGGCTATCACCTGAAGTTTGTGATAACTGCAACACATGCTGTTTTGGATGATCTCAATAGGGCATCTAGTATCTTATTTCTGAGGCATTTTTGCTGCTAGAAGCAATAAATTCAATTCTGTCATCATTAGGCAGGTGTTTATAAGTACTGCAAGGCTTTAATCTCTCTCCAGGGGGAAAAATACTTCAGGGGCCCATTCTACAGCTTGGCATTTTCTTTGCATCTCTGGCATGTTCCTGTTTCTTTCCATGTCAGGAGAGCAAGCATGGTTTTATGGCTAGGACACAGGTCTTGAGTTGTTTCCCAGCTTTGCCAGTGACTGCTATGAAGTGTAGAGCAAATCAGTCCCTCAAATGGCCAGCTCCAAAGGGTAGTGAGGGTAGTGTGGCTTTTTATTTCTGTGGTGTGTTTCTTCTACATAGCTTAAGGACACAGACCATGTTGTGTTAGATCTATGTATCATGGATGCAAAATTTGTACACAAAGTCACCATCTACTGCTAATAATAAAGCAGAAGTTTAATTTAATTTAATCAGAACATTTGATAAATTGACCTCCGAACAACTTTGCCATCATCCTGTACTTTGATAGTCATATGATGTGCCAACAAGAGATTCATGGTTGTGATGATTCATGGTTGTGACTACTGCAGTGTCTGGGTTTGGGAGAGTGTCAGTGTGTACCAACTCTGGTTTCCTGAAATAGTTTTATGTAGATGGTGAGCTAATTTATAACTGGATTATGAATTAATTTTCTTCAGACCTTCAAAAGTTTATCCAAGCAATGTCTCTCTGGTCCCTGTAGGAAGCCCTGTGGTCTCTCACGGCCTCCATTTCCAAGGAGACACTTTTCTCTGGCTGCAATGGTTCCTGGATCTGAAGGCAGTTTGCACCATCTGAAAGGCCTGGAAAACCTAAAGTCCACTCACTGATAGCTGTTGAGCAGTCACAAGTGAAAGAAACTTTTTGAAAATTATTTGGGTAGCTAAGAGAAAACTCATTAAAAAAAAAAAAAAACCACGGGGAAGAAAATGCTTTGAAGAAGCTTTGACTAGATAGCATAGAAGGCCAGTAGATTTCATTGCTCTAATTTCTTACCTCAGGGAAAAAAAGAACATAATTTTTAAAGTTTTGGGCTCTGGGAGAAAAGTCACAAAGAAATTCAACAGGTTCTCTCAAGAAAATTTTGCTGTGCCACACTGACCTTGGAACAGCCCACCCATAAAGGCAATGTTAAAACAATTATCTCAAGAAATTGTGGTGAACTGAAAAAAATAAATAAACATTTCCAAGTAAACTTCCCATATTTAGAAGAATATGGTAGAATAACATTAAGGCAATCAGAAGGACTATGAGAAACACAAACAAATCCTTAAAGCTTTAAATATGAGCTAATTTGATGTATGCATAAAGTCATGGCAACTGCTGCCCTTTGCATCAAGCAGTTAATATTTGTTTTTAGCTGTAGTTTAATTTTTTTTCCAATTAATTAAGATAATATTCTTTGTTTTACTCATGAAAACATTTACAAATTCATCGTATTATAAACTATAGCATATAGTTAGCCTTTAGAAATCTGTGCTGATGCAAAGAAATTTCTCCATTATTATTTTACAGCTTTTAATTTGTTTTTTTTTTTCAGGAAAATACACCATCATCTATTTTTATTTTTTTCTGATGAGTCTAGAAAAATTAAATTTTTTCCTTTTCTAACTTGCCCACTGCATGTTTTGCACACATATAAGGGCAGATGTGCATACATGTTTCCTTCGCACAAGAAGGTAACGTACTTGCAAGCATTCGTGTTATCTCTACCCACTTCTTTCTTGACTTTAATAATAATGATGTCAGAGTTTCACACTCTCTTGTGCTTAAAAATATGAAATCTTTAAGTACTTTAAAATGTGCAGTACAGTATCTTAATTTGGTATCTTTTTATTCCAGTAAATACATATTCATTCTTTTATTTTTTTCCTGTGTTAGAAAGTTTCTGTAATAGCGATTTTAACTGCTTTATCTTCTGAACTAATCCAGCATTTTCTATCCATCTGTGTAGGTTGTGTCTCCCCAGTCCTGCTGAAGCTGGACCTGTGCATTGTAAATGTTGAAATCTTGAAGCTAGAAGGAGGGGTGGCTCGGAGACCTGTAGTTTAGTGTGTATGATACTGGACTGGGAATGGGGAGAAAGAAGTTTGGTCTTTTATGTCCCAGTAATTTCTTGAGTCTTTGTTTGCATTTGTTTTTGAATAACTCTCTAAAGTAAAATGCAGAAGAACTCCATGGGACAGAATACCAGGAAGGCTATTGAGTTTCCTCTGGTAAGGTTCCTCATCTTTCCCTTGGTATCACTGTTTATGACTTCAAGACTGGTTTACCAAACCTATGTATCTACAAGGTACAATAAACACCCCTGACTCTCCTTATGGCCAGTGGAAAATACAAATGGGATCACTTCATCTCATGTTAAGGCAGATATTTAAATGATGAGTGAAATGGAGCATCTACTCCTCCAGAACTGCAAGGGGAGCTTTTGAAGACTGGTCCAGGTGCCTGCATACCACTGGTGCATAGACCCTCATGGTACTGTGAAAAAAGACACCTCAGGCCAGTGCTAAGTCAGAGTACCCCAGTTAAGTAGGCCTGGCTTAATATTTTACAGGAAAAGCCTGAGTTGAACAATCTTTTGTTTCCTTGCTCATGGTTTTGTCTGCTGGAATCTGACTAGCAGCCACTAGTATTTTTCTGTTCTCCAAATTTGGTAAGAATAGGGAGAATCTCCCTTCCAAAAAAACTCCAAAAGACCCAACAAACCAACAACAAAACCTCAGGAATCACCACATAGAAAGAAGTGGATTGTGCTTGGTTAGTGACCTGTATGTGGGGGAAGGAATTGGAAGGAAATCAAAGGCAAGGTAAGTGCTTTAAAATAGTGTGTACACAGTACCAAATGGCTGCTTTACCCTTAGCACAGCCACCTAAAAAGTGTCCAAAGCTGCTCAGTTCTGCTCTCAGTATGCAAAATGAATATATCCCAAAGCTCAAATTGCAGTCCTCGAGACTGCAAAATCCATGTGGCCAGTTGGTAATGCTGAAAGTCAGTTTAATGTCAGTAAATGTGAACACACTGTGGCTGGCCCTATTTTTAAAGGAAGAATTAGCAAATACACACTTGGGCCCTTTGTTCTTATTGGCTTCAGTGGAAGGTGATGTGGAAACTGTTAAATCAGGTCTGGAGATTATGAAGTCCTAGGAATAATTTTATTTGGAGTAGAAACATCTAACACAAGAGAAGATTCTTGCCGTCTTCTCCACAGCATGTCTATTCAGAATAGTACATTTAAAAAAGTCATTGTTAAGGTGTTTCCTTCCCTCTAAATGACTCTGAAAGACATAGAGATGCATATTTCTTCCCTCCTTCATAATAAGGAATCAGAATCACATATCCGTCCCTTGTACAAACCAGCTGCTGGGACTTGGCATTGTATGTAGCCATAGCAATATATAATATGGGCAAAACCACAATGTGTCCAACCCTAAGAAAGATGCAAAATTTTGCTTTCACAAAATGTCAGAAACAAAGTGACTCTACAAAATGTGAAACAGATAAGCTCTAAACTCTTTTTCCTCCAGATCAATGCTGAGCTCAGCACAGTATGGGGAAGATGCAGCTCTGATCGTGAAGGACAGGAGGAAGGAGCTGAAGGGGGTTTGCTGAATGCCTGTACCCCTTCCACAGGACACCACCTTCTAGTTGTTCTTGGCAGCTCCAGCTGCAAATTGCCTAAAAATTCTGATAGATGTACTATGCCTGCCCTAGAAGCTGAGTAACTCAGTCTTAGCTTTCTGCTCCCTGATTAATTTTTTCTGGTTATTTAATTTGTGACTCCTGAAGTAAAGAAATTATTAGTAGCTGCATTACCCATAGTGTTGTGACCAATAATGCCTGGCACATTCCTGGTTCAGCTATTGTAAAAATGCTTAGGGTTCCTCATCCTAGGATAAAACTAAACTTCAAAAACAAATACCAAAAATCTTCTCTATGGCCTTTTCTCCAAACCCAGTGAAATTAACTGCAGGGCCATGTTTCCCCTTAGAGCAGGAAATCACTCAGCTGAAAGTATTATAAACCATTCAATAGTTATCAAGTATTTTTCCAGGAATTTTTCAGTACTCATCAGAAAACAGTATCATAACTTACATGCACTAATTTTGACTCTTTTACATGTGTATGTAGTGTAACTTCCATTAATGTGTGTCGTGGTTTAACTCCAGCTGCCCCACAGCTGCTCACTGACTTGGAGTGAGCACTGCACAGCAACAACTCAAACATCAGAGTGTTACCAACATTGTCCTCATCCTGAATCCGACACAGTGCCCTTCCGGCTACTGAAGAGAAAATGAACTCCATCCTATCCTAATCTATGGTAAAGTGCTTTACATTTACAAGAGGAGTACTGTAAAAATGACCTCGTGGTCTCCCAATTTTTTCCTTCAATGGTTTCAGATCAAATTTGCCTGCTTTAAACATGATTATAAAAAAAACTGATGGTGTCATTCACTGATCCCACCTTGAATCACATATTGTTTTTTCTTGGTTGCATTTATAATGTGGATGACTTCATTATTTCACTGACAGTGTTATTAATGATGTGCAAGAGGGGATGGAGACTGGCCCTTCAAGCCTTCCTCCCTTTCTATCTTGTCCTCACAGGAACGGTTGTAATTGTAGACTGTTAACAGAGGAAAAATCTGTATTGTTTGGCCAAATGTGGAGATGTATCTAGATGAGAAAGACAGAGCCTGGTGAGAAGGAGCCATACACTAATCTTTTCTGATCATTGTTGTATTTTAAGACTAATGAGAATTTAGTACACATGTTGAGTGAAAGGATTTAGGCGTCTTAAATCACTGCAAAACTAGATTCATTGGTGGTTGCCTTCTGTTTCCTTCCAGCTTATCTCCAGAGAATTTCTGTAGGAGCAACCTGCAACCCTAAATCCCTCCCCAGAGATTTGTGTGTTGCTGTTGGGTGTTCAGCTGAAGGCTGCTTCACCACATGTCACAGCTCTATTGCTTCAGCCCTCTCACTCCCCCATCAATGCTGGAACTGTTTGCTGGCCATTGTTTGGCTTCCCCAGAAGTAGATTTGTCTGCATTCAAACACTTTGCATATACAGCCTTGTCAGCTAAGAGTAGCAGAAGAGAAGAAAGGAAACATGCAATAATTAAACCATCAGTTCTGGTCTATGTTCTTCTAGAAGCAAAATGCTCTGTTGAGAGGTTTGCCTTCTGTCATGTGGGTAGCTGGTTTAAACACTGCTAGCAAACATCTCTTGCCAGTATGCACCACATCTCCACAGAGTTTGTTGTGGAAGATATATCTCCAAAGATTTTGAACTATGGAGAAGGTTCTAGCCATAGGGCGGAAGTGCCATTATGTTGAAAGCAAAACTTCATTTTTCCTAGTCTGTAGTGGAGTCAAACTGTGCGAAATGGGGATAAACAGGCAACCCCACTATCTCCTAACACTTTAAATGGTAGCTTGGCCTTTAGAGCAGATGTTCCTCTGCCTGGAACTTCTCATCACCTGCAGAGCCTCCAGACAGTGATCCAGTGTGCAGGCTTCAGCATAATTATTCAGAATCATTTCCACTGGCTCTTTGGGCAGTTTATCCCCTATTTTCTTTCCCTAATTTTGCTGACTGGAGATGGTGTGTGTGTATCTACTCTCTTGCAGTGTTCAAGAATTCCTGTGTGTGAAGAGAGCGGATGTCTGGGAGCAGGAGCAAGGCACCTGAGGCTGATGTGTGGGTCCTGAGTGAGCAGCAGCTCAGTAAAGCCAGCAGTAGGAAGGGGAGGAATTATAGAATAGTTTGTATTATTACAGATAATAACTTTTCCATAGAGAACAATGGACAGAAGCAGCAGGACATCAGATGTGACAGTGCCTCCAGTCATCTATCAGGCAGTGTTGGCCATTCTCATGGTTTGTATAAGTGGAAGAGTTCATATCAGAAATATTTCCCTTCCATCCAGCCTAGAACATTTGGGCTTTGCTGGTCATTAAGTGCAGTTATTTCATTGTGAACTAAATGCCAATTAGCAGAGTGAAGCCATGCTAGAAACGGGCTGCATGACTGAAATTTTTAAAACCCATGGTTATCCAGACAAACTGGGAGTAAAGTGCAGAAGAATGAAAGCTCCTTTTCACACAGGTTTTAATGCATTTACTTGAAGACAAGAGGGAAATGTGTTTTAACATAAGCTTCATTTTCAGGGAAAAGCATACATGGATTGGCTGATCTATTAATTACAAAGAACTGAGGGAAAATGTTACTTTTCACAGGGTTTTTAAACCACCCTTAGCGCTGCCACTGCTATCACTGCTAGTGACTGGGAATTACAGGAAAAAATGTAAACCTGCAGTTTTTCCTATTTATCTGTATGACTTGGTTTAGACTATGAAATTACTAGACTTGTCTAGTTCACTTTTCTTCATGGGCAATGCAATGTTCTGGCTTTCATATCCTATAAAAGTAGTGATGCCACAAAATTGCAAGGGAAATGCTTTGGTCCCACAGCATAGATATAATTAAATCCAACTAAAGTATTTTCATTGCCTGAGATGACAAATCTTAAAAAAAACTAGAATAGCAACTCAGGTAATAACATTTTTAATACCATATTATCAGACGGTTGATGAGAATTTTCAATTGAAATTTTAAATACTTTAATGAAACATACAATCATTATCATATGGTATAATGCCTATAACCAGCTATACCTAACAGGATTGTAATCCTGTTGAGCTGCTGTAATGGTATGAACCACAAAAGCAAAACCCAAGTGGTTTATCAATGTCAACAAACTCCCAGATGGAATTACAGTCTTATACGCACCATTTAGCTGTATGCTATTCATTACAACATATGACAAAAATTATGCTTCTATTAAAAATGCACAGATGAGAATATGTGTTGTTGAAGAGGGATTGTTTAAAGAGCAGAAGGCATCTTTTCCTGCAATGCAGTCTCATTTTCCATGCAATGCCTTTTCAGGCATATTTACAGAAGGATGGGGAATTAGGTTCAAGTCCTGAAAGAAATGCTGTGACTTAGGCTCAGTACAATATTTCTGTCTTTTTCTTTTCATATGAACTTTCCTTGTGCTGTCCATGTGTGGTGAAAGCATGAGCTGGTGCATGGCAGTGAGAATCTTTGAGAAATAAACCACAAGGTGCTGGCCTTGGAAGTCGTCTGGAACCCACTGGGACTTTGTAACAGAGTGGAGACAGCCCTTGGATGTTGTAAGGATCATTATTTTGTAAAATTTCAAAACTAGTCAAACAGTATGGATTCCAAAGTTCAATGTGTGGTTTGTGCAGTCATTTTTGTCATTTTTGTAGAAAAGTCCCAGTGTAAAAAAAACATAAATTTCCCAGCTTAAAATGAACTTGCTGTGGAAAGCAGTGCCGTGAGACCAACATGAAGCTAAACTGTACCAAGTAAAAGTGTTTTCTGGCTTGGAGCTATGTTGGGAACACAGAAAGCATTTTAAGAGATCCTCAGTGCTTCAAGCAGCACTCATCTATTATTGAAGTAGACGGGCTCTCCAGTATTTGCCACCATGATGGCTGCGTGGGCAGGGAGGAGAGGTGAAAACAGAAAAGGTTGAATGGGGGAAGTGGTTTGCTATGCCCTAGGACCCTCCAGAGAGATGTCAATTCTGTGCATGACCAGTCCACCAAGAGGGACAGCACCTCTGGGGCCGACTGGGACAGTTCAGAGGGTCACTCCAGGGAGGCAGTAAGGCAGGCTCTGTGAGAACAGTGTGCTCCTGTAGGTTTAATTCCCTGCTGCAATATCAAAAATAGGGTGATAGCACTCTAGGATAGTGCTTTCAGTAGCTCTGAATTATTTAATTCCCCCATCCTAGGGAACTGAGACATGCCTGCCAGGAGCTGGCTTCTCCAGGTGTGCTTTATGCAGGAACAACAATGGTGGGAACAAACAGGATACTTGTGCAGGATGAAGAAGGAAATCACTCCTTTAAATTCCGTGCCTCAGCCAGCAGATGCTTGGTGCAGATTTCTGCAGCATACTCAGTGTGGAAGATGTGTCTGGACATAAATCCTGTCCCCATGGCCCAAGTCACATATGCATGTTGTGGTTTAAACCCAGATGAAAACTAGACATCCCTCAGCTGCTCACTCAGTCCCCCAACAGCAGAATGGGGGAGAGTAGCAGTGAGAAAACTTGTGGGTTGAGATAAAGACAGTTTAATAAGAAAAAAAAAGGAATACAATAATAAAAATAATAAAAAAAATATACAAAGCAAGTGATGCACAGTGCAGTGTCTTACTGCTCGCCAATAGATGCCCAGCCAGGCCCTGAGCAGCAGCCCCTACCCAGATTTCTTCCAGTTTATGTGCCAAGCATGGGGCCATATGGTATGGGATACCCCTTTGGATAGCTGGGGTTAGCTGAACTGTCTTTTGCCACCTCTTGTGCCACTTTCTTGTGCCCCTCCAGCATTTTTACTGACAGAGCATAGGAAGCTGGAAAGTCCTTGACTTATTAGAAGCATTACTTAGAAACAAATAAAAATATAAGCGTATTATCAACATTATTCTCATGCTAAGTCCACAATGCATCACTGTACCAGCTACAAAAAATTAAATCTAAAAAAATCAATTTTTTATTTTAAAAGCTAGCTCTAGCCCAGCCAAAACCAGGATGATGCACATCCCCAGCTGGCCACAAATGTGTGCCCACAAATACAGGGTGCTGCCATCATTGGCTGGGCAGCTTGTCTGAACTGTTGACAGAGCATCAGTCTCATAATTTACTTTTTTTCTGAGCTGGGCATACATGGAGATTTCTTTCAACCATATTGAACCTAGTTTTGCAGAGAGACAGCAGGGAATGCCTTGGGTTGTCACTGGTGGGTGACAGTAGCTGGGCAGCATCAACTCACAAAGGACAAGCTCCAGCTGCCTATAAATGGACAGGCTGGAAATTAGGTTAATTTACAAGACAGCAAGAGATTTTAAGGGCAAAGACTAGGAAATTAGATTGAGCTGGGCAGACGTATTGTCTTTAGGTTAATCTTAGGTTTTCTTTGTTTTAGTAAAGCAGATTTCATCCCAGTGTCTTCTCAGGCCTAGACCCCTCTATCTTTCATGTTTTCCTCATGTACCAATCCCAATTCAAAGCTTTGTTTTCAGAAAAAAGAATTAGAAATTAGAAAGTTTTCCTGTAAGGTTTATGTTTTGTATTTCTCACTGTTGTTTGTATTCTGTAATTCCATGAGATGTCAGTAGTAACATATTTCAAGATAGTAGAAATACCGCCATAACATGTAATTGTTGGAATATTTCACACTCTGTTTTTATAATAGAAAGACCATGTTTTTTACAGGAACAAGCATGAAAATATAAAACCACAAATGAAATTTAAAATGTCTCAATTTTCTGAACAACATTACCTTTTTTCAAGACAAATGCCAGAAAAGCAGAGCATTTTTACAAAATCGTTGTTATTAAATTCAGAAACCAATTGGTTGAAAAAGGAGAACCTTAAAATCTTTGTGAAAACTTCATTTTGCTGTTCTCAACAACTTTCATAAGGAGACTAAAAGGAAGAAAAACCAGGCATGACATTACCCCCTGGCCCCTTCCCATATCTCTCAGTGCTGTTCCTCTCTGTCTGAAATTAGTTGGTGGGGATTCCTGAGTGAGCTAGAAGTAGCAGGTGAGAGGGTTAAATAAGCTCCTTAAACTATTTCCATCCTGCCTATGCTCTGTCTTAAAATCCCTGAATTACTCACCAGCACAACTGTTTATTTCATTATTTAAATTAGGCTACAGGGCTCTCCCTCCTCCCACCCACGCATGATGTTCACGGAAGGAGAAACTGCTCCCACACGATTACAAGGTCTACTATTAAGTGTGAACTTCACATTTAATTGTAATTGCTAGAAAAATATAATTTAACAGCGAAGTATGCTGAATTTGTAACAAAGTACCCCTTTTATTTGAACAGGAATATGGATGCTGCCCAAATGTGTCCGCATGGTTCCAATTAAGTTGAGGAATGTTTAATGTAAAACTCAACTTGATGAAAATAACTAAAGTTTCTGACAAACCAATAAATTTGAGTATAGAAAGCTCTGCATGTACAGTACAGTCAGGGAGGGGCAACACCCACTGGGTCATCAATTTTGGTGTAGTCTTCCTGTTCGTTTATGCTAAAATAATACTATGCAGTTAATTCAATTTCTTCCCAACTATAAACATAGAGAGAGAATGCTGGATGCAGATCTAGCTGAGGATGGAGGGGGGCCTGGGCTGATTCATTAGCCTCTGTGCAATTTCCAGGCTGAAATGCTAAAAAATTTAAACCCAGCATTGCTTTCCTTCTTTTCCTCCTTTTTCCTTCTCCTCCTTCTCCTTCTCCTTCTTCTCCTTCTTCTTCTTCTCCTTCTCCTGCTTCTTTCTTCTTCTCCTTGTTCCTCTTTCTTTTCCTCTACTTCCTCTTCTTTTTCATGGTGGCTAGCACACCAAGACTCAGAAAATTGGAGTGTTTGGTGATGGAGACCTGAACACATGGTTGTCTGTAGGAGCTACCAAGGATGCTGTTGATGCTGCAGGGAGATTTTCAGTAGATGTCTCAGTGTGTTCTACTCTTCTCAGCCCTCTTGTTACCGGCAGGTCCCACCTCAAGGTTTTGTTGAAGCTCGTGGTAATGTTGGGATCACAGTTTGACCCTTGGACACACCTATGTAAAACCAGCTGAGTTCAAAGTGTGACCTTCTATTTAATATAGATTTCAGGTTGAGTTGGTGTTTTGTTTGTTTTTTTTCAGTAGAATTTCTGAATTATAAAAATAAAGCTGTTGTGGTTAATGAGCTTGCTTACATGCAGGAGGAAATTGATGGTGGGGTGTTTTATCAATGTTGATGTTGTGAATAAAATATGCAGTTCTTGGGAGTCCTGCCTTCTGAAAGGGGAGAGCTCCAGGGCTGTAAAAGCAGCAAAAATCCCCAGAGAACTGGAGTCAAGGGATGCTAGTTATAGCCCTGCAATGAAAGCTTCTGTGTGTGGTAAACAAAATAATCATCATTTTTTAATAAATCTTCCTCAAGAACCAGGGAAGACCATTTAACTGGGGTGAGTTCAAAAAGAAGGCAATAGGTAAGAAACGTTTAGCTTTTCACTGCTGCTGTTACTAGGCTGTACCTCACTTTTCTCCACAGGTGCATCTGCAGACAGCCCAGGCTCAGGTTTTCAGAGGTGGGCTACATGCCCAAGGGATTTCACCAGTGACTAGAATAGGGAGAGAGAGGTCCCTTCTGTAGAAGGGACCAACTCTGGGCTGCCCTGGGTGACCCCACTGTGCCCAAACAGCGCAAGAGGACAACGTGCTGGGAAACCACCTGTGTTTGTGGGGGATTCCTCATCATCCTCTGAAACACCAATCTCTGTTCTACCTAATACTCTATTTCTCATTGCAAAATTCAACTCATTTCTCTCCTCACATGCTGAAACTCTGACCTCCTCAGCAATGGTTTCCATGCCTACCAGGATAATGCCTGTACTATGTTTTAGGCCAGGCCATGACATGCTCCTCTGAAATGCATTAAAAATTATCTCAGTTAACATGAATTGCTCTCTAATTCTGTTCAGTGTTTGTGCACAGACTACATCTCTGAATTCATCTGGCATCTTTTCTTAGTCAGGTATATTCCTAAAGGATCTTATGCAAGGGGAGTTTTGTTTCTCCAGACCTTTCCTCCTCCCCGCCAACTTTGTAAGACAAAAGAAAAGCTGGCTAATTAATTTTCACTTTCCTCTCTACCTACTAAGAGATCTGTTTACACTTTAAATGGGGTGGGCCAAGTTGCTCTTGCCTCCCAAGGCCAAAATAAGAACAGAGTTTCAAAGAAGACTTTGTAAGTACCTGTGTTTGCTAGAAATATTTAGCTTGTGAGTCTTGTGACCAAAGCAAATTGTTCATTTGAGCAGAATACAATGGACTTTTATTTCCCATTATGGGAAATACAATCTCGGAGATCCTGAGAGCATCATTTGGTAGCTGAGGCTTGAGGGTCAGTTCAAAGTTATTGCTCGCTGTCTCTTGCTCCTGCTTTTTCTTTTCTGCCTGGTCTCCTGATGAGAGACTGCTTCAGTCAGCATTTAAGTAACCTTTTAAAGGCTAAGAAAGTTTATTTTTGCCATTTTTTCTTCTAACTTCACAAATTCAGAATGCTCCCTCTAAGGTAATTTTGAAATACAGTGACAGAAATATGGGCTAAATAATCAGAAGAGACTCAGAGGATCTAATATGTATTTAAAACTATCAAGATATATTGTTCTATTTTCCCAGAAGTGTAATAATGAATAACCATAAACCTGGCATGCTTATATTAATCTCTATAGGATATTGCAGTTTGCACTCAAGACCTGAAGTATTTTTTCTGTGACAGCATGAGTTGGTTTGCATCTTTTCCATTTTTTTATACTAGACAGGTCTATGCATAAGGCATGTGCTATTTTCTTATTGTACAAAGACAATAACTAGATGATAATGCAGAGGGAGAAAAAACCACATTTTTTATTTTCTACTTTTCAAATACCATCAACAAATTCAATTTACATAAGATATTTCTATGCTTTGGAAGATAATTTTTGTTGATATGGCAGAACTTTAAATTGGTACTTAAGAAATAGCTTGATATTTTTGTCTGTCTTTCTCTCAGAATATAAACTTGCTCATGACACTGGGCAAAGAGGAGTTTGATAACCAGGAGCAACTTCACACTTCAACATCTGTGCTTAGACGCACCTACAAAGATACTGAAGGGGAATGGGTGTGTTTGGGACTTGTGGGACAGGGACTTTAACTCCCTGTGGGTGTCCTTCATTGTGGGTACCTGTTCCAGGTTATGACATTATCACTTATGTGTCTGCGACAAGCAGGCAGCGTTTTATTCTCTTCAGGGTTTCCAAATGTCTGGAATACTGGAGAAGGAGAAACCATATCTTTCTAGAGTTTAATTTTATGGAATGTATTATGAAAAGGGATACTTAGGAAATGGCAAGTCACCAGTATGCTTATTAAAATGACCTTAAGGTCAGATTCTGCCACTGTTAATCAGAAGAGTTGTACCTTACTCCTTGAGGTTTCCTATTGGATTCTGTGGGATTACTTAAGGAATTCAGGTAGTACCTGATGGGACCAAAGTGGCAGGGAGTCTGGCTCCTAACAAGCAAGCAGCTGTAGTGCAGCGTGTCTTCATTTTTACCTTCTATTTCAGCTAGGTAAAAAATATTTCAAATGCAAGTTATTTTCTTCTGAAAATCTTTACTTCACAGAGATGAAATTTTATGTAGCAATTATTTATATATTTTTGATCAATATTTTAATAGATTTATTTTTGCAATGTGGAGTCATCTTTGTTCAAAATGTGCTTCTAGATTCAAAGCTCTCCAGTTTTTTATTTTCAAAAAATCTGCAATAGAAAGAAAATAATTTTCTTGTGATGTCTCCTTGCAACCCTGCAACTTTCACAAAGATATTTTCCAGGGTTTGTTTCTGTTTCTTTTTTATTTTAATTTTATCAGGCCAAATAGTTTGATTTTAGAAGAACTGAGCAGTACTTCATGGTCTTTCTGAACTGACAATTAGTGAACAGTGACCTGATTCAACATTGTAATACTGTAATAGCTGCATGAAACAGAATGGAGCCCTGTTGTGGTTTGGGAATGGTACACCCAGTTCAGTGCTCCCACTGATTGTCCCCAGACCATGTGCTCCTTCCTTCCCCTGCAGCAGGATGGAGAGAAGAATTGGAGGTACAAAACCTGGCAATCACTGGCTGGGATAAGAACAATTTACTGGAAACAGCAATGAGAAAAGAAACCAAACAGTAACAGCAACAATACTAATGACAGAGGGTACAAGAAAGAGAAGAATGATTCACACAGGAAATCCCCAACCATACCTGGCTGCTCCCCCCACCGTGCTATGCCTGCTCAGAAGAGAGCCCTTCTCCCACGCCCAAAAAATGACATGAAGTAAAAAAGAATAACTTCTGAGTCCCAGCCATGTCCCTTCCTGCCTACAGCATAAAATTACCCCTGTTCTGGCACGAACCCCGACAGGTTGCTATATAACTCTGAACATAAGTGGGAAATTCACCTATGAAGAATTGTTTGTACTTCTGCAAAATAAAGAGATGAGAACTTATTTACACACACTTTTATACACTGGGAAAAAGGAATGCCAGAATTAATTTTTTCTTGTCCTTGCTGGAGAAGAAAACAAATCTGGCTAAGGTTTCACTCTAATAAATAGGTTCTTTTCAGCCAGACACAAACCTCTTCTTTGGGCATTTGCAAGAACATTCTTTGCTTTGAGTGTTAGTTCAGGTTGCTGGACTTGAACTCAAGGACTTGAGCACTGCAAGAAGGTATTTTACTAGTAAAAGCTTTCCATTTTTTCGAAGTAATAAAGGGTTGTTGTTTGTGGGGCTTTGGGGGGTTTTTGTTGTGTTTTTTTGTTGTTTTCTTTTTAATAGGCCAGCAAATTTTAAAATGCTCAGATACAAGGAAATTCTGTGATACACAGCTTGCAGTGCAGATGTGTAGCCCTTTCAGAGTGTTTCAGAGCCTGGAAAGGATTTATGCCCTGTGCCAGTCTTGTGCTCACAGGCAAGCTTAATGCTGTCTAGTCTAATGGTTTTTCACACGAAACACCAAAACTAGATTTTAAAAAGAGCTTGATAATGACTTAACTGCTATGAGGTTCTCAATATGCAAATGTAATTCAGAGGAATCAAAAGTCAGTATTCAAGTCAGAAAATTCATGATTCAATGTATTTTCCTGTGCCCTGTTTTCTGTGATCTGTTGTGATTGAAGTTATTGAGATGTTTCCTTTTAACTTCCCTGTGATGAAAGCAACCATGACTGTAGAAAATAAAACTTGAAACTTAAAATAAATGTAGGTCTGAATGATGTCCTAAGAAAAGACAGTCCTTTTGTTCTTTTCCTTGGGCCAATATATGCCTTAAGAGCATGAATGTAAATGTTTGTGATTTTCTCAAGTTTTCTGGATATAATGATAAAAGATCTGGTGGACTGCTTAGGTAACTGAGAATAATTATTTCTTATTAAAGAATAAATATTGTTTGGTTTTTTAAAATAAATGTGAAATATTTCCCTCAAATAGAAGTAGATTCAAAGAAATTTCTTTTCTCATAATCAATGTGAGCGATTAACATGGCAACTTAAATGCTGGAAATATATCTGGACTCTTTAGACAATATTTCTGAATAATTAGTACCTTCAAAGGAGGGTGAGGTTCATATCATGATTTATGTAAAAGGAAAAAGATGTAGCAGTTTACATTTAACAAATCCTGAGGAGGAAAATTCAGCATCATCTATTTTTTTTTTTTGACAGTACAAAATTGTTTGTTATTGTGTATGTAGAAATAATTTTGTCCAATGAAAACTGAACATAGTACTGAAGGCAATATTATTTCCATAGAAAATAATTTTTACAGTAATATCTCAGTCTCTTGAGTTTTATTTTTTCTCCAATTTTAACTCTTGGTGTTTCACTTTCTGATCCACTGGTATAGTGCTGTGTATCTTTTATGTAATTTCTTTCTTTTGCAGGCATGGCAGATGCTTATAATTTATGTCTTTCCTCTGAAATAGCCAGAATTTGAGTTATACTGATTTTGTTCTTTATGTTCCTTGGCTGAACATGGTGATAACAATGTTACACCTGCAGAGTTTACTTTCCAATCTTAAGACAGCATCTGGAGACCATGGTCACAGGTTGCGCTCCTGAGGCACCAGTGCGATGCCAGCATGAACCAAGGTCTGTGGGGACTTTGCAGACAGAGCACAAATGGTGAGGCAGGTGCTGGTGGAGGGAATATCACAGGAGCAGGAGAAACACTGGTCAGCTCTCAGGGCTTATAAACTGAGGGCTGAGGAAAGGCCCTCCTGGGTCAAGCCTTGAGCAGCAGTTTTCTGGGTTGTGTGAGGGGGTGCTTTCCTACACTTGGTCATCTGTGATGGGCTTCTTAACAAGGGTCCAAAGAATGATTGCTTTGAACCAATAGCAAAAAGCTTTTCCTGGTGTAAGGGGTTAAGCCTCAAGATACTCCCCTGAATGGAGAAATCCTGTACCTTCCATTTTGTCTAAGTGTTTATAATCTCTTTTTCCTCAGGCAGACAGTCCCTGAGTTTCTCTTTTCATAGTTTGTGTTGGCTGGAAGCAGGGGGAGTCTGTTATATTTAAATTTTTTATGCTATACTAATGGCTATTATATTTCTTAATTTTTAAAATGTCATAAACATTTCCAGTGCTGAGGGTGCATGAGCACATAAGCCCACACTAGCCTATTGTCCTGGTGAGACATGGTCACAGTCTGGGACTCTCTTCTCCTCCCTATTCCCTTGTAGCTCCTGCCTTGATGGCTCACTAACACTCTCTTTGCTTTTTCAATTGCCATCATATGCTTCACCCCCATATTCACCCCTTTTGCTATAGAATCAGCCTGAGCCCTCATGCTGTGTCTCTAAGGGCCCCTCAGAATTGTGTTCAGACTTAAAATTGCATTGTAAAGAATAACATCTTTTTAAAATACAGAAGAAAATTATTTATTTTGCTTTTTTAGCACTTTTTTTTTTCATATTCTAAGCTCTTTCATCTCATTCTACATTGTGCTTATTAAGGTGTTTTGGGTTTTTTTCTTTTTTCCTAGCCAAATCAGATCAACATCTTTGGCTTTATCACTTTTCTGCACTTGCTAGTGTATAATGCTTCTTGTATCTCTGTCTTGAACTTGTTACTTGTGACTATTTCTGTGTTTTTCCTCTTCACTATGGAGTCAAAAAGTCTTGAGCCTTTTTCTTATAATATAATAAATTATTTATAAGAAACACTTCCAGGTTTTATGGTCTAACCTTTTCCTCACAATTTTTCTTACAGCATTCTTTACTTGTGAAAACTACTTTTTTATGATTGATCAACCCTATTTGTGAAATGCGAACTTATTGTAAGACAGCTTCTGGGTTTTAGTTTGGGAACTAATTTATTCACCAGAACACAACTTAAAATTGAGGTTTACAACATTGCTGAACTTTAAGGCTGTAGAAAAACTTTTAAATAATGCTACTGCTTACAGAAAAAATTTCTTACATGGGAAAGAAAGAAAAATTTTGCACTTTGGGATTCCAGGACAATTGCGATAGATACTGATTTTCCTTTTTAGGTCTGTTTGCTGATGCAATGGTTCTTTCTCCTCACCAACCACGAAAGTGATGCTTCTGGAGAGGAATTCAAACCCTTAATTCGCTGACATTTAGCAGGCATTGGTGTGGGTTTGGATGAGTTTATATTTCAAGGAATGTGTATGAAGTTTGATGAGCACATCATCTGTCACTGAAATCCATTGTTTTGCTCACATTTCTTCTACCCATTGCTGAAGGAATGAAGACAAGGGTGATGTTATGCTCATGTCAAATCCCAATTGCAGATACCATGCCCTTGGTTTCTACTCTCCTAACATTTGATACCAATCAAATACATTTTTTTTAAGGATATGATTAGCTGTATAGTATTAAACAATATGGCACTGTGATGATTATAACTTTAATAAACTAGGAACAGAAGAGGTTATGAATTTGTTTTTCTGTCTGGTAACTGGGTGCTTAAGCTCAAATTCAGGAAAGAATTTCTATGGAAAAGCAAGCTTACAGCATGCTTAATGTCAGTCACAGGTCTGCACCACATTAAGGCACATTTCAAAGAAAAAAATTACACATGGCCATAGGTGTTTTTAAAAATGGGGACTTCAAACATAAATATGAGAGGGGGTTTTTGCAAGAAATCAGGAAAAAATCTGTGTGCTGGCCTAGGAGTGTACCCAGGATATGTCCTTGGTGAAGGGCAGTTCCCTTGTTTTCCTAGGATTTTCACTGTGCAGTCCCATAGATATCACTCAGGCAGCATCATCATGAGAAAGTCAAATAAGTAGGAATGTGGCAAGCAAAAAAGGAAGAAACATAAAGCAAAAATTTTTCTTACCAGTCAGCTTTTCAAGGGATACGCTTGACAGAAAGTACCACAGTTCTGCTAACTGGGCAGTCAAGTTAGAGATGCAGTCTGTGATACTTTGTTTTCTAACAAGTGTTTTCACTTTTTTTTTTTTAAATTTGAGTTGCCATTGAGAATGTTTTGATTAGTTTGTCATCAAACTTATTTACAGTATTCTATGTCTGTAGTTAATTTATGAGTAGTTCTTGGCACACTTCAAACAGATGTAATGGCTTTGCAATGCATATAGTGTATTTCTGTTTCCTGACTGAATGAGAGGAATGAGATTTCCACTGCAAATATTTTTTGTAGGGCTTCAAAATTTGCTTTTCCTGAGTATCTAAAAATATTTTTAATACTGTTTCCATGAGCATTCCTGTTTCTGTGAACACAAAGTCAACATGGTTGAAATGAAGAGTTTAAAAATTTAAGGGAAAAATAAAACGCTTCTTTTTTAGTGCAATCATCCAGCTTGACCTGAAAGTCACTTTAATCCTAGTTCTAAGGTTTCATAGGGAAGTACACAGCCACAGGCACGTTCACACATTACTTGTGTTCATGGAAGCATTAAGTGAATTTCTAAAGTCCTGTCTCAGCACATGCTACATGCAGTGGGAAAAATTTTTTAAAAGTCTCTCTCACTGTTGGATCCCTGGTCCTTGTGGCTTCATGTCAAGACTCATGCAGGAAAAGGGAGTACCAAAATTTCAGGTGGATAAGCAGCAACACTGACACTGTGGTGCAAGAATAATTTAATCAGACTAGAGGAAACAAAGCAGTGTTGGGGCTAACTACAAAATTGCAGTTTTTCAAGCTGTGGGAAGAAGAAATATGCAGCAGTTGTCAAATTTTTAAAGAGGAAACACCTTTCCTAAACCATAAATAATGCTACCAGCAAGAGATAGCCCCTAAACATTTCTGAATGACGTAAAAACAGGACCAACAACTTCACCTTTGTCCTCGGGAATCTCTTAAAAACATGTAGGAAAACACCACCCTACAGATTTTTCATGAAAGATAGTTTTTCTGAAATGCCTCTGACACAGATATATCCACCCAGGTAAACCCCAACTGCCCCTGCAGCAGAGCAGGGTGGATATGCTGGATGGAGAGCAGATTAGATCAACTCTCTGTCATGCTCCTGTCAGTCACTGTGTCCTGAAACCGAAAGAAACCTGCAGCAGGTGAGTCCGGCACTTCAGTGAACTAAACCAGCATCTCCCCCGGCTGCTTGCTAGCAGTGGTCAAGATTGATTTCTCTTGGGCCAGTTTATTTGGATCTTGGGCCAAGATCCAAATAAACTGTGTGGCTCTGTAAGTGATGAACTAGACCAAAAGGATGTAAAGTGCAGGCCCAGCTTGGCTAGGTTTCTAGGGATTTTACAACTGAATTTTTTTTGTTTTACTTGTGCAACATTTCCAAGAAATACTTTACTGTGTATATATATATATATATATATATATATATTGCATAGCTGTCTGTCAATTTTCATGGCAAAAAAGTATTTGGAAACTGGAGAATAATAATAGTAGAGTTGTTTTTAAAGGAATCACCCTACACCATTCTAGGCCAAACCCCTTTATTAAAGTTTTATGAAAATCCTCCCTGTTTTTTACATTCCAGTTGAGTCTATTAGCTTTTCAGATTTTGATGATCTAGCAGGTATAAGCACTTCTCACATTAAATGCAGTGTTGACAAAGGATATTCACTAGCAAAGGTTTCATTAACTGGGGATTATACTGAAACCTTTTCCCAGAATTGCCAATAAATGGAGCCCTAATCAAAAATCTGGCTTTAAATTCAAGTGCAACTAATATAATTTTGTGTTTGGTTTAAAACTACCTGTGGTTATTTGCTCATTTTTGCAATATTCAGCATTATGCCATCTGAACTCTAAAATAGCATTGTTCCTATGGAGAAAAAGCAGACTTAAATCTCATGTATGAATAAAACTTGAGTTTAAATTCTGCTTCCAATGAGTACTGTAGAAAAAAATCCCATTCCTGCAAAGATGGAGAATTAACAAGTTCCCTCAAATGATGCTGTAGGTATTGGACACACTTCTCAGCCAGGGCTTGTTCCTGGAGTGAAGGTCCTGAGTTGGCACATTTACAGCGTGTCAGCACAGCTCAGGGGTGGGGAGATGCCTACCCTGTGCTGGTCAGAGTTTATGGTGGGTCACAGCCCCACCTGTGACCTGGGGGTTTGCAGCTCCCCACAGCACTCAGATTTGCTGGCCTGGGACAATCCAGCACCATGGCAGGCAATAGGAATTTTGCCATTGATGCAAGCAGTTTGGCAGTCCTGTTGACCTCAGCATAGAATAATGTAACGCCCTCCCCTGGGTCTCTCTTCCAGAATTGAAGGTATCTGGCAAAATCTCCTGTTTTTCTCTCCCCAGGTATGTGAAGAGACTACGGCATCTGCTGGCTTCATCAGTCCAGAGAATCTAGAAATTTACAGACCCTGTAGGTAGGTACTGGGATCTTTCTAAGTTTGCTTGCGCACTACAGTGACCTGTTTCACTCTCTTTCTGGGAAGAAAAAGTTCCAGTGACCAATTAGGGGATCGAAGGGAGGCATTTGGGGCCCTGTCACAGTGCTGCAGACCCTGATGCCTGCCCAAGGAGGAGAACCATGTTCTGGAAAGGCAACAAGAGCATGATCTAACTCTCCTAAACTCAGTGGGAATCTCTCCAAGGATCTAATAGGTTTAGGATTTACAACATGGTCTTTTAAGATGAAGTTTTTGAAACTACCTGAGGGAGCTGAGTATAGTTTTCTACTCAAATTAATAGAAACTGGATATTTAAATTCCTTAGATGTCTTTGAAAGCCTTACCTCTAAGTAGCATATAAAGATCTACTGTAACTTCCATTGCACCTAATTTACAATTTATAGTCAAGATGATGTAAACTCTAGAGTTTGTTTCAAAATGCAGTTCATTTATTTACAGCTCCCTAAGCTAAGCCACTGTTTAGTGTTCTGTGAGAAGAAACCAAATATGTTGTAGTAGTCACAATTGGTGTTTAATCCGAGTTAAGAAGAATATCATATCTCATGAGGAGAACTGAGATAGAATCATAAATCTAAAGTTGTTTCGGTTTTGTTTTTGAAAAAGAGTTTGAACTCATATCACCCCAGCCTCCTTAATGGATTTACATAAACAATGAAGTGCCTCAAGAAAATCACCAGTGGCTCTTCTGTCAACAGAGAGCTTCATTTTCCCTCCCAGATTAGGGTGGTCTGAAGCTATCAGCAGCTGATCTGACAGGGTAAATCTGAAACAAATTGCTGTTGCTATAATCTTTCCTTGACATGAGGTGCTGCAGAGGAGAGAAACCAAGTATTGTTGCATGGCTAAACTGGCTTGGCTGGTGATTGATTATCGTGTATTGAAAAAGTGTTAGAATCTCTGCAATTCCTATCTTATCTATCTATCTATCTATCTATCTATCTATCTATCTATCTATCTATTATCTAAAAATTTGGCTGGAGTATATTTCTTCACCCCCCAGAATAATGTAAGAGAAACCATCTCAGTGCCTTCTGATTTTAAGGTTGTTCCACAGGTGTAAAATAAAATCATCTGAAGAATATGTTTTTGTTTAGGTTTGAGAAATGTGACAAATTTTGTGAGGTTTGTTGGTTGGTTAGGTTTTATTCCTTTAGGGCTACTACTTTGATAGAGCTTAAAATAGTGTTGGAAAATATTGTTAGTCATACTGCAGCTTAGTAGCACAGTAAAGGTGATACTCAAATGCTTGAAGTCCTGTAGTAGAGGTGACTGGCAGAGAATTGCTAATTTTCTTTGTACTGATGGAGATTCCTTGTTTGGTAAGCAGGCAGCAGCTCTACATTACTCCTAGACTTCACTGGAGAGCTGTGGTTCAGATGCTGTGGCTGTTTATTGCCATATCTGGGACTGGATGCTGAAGATTGATTGGTTCCAGCTCAGGAAATCCCCAAACACTGCTGGGTTTCATTTTTCTTTTCTTAAGGAAAGAGAGTTCTTTCTCTCGGTTTGAAGAAAACATCACTTTGTCCTAAATTTAAGCTGCTGAGGGAAGGGCCACCAAGGCAGGTCCCAGCATCCCCAGGCAGCACCATGCTCTGGCTGGGGGCAGAAGAAGGAGTGGTGGATTTCTGGTATCATCCTTCAGGGTGCTTTTCTCCTCATCTTGATGCCTGTCCTCTTTTTGTGCACATTTACCTCTGTGCCTGACAAGTTAGTTGAATTGGTTTGGATTTTTTCATTCTGTTGGAGGAAATGCCTCCAGTGGGAGAGAGGGTTCCCCTCTTACGTCTTGTGTGATATCAAAAGAAGCTGTGTGAATTTGATTGATGTTTTTCTACTGGCAAAACAAAAGAGTTGAGATATTTTAAAGCCTAATTGCATCAAAGGATAAAAATTAAAATATCCTTACAGGAATTCAGGTTGCTGAAAAAGTCAGGTCCAGTTCAGATGCAAGTAAGTTTTATATTAAAACTTGAGCAACCAGCCAGTATAATATTTCCTGAAGTTTCACCCATCATGCTACTTGTTTCTACAGAGAGAGAAACATAACTTTCCCTTGCCATATCTCAGGAAAAGTAAATAGCATTGTTAAGAAACTTGTCATATCACAAGTTCCTAATTAGAGAGGCTTGGGAAGCTGGCAAGTTTGCAGACTTCATTAAACATGTTGCAATGCCCCAAGGAACAAAAATCTCAAGGGAAATCTGCAAATTATATAGATGCAGACTGTCCTGCATCCTTGGACCACTGGACTGTAGAATGGTATCGAGGTGGGCAGAGAAGGCAGCACACAGCTGCGTGGACCAAGACCCAGAGCTGTCAGGAGTGTAGCTGAAGGAGCTGCAGCATGGTGCTCTTGGCTCACTCTCCTGCTTGCAGAAGGTTGTGAAAAGCAGGAGAATTGTTTATCAGTAGATAAACCTGCTGGATCTGGCAAAACAAAGTGATGGTGTGTGGTGAGACCAGCCTCACTGCACAATGTATGGGGCTGGGGCTCCACCAGGAGAGGATGAGTGAAATGTGGTCCTTCTGATTAGACTTCTCCTCTCAAGGGCTTTTGTCCCCTCTGCTGCCTCTGGTCCTGGCTTGAGGATGTCAGCTGGTCACTGGGACTTAAAGACAGCAAAGGCAAGGAGAATCCCCTCCATCCTAGCCCTCAGCTGGCAGTGGAGTACATGTAAACATGACTTTCCCTTCACCTTGACAAATTCTCCAAATTCTAAACCTCAATGGCATTTTGATTGGGACTGCTTTTAATCGCTCCCATTGTAGCTGTTGTGTTCGTAATGCAATAATTACACCACTAATGATGGTGATCATCAGTCAGATCAAGTCACTAGAGGTCTCCCCTTTCCTAACTGTTTGTCCCAACATCTGACCTTGAAGCTAGGGCTCTGATGGTCCCTTTTCATAATGGCCAATTGCTTACTTTGTGCAATGAAAATGTCAACTGCAGCTTGAGGAGGGCAGACAGGAAGGACCATAACCCTGGATAATGTAGAGCCTGGTAGAAACAGAGCTAAAACAACTTTCTCATACTACACACTTTTTAACCAGAAGGGATGAGAGGGGAGGCAGCAGCTGCACCGGGTTATCTGTGCTGTGCAGGGACTAACTTGAGGTGTGCTCTGAGACCTTCTTGTTGGTCAGATGCTGCAGAGTGGTCCAGCCAGGGATTAGTCATGTTCATGAGTGAAACTATCCAGATTTACATTAGGGGCTGAATGTAATTTTGACCATAAAAAGAGAATACAGAAGTCTGGCTATTAGTTGGACAAACTATTGCTTTATATTAATTTTATTTTGTTAAAGTACTAGAAAGAACTACATTTTCAGTTGAAAAACATGACCTGAAACTGAGCTAATCCAGTTAACACCTATTTCACAGAAATGCCACCCACAAAGAGTTTTACTGAACAAGATCAAGAATCAGTTTTTCAGTGCACACATTAACTGTAATGGCAAGTTCTTAGCAATTTTATTCTCTTTCAGTGATTGCTTAACTTTGATTGCATACCAAATGCCCTGAAAATCTCAGATGTGGCTCAACCATCTGGCATTATATTATACATTTTAAAAGGTGTATTTAAGACCTTCTGTGGCTGGAATAACACTTCTGTGGAGCTATTGCTCTCATCTGTGTTCCAAATCCATCACATTATTTTCTTATGAGGCCAGAGCTACCATCACTAATTAGGCCTTTTATTTTGTTTTACTAGATTATCTGGTTTTTAACTTTAAGATCTCCTTGGCCAAAAAACAACTTGGATGAAGTTATCTGAGTAAATCCATGCCAGCTCTCAGACAAAACTGGCAGAGTTGATTTAATATTACCACCTTTCCAAAATATCACAAGCAAAGTTTTCCTTCTTTCCCAAGAGCCATGAACACCAGTTTAAATGCTGAAAACCAGACCTCATCATAGCTGTGTTTTGCTCTTTCACCAGTTTTTTTGTTACTGTAAAAGGAAACTGTTGCATTACGAATGTTTGATTACATGAAATTTCCAGACTTTGACATTGTGTTACGATGATGTGATCTTGCAGGAAGCACAAGGAGAACAAGATGTTCAGTTTCCTCCTTTTGTATATGAGTGGAAAGGTAGGTATTAGTCTGAATCAATGCTTTTGCATTCTCATATCCTTACATTTTAGAGAAATATATCTGTTTCTTGGTGTACTCTGTGAAGGAGGCAAATGAAAATGCAAATATAAATGTGAAAATCATGAATTATAGTAACACACATACTGGAGGAAGATAATAGGGTGCAAACAAGTACATAATGAGTTACAAGACTTTTTTTTTATTCCGGATGTTATTAACAGCAGCAGGTGAAATTCAACAAGTTCGGGAATTGCCTTTGGCTCAGCTGGTTCTGACTTCCTTGCAATCTCCTTAAAAAAAAGAAGAGAATCTTTATGTTGGGTAGCTTGTAAAATTTTTTAATCACTGTCTCCTTAGGTCTGAATTGACAGTCACCCTGTGCTTCCTCCTGGGTTTAGAATCTGTCCACCAAAATTTCATTTCATTCTTTCACACCAGAGGGTATGAAAGTTTCTTTGAAGAGATAGCTCAAGTACTAGAATATAAACATTAGAATTTTTGTGTCACAGCTACATGTTTGCTGATATTCTCACCACTGGCGCTGCCTGCTGGAGGTTGCTTCCACCCTTCTGGTGGAATATCCACTGTACCTGTGGTGGGGAAGACCAGACACCCATTGAGCTTGCCTGTTGCTCTGTCTTGGATCCTTTTTGCTTTGAAACTCTTCTGAAGGCAGCAGAAGGTAGAGATCTAGTTCTTCTCTCTGAGTGTCCTGTTGGTTTTTTTGCCAGTGGTTATCTTGGACTGATATTGCCCACCCGATGCTGAGCACTGACTGGAACCTAAAGGTGCTTGAAATCATAGTTTCTAAAATATTTTAAAATTCTAGGGACAGATTAGCACTGTTAACATTTTTCTTTTGTGGTTTTGAACAAAAGAAAGAGTTCTTGCTTTGCTTTGTACTGTGCTTCTTGCTGTTCAAGTGCATGAGCTTTGCCCAAGGCCACCCACCAGGTAGTCGGGATAAGCCTGAGTTGAGATCCCAACTCAGACTCAAGCAGTGATGTTGCTTGCATAGAAGCCAAGCTTTCTGTGTTGTCCATTAAAAAGGGCTTTTGGGCATACCTGGGACTTTGATTGCAGCCACCAGAAACTGTGCTCCAAAATGAGATACATTTTCTGAGTGTTGGTACCACCTGTCTTAGAGGGCTGTTGAAGCCTGTTAAACCATTCCCTCGGATTTTGCAAGGATTAAAATTTTTGGTCCTGATTTGCACACTGTAGGAAGCAATCTGAATCCTTTTCACGCTTCTCTCAAACTCTAGCTTGTGAATTTACTAACTTGTGCATGGCAGAGAAATAAAAATAAATTATTTGAAAGTTTTTTCCATGTGCAGTGTAGCTGAACTGTATCATGAACCATAGCTCAACCACCACATCTCCAAAACAATGGTATCACTCATTTTCCTTTCCAGCAATGGTTTGGCCTTCAAATTTTGGATGACCTCCGGGATATTATTGAAATTTCCCGGTTTTTACTACCGGAGCAAACAGGAGAGAAGGCAGGTCTGTGAACACTACTAGCTCTGTACTAAGAGGAAAATACTGTTCTTGACAATATGTTAACTGTACTTTTTTCCTTCATCAGATGCATGTCTGTTTTGCTTGAAGCAGCATGGAGTTTTATGCTGCATTTTTATAGAACGCAAATTCCCTTTTTTTTTACAGAATAGGGTACCTCCTATTTGGCATTTGCCATTCCAGCTCAGCATTTGATAATTATCCTCCTAAATTAAAACCTGACTGTGATTGAACTTGTAAATATCCTTAAAAAATAAAAAAACCCCTTGCATTTCCGAATCACATTTGCTTCAGCATCCAAAAATACCCTAGAGAAAGATCATTGATCTTAAAATGGTTAAAAGAAAGAAAGCAGAACTCTGCCAAATGCTTCTCTATCATGCACAAAGCCTCCAAAAGAAAGAAAGAGAGAGGTCAGGATGTTGCACTTGCCCCAGTAAAAAAGCTGAAAAACCAAACAAACCAGCAACAATGGCACAGTTTTCAGCAACAAAGATTCCTTGTATGAAGTATGGGCAAGACTTCTTTTCCACATAAGCCTGTCCAGGTCTGAAGCAGCTCTATTGATTTCAGTAGTTTCCACAGACCTGTATCAGTTCTTTGTCCCATGGGAGCTACAGGTATTGGACGTATTATTAGTACGTCAATGCAAAAGGTTAGAAAAGGACTAAATTGTAATGGCTAAAAGCACTCACATGAAAGTGAAACTGGTGACTCCAAGAAGATTCATGCTGTGAGAATGGTCTGCTTTCACATGGCCATGGAAGGCCTAGCTTTTAACATATTCAATAATTTGCATATCTTGGTTCTTGATTTTAAGGTCTTTGGAGCCCAGCAGACTAGGCCTGAAGAGCTCTTAGAAGTGTGCCAGCAAAGGCCCATCTCACACAGGGACTCTGAGCTCCTTTCCAGGCATGGAGGATGAACTACCTGGGAGCTGAGGTCCCAAGAGACTGAGCTGGTCCTGCTTCTTCATTTAGGGCATGTCAGGCAGAAACTGGTAGCAGGAAGGGGTGATGGTGCCATAAGATTCCAGTTACCTCTGATGCTGATGGGCACTTTGGATGCAAATCTCAAGGAAAATCCATTTGGAACTATATAGAGGGATTTATGGTTTTGTGTCATAGGTAAGTTATGCATTTTCTTTAACATTTGTGCAAGAAGTTTATAATTTGCTAAGCTAAAAATCTGACAAACATTTTAAACAAGTCTTTAAAATGTCCCTAAATTTTTTTGTTTGTTTTTAACATTCTATCAGAGATCAAAAAATAAGCAGAACACTTTAAAAATTAAACAAAACCCATACCCAGACCTTAAGTACTACAAAATGCAGAATTAAAACTGTGTAGCAAATTACAAACACAAATGCAAAGTAAAAACCTCTTTACAAATGCCTATGTCACAGAATACTTCAGCGTTTTAAACAAGGTTGCTTTCCTGTCAATTTTTGCAATTGTAGTATTCTTAAGGGTTTATGTTAAGGTTCATTTGGTTCTATTTCTTTAATTAGCCAAAGCATGTACCAAAGATACACATGCAAAAAATTTCAGTTGGGAAATTTAAATCACCATATCTTGTTGCTTAGACTTTGTTATTTTAATATGCAGTTAAGAAAACATAGCAGGTCTTTGTTTCTAGAGAATATTATATTGCATTGCAGCAGGCATCATTTCCCCTATTTTGGGAGTAAAATGGCCGTGAATATATTTGTTCTTCAAAGCAAAATCTATGAAATATGTTTTGCTTCTCCTTTTAAGCATGTCTGCCTGTACATATGTGCTCCTACTGACTGTTTTGGGGGAACCTCCACAGTTGCTTTGAGTTGCCATAGTTCCCTGACATATTTTTGTTAATATTTTCACTGAAAATATTAATCACAACAAAATATTTACATTTTTTAATGTAAATGTGGCACAAAGGGGACATGCCAGCCAGCTACTCCTCTAACTAGTCATATTAAGCAGCTAGGAAAAATGAAGCAGGAGCTGTATGAGGACTGAGCTAGTGGTGGCACTGATTACTGAATCTGATGCACTGAATACAAGAACTTCTTTGTGTCATGTTGTCCCAACACTTGATAATATTGGAGCTGATGGATATTTTTCTCACTGATTTTTAGATTAGAGGGTACAAGTGTACTTACAAAAGTAACTCATGGAAGACATTTGAAGCACTGTGGTCAGGCTTGTTATCCTGACTTGTGTTAGGGTCTCAACTTCCTACTTTTACATTTATAACACAGATTTCAACAATAAAGGGGGGGATATATTTAATGTGGGTTGGGAGAGCCATTATATGTGAAATTATGGGAATGGCATCCACTGACTGCAGAAAGTTTGGAAAGCAGAATATGGAGAGATCCCGCTTCAGTAAAATGTCACCAAGGAAAGAGGCTCCTAGGTAAGGCAAGGCCACCAGGCCTAAATTGGGAAATATAATGAAGCTAATAACCTGCATTTATTAGCTTCTATCTGGAAATCTTGGAGCCCTGTTTTCATGTTTTTGTCTCTATTATGGTTTTGGATTTTTTGGGTTTTTTTTTCATTCAAGGAACATTCTGAAAAGTTGAGAAAGAGGCAACTGCAGCATTATGGAAACAGTCTCATGGAAGAAGGTTATCACAGATTGACATGCAGTGATCTTTGTCTTCTGCCCTTTTTTCCCCACTTCCTTGTCTTTCCTCGGATGAGGAATTCTAATCAAGCTCTTGCCTGAACAGCATGGAAAGGGGTAGATTTTAAATTAATGAATAAAACCCTTCATACTTAAATAGGGTTATAATGCACTAACTCTGAGATTTTGTCACTCAATAATCAGACTTCAGTCCTCACCAACACACACCATTTCATGCTCATGGCAAAGCAATCTAAGAGCCTTGCTTCAGCAAAGAGAGAGAGAACTCAACTCATGCAGCTAAAAATACTGTGCTGCCGCATGACATTTTTGGCAAGGAGCTGGAAAATATTATTTTGCAAGCAAGCTGGTGGCATTGTATTTGCATGGCTCAAAACCACTTTGCAGAGACCACCCTTTCTTTCCCTCCACAGACTCCCTCTCTACACCAGCCTTTGCCAAGGAATCTGGATTTCTTCCCCAGAGAGTCTTTGAGCAGAGATTTCTTCTAGTGGCACCACTGGCCCTTCCCGTAAGGATAAGTTGGCTGAAATTTTCCTCAAAGGGTGGCTTCCAATGGAGGAAGCCTTTCCAAGAACAGTAAACACATCAAGTTCTTGCCCATGGCATCAAGAATCCCGTTTCAGAAAACACTGGGACAGTAAGGCTGGTTTCAGTGTGTCACATGGGAATGCACAACATAACACAGAGCAAAATTGTGAGACAACTAGACAACAAAATGCTGGCTCTGAATCAAACATGTAAAGCACCTATTTTCAGCTCCACCATCTGCTATCGGTTTGTGGAGTGTCTTTCCCAGCTGAAAACACAAGGCAGTTTGGCACAAAAGGAGAATTCCTCTGGCTGGTCACACACTAAAAGATACTTTTTTTTCCTCTTGTGACTAGCCCATGTCTCTCCTTTTATATTTTCCCCATAATGAAATAGGCTGGTTCGTTCAAGTAACTAATGATAAGCTAAAAACCAATCCTCTAGGAAAAAATATTCTCTAGCATCTTAGCAGGCAAAATAATGGTATTGCACGCTCTCCTTCAAAATAAGCACTCAAAATTTAGCAACTGAATTACATAGATTAGCTGAAAATTTCTGCTGAAATTTTTTCAGCCATGACCTTTTTCAACTGGTGGATAATCTCTGAGATCATTAACTCTACTGTCATAAATTGATAAATGTCAGAATAACTAAGACATTCTTTTTAGCTGGCAAATAATTATGAAAAAGATAGTCCCTTTGAGGTATTTAATGTGGAAAACAGCAAAGGAAAACAAAACAAAACAAATAACCTCTAATTTTTTTCTGTAGAGGCAATGTGCCCCCCAGCCACATGCTATTTGAGATTCATATCACTCTTTAGAATAAACCGATTATTCCTTTAGAGCCCTGATTTGGAAAGAGGGAACTGCTCTGAAATTCTTTCCTTTTTAATAAAGATCAAAATCACTTCGACATTTATTTTCTGCCTTCTCCCCTGAATAAGATGTTTTTCAGTTAAAACCCTGTGTCTTTTGACTTCACTGGGACCATGATTTCACCCCAGCAATTATTCTAAAGGCATTACTCATTTAATAAGCATACCACACTCTCTGCTGTTTCCGTATGAGCATCTCCCAATGCCAATGTAAACCCACTGCACAAAGCTACATTAAAGCAATATTTATGGTTGAGATCTTAACACAAAAGTCAGGAAACTCAGAGTTATGGTTCCCCCAGCCAACCATAACCAGAGGTAGCTTTAGTGTTTTGCACTGCTATGTCTATACCCCACAATGTATGTCCAAGTACCGTGACTGAGTTACAGCTGCTGTGGGAACTGTAGCTTTGGATTTCAGTATATTCTTTGCATTTAAATTCTTAACCCAGGTTATGAACAATTGTGAAAATTATGGCTGCAGCACAGGTTAGTGTCTCCAGTTTGCTGTTCTTGGTTACTGCAGAGGCTGCCATGGGAGAATGGTAAGCTTTCCCTGTGGTGTGGATGATGGGAAGCCTGAAAGTCTCTTTTACTTTGACAAACAAAATACTTTGGCTGCACTCATAAGGTATATAGGGATTAGCTTTTCTGCAAGCTTTGTATCATTCAGCAGATACTCTGGAAGAGAGCAAGGGAGCTAATAGGATTTGACAGAGATTACTTAACATGATTCTAATGCTAATATCCAATTAACTTGGTTAGAGACAGGGAATAATAAGCTGCTTTTCTGTACATTTTATACTGTGTTAGGAAAATGCTGTATCATCACTTCAAGGGAAATGGGACTCTTTTCACCAAGTGTCCTCAGCAACAAACATCCTGAGATGTGAAAAAGAGAAAGTTTGTACAGCAGGCAGCCCTAACCAAAATTACTCACAGTGGTGTGAGATATTCTGTCCCATGCAACAAAACCTCTCTAGCTCACATCTGCTGCTGTTCTTGGGCAACTTTCCCTGTAACCTACTGCACAGTTAGTGCGCAGTATATTTAAATCATTCCTTTGGACATAAATATTCTGCAATAAGGACTAAAAATAGATTTAATAGGATGACAATAATTGGAATTTGATGGAGAGGTTTACAGTAAATTACAGATAATTTTTATAATGTTTCTCAAAGATCATGGAATTGAACTCTGAGTTTATAAAGCTAGCTGACTCAGGAGTGGGTCATGGCTTGAATGCCAAAGAGGAGCAGAGAAGGCCAGAAGCCCCTCAGACTGTGCCGGTGATGGGCTGGAGTTCTCTAGTCCAGACACACAAAGAACCAAATAGCTGAAGGCTGCTGGCATTTGTCTATCATAAGCCCTGCAGGAAAAGAAGTTACTTAGGCATGTGTTTTGTCAGGTGAGAAGTCCACAAACAGAACCATGCTAGGCTGTATTTCTTGGGGTGTTGTAGCCTCATCTACATTTGGCCTCTGACCACAATTTGTAATTCTTAGTGAACACGACCGCTTTTCTAAGGCAAGTTATAATCTTGTCTGCTGGGAGACATCCAACCAAAGCAGAGCATGATAAGTGGAAAGAGAACTGCGTGCCTACTAGCAGCCACTCCAAATCATCACCTTTGTTTGCTTTCAGATGTTATCAGCATCCAACTGCAAGGATGAATGAAGTGATACATCTGGCTCACTGACCAAAACATGAGGAGTGTTTTCCCGTGCTCTTAACAGATGCCAGCAGCAGCACACAGCTGAACTGGCCCTTCCATAACCTAATCCCTTTTGAACATGGCTGCTGATATGTTCATACCTCATGGTTATATGTCTTGGCTTTTCATTTTATGTATTGAATTGTTTGGATAAGGTCAATATATACAGCAGTAACATTCCCTCTGACTGCACAAGCCCAGCTGTTCCTGCCCCATATTTCAACCAGCTTCCCACTCCATCTATATATAGCAATGATATAATTGGATTGCACAGGAGCAAAACTGATCATTTTGAGGTCAGAGAATAGACATAATTTGCTTTGTGAATGTATATTTCTTCAGTGTATTTTGCAGCAATTCTAAACAGGTTTCAGGCCAAGTCTCTTCACAGGGGGCTTTTGCAGAACCAGAAGAGCAGTACATTACTGCAGACGAGTTTACCATTGTTTTTCCTCTGTACACCTCAGCGCAGTGTGTGTGCAAAGCAATGTCTCAATGGGCATGCATGGGGACAAGTGTTTTATTTGCAGGTAGTCAATAGCTTGGATAAAAACCCAGCAAAACTTACTAAAAAACTGGAGAAAGGAAAAAAAAAAACCAAAGCAAGCCATTTTTAGCTCTGTATAAGCAGCATTTCAATTGTTCTAGAAAATACTTATTGGAAAGGGCTTGAAATATAAAAAAATGGACACTATAGTATTTTGCAAATGGTCTGCCTGTGCTCTGCTGAACTGTTGGATAAGCTGGGAAACAATAATTTTATACTTTTAAGAATAATGAAAATGAATTAAAATTGCCTACCAAGCTATAAATTAGTGCAGAGGTACAGCATAGCTCTTGCAAACGGGTTGTTATCTCATTCTCACCAGTTCGCAAGTATGCTAGTTAGCAAAGCCAAAATTCTAGTATGTATCACAGAACTTTTAAAGCACATTGGAATTAGATGTAAAGGGACTTCTCAGTGTTCTGTTGCTCAAACGAGATGTTTTCTGTTGCTATGGGAGCATGTTTTTGGGCTTTGGGGTGAAATTGAGTTATCTAGCACACTGCTTATTTAGTTTTTAAGTAATTTCCTACAGATCCTTTGAATTCTATGTATCTCCTGATGCTAATTTATGTGAACCACTGATTTTGGTTTTGGATTTTAAGAAAAAGGCACTGGTTTTGGTCATATCAATCATGAAATGATGTTCTGTGATGGGGACTGAAATCAGGACTAAGAAAGGCATGGATGAGCCTTTGAGTACATAATGCTTAGCTTGGTGTAGCTAAGAGCAAGATGCAAGCCTCTGCCCCGCCGTTTTCCATGATTTTCATTTACATGTATGGAGTGTTTTGCATACTGTGACCTCTCAATTAACGTTATTTATATCTCAGTAAACTACCATGCTACTTTTCCAGATGTCCTAATCCTTTATGTAAATGCACTTATTAAACCCAGCCACCAGGCTCAGTGAAACCTGCCAAATCCACTGTGTCTGGACTCACACACTCCATAGACTAAGCTTTATTTGCGTAAACTTGTTCTCTAAGTGTAATCTTACTTATCATCTGAAGAGTTAAAGTTTCACTAATGTAAATCCCTGACAAATCAAGCACAGATGTAGCTGTTTGCCCTCAGGCTCAGCCTGTCGATTCCCTGCCACCCTTGTATCTTTTCCCTGCTCCTTCTTCCAGCCCCTTGACCATCCTCCCCATCCTGCAAGTGGTTTTTTTTAGTACTAGTAGTCCTTTAGAACTGTTTATGTAGATACATTGCAGGTACTAAACAGGACACTGGAAATTAGTCATTTGGGCTTTTCCCTTTAGATGAAACTGTCTCACAAAATAGTGTTGGCCTGTAATTCTGGGTGTCTGTTTTCAACACCTGGAAAAATTTGCTCTGTCAATCCCCAGGTGCCAGGCAGATTGTTGCAGTTTGCCAGGCAATGTTCCAGATAAGGAGCTGAGCTCAATAAATGCTTAATGTGAGCTGGCAAATTCCTCAAAGCATCCAAGGAAAATTCAACCAGATAGCAGCAGGGAGGTGGTGGTGGTGTAACTCCCAAAAAACGCCCTATGGATGCAGACAATGGGGTGAGGAGATGATTCTTCATATTCCTTTGTCTGTGAGAAATGAAAGTTCCAGTCATAAAAACAGTAGATTGAAAACCAAAATAAAATCTGCCAGGCTTCAAACCTTTAATGAAAATGAGGAAAATGTTATTTTTGAATTCAGAGGGTGTTGGCATACACTGGGTTTGTTTCTGATTACTTTAAGTTCTAAATATGTTTCCTTTGCTGGTACCCAGTTGCTATTTATTTGGCTTTAGTCTTTGATCTCCCTTATGCTGGCACATCATAAAAAACATATTCCTGTTTGAATTCTATATTATGCAGTTAGTCTTTGCTCGTTATGTTTGCCAGGCTGGTTGTACATATAGAATAAGACTCTCTTTGTTTTTGATAGACTCCAGGTGTTTATCACTCTAACTTACTAATGGATTTGACCACAGAATATGCATGCAAGAATAAAACTGAAGAACTAATGGCAAAATTACTGGTTTGATAATTCAATGGCCTCCTATACCATAACCACAGGAGCCACACACATGCGTGCTTGCATGCACACAGGGTGAGTTTTGTAAAAGCAAGGATCCTTCGCTTATTCTGTTTTCTTGAGGTGAATTTTTCGTTCTGAAAATTAAGTTTTGTTTCAGATCTATTTGCCACTCTAAGTTTTCTTTGAAAGGTTTCTGAATTTAGGCCCTACTTATTCAATTCCACATGACAGTGCATTTGAGGAATGTCCTATATCATCTCGCTGAGGTGATGCAACTCCTACAACTTTCCTACTCCTCCCTTGTAATTCCAAGGAAAGGGAGCATTCCTATCAGCCTGTCAGGCACTGACAGCTCCATCTAACATGTTTAATCTGCATTGCAATAACTTGGGAACTGCTGATATTAAATTAGTATCTCAGGTGAGGAGCCAAAGCTTTCCATCACTTATTTACCACACTGCTTTACAGCAGCCAAAAATGAGTCTTTTTTCCCCCCCTATTTCTGCTTAATCCAAATTTTGGGAAATTATGAAACTTCCAATTTAAAAAAAGTCCTGTTTCCTGTACATATCACGAAATGATAATTACTTGTTTAAGTGCAAAGGTCTGTGAAGGAACTTGGCTTTCACCCTTACCTGAGGTCTGTTACAACTGCTGCAAAATACACTGCAATGAAAGTAGATTTGAATTTATCCTTTAAAGAGGTTGCACACAAATCATATCCCTTTAGTGCTCAGAATCTTTCCCTTTGTATGAATTATTTGATTAATTGAAATTTCAAAAGTAAATCTCAATTTATCTCATTGATTAAGTTTAATCAGTGAGTCCTGTAAGACCTGCAAACTTTGTTTCACTTAAATACAGATAGCTCAAAAAACTGAAGCTGCATAGATATATTCTATACATGTCATACAGGTCGAATCACATACATATGAACCTTGTTTTAGTTAAAATTACAGGTAGATCATATCCATAGTAAGTGATTTCACTGTGATCTAAAAGGTATTATTCCTCACAGTTGAATTTTCCTATTTTGTTATATTGTTTGTTGATTTCTGTACATTAAAAAGTAGGGATGTCTTTTCAGTCTAAATGTAATGCTGCCGTTTCATAAAAAAAACCCCAAACTTTTAATTCCAGTATATACCTAAGTACTTTGAATTTTGCATCGAGCTTAATACAGTTTTCTAAGAGCCACAGCAGCGCTGAAGTTTGAAAGTGTATAGAGAATAATCTGAGGACAGATTTATCGCACTGAGGTTCAGAATTACCCATTTACACCTGCTAAGTATTAAACACTGATGTTTTGTTAATTTCATCTTTGGCTGCAGGAGAGGTTTCTCTCAGAGGTCAAACATGCTTGCTGCGGTGGTCGCTTGCTCTGTGGCCATGCTAATGCAGGGTTTAGCTGACATCCATGGGCTTTTTCCACTGGGAGAAAGAACTGATGTGGCAATTCAGCATATTAACAAGGAATGCATGCAAGCCGTGCTTTGAGAAGGGTAAAGAAAATAAATGGCAACAGTTTCTCTGCAAATAGTTTGTAGGACTCTTTCCACTGGATCCCAGGTGTTTGACTGTCACAAGTTCTCTTCTGCCTCCCAAAACAGCTATTTCGCTGCAAAATAGACTCCTGGCTCCCAAATTATCATTTGGTTCCAAGTCTGAGCCCAGGTTTGAGTCCAAGTCCCAGGCCCCTCCTGGGGTAGTGCTTTAGTTTTGGACAGGTCCTGGTGATCTTCTCTCAAACAGTGACTGCCATTATTTCCAGCAACTCATATAGAAAATGAGTTTAATTCCCTGGACATGAAAGAAGTCAGATTACCCTCTGGCTCTTCTGCTATCTGTGGATCAGGTACAGCTGAAGGCAGCTATTGTCATTTGCAAAAGAATGGAAAAGGGAGGGACAAGAACCAGGGAAGTGAAGGAAAAGGCAACAGCAGCTTGAGGGAATGGAACAGTGACAAGAGCTCTTAGGTCCATGTGATCCAAAATTAAATAATGCACAGAAGAAGGCAGAGGTATGAGGCATAAAAAGAAAATAAAAGGGACTTACCTGTCTGGTTTTACATTGCCTCAAAATACTTTTTTTGTTGCTCTTGGGAAGGTAAAGTTCTACCTAGAAATGAAAAAGCAACAATAGCAGTTGTGTTTATGCAATACACTACAGAGCACTATCAAATCCTGCTTATTTTCCTCCCTACCATGACTGTTAGTTTAAAGGGGAAAATCTAATTTCCTGTGCCGATTATATATCCAGTTAATTCCAAATTCTCATGTAACGGTTAAAATTCCTGACAATTAATAGAGGAGGCACAGCTCTGCTGATATAACTTAGACACATTCTCATTGAATCTCTGAATAATTTATGTTGGAAGGGACCTCTAGAGATCTTCTAGTCCAGATCCCCATCTCAAAGCAAGGCTAACTTAGATCGTGTTGCTCAGAACTTTACCAACTTGGAGATACCAAGCTTTGGTATCTCCAGGATCAAAAATCCCATACTTTCTCTGGGCCTCTGTTTCAGTGTTTAATCACCCTCATGGCAAAACTATTTTCCTAATATCTAATCAGAATTCTTTTCATATTACGACAAGTGATGTTTGTCCCCTGCCTTACTGCTGAGCACCAGCACTGGGTGCAGCCTGGCTCTGTCCTCTCTACCCCCTCTCATTAGGAGGCTGCAGCAGTAAATGCCTCATCTCCAGGCTTAACAAGCACAGTTCTGTGATCTTCCTCTCACTCCAGGGGCTCTAGCCTGGACCATCCCACCAGCTCTGCATTGCAGTACATCTGTGTCTTTCTTGCATTTGGGAGAGCTGGACACAGGACTGCACTGTAGGTGATGGTGTGAATTTTTCAGTGGTGATATATAAATTTCCTCATTCAGAGGTGGGGTGTGAACACTCTGTTGTGTCCCTATAAAGGACATAATGTACATACACTGTGCATCAATTTCCACCAATTTCCAGGAAGGAAACTCAGGGCTTATAGGTTTTATGGATCTGTGGATCATTTCTGTAGCTATATCATCTGCTGGTGTTTAACCTGGACACTGCTTACTCATATCAGAGTGGGCTAGCAAAGAAGTTAGTCTCCTTATGGGTATGCATTTTATAAATATCAATGTGGGCAGTTTTTGAAAATGCACTACTAAGTCTTATTAAGGTAGGCATCAGCTAGTCTGTTGCAGACTTAATAGGTATTCCCCTGAAAAATTCTCATACATTCTCATTTTAAGTTCATTTTAAGTTGTTCTGTTCTCTTCCCTGTGAGTGTGGTGAGTAATTGGAACAGGCTGCCCAAAGAAGCAGTGGTTCCATGTTACTGGGGTTGTTCAAGGCCAGGCTGGAGGGCTTTGAACAACCTGGTCTGTTGGAAGGTGTCCCTACCCATGGTAGGGAAGTTGGAATTAGATAGATGGTTTTTAGGCCCTTTCCAATCCAAATGATTCTATGATTCTTTAGGGGTAGGTCAGAGAAAGCATCAGCCCCAAGTATTATTGCAATAACTATTTAAATTTAAAAAGAAGCCTTCTGCTTAGTTTGAAAGGAAGAAAAAAATTGCTGTTTATATCCAGTTTTAAATATAACAGGCACCATTTACAAGGGAGCTAACATTTATTGCTAGGTATCACATACACTTAGTTACTTCTCTAAAGCTGTGAGACCCTGGCTGTATTTACACTGTTAAGTGGTATGTGCTCTGTGTGATCTGATATGGGCTGGGGTTTCCAACAGTGTCAGGTGCTTGTCATTCTTGCTCCTCCTGTCATTTGGAGAGGTGATTATGGAGAACCTGGAGGCAAATGAGAAAACAGCAGATTAACACTTACATCAGTGATGCAATCAAAGTGAATTGTTTATGTGTCTTGAACAAATAGAACCCACCCAACTCTATAGGCAGCACTGATAGAAAAATGCTTTTTAGTTATGAACGCCGAGACAAAAAAGTCTTTTGGATTGTCTTTTCAAGAGCAAAGTCTCAGGAGCACAAGAAGTCTCAGGAGCTCAAGACTGTGTCAAAAGCCGTATGATCAAGCATGTATTGTTGCTTTTTAAATTCCAGCAGTTATGCAGCTTTGCCCCTTGCCTGTCTTGAGAGTCAATGTTTTTAGGCATTGTTGAAATGGGACTTCAGAGAAGGAAGTCCTTATGATAAAATTTTAGCTGCAAGACCTCACATAGTAGAAATCCCAACCCGTGAATAAAAGTATGGCCTTTATAAATTCCATTGCCCTATTTTGGCTAAACACTGACTTTTGGGTACCCTTTGGTTTTAACTTCTGACTCTAGGAATGCACCCCTTGCACCCCCATTGCTGGTGGGTAGTTCAGGAGCTGAACCTGGATTGACAATAGGCAGGCTTTGCTCATGTCTCATGCAGAGGTCACCCACAGTTTGGTTTGATGTTTACTGTTTCTGTAATTAGCCTTTACACTTCAAAGCACTTCTAAGACTGATAATTAAATGGACACATGAGCAACTCAGTTCTTGGGCTGAAAATGGCGACTAGGTATGGATGGCTATTGTGATTTGCAAACCTGAAATACCTCAAGAAGCATAAAAGCCAAGGGAATAGTTTTGATGATTGTTACTAGTGGACTTGCTGCTCTTCTTGTTTGCTGAGCTAGACAAAAGGGTGTGAAGTCCTTATTTCACAGAACTAGAAGCTTGTGTGGTCATGGAAAGTAAACAGCAGAAAACCAAGATATTTTTAAGGGGGCAGGAAGCTCATTAGTTAGTTGTGAGCCTAACCCTGGTGACCCAGACTGCCTATCCACAGCCTGGTGGCTGTCAGTCCTGTCTGTCTCACCCCTTCCCAGCAGAAACTGCTACCAGCTGCAGAATCAAAGCACCCTTGAAATCTCTGTCCTTCCCTGCTGCCCACTGCTCCTCTTATTGCTGGTCAGAAGTGTGCTCAAGAGAGATCTGGGGTCTCTGGTCCCAGGAGACCCTGACCCTAAGGGCGGCCCTTGGGACTGAGGGTCCCTATCCTGCCAGGTATGCCAGTTTTAAGCACATTTCAGCCTTCTGTAGGTTCTCCTCTGAAAAAAAATATTCTGCTGTGCTGGCTGTCAAATATCTGCAAAGTATCCTGGCCTCTTCTGTAGGGTCTTCTGAGCAGCAAGTGGGGAGCAGTGAGAGGATGTTTGTTTTGAAAAGGGAAGGGGAAGCAGTATTTGGCTGTAAGCACATCTGGGGGTGGGCAGACTGGTAAAGCATGCAGGTTGTATTTCTCAGGGTTGAATGGTAACAAGACAGCAGTAGAAACAAAGCATTCTTTAAGGAAATAAAGAGTAAAACTGAAAGGGTCCTTAGTGTAGCATTTTAAGTTTATGAGGCATTTCCTCTCGCTGATGAATATGGATAGTGTAACTTTTCTGCACATTGTTGTTAAAAATGACTGGAGTAGAACTACAAATAGATGTCTGTTCTCCTGTCTGCAAATTCTAAACACAAAAATGCAAAATTTAGCATTGGTTTCAGTGTCAGATCCCCTGTGAAGCCGATGGAAATGGTATAGTTTACATGGACATACAATGTTACCCGCAGTCTGGATTGCTAAACCACTAGGATAAGCAGTGAGAAAACTTATTTATAGACATTTCAATGACATGTAGAAGCCTTTTCCCATGGCTGCATTTCCAAGCATCTTCATTCGCTTACTGTGCACTTTTTTTGCAAATGTAAGTTGTAGTTGCACAAATCTTTTGGAAGGTTAGTTGTAGAAGAGTTGCAAACCAGTTTCTTTTGCAAAGTAACGTATATTTGTCACATAAATGGAAATATTTCATGGAAAAAAAGAATGGTTAAGTCACTAATCCAAGAACTGGGGCAGCACAGTGGAACTGGAGTGACCAGTTGTTCTCCTGAAATCACAAGTTCATGACCACTGAATAAACCTTTGAATGTGTGCCAAGAATAAATCTTATTAAATTTTTTGGCCAAGCTGTTCAGTTCTAATCACCCAAACAAGCTTGGAAATAGTAACATTCGATCTACACAAAGTCAGGATTAATTTGAGAGGTAATTTGGTTCAGGAGAAGTACCACCAAAAACTCATGGAATATTCTAAGTTGGAAGGGAAACACAAGCATCCTGTGGTCTAATATGTGAAGGGCTCACATAGGGGGTTGAACCAACAACCCTGGCATTATTAGCACCCTGCCCTAACCAACTGAGCTCATCTTAGGGCTGGCAGGCAAGCTCATCTAAAAAATTTGCTCTGTCTTCAACCCCCACATCAGTGCATCAGCTTACAAGACTCACCCTTAATATTCTTTTTGATGACAATAGAATCTGTTCTTTGTGTATCTTATTTTAAAGCATATTTTTTAGCCCTTTTGTTGTTAATATGATTCCTTTCCTAAATTACTTAGGAAAGGCAGATAATAGGATGGGGTGCAGGGGCTGCTTCAGTGTTGCCTCAGAGGATGTGAGGGACCAAGCTGTCAGGACAGGCTCTTTCTAACCTCTGTTAGGCTCTAGTGGGTTTAAGCAGATATTGCAGAAGAGAAAGCCCATGAGCATTCTGTGCTTGGAGGGCTCCCCAGGCAGACTTGCCTACTTTTTTAACAGGCCCCAGTTTAGGATCAGCCATTCAGATCTTCTTCAGCTCAGGGAAAAATACTTTTTTATACTTAAAATTGATTTTAAAATATGAACATGTGTTCAGAAAGCCAAGGGAGTGGAGGCAAGACTGGGCTAACACAAGCTGGAAATATCAAACAGAGTGTGCATTTGCCTGCATTGTTGGATCACTTGGCTATTTGATCCTGTTATGGGGCAAGAAATCCCTACACAACGTGCAGTAGGGTTTGCAGGAAGTGAGACAGGAGAAAATGAATTGTTGTGTCTTGTGATATGCTGTATGCAAAAGTGAGCCAGGGGTGAAAGGGTATGATGACAAAGCTGTTGGCAATTTAAATCTTGGCTCAGGCATAAAATAAATACATTATTCCTGATGGTGAAATTAGATGGTGCTGTCATGGATTCATTTTGTCTTCCTGGTGTTTTTCTAGCCCCTTCTCTTTCATCTGACCTATGGCATTCATATCTGCACGCCAATGTGTCAAAATATTCTTTGAATGTGTCAGGTTTGAGTGCGCTTTAATTGCAACTCAGGCTGAATGCATTTTATCTGAACTCCACATCCAGATACCATTAAAATCTATGCACTTTGGAGGGTTGTACCAGGCCTTCTAAAGATGGCATTGACTGGGGCAGGTCTGCTTTAGGGCATGCTACCACTGTTCTCCAAGCTTTTACTCTGCCTTTGAGTGCGCGGGGCTGACCAGCATTGGCAGGAGGGTGGTACAGGGTTTTCATACAGCCAGGAACACGGTCCTTAAACTTCACAAGGGGCAGCATGAGCTCACAGAGTTAAAACTAAACCAAACCAAGGCAAACCAGAAATATTGTGGCAGTAACTGGGTGTGTTGGGAACATTGACTTTCCATTTGTGTCCCCTGTATTTTTTCACTTTCATGATTTTATTTTTCATGTGGTTTGCTTTCTCTTCTCTTTCCCTTATGGTTTTTGCACCTTCTGAAAATGACACCTTTTGCCATACTGTAGATATTAGTGCAGGGGGTCTCTGACTGCTGGCCTGGCTGCTGCTGCAGTGATGAAGATGGGGATTTCCTCTGGGTGCAGGAGGATAACCTGTGTTTGCTTGTGACTGACTCTGCTCGCTCCTAGCAACCTCCCTGCTTTTTCCAAGATGTTTCCTTTTCAGTTTACACCAGTGGATGGGGATAGAATAAAAGGAGTAGGTTGATACTTTTGTTTGGATAACTTCCTCCTGCCACCCCCATTTACTTATCTAAAGCTTATCTGAATCTTTATGGGCTGGAAAGTCACAAAATCAGATGTTCTTGGGAGTGCTTTACTGCTTTCTAGGCTTGGTGTGGGTGGACATACCGCAGGCACAGCTTGTCACGCAGTGTTCTGGTAGCTCTAGCTCCTTACAGCTGCCTAGAGCCTGGCTACATATGAAAAATTAAACAAATGAAATATTGGTGGAATTTGGTAAGCACTCTGGAGCACAGCCTGCAGCTCTGTACTTGGCTTACTGCTGCTTTTCCAGGGGAAGGAGAGCCACCCCTTTCCAGTGACCTGAGCCCTCACAGCTGCTCCCAGGACCTGTTCTCTGAACCCACCATTTCAAAGCCCAAGTGTAACACAATTTCAAACCCACGCCTTATTTGTGTTTGAATTCCTTATAGAATATTTGCTGCCAAGATTGTGGCTGTGTCTTGGTTTTCTATGGAACTTAATGGAGAGAAAAAAGTCTTTCAGCCATTTAACTAAAAATATGTGAAATAGGATTAGCCTGTACCTTGTAAAATTTTATTTTAAGCAACTAAGGCCCTGATCCAATCACAATGAGGTCAGTGGGACACTTTCCACTGATTCAGTGGGGCTTGGATATGGTCCTAAGACATTATTTTCAGAAACAAGGACTGTGAGAAATGTATCTAATATTAGAAATTTATTGTTTATGTTCTTTCTATAATTAAAATGGCCAGCTGCTGTTAAAAGGTTTCTTCTGAGTTGAATGTCTGCATATTAAATTTGAGTCTGAAGCAAAATGAGAGATGTTGGCTCTTGACGACAAGGGCTTTCTGCACAGGGATCCAAGTGGGCTGGTGTCTCTGTTATCCTGTTCCACAAGGCACTGCTGCAGGACATTTGTTCAAGTTCTCTGGCCTCCTCCACAAACATGACAGAAGTCTGCAGTCAGTGAATAGATTTGGGAAAGCTGTTTACATATGACACCACCACTACAGGAACGCATGTAGCTGGTTGGATCCGCACCTCATTTGTGCTGTTCTTGGACAGACACAACTGAGCCTGCCCTGAAAGTAGTTTCTACATCTTTGGAGTCCTTAATGGCTTGAAATCTTGAAAGACTGAGACACTTGCTGTCGGCACTAGGTGTACAGACAGCCCAGACCTCCAGATGGATGGAGACTTGCTGGATGGGGAAGCGTCTCTTTGCCAGTATCTTTAGCAAATAAAAGGAACTGGGGACATTTGTGTCCAGGCAATTGGCTGAGGTAATTTTTCCTTTTACAGCTGCTAAATAATGGGGTAAAATTGCCATCTGTGTCCACCATCTGTTTCACCCATGCATGGGATGGATGGTGCCTCTAAGCAGAAAGTGCAGCTTTTGGGACTGAAGCACAAGATCCAAATTGGAAGACCTAGAAGAAACAGGAAAATGTGGAAAAAAGGAACTGATGAGGGATGACCTTCCTTTTGGGATGTGAAGATTGCCTGCATGTGCTCAGGGTCACCCATTCCTCTACAGGGAGCCAAAGCACATTTAGGGAAGCTGTCAAGAGACAGTCAACATGGCTGAGCCTCCACACACACCAAAATGCTGAGCACTGCTGATAAGAAGTGACAGCTGGGCCACCTCAGAGCTGTTTGGGCAGGGCATGGCCCCATTTTTCATGCAGGCTGACGGGTACTGTCCTGAGAAGCTGAGAGAGGTTTCCTTTCCTGGCCGTGGCCGCCCAACACTGCCTTTGTCTGGGACACCGACAGGGACAAGAGGAGGCTGTGATGATGTCCTCACCAGCCAGCCATGGGAGCACTGCTTCAGGAGGTGCTGATCTCCTCTGCCATGGAGAGTTTGCCCCTTCCAAACTGCTATCTAATTGTGTTCCCTGCCTCCCTTTTCCATCCTGTGGAATCATGTCTGTGTCGACCCTATTGTATAAATCTTTTCCTGGTGAGGTTACATGTTCTTGAGTGCTCCTGGAGAGTTATGAACCTTCCTGAGCTCCTGCATGGGAGGTTACAGCATGTGCCATTTAAGCAATTTGCACAAGAATGCTGGGAAGCTGAATCAGTACTTCTTGCTGTGCAAGAAAAAATAAATGCTTCAAGCACCAATCTTTTTTTAAAATTACATTTCTTCCCATCTCAGAGCCGTCTGGCTGATGCTGGACAGGAATCAGATGGGCTTTATTTCCTTTATTCCTTGTATCCAACTGCAAGCTACAGTCAATACTTCTGTTACCACTTCTGTTAACATACTGGCTGCAGCCAAAATTTGATCTCGCTCCAGCTTCACACCTGAATGACTGAAACTGATGCAGTTTTATTGAAAGGTATGGGATCTGTTGGACACACACTGGTATCAGTGAGCAGTCACTCACGCATAACCAGTCCTTCTGGAACTAGTAATGGCTCACAGATTTGAATGGACTTCAACATTTGGCCATTAAACATGGCTTTAATCTCTTTACCTTTTGAACTTAGATCAATTACGTAATGCTTTGAATATTCTAGAGACCTGGCTTCAGTTTTGACAGATTTTCATATAAAAAAGGGCATCTCCTAGATTTGCTTGCTTTGGGTAATATTTTATAATAAAGACTTGATATTTAATGGTTTTTTAAAACTGAATTATTATTACTATGGTGGCATCTAATGCTTTCTCTGTGCTCCACCATGACATCAAAAACCACAACTAAAGTGAAGTAGACTGCCTGATAACTCTCCTCATATAAAATGAACAAATGCAAAAATTTACACAGAAAAAGAGAAAATGTAACTTGATATCACCAAATCGGTCTTTCCCAATAGATATGGTAAGTCCTGTTGCATGTAACTGATCCAACATCACATACACCAATAAATAGGAATCTCTTTCCACTTGTTTCCCCTTATTTATCACACAGTGTTTGTGGTTGACATTTGAGATGTAAAAATGGAATATTTAAATGTAATTTTTTTATTTTAATAAGGACCTTGCTTACATTCAATGAAGACTTGCAGAGTGTTTAAACACCACTCACCTTAGAACAGTTCTTGAGTGAGACTGATACTGGCCTACTATCTTTAGATTTAGGCCAAAGTTGTATGGTTGCTTCAGCAAGTGTTGTGTAGGGGGCTGTGAGGAAAATGCCAGCTCCTTCTCTCTGTTCATCTGGTCACATATCCACATCTCTTCCATGTGCTCACATTACTGCTCATCCAACAGAGCTGGAGGGGCAAGGCACAATGGAGGGCTGGGTGAGGGAAAACTGATTTTCAGCTGGATCCATTCCCTGGTCCAGCTCCCTGCAGAACCGAGCAAATTACTAGCAGCTGCAAGGGCACAAGTAGCTTTGGGTAGATGAAAAAGGGGGAAGGAACCACCCCACCCACCCCCTTTCAACACAGGTCTGACTGGAATAAAATAATCATGGAACTTCAGCTGCAGTCAAACAACCTGCTGAAGCTTGGTTTGTGGGGGAACAGAAACAATAAAAGTTGAAAGGAAGCTATAGGGTTTGATGAGGTTTGTCTATGTTTGGCAAAGACTTTTTCCTTTCTTAGAGGTTCTTGGAAATGTCTTCAAAACATTCCAGGGTTGGTTTTCCTCCTTAAATATTCTTCAGTGTTTTATTTTAACAGTGAAGAGCCAAATTCTTCCCTCAGATATGCATGCAAGCGCTCCCACATTAATCAGAAGAATTGTCTGCACATATCCTAAGTGCAAGAGGTTTCTCATTTGGTATGTGCTTTGCTTCTTAAGGAGAAGTCAATTCTGAGCGCAAATTTCCTCTTATTCACACAAATTTGCAAAAGTATTGTGCTTTTCCAGCATGGCTTGAGGATGAGTTGCTCTCACCCTACAGGGAACTCTAACATATTTCACGAGAAGAGTCAGTGGCTACAGAAAGATTGCCCACTAAGAGCGGAGTGTATCAGACAGCTAAAATGGAGAATCTGATCCTCTGATTTATGAGAAATGATGAAGAAGTAGGAAGAGCTGCGTGTAAGAACGGGATAAGACGTTAATTAATGGAAAAGAAATTGGTGTATGATATTTGATTTAAAATCCAAGGAATGAAACAGTAATGTAGGTCTTTATACTCCTTGATAAAACACGAGTGGGCTTAAAAATAGGTTTTAAAAACTGAGTTGCTGTTTTGATTTGTAAAACAAGTTAAACCAAACTTGACAATAAGGCATGTGCTTTAGATTTCCCTGGTTTGAGGCACTGTTTACTCTGGCAGATGTATCCTTAAGTGAAGCTTTTTTTCCCCCCTCAAAGCTGTTACATGGTAGACTGATGTTGGCTGACCCTGAAGCAAAAATTTGAAAACAGCACATTTATTTTCCTGCTAATGCTAAACACACATGCCATGCAGCATTTTTTTGGTCTAGATGGAAAATCTTCAAATCTGGAGTATTTGTCCCTTTTACCCTGACTTTAATGTTTTCATGAACATAAAAATAACATAACAAACTTGGGGGACAGGAGTATGTGTGTTTTGCAGTGGGAGAGCAGCCTGTAATTTGCAGGCTGCAGGCTGGAATGGGCAGATGGGAAGAGCCAAAGGGTCAGCCTGGTCCCATGCTGTGTCAATTACAATGGGCTTTCCCACATGCCTCAGCACCCAGTAAAGCTCACAGAGTGCTGCTGCCCAACCCGGCAAAATGTTGGCAGACCTATAAATTCCCTTCTCTTACTTTCCTTACAACACAGGCAAAACACCAGGCTGACAGTCATCTTTGCTACTACTTGAACAATTCATTGGGGAGAAAAAAAAACCCAGACAAAAAAATCCTGCAATATTGTTGATATTTGCAGACAGCTATGAAGAAAGATGACTTTTTGGAATAATGGTATTCCTGTGATGTGTAGGCCCCATGCTACAGAGATTTTGTGGAGGCCACATGTGATTGCCTCTGTTTTAACAGCTTTCATGTAGGTATAAATAAAGCCAGCATACCTGTAGTGCCACAGTCAATCTCCAAGACACTGAGTTTTGTCTCACTGGAAACCAACTCAAACGACCCCCTAAGTTGTGCTGGAGTCAGCTGAGGGTGTCAGGGCATGTTACCAAAAAAAAAAAAAAAGAGCAACATGAGCTTGCTGACTGAAATTGCTAATGGAGCAGTGGTTTGGGTGAAACACTGAGGGTCTGTTCCGTGCAATTCTTGAATGGATTTGACTGGAATGGACTTCAGCTAAATGGATTAAATTGTTAAACCAATTTAAGGAAGTCCATGTTCAGAGATGAAAGAAGTTGCTTAAATTGGTGCCAATCCTCACATCAGTAAAGAGGGGAAAAAGATTTAAGAAAGAAGGACTTATAAGAGATCATTCCTCTTGATGAAATATCTAAATCTTTGCCAATGCTAACTGAAAGGAATGAAAAAAAGTACTCTGGAGAGCTTTTAGCAATTAGTTCCTGTTTGCAAAGAATCTGGGTCTGTGTTGCTCTAGGGTGCTCAGCCCAACAATTTAAAATGTTTTTTTTACAAACTGGACTGCACCTCATTAGAGATGCCCAGCTGTATTTTTCTCCCTTTCACAGCCATACACATCGCTTTTCATCCTGTCCTTTTCATCACCTACTGCTTCTTTAGCAAGTAAAGCAAGTGAAAATAAAGCACAAAGAAATCTCATATGCATTTATCAGTTTTCTCCTGCTGTTTAGCAGCTGGAAACACGGACTTATAGCAGCACCTTGAGACACAATGCTGAGGCCATCACCCTTGCAGCTATTCTGCAGCCATCAGTGATGTTTGGACCACAGATCCAGGAGCTCTGTTACAAGGTACCCAGGGATCTGGTACACAAAATCTATCATTTTATTGTGGAAGGCCAGGCTGACTTTGCCTCCCTCTGAGCTGGAGAATAAGCTACCTGTAGCCTACAAATTTTATGGCTGTCTCATTGCAAGCAGCAAAATTAAAGGGAATCACACACTACCATCCTACAGATTCTAGATTAAATTGGTCCTACTGTGTCAGAGCCAGTTCTGCTAATTCTCATTTATGCAGACATATTTCCTGTAGGTTATGGGCACAGCCTGGAAGAGCCCTATAGATTGTTGTGGCTCTGAATGATGTAGACACTAAGAGCTATAGGACTGGCCTCATAACCGCTGTGTAAGGATTGTAGCTGAGCTTTACTTTTGAAACCATAGATATATCAAGTTTTTCTCCTATCAGGCTGGCTAATAGAGATGGTAATAGGGTAGAAGTGCACTTCTGGCTCCCCTGAGAAGAGGCAGCAGGAGTTAAAGCTACAGTCCACTGGGTCTACCATTCCCCAGGAGTGAACCTTTGCAAAAATGCTCAAGGGAAGCGAAAAGAGTAGGACCAGTGTGGCAGAACCATGCTGATACCAGTCTGTGTAGAAAAAAACCCTGGCAAAAGACATGTCTGTTTTTCTACTGTTGGATTTTGGAATGATAAAATGAGGTTATAGTCAATATACAATATAGATTGTGGATAAAATTTATCTTCCTTTTTTTTTAAATAGCAAAATTCTCACTACTTGACAAGAATTTCAAGAGCTTCAGTAAAAGACTTTCTCTCAAATGTAACAACTGAACCAATGTGAGCTGGAGTCCTTGAATGCAGAGGTGTGGCCTCTAAAAACAAGATATGCATAACAGTACCCTTCTGCTATGCAGCTTAGCAACTTGGGATTTAAATCAATACTCTTCAAAAGAAGATTTCCCATTTTAATTGGCAAGAAGGGAGATCCATGTTAGAAAGTCGATTTTGTATTCAAAGCTTTGTATTCAAAGTGTAGATGCAAATATATTTTATTAAAGTGCATTTGTTAAGGTTCAGTAAGAATTTTCCTCAATTTTTATGTATTTCTGCAGTCATGTATATCTATCTATCTATCTATCTATCTATCTATCTATCTATCAATCTATCCATGTACATGTGTGTGTATATATGTATGTATGCATCCTTCGGATGTGTGTTGTGCGTATATGTCTACACATATAAAAGATATATTGATAAAACTCCTTTTATATTTTACTGTATTGTGGGAAGCATTTCTACACCAATTTTAACTCCTGCCCAAATAAAATGAGTTGATTATTTTTAGTACTGAGCTTATTTTATTTTTTTTCGCTCACTGCATTTGCAAATCAAATGTGACATACTGAAGATATTTAACATCCATATAATCAAAAAGGAGCCACCATTTCATTTGAGGCCAATATAAAATGAGCTATCTTTACTGTCTAGTTGATTAACCACTGCACAGCACAAGCAACAATTGTACTGGCTGGTGCTCTTAAAAAGTCTTCCAGTGAGAGCTAATCAAAAAAGGAATTTAAGTCTCTTTCCTGTTGTATTTTCACCATGATGCCTGAAAACAAGCACTGAAATAAAGTCTCACACTCAATGCTGGATTTTTAAAATACTTTTCTCGTGTCACACTAACAGTGTGAGAGGGACAGAGGAGATGGAAAAGAAGGGAAACCTGGGGAGCATAGGCTGGTCAGACAAAGCACAGAGGAGAGTGCAGGTGCACCAACCTACTGCCAGGTGAGACACACTGTGCTTGCCTCTGCAGCTGCCTCCAAAAATGATTCCTTGGGCCTTCTGGGATGCACTAAATGTACTGGAGTTAGTATCATTTGTAACAGATGTGTAACAAATACAGCTCAGAAGATGGTTTGTACTTGGTGGTACCCACCTAAAGAGATTTGTCTCACAACACCTGTGGAGACACTGTCATCTTGGGCAGGGTCTCCTTTTGTTAACAATAAACCAGAAAAGGGTGTTTCAGTCACTCTGCTGCTATTAATCTGAGCTTGCTAAACAGCTCTATTCAAATTGTTTCTTTGATATCCAACTTCATGGTATCAATGTTTGGAAAGGTGGTGATTTTTAGAGCAGTTCCCCCTGGTTATGGAGATTTCTACCACACTGTGCCTATATATATCAGGGAAATTCTGATGTTCCCACTCCTTCAGTGAAGGGCAGGAATTGAGTTTGAGATGCTCACAGTGAGCACGCCCCTTTTTTTTCCCTAGGGAGCCAATCTCACCTATAAATTTTCCTAATATACTTCAGTATGCATGCTGCTCCCTTGATTTCTGTGGAACTAAGGAAAAAAAAAAAGGCATGTTTACGCATGGTGCAAAAGCATTGCCTTTTATTTCAAATGCCCTGTTCAAAAGACCTAAACGGTAATGGAAATATTTTCAGGTTTTCAGTTTAGCAGAAAACCTAAAAATCTACTTCATTTGGAGCAAAATATTGTCCTTTCTCACTCTCCTCCCCTTTTCAGCAGTGCTTTATTTAGGAGTTCATACAAACAAAAATTCAGTTATTCACTCAGCTCTGTTGAATAGCAGGAGACCTCTTCTACCAAGCAGCATAGCACTCTGTCAGTCCTTTGGCTAGTTATCTAAGGTAAGTGTCACTGCATTACCAGTACTTCATATTTAGTGCTGGCATTGCTTATTTTATTCCAAAGGATTTTCTTTTCCAAAGTAAATTACCAAATTTAGCTATAATAAAAATTTTATATTAAAAATTTTTAGTTATCCTAAAAATCAGCTCAGCCTGGCTCTGAGGTGGAGCCTGGTGTGCACATGTGCCCATGTGTGTGTGATGCACTGACACCAGTTTTTCCCTACGTATCTGGGATTGTGTTTGACAGTGATGATTCCACCTTAGCCGCTCCATTTTTTCAGGCAGCTTATGGATTTGGGAGGACTTTAGCCACATCTTTCCTGCCTCTGTTATTAACAGTGGAACAATGTAAAATAGCTGCTTTCATTGCTCCCTTTCTACACAGGGAGGAGTGATCCAGCCTTGCACTCCTTAGTAAGGAGTGCATTTGCAGGGGACTGGGCCATTTCTTTCCCTGCTTGAGAGTGGTTCACTTATTTATTGTGTTTTTTATAATGTGTTCCTGGCTTCTACCTTCCTCCTTCTCCAAAAATGCCTTCAAAACTCTGTGCTAAAACCTTGCACATCATACATCTTAGTAAGCCACAATCACATCTGGTTTAGAGCCATGGCTGGCGTCAGCTATTCTTCTTACTGACTTTAGAAGCTAAATATTCAGCAGGGATTTAGACGCTGTGAAGGGAGAACCAGCAGCTCTCTAGAACCTGGAAATTTCTAGGCACCTTCCTGACACAGGTGCATTAAGTTTTGGGACACACTAGTATCTTTGGCTGCTTTACACTGCAAAGTTCTAACAGGAGTCATTGCATCTCCTTGAAGTGTAAGGTAGGGGACACCTAAGGACACAACTTTATGATGACTGATTTCATCTTCTCTTGGTAATAAGAAGTACCAGCTAGAATTAGAGAACAATATTCTTATTTTTCAGGAGAGTAATGTCTCATCCAATGGTATTAGAATGTATATGTCCACTGTAAAGTAAAACAATATTGCGGATGATATTCCCTGACCTGTTTATAGGAGTAAGACTTCCATCAATGTGTACTTATAAAACATTACTTTTGATTGTTAAAGTGTATTTTGCTGGAATGGATGAGAAAAAGATGAGGATCTTTCACAATTACTTAGCAGTCAGTTTTTTGGGGAAGGAGTCTGAGCCACAATCTTCATCCATATCCAAGCTTTCCAAGCAGATCTACTTCAGTGACTGATTCAGTCAAGGGAACAGAGAGAAGTTCAGACTTCAGTTTCCCCAACAGTCAAGAGAAGGAGAAATAGATCAGGTTTTGAATCCAACTCACTTCTAATATTAATCTGCAGAAGACAAATGTTAACAAAGTGGAAATTTTGCATGCAGCTTCTCTGTCAGTGAAGCTAAGTTTGAAGATTATTATTTGGAGGCTATCAGAGGTTATGACAGACAACAGATCAATCTTGCCTTGACCTGCTAATGAAACTTTTGTGAAGCCATACTGGAATTTAGATTGTCTCTCTGATCTAGGTTAATGCTATGAAAAAAACCAAGGGAGAGAGTTATTTTCTATTATTGCTGTCCCAAGTTTTTATGTGGCTGGTCAAGTCACTTTTGCACAGTAAGAGCTCACAGAGAACCACTTGCCATTTCCAGCTGTGTTTTGTGCTGTAACAAAAAATCTACCTTGGATTATATGCACTCTCAGGATCTTCAGTCACAGCAGGTTAAGATCCTATCAGAAGTCTGTTTGCAGTAGAAAAATCTTTTGTCTCCTTCATGCAAAATGAAATCTGTCTAGGAGCAAAACTAACTGGATTCTCTAAGGATAAATTAACAGGGCAATATTTCTCTTTTGTTTATCTACAGTTTCTATTAGCCTTTTCTGAAAACAAGACAGCAGTTTGATACTTCCTGTCTGAGAACTTCAGTGCTAGAGATTGCCTTTATCTATTCCACAGGTTGTGTCAGATAAAAATCTAGTGAAAATTGTCATACTGACAGTCGGACCAACAGAGGTAATTCTGGCAGTACCTTTAGTTACACTTGACTTTCTCTAAGCCTCTTATGAATTGTGACAGATGGAGAAGGGTAATAAAATAAAAATAAAACAAGAAACAACAACAAATAAGGACCTCAGAGAATGAAACCCTCTCAGTTCTAATTTCATTGGGAAAGCAGACCTGCTAGCAATGTCTTATTTTTATCAGCATGTTAATTTACCTTTTGCTTTTTCTACTGAATAAAGACCACAAAAATGCTGTTTATATATTCTTGGTGTGAGTTTTTGGTTATTGGTATTGTTTTTACCTTGCTTTACATAAGATATTTTACCTAAAGTACATAAGATCATAATGATCAATCTCTTTCCTGTGGTACTGGCTACTGCGACAGCAATCTTAGACACATATAGATTGTGGAAAAAAATTTATCCACAATCTATATTGACTTCATATCCACAATCTCTTTATGACTGAAAATAACTGAGTGCAGTGGACTTCAATAAAAGCTCCCCATGAGCGCACTATTTGCAGCATTGGATATGGTGGAAAAGATTTTTAAAAGCACTTCTGAAAGTCTGACTTTTCCCATGCTGAACCCATTACCCTTGTGCCCATCAAGCCCTCCCAAATCCTCCCTTTCTGTGTTGTCTCTATGGCTTTGGTCATGGTCCCGAGGCTGCTGTAGGAGGACCAGAGACAGGATAAGCGTGTAACAGTAATCCTACGCTAGTGCGCCGCACAAGGGATGCCTGCAGCAGCGTGGCACGTCGGCTCTGCAGCAGCGTGCCCTGGACCAAGCCTGCCAGCTATTTCCCCTGCAAACCAGCCTGCATGGATGTGGCTGTGCCCCTGAGAGCCAAAGGTCCCGGTGGAACGCGTGTGAGAGGCGTGTGGTTGCGCTTTGTTGGACGTTCTGACAAATCCCAGCTGCGCGGCCGGCCGGGGGCTTGCCGAAGGTGGAGGCTTCCCTCGCCTCTGGCTTTGCACGGCTGCTGGGGAGGGCTGCAGTAACATAACTCTACTTTGCTCCATATTTTTCCCATATTTAAAAGAAAATAAACCATATGAAAAAGTGCCCTTCCCGCATGCATAAAGACTTCTGAACTCCTCCTGTGCTCTGGATAATTGTTCTCAACTTGCATTTAATTTTAAAGCTTGCTGCTTCCATTTCAGACCAAAGAGGGACTTGTCAGCAATTTCCAATTACAGTAGTTTGCCTAAGGAAAGGCATATTTCAACTTACAAACCTCCTACTGCCTGTGTGTCTCTACCCATCCAAGTACACCTAGGGCTGAGAACAAGCAGAAAATGGCATTGTAGGGTTATAAAAAATAACATTAGGAGGGCTTCCTGTGATAGGATGAGAGGCAATGGTTTTAAAGTAATTCTTTTAAAGTAAGAGAAGGTAGCAGCAAGAGGGGATTTTTAAGGAAGGTGGGGATTGACCACTGAAAGAGGCTATTAAGGGAAGTAAGAGTTTGCTGTCTTACCTACTTCAGATTAAGCATAGATTTTTTTAATTTTTTTTTTTGGTAGATGTATAATAGTCATATTCATTTTACTGAGTTCAAGTCAGATGTAGGCAGTCAAATTTTCAGGTCTTCTATAGTCAAGAAGTCAAGTAGACATCGAATCATCCCTTTTAGTCCTAAATTCAAGAGATCAGCGAGGAAACATAAAGTGCTTGGAATGAAACTGCAAAAGTTTCACTGTGTGAGAGAACTGAGACATGTTATGATGGAGGCCCTGATCCTACACTAGTTTGTGAACATGAGCATCCATCTCCATAATAGATGTTGATCTCTGTAGTGGACTTACAATCCCTGCTTAACTCAGGGAGTCATAAGGAGAAATGATCAGAGGATCAGCTGTTTTACTATAAAGAACAAATTTTAATAAAGCCCTGCTCTTTTTCGAGACAGAATGATACAGCCACTTTCTTCTCATCCTGGGCTTCTTCAGAGGTCCTGTCATAGCTGAAAGAGCCAAGACACCTGGGTAGGCTGTGAATGGCCTCCAGCACCGTGCCTGATACCCTTTAGCGCTGGCACTCCTGTGCTGAGCCAGCTGGGTGGTGGGAGCTGGCCGGGCATGCTGCAGCGCTCAGTGGCACAGCTTGGTGACATGGATGGGCATGTCACCTTCAGCTGTATTGCAGCACAAGCAAGTCGAGGTTTGCCTTTAGAAAACCATGACTAAATACTGCCAAGTAGTTGATAACTCTCCAGATCTGCCCCTGGGTATCTGGATTGAAAGTGCTGCTTTTTGGGCTGCTGTAGTGGCCAGGGGAGACCTGCCCTACAATGCAAACATTTGTTTAAGCAGTGCTTTTAGCAATAGATTACATCTCAGCAGAGCCATGAGTACTGATTCTGGCTGCATGAAGGCCTCCCTTGTAGCAATATATCTATTCTGAGTGTAGACAAGTCTCAGTAACATTAATAAATTGGCACTGAGGGGTTTCTACAATATCTCAGTTTCCCACAGCCAGTTCAGCTTCAGAGAGGATTCAGTGAGTTTTTAAAGGGGCAGACTGGAAAATAATCAAAAAGAGGCAGAAGAAGAGCAGGGCTCAATGTAGACATGACAGGGACAAAATAGGCACAGGAAGGGTGTCTTTTTGCTGTCTTGGCCCTGTTTGTCACTTTTAGATAAACACGTGACTCTTTCTGAATGCCCAGGTACCATTACCCTCCCTCTCTCTAGCTACGTGTGTAACAGGTGGGAAGGGGAAGGATGTGCAGGTGCTGCTCATGGCCCTGCTTGTATCCCCCCAGTTTGATCTAACTTAGAGTTCCTGCCCATAGCACATCTCTGAGTCTCACACTAGGTAACTCTCTGCTTCTGCTCCTCATCTCCATTGCATGCAGCTTCCTTCACTCCCTGAGTTTGTTCTGGTTCCTCTTTTGTTTACCCAGTAACAGAAAACCTCTCCTTTTCCCACAGCGTGGCTGTGATCTTAAATTGTCTCTCTGGTTTTTTCTTTTACCTTGCAAACAACTCTTGATCTTCCCCCTCAAATGCCCAGGATTCTAAACTCCTGCAACTCGCTCTTCTCACTGCACAAGATGGTAATCCCTCCCAAGTTCTCCTCTATGGATTTGAAAAGCCTGTGTCCATGCAATAACAAGACAGCATTATGCTTTTGGACTAAAATGGAATGGCATATTTCTGACAGTCATATCTTAACACGAGGAAAGCTGTGAAAGTCAGATGTGTGGTGCACCCTTTCCCAAGTCAGAAAAGATGAGATGCATTAGTTGCATCTGTATAAGCGCTTTTGTCCCTCATTGTTTGGAGTTGCGTCTGATCCCAAATATAACACTCATTCTGGGTGGGAAAAGGTAAAATAAACCCCTGAAATTTCTCATTATCTCTAGCTTCTAATATCATACCTTATATTTCTGCTAGTAGTAACTTTTGAACTTACCTGCTTGCAGGACAGTGTTCTGGCAAGTTCCTGTTGCTGCTCTTCATGGTGTCATTCAAGCGCCTTGGCAATAGGGAGCCTAACAAAGCTCTCACTGAGGCTCAGCCCAGATTAGCAGCCCAGATTAGCACAGAGGCAGAGTAAAGCAATAAGGAATAAACCATACCAAGATCTATATTTAGAGTGGAAAAACAGTTAGGCTAACAAGCTGGAAGAGTCAAACAGGGGACTCTTGGGAACTAAGTGCATTTCTCCACTCATTTGGAAAAGAACCTTCTTGTGTAAATAACATCAAAACACCTCCTTTCTTACGGAAAGAATAGAGATACAGCAGATGGACAACCCTTTCACAAGAGAACATTACACTGAAGGTGAGAGGGATCCTGACATCTGGAGGCTGGATTTGAATCCAGGTTCTTCCTGTGCCAGGAGAGCAGTCCAGCCATTGGCTTTGACCCTCGTGGTGTTGGGTGTATGTCCTTGCAGTTTGGTTAAAGCACTGTGTTAGCCAATTGGGCTGCAGAGAACATCATGATAACACTGGGCACCAGGGATGAAGGACAGAGCATTTGTCTGCCAGTAGCAGCGCCGGCACCAAAGGGTTTAAAATTTCAGACTCATCCTTCCAGCATGAGAAGGCAGCTGGATGTGACTTAGAGGCACTCCGCCATGAATTTAGTTATTTTAAAATTCATGGAGATTTTGAAACATAACAGAAATAGTTTACAAGGATTTAAAAAAAAAGATTTCTAGAGTTAATGGGAACATTCAGTTCAAGTAGAAAATACTAATGAAGGAACTTTGGAAGCTTTATAAATGCTTTGAAGTTTCATCTATGCAGCCAACTCCTGGAACTGTAGGAAATTTCTCCATTAGGTGGGTCACCCCAGAGATGCCCACCCAAGTTGGTACTGGTCAGTATCATGGGAAAGACAGGAGACAGGACTTGTAACAATTTGAATAACACTAAAAAGGTAATATATTTTCTGCCAATCCTTTTCCTCTATCCAGAGCAGAAACCAACTAGGAAAATATGTTTAACATCAGACATACTCTTTCCCCTTCATATGAAGAAATCCAGAAGATGAGTGTTTCATTATAAAAATATTTCATACTTAAGAGATACTGTCGCTGTGCCCTTGGTTGGGTAGCAGAGTAAACAGTTGCACGAAAGTGAAAGGATTTAAGATGTGTCAAAAGGGAGTTCATTTTAGCTGCGCTGTAACTACAATAACATACCTATTTTTTTTCATAGCCATGCCAATCTTGTATGAACACTCTCCCTTCCTGTTACTCTTTCACTTTGCCTGGATAGGAAATCAAATGCAATGGAGATGGGTGAGACCAGGAAAGTCTCAGATTTTATTGAACTTTGAGGGGTTTTGGAGCTCATGGCTTGCAGAGGTAGCACTCTGTGGAGGGTTTCATCTCTAGCTCGGTCATTGCCGGTTGAAGGATGAACCGTGTGAACAGACATGAATGAAAAAGAACAACTACATTTGACCCCCATTTTGTCTGTTGCAATGCAGGAATAATTTGCAGCTTGAACCATATTTCTTTGATTTGTGAGTAGAGAACACAGCATTTTTTGAAAGAAACTCAGTTTTGCTGACTCCTGTGTTTGGAAATTACCTTTTGAGTTACTCAAACAGGAAAGGATAAACGCTGGAAATGTTATTAATAAAACATTAAGCCCCCTCCTTCTCTCCCTCCCCAAAACCCCAGCTCCTAATTCAGCAGAGGTCAAACAATAAAGTTTACAATCATGCACTCCATGCTGCTCAGCACTCTGAGCCAGCACACCAGTGACTGGCCAGATTAACTAATCTTCCTCAGCTTCGTCTTGGGCCCTATAACTACTGCAGCAGGTCATTAACCAGCTGGTGAAGCCCCAGCACATCGTACATTTATTCCCAAACCTTAGCAGCCGTTGTTGAGTCCAGGAGCCTTAAAGAGGTACTTCTGATGTTAGCTGACAGAATGTTAATTTATGCTCGCTGTAATTCAAAGGGATTCCAAGGCAACTGTAAACTAATGAAACCTGAATAACTTTCCTGGAGAAGGTTCCTTATTTAATCAGTTGAACTAAAATGGAAATATGTAAAATGAGTAGTCATTCTTTCTTTTAAAATATAAGGCCTTTTTGTGAAAAGGGAGATAAATGAGAACATGATGTGTTAGAGGAATGAGATGTAGAAAAATGTTTGATTAATGCAAAATATTTATTCTCCCCAAGTTCCTTGATTTTTTTTTTAAACTCTGCTGTTCATCACTGCCAAAAGTAAAAAAGTAAAGAACGCAATGTCTACCAAGTTTGGTAACCTAGCAAAGGTATTGCTTTCAGCCAGGATTTGCTTTTTCTTTCCTTTATATTTTTTTTTCTCTCTTTCTTTTTTTTTTTTTTTTTTTCTTTTTAATCTCAAATGAAAGGCTCTCTTTAATCAGATAATTGACCGGCTGGTAATTTTAGCCGTTTGTGACACACCAGTTGGCAGGTACAGTGGTACATAACCATGAGCCTTTTCCTATAGCCCTCCCTCCCTCTGGGACACTCACAGACGTGTCTCTGTCTTATCAGTCCCAGCACACCAGGGGACAATTCCCAAACATTTTGCAATGAAAAGGCAAAGAAGGGGCCTTTTCCCTCCCGAAAAGGAGGGCCAGCTGTCAGAGGTAATGACCGCCAGTGGGTGCACAGATGGCACTGGAGGTGTTCCCTCAGCCCACGGAGCACCTGGAGAAAGGGGGTGCCCATTGTACAGCTGTTCCTGCGGGGGCCACGCTCTGCCCTGCTCCTGGGGCTCAGGGCCCTTGCCAGGTTGGTGGGGGGCCCAGTGGCAGCAGACACAGATGTCCCCAGAGCATGCCGCACTGGCAAGGAAGGCATAATCTGAGGGATCCTCCTTTTGATTCACTGTGGGCTTCTTGCTCTTATCCCTTCTCTGCTCTCCACTTTCAGTGGTGGCTGGGAGTGAAATGTACCTTGCTGCATGACTGACAGACCTTCAAGCTCCTCGGCAAACCTTGGGCCTTATTTTGAAAGGCTCCTGAAAGAAAAAGGATTGTGTGCTCTCTGAATGCAGGGCTGCTGAACCGCTGCCAACCCCAGGCTGCTCCATTCAAAGGGCTGAGTGAATAAATGAGAATAACATCCTTGGGGACCTCAGGGATCAGTTTACTCTGAAAATCCTCAGCCTTACAAAGGGTCAGAGTCACAAGGTAAATGAAAATGGCTGGGAGGGGACTTTGATGGCCAAAATACTGTAACTGTAGAGGACTTGAAAGAAAACTCTATTTTTTAAAAAGTGAGAGAAGAGAGGAAGCAAACAGGGGGGAATATGGCTAGCAGGGGGACTTCAGCCTGCAGCCTCACCAGAAGGGAGAGGGGGGAATGAGAATTGGAGAACAGAAAGAAATGTCTCCTCTCTCTTAATCAACAGCAATCTTTGAAATACTGCTATGGGCAGTGGCTGTAGCAAGGGAGAGCCTCTCTCCTGCCTGATGCCTCAGTGCAACAAAGGTATTTCCTTTGGGTAATGATAAGCACAGTAGAACAGAGCAGCATTTCACTCACTTGATAAGTAACCAACAGATCTCAAGACATAGAGGGCTGGGCAAATGGCATTAGGGATATGACTGCATCATGTCCTCAAAGAAACTGAAGAAAATTGCAGCTAAGTGCAATTCAGATATTTTTGATGTTTCAGTTTAAAAAATGAACATATAAGCTAATGCAGAGACATTTTAAAAGGCTGTTTTGGAAATAGCTTTTCAGTGGTATGGAAGACAAGGATATGAATGTGTTCACCTACTTTGAGTCTGTTTAAAATTGTTAAAGTCAGTAAGTTGTATAAGGCCAGATGCACATTAACATCTTGAGACCATTGGGAATTAGACACCTAAACACTTCTGTCTCTAAATCTCTGGCTCTTGTTGGTCTCTTCTCTTTACCTTTAGTTCTCTGAGCAACTCCATTAATACTGACAGTAGTTAAGTTAAACACAGTCCTAAACATTTGCAGGATCAGGATGTGTGTGAGTTAAAGCAGTCACAGTTTCTTATTAGGTGTTTGTACAGTGCCTGGCATCTGGGCCTCATCTTTGAGTTAATGCAATTCAAGTCATGGTAATTTAAAAAATAGGTTAAATACTGAATTATAAATATCTTCTGACAGATTATCTACTGCTGGTGAAATATTTTTTCAAGTTCTTAAGGTCAAGATACTCAGCTGACAAGTGCACAGCTTTGGTCAGACTGCTTCTTTCTCAATGATCATTGCACCTTAACTAAGGGAGAAGTTTTATGTGCAGCTGAACTCATTTGTGCCCTCACATGTCAAACATGATACCTGTAGGCTGCTAAAAGACAGTTACAGGCATGTCTCCCTCCTCAGCTGTCAGTAAAGACTCTGCTATCTACAGATAGTTTCCTTTTGCAAAGTTATTTATTTTTGTAACACAAGAAGGAAAAAAGAATATCCTACCAGAAACAGAGAAATTCAAGCTTGTTTGATTTAGACATTCAGATCAAGGTCCATATTCCATGAAAAAGAGTCTTTAACTTCCATCAGGCTTGATGTTGTCCTATAGGCTCCATGACTTGTAACTGCTGTTTATAACATACTTTTGTTGATAGGCGTGTTAGTACCCCATACTAGTCCAGAAAATAACAGTGGGCAGAGAAATACAGGATCCTGTTTTGTGTTTCCTACACACCAGCTGCAATATTGTTCCTCTGATCAAAGTTCCCCTGCCCTGGGATTCAGATGGGGAAGAACCTGTCAGCCTCAGACAGTACCATAGACTGTAGTGTTTTTTGGACAGTACCATAGACTGTAGTGTTTTTTACCTCAAAACAAGAAAGTTTCGATCACCAGTAGTGTACACCAGTGAGTAGCTAGACCCTCCATTTGAAAGTATAGATAAAACCTACCTCAAACTTTTGTTTTGTGTAGTGTGTTGCTATCAGAGTTGATGGGACTGGAGAGGAAGTAAAATTGCATTCACATGGGCAAATGCTAATAGGGGACTTTTTTCAATCCAGAAATATTTGAGGCTTTTCTAAAGGTTTGTTTTTTCTGCATAATTTTTTTAAGCATACAGGCTTAAATCCTTGTACTAGACAGAAGAGACATCACTGGCTTGTGATCCAGTTTCTGTGTCAAATATTAGAAACATCAAGGGAACACATATATAACTTCTCTGCACCTTAGTTTCATCTACATAGTGCAGAAACAGAAGCACCTAGTTTAATCCTACAGGCTGTGCAAAAGAGGTACAAGTAAACTGTAGAAATCTTATTTTGGCAGATAAATTAATGGAGGAAAAAAGGGCTTTGGTACAGAGCACACCAGAAGAGAGTTCATAGTTTATTTTTAAACAAAAGCAGGTAGTTCTCAAAACTCAGGATGGGTTTTCAAATAGACTGGGTGCTTAACCCAGGATTTGGGTTCTCTTTGTGGATGCTCTGAAGTCCAATATGGAGCAATGTCATGCTTTAGCATACCCAGTATGAGTATTAATTGATTTTCCTTTTAGCCTGCCACCTGTTTTCCCACAACAGTGGGAGCTTTGCTACCTCTGAGATCTCTATCACCTTTGTCAAATTTAGCTGATGTAGGCCAAAGGGCTCAGAAGTTATTGAAGTATCTCATGTTGATATAAGACTCATTTCCTTAGGAAATCAGGCTGAGAAAGCAGTTGGGTTCAGAGTACACTCGAGGCTGTAACATGCCATAATTCACTCTAGCTGTGAGCATCACTGCATAAATGAACACAAATGCACATGTGTTTCCTAATGCCTACTGGAAGCAATAAGCAGAACCAATAATGTATATGTAATTGTATTTATTTTTCACAAATGTCTTTTAAGAAAGGATTCTCTTAAACCAACAATTTGAGAAATGGCTCAAACTGGGATTTATCTCAATTATGTTGTGTACGATTATATGATAGACATTTTTTCTAGGAGAAAAAACTCAAGTTACACATGGAGTTCATTAAAATAGGACTAATGGCTTCAATCATGTTTCTAATAGTGTGGAATAGCTGGTCAGCAATGTGGGCTGCGGATAAGCCTATGCGATATCTGCTGAAACATATGTGGTTTTGTTTCCCCTCCTCATGACGAGCAAACCATTGCTGAAATGTTTTATTTTTACAAATGTGAATAAGGAGAAACGTGACTGGAGAAAACAATGAATGAATATGAAGAGTAAACACGGTAAGTGTACACAAAGCCTTGCTATAGATGTGTTCAGGTAGGTCGGAGCCAAGGGGCCTGTACCTCTGTTGGAGTGGACAGTTGATATTCCTCTGCAATGCACTCATAGGGATGGACAGCATCAGGGCAGTACGAGTCAGATTTTCTTATAAAGTGCCAATTTGTTCTTAGCCTCCAGCTGACAAGAAGCAGAATGGTGCACCTTAACTTACTAATTAAGTGCCAACATTTACTTTCTCAAGTAATCCTTGTTTTCACAATGTCTACAATCAATTTTTTAAAAGTGTATATCAGGCAAACAGTTTTTGATATTTCTTTGAAGTTGCAGGTTTTTTGTTTATGTGCGGACAGGGAGAAGCTGCCCCACACACAGGGCCCCTCAGGCTATCTTTTTTTACCTTGAAAACCTTTGCAAATTACACTCTTCTAGTTTTGTTTTTCCATTGTTTTCCAGCAGCAAAACTTTGGAGTTTCATTCCAAGTAACGTGCTCGGGGCCAGACCAATACTTTTCCTCCAGGGCTGTGGATTTAGCTTCGGCCTTCAGAGGGCAGCCCAGGGCAGCAGACAGCAAGCTGAAACCTCCTCTTGGGTGAGCTTTGGACCCTCTTGTCATATTTTATTCTCAGCTCTTTCCTGGATGGCAGTATTGATTAATGTCATTATTCCCCACGTGGTGTGCCTGGGCGAGGCAATACCTGAGAGTGGCTCTCCCTCTGTGGACATAACAGCACAAACAAAATGCAAGGTGATGGCTGTGGTTCTGCTGGACATGCTCTTGTGGGAGATCTGTAGAAGAGAAAAAGGAAGTCCCTTTGCTGTGCTGTGTTTCTGTGCAACAGAAACTTATCTATAGACATGAGTACAGCACTTCCATTTTCAGAAGGGAAAACTGCACATCGTTTCTCCAAGAATTAATATGAGACTATCTCTCATGTTTAAATTTTAATTATGATTAATTCTGCTGGTATGATGGAGACAGTGAGTTCAGTGTGCCTTCCCCAAAACAAAACATGGCTTGTTTAATTTAATTCAAAAATCCAATAAAAATGGTTTAGATAAATGTTGAAAGACCCATTGGCTTCCACCAGGCATACCACATAAACAGTTGGCATCCTATCTGCTTTCCTCATCTTGCCTTTGATTCTCTTTTCCCTTGCTTTCTACTATCAACTTTCACATAACTCTGTGTTGCCCCAGGCCTACGTGTTCTATAGATCAAGTCACTTCTAATAAGAAAAAATAGCTGATTCATAAAAACATTTACCTGATGGGCACTGGAGGAGGGGGGTGGAGGTGGGTGGAAATCCTACAGAAATTTCTTAGAATAGCATAGAATCATAGAATCTTTAAGGCTGGAAAAGACCTCCAAGATCACTGAACAAAACCTTTGACTAAGAACCACCATCTCAACTAAACCACATCACGTCCAATCTTTCTTGAATGCTTCCAGAGATGGTGACTCCTCCGTCTCTCAGGACAGCCTATTCCAGTGCTTAATTACCCTTTCAGTGGAGCAGCTGTTTCTGCAGTCCAACCTGAACCTCTCCTGGTGCAGCTTGAGGCCATTTCTTCTCATCCCATTACTTGTTACCTGGGAGAAGAGGCCAACCTCCCACCTGGCTACACCTTCCTTTCAGGCAGCTGTAGTGAGTGATAAGGTCTCCCCTGAGCCTCCTTTCCTCCAGGCCAAACAACACCAGCTCCCTCAGACTCCCCTGATAAGACTTACTCTCCAGACCCTTCTGTTGTCCTCTGATATGCTCCAGCACCTCCATGTCTTCCTTGTTTTGAGGGGCCCAAAACTGGATGCAGCGCTTGAGGTGCAGCCCCAACAGTGCTGAGTACAGAGGGATAATGACTACCCTGCTCCTGCTGGCCACACTATTGTTGATCCAGGCCAGGATGCCATCGGCCTTCTTGGCCTCCCAGGCACAATGCTGGCTCATGTTCAGCCGCTGTCAACCAGCACCCCAAGGTTTTTTCCCACGACTCTAGTCTGTAGGTCTGCCTGGGATTGTTGGGACCCAAGAGCAGGACCCTTTGCCACCTTATTCTTGATGATCCATTTAATTTCCTTGTTACTATGCCTAAAACACAGCCTCCAGCAAAATTCCTGAAGAAAGTGCCCCTCTAACCTGAGTGGTTTTACCTCTAGTTGAAATGCTGTCTTCTTTCTGCTCAGGACTTCTCTGCAATTAAGAGTGATCTTGGAGCTTGCTTCTGGTGGAAAAACTCAGAATTTTGGCTTTTTTTCTGGCTGGCTGTGGCATGCAGGGCAGACAAAATGCTGGGATGAAAAGATGCTTTTAGATCACTGTTTTCCTTATGTATTGTGAAACCATGGCAGAGCCAGGAGGGAAAAGGAAGGTTTTACAATTGTGAGTGCAGTTCAGGGAAGAAAAACAAGTGTCCTTGAAAATATCTCCTGGGTTTTATTACATGTGTTCATGGATGCCAGAACTGGGAATGGAACAGGATAGATTTCAAAATATAAAAATTCACAAGTTCTGTAATACAGTGCTAGGGAAGAATGATAAAAATGCCTGACTGCACACCTAGCTGTAGCAGAAAAGAATGTAGACAATTCTCTGAGGAACAGGGAAACTGCTTTCCTGTAACAGCCTTGTGCTGCTCTCCAGGCTGAAATCTGGCTCCTGGGCTGACCTCCTCCAGATGCTCCACAAGCAGGAAAAAACGACCCTCCAAAAAAAACAAAAGCCTCAAGGAAGACATTAAGGAAATAATTTGCCAGTAAAGGAGAATTCTTCATAATTGCCTTCAGTTAGTTACTGTCTTACACTCAAAGCAGGAAAGCTGAGTTAATTTCTAATCCAGTTTTACTAGGGAAGGCACACAAGAATGCATGGATTTTTAATTGCTCAATGCACGTACATAAAGAGCAGATATTGCACTTAAAAGCCCACATATGCAGAAACAAGTTACATACCTTTAAAAGCTGCTACAGCTCTCTGTGTTAGATAGAGAAAAGCATAAATGAGTATTTATTGCCCTCATATTTTACACTGATTCCCATTCCCATCCCCATCTTGCTGCATTATGTTCCCTTTGACATCCTTTACCGCTTTTTAAACTGAAGAAATATGCCTGCAGAATCAGGTATCTGTGTCAAACTTCCCCAGCAGTAGGCCAATTATTGGTAGACTAAGATTACAGTGTTAAACTACTCTGCATGACAGTCCAACACTCGACCTTGGCATGCAATGCTGATCTCTCTCTGCTTGCCCACTCCAGGAGCCTGTAGCCAGTCTGTTGCAATGCTCCAGGACCCAGCCCCACACATGCTCAGCAACCATCAACAAAATAAAAGTGGCAGAAAAAACTGCTTTGCTACCTACATGTCTGCAATACAGTTTGTCTACTTTGCTGGCAGGAAGGCCAAATGATACCTTTCCTTTTAGGACAGAAAAATGAATCATACTTTCTGTCTTAAGAATAATGTTTTTGTGTCTCTGGATATGTGATCCTTATTCTCTCTGCTATAGACATGACCCAAATGCTTTCCTGCCATTCAGATATATGCAGGATACTCTTAATTTCTCTTATTTTCTTTACCTCCCTTCCTCTCTCCTCCTTTTCCTTTCTTCCTTCCTTTTTCTTCCTTCCTCTAACTCTTTTTGTTTCAGGGAATGTGTGTATGCAGTCATTCCCAAGCAAAAGGAGTTTGCTCCTTTTTGTAGAACAGTGGAGAAATTTGTTGCATGAGTGGAAAGTTCCACATTTAATTTCAAAGCTTTCCATTGTACAATATGGAGTGGAGATTGTTTCCATGCCAATGTCCCAAAATGTTGTCTAAGTGCCATTGACCTCTGAAGAGTATGCATTGTGCTTTGGGAGCTGCAGATAGGACTAGATGAAAGAGATTTGGCTTGTAGGCATCCATAGGCACTTTCTGTCTGGGAAGCTACTACAAACTGGACTACACTGTTTTACTGATCTGGACCTCATTCCTGCTTAGGTCTGGGGTAAAGCAAGAGCACCTTTGGTTGGCTTTGTCACAAACTTAAGACTTTGTCACCAATGTAAGACTGTGGTATCAAGTTCTAAGAAACCACAGGATAAAGGCACTGCAGAGGGAGTACAAGTGGTGGCAGGTCTGTCAGACAGTTGAGCAGAGGTCTCAGACCATCAGAAGTCTCACTGGTTTCTGCCATAAGCACAAGAGCAAAGGAGTTTTAAGAAAAGGTCTGAAACCAACTGACTTGGTGGATGTTTAGAGCAAACTCTTCCCAATGTCAGGAGTCACACAGATGTGGTTGCTTACAAATGAAAAAATTCAAAACAGAGGGATTAGGGGAGAGTTGAGCTTTGTGTGCTGACTCCAAGACAAGTGGGTGTGAAATGAAGCCTACTAGCTTGTTTGATGAGGCAGAGAGGCAAAGAGAGACAACTGAAACATGATCAAAACAGTGAGGCTGAGAAATGACCTTTGGAGCAGCATTGCCAATCACTGTGAGCAGGGAAAACTGTGTTTGTCAAGAGAAGCAGAAAGGATGTGACTTCTGTGGTCTACTGTGCTTTGTTCAGACCAGGACTGAACAAGCTTTTTAATCTGCTTGCTTTTCTAGAGGTTATTATATTATATACTGTGTATGTGTTAGAGATTATATACTGTATATGTGTTAGAGAAAGGTTCCTGAGTCAGTATTTGTTCTAAATCCTTATCTTTTCATACTGTTTTTACTGTACCCACAAATGCCCATTGAAATCAGGATCTCATAGATCTAGTGGATGTACAAATATTGCTGCCACCTTGTTTCAGCTGCAGAGGATGTGAGAAAACAGCAGACTCCTCATTCAGTTGAGTTTTCATCAGCTTGTTCCTGTCGCTGCTGAGCACCAAGGAAACCCTGGCAGAGGAAGGTGTCCCCATGAAGGGTTCCTTTGGCTGCCTGTGCTGGTGCTCCTTTCATGCTGTCCTCAGAGACTGGGTGGTCTTTGGGTGAGCCAGGGTAGGCTGCTGGTCTGCCTAAACCCTTTGTAAGCAGCCATTCAGGCTGTGGTTGCACGGGCACAAGGGATGAGGTGGGGAGAGATGATGAGAAGATGGATTTATCCCTTTAGCCAGGTCTGTGTTTGGTGGCTTTTCTTCACTCTGCTTTAAACACTTCTGATAGCTTTAAATAATAATGCTGAGATACCAGAAAAGTTTTTGGGATGAATTACAGTGACATTCAAAATAAATTAAAATACCAAAAAGTGAACAATTTCCCAAGTTGGACCTTACCTGAGATTTTGTGTGGATGTGATTTTTGTAACTATGTGAATTATTGGTTCTTGGTTTGTTTTGGAATTTTACACCATGTTACACCATAAGCTGTTGCCTAATTTTCTCTCCACCAGCACTGCATAAGCATCACTTTTTTCAAGGTTGCTTTCTCCTGTTGTTAAATAGCCACGCCTACTCACACCCCTACTTTTGCAGATGGGCTAGAAATCTTCACAGAAATGCATTTTTTCTACAATAGCAATATGTCTAAGAATAAATTAATATACCATTCAGCCATTCAACCTAAGAAAGATAGTAATGCTCTTGTTGAAGGACAAACAGGTACAAAGACATGTCCAGAGATCAACACTGTGCCTGATCTATGTAATATTAATGTTATGAAATGAGTTATACAGAAGAAGAACTAATAGTACTGATTAACTCTTAGGTGAAAGACATAGCATAAAGGACTTAGGCAGGTTACAAAGAAACACTGGGCTGGGCAATAATAATTTAATATGTAAAACAGAAAAAAGGGAGTCTGGTTATTATAGAGGAGAAAAAAGGGAGTCTGGTTATCATAGAGGAGAGGACATTGATTCAGGATTATTATCACTTTGGTTGAGTACCTCAGTCCTTCTAAAGAAAGACTAGCGTTTTTATAGGGTAACTAATTAATTTTTGCCATAGAGAGCAAGTGTTATAATTTCCTTCTGTGCCTGTCTGACTGGTTGGAAGCTCAATTTGAGTCTTCAGGTTGAGTTTCGCTCGATCTTCTCAAGTCTGGAAGGGCCTGTCTAATTGTGCTGCATGTGACTCAAAGCCAAATTGAGATTAAAGTTAAACAAATATGCAAGACAAAGGAACAAAAAGAACGTGTCTATTCTGTAGCATTATCTACATTTTTGAGAAATAATTCCTCATTTGTTATATTTTAAATGAGAAAGAGAAATATGCTTTGTGCCTATGTATACTAAATTTTATGTTCCCTGAGACAGAGCTGGTAAACACACATGTTGTGGAGTGTTTCTGTTGTCTGGAGCTCATGGGCCCCTTTTTGCACTCATTTGTTCTGCATGGCAAGGGCTGAGTTCCACAGTTTGCTCTTGGCAGCTGAGAGCTATTATTGGGCTGCAACATCTGTTTCAACAACAGTGGGTCCCTGGTCAGCAAAATTAATTAAAAAAGAAGTGCAAAGTCAAATACCATGACCTATCTGCTGTGTCTACATGTAAACATGGAAACTACTGGAATAATGAAAACTTAGGATAATTTACAAAAATCTGACAAGTGATGAAATGCCTCAGAACTGTTCTTCATATCAGACACTTATAAACAGCACAGGCAAAGATTAGGATTCGTGCAAGCACTTAAGCACGTAGGGAACTTTTTATGCACATGGGTATTGGCAGTAAACTCACTGAGGCCACTCAGCTGTGCAGCCCTTCCCACGTGGATGAATATTTACAGAATTGGATTGCAAGCTTCCTCTGTACTCTGCTAGGATTTTCTTAATTGGTAATTGTAGATATGAAGGTGCCTGGGTACATATTTAATGACTCCAAACATGCACAAGATTCCTCCATTTCGCCCTGCTGTCAAAATTTTTGTTGTCAAGAATAAAGTAATTAGTGCTGGTGAGTTCCAGCACATTAAATACTTCCCTCTGACCTAAGAAGGAGGAGAGGAGTCATGTTTATATTGGACTGATGAAATAGATGACTTCCTTGAAGAAAATGCAGTGGAGAAAGTATTTAGGACAGAAGGCGTAGGAAGTTGTCAGAGCAGGCGCTGCTTCATTGTCAAAGTGATGACTGAGTTAGTTCCAAAGCATCCTAATTTTGCTTTTTCCCAGATTTGCTGATTAATTCCAGATTTTAAAAAACTGAACAGAAACTGAAAGGTGACCAAAGCCTCCCTACAGCATATACTCAGATGAAAAAAAGAAGAATCCATTTTTAAAATATGGGTAGATTACATGCTAAAATTTGGCTTAAAGGAGTCTCTTCATACTCCCTGCATGAGCTATACGGGATGTGGATGCTGATGAGTGAGTGGAGACAGGAGTACAGTAGATAATGCATTGTGAATCTGCTGCTTTTGCTTTTACACAGCAAATGGACAGAAGGTGACAGATGATCTTTCCCCATCCCATTTTCAAAATATGGACCATAAGCAAGTAACTGTGAGATTCTTTTTTTCCAGCAAATGAAAAACACACAGGAAGAAATGTAACTCGCCAGGTGACAACTTTTCATTCATACAGTTCCTAATGCTGCACAACATTCTCCTCTCTAGGTCTGAGGGGCTGCTTCAGTCCAGGCTGCCATGAAGATATCAGCGATTATCAGGTGGCTCAAAGTGTGCTTGTCTATTCAAAGTCCTTTCCCCTTTCAAATGTATTTGAACATTTTCAGCCGACAGAAAAACTTCTAATCTATTCTTGCGTCTGGTTTTAAAGTACAAAATTTTGGTTTTATTTAGTGCTTTCCTGACCAAACCTACACTTATCTATGACTTCCCTTATTCAGGAATAACAGAATTCATTCTTTTCAGGGGCAACAGTGAGATTGAAATAGTGTGCTGAAGATGGTCCACCTGTGTAACCAGTTGCTCTCTGTAATCTGTTCTTTCTTTAGAAATGGTGGGAAGTCAATGTTTCTCTAGGGACTTTTATTGTCAGTCTGTTTATCTGCTAGAACCTCTTCAATATCCATCTTAGATGGCTGAGAATTATCTTTACAGGGTGTCATGATGAATGGTTTGTCAGACCTTCTGTCTGATGATTTTTACATACCTTTCTAATCTCTCCATAGAATAGTAGGTTAGCAAAAAAGTAAAATATATGCAATATAATGTTCTGGACTGTCAAACTTGCTACAAAACCAAATTCAGTCACGATACTATATCCTTACAAGCAGTTGAAAAACTGCTTGCAATTATTAATACCACGTATGTGCCATTAATATTAATGTCATAAGTATCCAAAATAGCATCTAGATTATACCATTGCATTCAGATTGTTTGTCAAGAAGTATATTTTGTCAAAAAGTATATATTATATTTATTTGTCAAGAAGTATATTTACAGCTAACACTGGTTTTGATGAGAAAAAAGAATATAATATTGCTGTTTTTCTTAGCAGCAGTGACAAAACTTGGATTATCCACTGCTAATTCTATTTTTCTAAACTACAAATCCTTGTCTTACCTTTCTAACTAATTTAACTTGCTATCATGCCATGTAGTGGGTTAGAAGGCAAGGTGATCCACACTTCATAGTTTCTTTGAGCTTTTCTAGATTTCTTTATTGGCCCATGCACTCATCTTGATGTTTCTTAGTTGTGCTTCAGATATAGCACCATTAGCTGAAAAATGAGTAAATGCATTATTTAGCTTTCTAACATTTTGCCAGAAAAGGCATCTACCAAAGGCATTTGTATGGATTCTTAAGAAAACTGAAAGAGCTCAGAAAGGAGACAAAGGAATAGAGAAACCATCAGCATTTGTTTTTCTAGAAAAAAGTAGCAAAACTGAGGCCTTGCATGCAATATCAGGGGCCTCCTTCACCATTTTTCCTCAGCTATAAAGAGAGCCCAGAACACTCAACATGGGATGAAGGCACCTCTGTGATGTTAATGTTTTCCCAGTGTGCTCATCCAGCTGGTGCTGGTCCATAGGTAGTGGGTGTGATGTCTTGGAGGGGCTGCCTGGGCCCACACAAGCTCCCCTGGGACCTGCCTGCCTGGGGCTGGCACAGGGCAAGGATGTGGGTGTAGGTGCCGCTGGTCATGAGGACTGCACAGTTTCTTTGGAAGCAGCCATGCTCCTTCCCTTTTATTCCCTTGGTTGCTGCAAGTGCAGCCAGAAGAGCAGATTCCCCCCATCTCTCTACCTTAAACATGCCTTTCTTCTCCTACTGTCTCCACTGGCAGAAGGAGCCTGTTCCTAGACCCTCCTCCACAGGAGAGTGGCATCCAGTTTCTGATATGCTGCTGAAAAACTGGAGCCAGCCGTGACCATGTTGATCTACTTAGTTTTACTGGATGAAAACAGTAATTATAACAGCACTGATGCAGTGCAGAGCAAGACTTTCAGCTGTTGCAATCATCACAGCTCTGCCAACTCTGAAGGAAATAGTCTGTTAATGCCAGCTCAGAACCTGGCCTTCTTCTAAAGAAATCAAGTAACACTGAATTATCAACATGCCTCTTGAACAGTATTGTACGCACATAGTTACCTTTGCTTGCAAGAATAGCCTCAGTGTCTTTGCCCAAATTTTAATCAAATTCTAACTGAAAATATTTTTGATGGTTTTCTTTGCAATCAGTTGTATAAAGGAGCGTAATTGTCTTTCCACTGTTTTATTCCCGTGGCCTGGGTTATGCTAGTCAGAGTTCTGAGTAGCTGCCGAGTTCCAATTCTTTCACGCACTGATTGCAAAGCTAATCAGCCAGGTGAAATGGGACTGGAATACTGTTATTTGCTCTGATTTCCAGGAACTAAATAGTGACTGCAGCTTTAGGTCTTGAGCTGAACTATTCTCAGGATGCCTGCTTACATTCACCTGAGAGCCCGTGGGCATCTGTCTGCAAGGCTTCATGGACTTGCTGCTAAAAATTGGAAACAAAGGAGAGAGGAAAAAAACAAGGCAGACCTACAGGATCTCTCCTAAATTAGAGCTTTTACCCTAGGAGCCTGAGCAGCTCAGGGGAATTGGTAATGGGAAATTGGAGCCATGCACCTCAAGGCTGCCAATCTGTATCTGATCCAGGCTAGTACTGGCTGGAAGCCTTTAGCATCCAACAGCTCTTTAGCTCTTTTCTTGTCTTTGTGAAGCTGTTAGCAACCTCGCACCAATTCCTGTTGGAAATATATCCATAGCCCAAGGCTACCTTCACAGCTGGCCTAAATAGGCTGCACCCTCTCACATTTGTAGCAAAGAGGTGAGAACAAGTTGGAGACATAGCTCCTCCCTGGCCTGTGAAGGGTCCCCATGGTCAGGGAGCAGTAGGCAAAGAGCAGTGGGCAAGACATTGCTGCTGCTCAAGGCACACTCAGGAAAGGAGTTTGGGTCAAAGAGACCCTGGGCTAGAGGGGTGCATGGGGAGGCATGGCAAAGAGTTGATCAGGAATCACTGGATGGGACAGGAAAGGAACAAAAGGTGCAAAAACGTTGCCCAAGTATGGAAGCCATCAGCATTCAGTGCATGCCAATGTCAGTCATCCTCTGTCTCTAAGCAGCATTTCTCGTGTGTGAACTGAATGTGTGTTTCTGACCCATAACTGCCGAATTTCTGTGAAAGCAGAGGGAAGACAGGGGATGTGCAGTTTGTGTACCTTCAAAAACCCTCACATCCACCTGAAAAGTGTGCACCCAACTGCTTGTGCCCAGGGTTTCTCAGGATGAAAAATTGCTCAGCCCTAAAAATGTACACTGCTCTTTCCCAGCTCTCCAAATAAATGGAGGAACAAAAAACGCAGTGTCAGAATTAACAGCAGCTCCAAGGTCATCACAACACAGACTATGTTCTCGGGCTAAAAGTTCCAAAAATGCTGAGCTGCAAAAGGGAGACTGCACTCAGCAGCATGAGGAAAAATAAGTGGTTGCAGCAGAGCCAAATTTCCCAGAACAAATTGATGCATTCAATTAAACCTTCACTTGCTACCTGGGGACAAGCTTTACCTGCACCTTGGGGCTGGCCATCCACACGCAAGCAGGTAATCAGGTAATATGAGCAACTTGATACCTACCTGAAAAAAAAAAAAAATGGGCTGGGTGTGCACTGGGTGTGCAGTACCTAAACTAATTACTCCAAAATGATTGCCTGGATTTGCGCCAAGCATTATCTCACTTGTCCTCAGCACTACTGCAATGGCATGAGGGGAACAGAAAATGCAGTAACCTGAGAGGGAGATAAGAATGAGAGAGAGGGAGAATTGAGAATGGTCTTTAGCTGTGAAGGAGCTGTTCTGTCTCTGTACCACTCTTTTGTCCAACCTCAACAGCAGTGAAGCAGCCTTTGTGTCTTGTCTCCTCCTTTTAAGATGGATTGGCAGCCAGGAGCATTATCCACACATGCATAGTCCAAACACTGTGAATTAACTAGTTTTTTTTACCTTTATCTCCATACAGCTAGATTCATCCTACTGAAGAATAAAATATCAAGTTTTGAAGGTGATTTTTATGTAGAAAACCACAAATCCCCGATTATAAAATCCTGTAACCTTAATTTTTAACTAGGTAATTGGTTATATAGTGAATATAATTTTAAATCACTCCGAATAAAATGGCAAAGTTGTGATCCAATCTAATCCAGGATTATTTGGTTTATTGAAAAGAATTCAGAGAATGGTTGCTTTATTGTCAGTGGAGAAAGTCAGTAATATAATTTCTAATCTAGTAAGCTAATATACAGGACCTGCTTAGGAATTAGTATAAAAAATTGAGGTGAAAGTCAAACTTGGAGAGCAGAGAAAAATACAGCAGCACAACATGCTTTGTCTTTCAAATCTGTCACCTGGAGAAAATAACATTTTTCATGTCAGAGTTGGGAAATCCTGCACTCTGTTTCCTGCAATGTGTCTGAAAAGTATGGGCTTGGGAAGTACCACAGGTGTATTTATGGAGAAGGAAGGCATCTTAGATTTATCTTGCTAAGGGCTGTGCTTCAGGTTGTTCAACTGATGCAGAAGTTACTGTGTGAAACCATGACAGACATCAAGTAGGAGGTGAAACACTATTGAAATGCTATAGCTTTTCCTTCTAATTGCTGTTCTCTTTACAGGGTCATTTACTGCATATATGAACATATAATAAAGAGTGGTTTTGTATTAATGAAACATCATAACAGAACAGACAAAAATGTGAAATCAATAAGTTCACTAGCCTTTACAATGAAGGACAAGTCAGACTCTCACTAGTGGATCTAACAGTCCATCCCTAATTCCCTTAGTCAATGCTTAGAAAATCAGTATATGCTCACTTTCAGTGCTTGCTCCACAGGGACATACTCATTCAGTGCAATGTAGATTTGTTTAAACTCGCTGATGAGTACAGACCTGGGGCATGTGCTTCTTGCTGCATCAGAACCTGCAAGCCACATGTATCCAAAGAACAGATAAACTACGTCCATTTATGTGTAGCTGCCTGGCCTTCTGCTTTGTGTTGGGTGTGAGCTGGGCGCGTCAGTGTTCATTGTGGTCTTCCCCAGGGAAGACAGGGGAAGTTCAGCTTTGACCAGAAAAGCACCAGAAGGGCTTGGAGTTAGAGGACAGAGCAGTTCCTATCTTTGAAATTCAGTTTGGCACTCTCTGGGAGCTATAGCTGCCATTTGCGCTAACATAGAAGTTCACGTAGCTCCTTCATCAATTTCATTGCTCCTTTTCGTTTTCCCTTTTTCTCTTTTTTCCTTTTTTTTCTTTTTTCCTTTTTTCCTTTTTTTCTTTTCTCCTTTTCTCATTTCTTCCTTTTTATTTTTTTCCTTTTCCTTTTTAATTTTTTACATTTTCTGTTCTCTTCCTTCTTTCCCCTGTTCTTATATTTATTCTTTTTTCTATTTATTTTCCTTTTCTTCTTATCATTTTTCTTCCTAATTTTTATTCTTATTTCCCTCTCTTCTCCTCTCCTCAGCCCCAATGTGCTGTACATGCTTGCTTCTTTCAAGAGAACCTGCTATCAAAATTGCCTGTGACCTTTCCCATGAGCACAGGCAGAAACCACTTGGCTGAGATAAAGAAATTAGAACTTCACTCTTCCATGGTTTACCCCAAGGAATGCATTTTGGCAAGATGCTAAGAATAAACCCGTTATTGAAAAGGGGATCTGGGAAGTTGACAAGCATGGCTAAGCTCAGCAGAGAAATTTGACAAGGAAATAAGATGCTTTGTAGATCAGGGTGTAGTGATTAGTCTTTTGAATGCTGGGATTATTATATAAGCAAAAAAGGAGGGGGGCACTTATTGTATATCTGACAGCTACCACTTACCCAGGTATTCTTCAAATTAATGAGGAACAAAATGGTGTATTTGTTTATAAATCTTGAGCAATTCCCGCAGTTTATAAAAGCCAATTAAATGTGATGGAAAAGTAAAGACAACTTTTTTTTCTGCTCTCAAAAATTAGAATCCCTACTGAAAAAATAGGTTAAAAAATCCAGTGCCATATCACTGACATGCTGCCTTCAGTCTTGGAGTCTATGTTCATCTTCAAAAAAACCTGTATTATATATTTAAAACACCATGCTTTGAACACTGTACACACACACTGAGGATAACCAAATATCCAGAAATCAGTTCCCATTGCTATGACAGATATTACTTCTCATCATGCTGTATGAAAGCAGACAGGTTAGAAAGCTGAGTAGTAGGAAAATCAGTGAAATAAATTTCTGAAACCATAAAAAAGAAATTAAAAATTCTAAAATGTCATGTTAAAAATAGAGAAATAGATAATTAACAGTTATCTTAATATTTTTCATTTTCATAAGTAATAAATTTTGAAAACTACAGTCTCCATATTACTAAAATATTGAGCAATCACCCAGAGATATTATTTCCCCCTCTTGTGTCTTCCTCTCCCACAATCACATACACACACAACAGTGAAGCTTACCCTGAGTGATGCACATAGATTCTATTAATAAGGATTATGACTCTGTGTGTGCCTGTGTAAAAAGAGGAAAATAGGAGACAACAGATTCAGCTTCCGATAAAACTTTGGAATGTTTTACAGAAGTTTGTCTTCCTACATGACGCAAGCACAGGACATTATTCACACAGAATATGCTCAGGGAAACAGAACAATTTACAAACTTATTTGAGCAACTTGGAGGTTTGATTCAAAATATCCTATTTGCATCATTTGATTATTCTGGACATCACTGCATGTTTTTGTTTCGTCTTCTTCAAAGCTAGCTACCAAGTTGGCTGAGACCCCCTGGACCTAGCTAGAGTTCAGAGTCTTTCCAGCCCTGTCTGCAATGCCCTTTCCTTTACTTACAGATTAATTTGTGTGTAAGCAAAATTTATCATCAGCCTATGCCTCTGCCTCTCACTGGGACATTTTCCTTGGAAGTGTTATTCCAAATAGCAATTCCCCAGTTTAAGTGAGAACACTTACGGAGTCAGCTTATTGAAGGGAAGACTGAAGGATATTTATGAATGTTTACACCTAACTTATGCACACACTTCTACATGCTATGGGATATAACACCACCTGGACTGAGGCCAGATCTCACTGTTTATGTGCACAGAATGTATGGTCTCATTTTGTTCCACTTTTTCTGAATTACTGGGATAATCTAAATGTAAATGAGTCCCTGACTGAGAGAGAACTTTACTGAATTAGTTCCAGGAGCAAGTACTTAGTTATGATAACATTTTATAGGTGGAAATTCCAACCAGAAAGAAAGGGGACATTTTTCAAAAAATGTTGCTGTTGCATTCATTCATATATTGAGTAAACTGGTTCTGGTGAGCCCCATTTTGAAGAGTATTCTCAGTACTAGGTGCCCCTAGCGACCTGCTACTGCTTCTTGAACTGCAATGGACTGAGTACCTCCTTGAGTTTTGGAGTCCCACAAGAATTTTTATCATAGGCCTAGCTTAGTCCTGGTAGCAGCATTTTGCATATTTTTTACTTTGTATGATGACAAATTACTCTAGATAAATTTTAGGAGCATGAAGAATGTATTGCTCACCTATGTGGAATATGCATGGAACCCTCGTCTTTCAATGTTTTTGCAATTTCCCTTCACCTAAGCTTATTAGAAACAGTCTTGTATAAATATTCATATGTACTCTGTTTTGGTCAGACAAATACCTGTACCATTATTAGAGGATTGCTGGAAATTTTTAGAGTTTTTGCCAAAATCTCCTTTTCTACAGGGTGATTTTAGGTAGACATAAATCCAGTCACAAAGCTTTTCTACAGATTGCTGTCATCTTGAACAAGTAATTGCTTGTCCCTATCTGCACAGAATTTTTTTGATCCTTTTGATTCTAACTGAGGGGTCATATCTGGGAAAGATATGACTCCTTAGGTGACGGCCACAATTTATAGCCAGCAATTTGGCTTTGTGATTCCTGGTGCAGACTGCAAAGAGTGTCTTTGGATTTGGTTCTGTCATCATTTTAATTCTATTGGTTTTCTTTTCTTACACTCACTGCTGGAAAACCTGGAGGTTGTCTAGATCCAAGACTTTTTATAAACATCTTTGCTATGAATCTGTAAAAATCTTTTCCACTTGTCTGTGTTATGCTTAACAGTGAATGCAAAGACCGTCTCTTCAGATGGTGACTCACAGGAATGCAACAGGCAATCCACACAAAGGAAATGTAATACCCTAGCAGCTAATTAAAAAAGCATTACCTTCTACCAGTGCTGACCTCCATCCATGCAGAGGATAAAGATGGGTGTCTGTCAATCAAATTTACCTAAGAAACCTTGGCACAGCATAATGAATGGACAAACCTAAAAAAAGGGTTATATTTCGCATAATTCTAAGGTACTTTTCATACCACATTTAAAGAAGCAGAAGGACTTATCAGTAATTTGAAACCTCAGCCTACATACTAGGAATATACCACTGCTAAATTTGCCCAGTACTATGGATACTAGACATGGACTATGTAGAACCATTATAGATCTCCATGGGATTTTGTTATGCTGAGCACCAGGGTGTTCAAATCACAACAGTACCTACAGACATCCTAAAGTCTGCTCACTTGTATTTCAGTCTTTCATCATTCCAACAGCAGAACAAGAACTGCATTTTGAGTGGGTTTTTTGTTCTAAAATATTTTTTCATATATTTAGGAACTTTGCAACTAATGTTGGCTCAATTGTCAGTTCTAATTTATCATTAATTAAGGCAAGTTCGCCTGCTATGTTGTCTGCAGAAATGGCATTTATCCACAATGCTCTTGCAATGCATTTGATTCCTCAATCCTGCTGTCCACATATTTTTTCATCTAGATTTTTGTCATGCAGTGTGCTGCTCCAGAGTTCTGTGATGACCAGGACAGAGCCCTTACAGTGAGAAATAGCTTTTAAAAGATATTTAAAAGATAAGCTTTTTGTTTTCCTTGAACTAGGCAAGAGGTGAGAGGATAAGATCCTAGTTATTTATAAATGTACCATGGTACTTATGTGAATACACATATGAGAGTCTGGGTCTTGGGAAGAGTGACTGGAGTTGCCCTTCAGAAAACCACATGGAACATGAGCCAGCAGTGTGCCTGGAGGGCCAAGAAGGCCAATGGCATCCTGGCCTGTATCAGTAATAGTGTGACCGGCAGGATTGGGCAGTGATTGTCCATCTGTACTTGGCACTGGTGAGGCCACATCTTGAGCGCTGTGTCCCGTTCTGGGCCCCTCTATATGAGGAAGGCATTGAGGTGCTGCAGAGTGTCCCGAGAAGGACAATGGAGGTAGTGAAGGGTCTGGAACACAAGTCCTGTGAGGAGCACCCCAGAGAGCTGGGGTTGTTTAGTCTAGAGAATAGGAGGCTCAAGGAAGACCTTATCACTCTCTACAGCTATCTGAAAGGTGCTGTAGCCAGGTGAGGGTCAGTCTCTTCTCCCATGTAGAAAACAATAAGACAAGAAAAAGAGTCTCAAATTGTCCCAAGGGAGGTTTAGATTGGATAACAGGAAAAGATTCTTCACTTAAAGGGTTTTCAAGCATGATACAGGCCATCCAGGGAGATAGTGGAGTCGCTGTCCCTGGAGCGATCTAAAAGACTTGCAGATGTGGCACTTGGTGACATGGCTTGTTGGTGGACTTGGCAGTGTTAGGTTTGCAGCTGGACTTGATAATTTTAAAGGATTTTTCCTAGCCTAAACATCCTACAGATCTATGATTCCATCACTATTGATCTACATGGTCACAATCAAATAGTATTAGATCAGTGCCTTAAGAGATGATGAAAGGAGATGCATGATATGATGAACTGAGAAGATGAGGAAAAATGGAATTGCCATAAATGTAAAGCCTGACAAAAGCTGATTTGCTGTGAGTCTTGGCTCATCATCTGAAGGGGAAGGGAAGGACTTGTCAGGGTAATGTGCTATTCCAATCAAAGTTCTTGGCCTCCAGGAGCTTGAGAGTGCTGAGCCAGTTGTAACCAGAAACCAGAGCAGATGGGGCAGGTGGCATCTGAAACCTGGAAGCAGGTAGACAGGCTGCCACTTCGCTCTCCACAGCCTTCTGTTTTCTAAACGGAATTGCTCCAGATAAAATTTTCTGTGCAAGAGAACATTAGGATCAGAGTTCCTAGGAACCGGCAGTGAAACAAATTCAGTTTTTTCTTCATCTATTCTTTAGGCACGTTATGTATTTATTTTGGATGTTTATATTGTCCCATGCTTTGGAAGAAGAGTTTGAAACATGATAAAGTTTTTCGCCTTAGGTTGATTTTTGGCTTCCTCAGAAAATCCTCCCACAGTGATGCCAACTTTCAAACCTTTGACTCACTTCACTTTGCACATGCTCAGCTGTGAACTCCTGAATTTTCCCTGTTGCATTTCCAGAATATTCCAGTTGCTCTGCGCATGCTCCATGACTCTGCAATTGCAGCTGTGGGTTCCTGTCTGAGGATACAGTTTCATGATCAGCATAATTTGATCTAACTATGGGCTGCTACCCAAAAAGAATGGCCCCATTTTCTCTGGTATCCCCAAATGCATTTTCAAAAATTCCTCTTTGCATCTGATCTAGCAACTGCACAATTATGGAACTTTTTCTGGGAGTGAGAAAGAAAAAATATCTTCCTATTTTTTTCCCTTTCCTCTGTTTCCCAAGGTCAGTGCCAGTTCCAAGTATATGGACCATGGGCAATATGCCTGACCCTTGCTCCCTCTCACTGACCACACTGCTTGGGTATGCACTGCATGGGAGGAAAGAGCAGCTCACCAGGATGTGGCAATGACACGGGCCAGAGCAGTGCAGTGGCAGTTGTATATTATGCATTTATGAAATAATACACAAAAAAACTTGGGCCAAGTAAATGACAGTAATAAACAATGTCCAGGGTATTGGCTCTGCAGATATTTTTTTTAGTATATAATACATCAGGTACAGTATCACACCTGACTGTAGGGAAGCATCTTGGTTGCCAGCAATAAAGAGAAGGAAATCAAAGTTATTACTATTAGTTCACCACCATGTAATGACAGAACAGCAGATACTTAACAGATATCTCAGAAAAACAAGCATTCCATGATGAGCTTGCTTATTCAATGTAAGAAGTATTAGGCAACATATCTGCTGTGCTATGCCTGTTAAGAGGAACATTGCTCGTGGTGGTGAAGGACACAATCCTGCCCTGGAGTGGTGTTCTTTGGGTTAGTTGGGATTTTACCTTCAATACTCATCATCCTAGCAAGACAAAAAACGTCAGATACCTTTCTCTGAAGCTGAAGCAAGTTGTATCAGTAGTTTGTGCATTTAGAGATGTGTCATGTGTCCCATGCTGCCCCCTCCTCAGCAGCTCAGAGCAGCATGAGGGCTGGTGGCTGTGTGTCCTCTCCAGCGGGAAAGAAGAGTTACCACAAAGCTTTGATTTAACACAGAGCCATGCTCTGCCTGCTGCCTGCTTACTTAGTGCTCTCTGTTGCATCAAAATAAAATGGTAATTAATATCTTTCCCAAAATACACCTAGTATTTTTGCGCCTAAATTTGTCTATTCATCACAAGCTTTTATAGAAGTTGACTCTCAGGGGATGACCTTGCTTTCTAGCAAAGTGACTGGGAGAAGCATCATTTAATTGTCTTCTGAATATATAAAACACAGTCACAGAGAAATAATGCACACACACACACAGATACAAAACCCAAAGGCACTCCAAGAAATACAGCTTTCAATATATTACCTAATCCAATTCAGCAGAACTCTCTGAGTACGAAGGGTGGGCTGGTGTGATATGATTCAAGCATATGAATATAAAGAAATGCTAAAACAAATGGAAGTAAGTAGCTTATTTATGTTCTCCTCTACCCAGTGTACAGCATCATTATCATTTTATCAGGATCCCCTGGCACTCCTTATGAAGTGTGAGCAGATTGACTCACCAAAGCCACAGCTCAAATGAGCCTTTACTCTCTGATGTCCATGGACAGCTTGTGAAACTTTCCAGTTGATGCTGAGATGTCCTCTGGGAATACCAAGAGGAGTTCAGGAAACTTTTTTTTCTTTCTTTTCCTCTTTCTTTAGCACGGCATTTTATTTTATAGAGGAAGGAATAAATCTCACCCTGGGAAATATAAACTTGTGATAAATGCAAAGGTTAAAAACAAAGCAAAAAAAATTCAGAATTTTTCCAAACCTAGCTTGTCATTAATAGCAGTAAATTTGTGTTCATTTAAATTTCATGCTCATTTTTGGGAAGGGGGAGAGAGACACTTCAAAGGGTTAAATCCTTTGTTACAACAGAGTTTGCCCCTGATCCACACTTCTGTTAGAAATTCCTGCTTCTGTGCTATTTGATGGCTCAACTGCACACTTGCCAGCCTTGCCAGAGGATTGCATCCTTTGTAACAGTTCTTAATATCTGCTAATGAAGAGTCATTTATTGAATTTCAGCAGTAGGGAGGAGAAGAAAAACATGTGTGTGTATATATGGTACTAGTTTACCTTCAAGTGAATTCAGTGTCTCACTATTGCTCCTTTGTGGTCCTTCAAAAAGTAACTCCTACTGAAACCAACTGAAAATATATACCATCAGCACCAAAAATTGTCATATATTTGAATAGATATGGTATGGATGTATAGATATTTGACACAAGCTCTAGGCTTGTGTTACCAAAAGTTTGCATTACATCTAGCACATGAATTGAACCTGTTTGGTTCTTTAAACAACAGCACCCACATATGTTAATGCAGCTGCTATTTCTGTAGTATGGATAAAGCATAAATTCAGTATTTTACTGTAGTAAAGACCTTCAATTATGGCCTCAAAGCTACAACCAGGTTAGCTCTAGTCCACACTATGGTATGAAGCCATGTTTAAACAGTTAAAGAAAAAAAAAGCTTATAACCAGATCACTCAATATTTTTGGCTTTTCTTAATTTTTTTTCAGTGCAGATGAGTCATAAAGGTGATGAAGTCAATGCAAGTGATGAAGACTGAACCAAGGTTGGCATACAATGGTAGAGAGAAGACACACTCTTTCTAAAGACATGTAAGCAGATCTTAAACTTGTAGCTGAAGGCATTTTGTTTACTCCCAAATGCCAGGGTGATTTAATTTGTCAGCCTTTCATTTTCATCAGTAATTCATGAGTGAAAACAAAGAAAGCACTCTTCAGGAGTCCTTTTCTGCCCAAATAATGAGCCAGTATTTTAACTCAGAATGCTCTCAGGAAGGACAGGGGAAAATAATTCCCTACATCTGTAAAATGCTGCAAAACATTTAAATAATGTGTTTCTCACATCCAAGATGTGCTGAGGCTGTGATGAAAGATTTTTGTGTGTGTGCAATATTTCCCTCTGATTGCAACCACAAGAATGGGTTTTAGTCTGCTGATAACCAAACCCTTGTTTCTAGATTTCTTCTGTAATTATGGAAATTATTACTAGCTGGGAAATGTAGACAGCTTTCCCTCCTTTTCTACTTCTGGTGCAAGTGATTTTTTTAAGAAAACTCACCACTAATAAATTTCAGTATCTCCCCCTCTTTACAAAAAAATTCCTTGGTTTTAGGTCTTTGTCAAAAAAGCAAGTGACAAAATAGTTGTCAACAATTTGCATATTTTTTTTTAAGTCACAACTCCAGCAGCTAATAGAAACTGAAGAACAGATAAACCAGCCACACAACTATTGAGTGGCTGATACTGTTATCTGTCCTTACCCAGCCTTGGCCCCTTTATTTCAGCCTCTTAAACAGCTGAGCTGTGTAGCATTTCCATGTACCATTACCTAAGCCTGCTCTCCACAGTCTGCCTTGGCTGCCTTAGCTCTCAGAGATCAGAGCAATGTCTGCCTCTCTCTGGGATGAAGGTTGGGAACTGGTGGGGAGCAGAGGAGTGATGGTCCTGCGGGCTGGTTCTGGCTCCCTGCCACCCACCTCAGACCAGAGTTGTGACTCCTACTGACCTGGCAAACCGGGCACAGCAGCCCCTGTGCCTCCCTCATGAAAGACACAACTTGAGCTGGAGCTATTCCTCCACAGCTATTTGAATCAGTCAGGTCACAGCAGAATTTGGGGCACATAAACTACTCCAGAGGTGCAATGGATTTCCAGTCCCAGCTGTAGCATTTTGCCTGGCAATTCAGGGTGGTTCTCAGCCCAGAGGACACTGGAGTTCATGTGTCAGGACAGAGGAAGACTGGGAAGCTCGTGCTTTTCATGCTCCTGGTCCCATGGTGACAGCAAATCAGAGCATTCAGCCATTCCTTCTGCAGAAGAGGAGGTCCCTGCTGCTCATTCGCAAGAATGCCATGAGTCCTGTGAGTATGAGCAAAGCTACCTTCCTCTGTCATCTGGCAGCCTGGACTGGCAGAGGGTTGGTCTCATGCTCGCAAGGAAGGCTGTAAGAGAAGCTCATCTGCTGCACCTGTCAGAAAAAGGTCCTGAAGGCAAGCAAAGACATTGGAACCATCCCTCATGTCACAGGCAGTGGCACTTCAGGAATGATTTCGTATGCCAGCCAGACTCCAGCTCTCCTGATTCCTCAGAGTCTTGTCATGGCTTACATACACCATGTGGCACCAAACATGAAAAAACTGGAGATCACTGATCAACCTGCTCAAGAGAGCAGATTTAAGGCATTGCACATTAATTTGTTTTTACTTTGGTAGTCTTATTGGCTTGCTTATTTGTTTGTTTAGAGTTTGTTCCTTCACTATATTTACAGGCAACTTGATGGAGTTTGAGACATACAGAAAACACTAATTAATTTGTGGTTGAACTGCAGCCTTGATTTAGGTAACTTGTGAAGGCAAGGGAACTCTGGGGATGCTTATTCATCCTCAGCATTGTGAACAAATTGTGTTTTCCACAGTTCTTCCACAGCTTTTCACTGTTTTTCATTAAGAACTGGCCTCCAATCTAGCCTACATGCATATATTTTATGACAGTGGAATTCAGCTCTTCCTCTCTCAAACACCTTTTCATGAACTGTGCTGGAGTTACAGCTTTAACTTATGTGTATTGGCATCGAGGACATAATTCCATCTTGGGGTAAATCCTTCTGTCCACATCCGTTTCTCAGAGTGATTGCCATGCCCTGCACAGATCCTCATGGCTCACTTTCAGGGGGAAGGGCTGCACATTTATAGCCACTTACCACTTCAGTGTCTGGAAGTTAAACTATCTGTAAAACAAGCAACTGAGACTCAGGGTAAGGAAATCAAAGGCTTCTCATAATGGGTAACGCTACATTACTGACTGCTTAAAAAATTTCATCAGAAAGGGCAGTTTCATAGAGTCACAGAATATCCTGAGCTGGAAGGGACCCACAAGGATCATCAAAGTCCAACCCTGGTTTGATCGCAAGCCAGCTTCCCCTGAGTCCCCATAGAAAAACAGGGAAAAGCCAGTGTTCACCCCCAGAGATTAATAGGATGTTTCTCCAATCCTGTGTTCGGTTTTGGGCCCCTCACTACATGCAAGACATTGAGGCATTAGGGAATGGCAATGGAGCTGGTGAAGGGTCTGGAGGACAAGTCTTTTGAGGAGCAGCTGAGAGAGCTGCGGGTATTTAGCCTGGAGAAAAGGAGGCTTGAAGGGGCCTTATTGCTCTCCACAACTCCCTGGAAAGGAGGTTGTATCCAGGTGGGACACAGCCTCTACGAAGTAATGAGTGATAGGACAAGAAGAAACAGTCTCAAATTGCACCAGGGTAAGTTTAGACTGGATATCAGAAAAAAAGTTTCTTCACTGAAAGGGTGATTAAGCATTGGAACAGGCTGTCCAGGGAAGTGGTGGAATCATTATCCCTGGGAGTGTTCCAGAGATGTGTGGTTCTGGAATTTAGGGACATGGTTTAGTGTTGAACATAGCAGTGTTAAGTTAAGGGTTGAACTTGATGATCTTAGGGGTATTTTACAACCTAAATAATTCTATTGTACTCTGAGCTAGCTCAGCCATCAAGTAGCCATGCTGAATGTGCTGAAATCATCCAGATTCAAGTTCTACAGGTAGCTGGGACTAAGGACAAATGGTGAACAGAAGTCCAAGGCAATGGCAGTGTAACAGGAGGCTCCTGGTGAAAAATGGCAAGATGAGAATCTTAAGTGGCTCACCTGGCAGGTGCTCCATGTGGTGAGGAAGCAAAGCATGTGAACCACAGAGAGACTTGACAGGAAAACATCGGACAGATGGAGGCAGCAGCATATCCCAACCAAAGCATGTCTCCAAAGAGCAGGACAGATTGGCCTGAAGAGCAGAATATGTGAAGATTGTGATATTAACTGCCTACACTACAACAACAGTAAAAACATATCCCTGTGAAAGAACTGTGGCCTAGTAACCTTTTACTGCCCCACAAGTCAGTGTATGATGGCTCAGAAGACAAACCCTTAAAGGAAACTGGCAACACCAAAGATGTAGGAACTTGTGCAAGATTTCAAAGAAGGACCATAAGCTACCAGAACGAAGAGTCTGAAAGGGGTAGGAAGAAGTCAGTCTGAACACACATCACCAAAGTGCCAGCAGCACACACACAGTATCTTCATTAATAATTCTCCCAATAAGAAGTGAGTTGCTTTTAGAAATTAGGAGGTTTTTATTTTGTTATCCAGAATTTAGTTACTGAAGTAGGATTATAAAATGCATATGCAATGTCTGCCTTAACAAAACCTTGTCATTTGACTGGCTACATGTGTGTAATTTTGGTTTTGTAAACCAAAAATTTACCATTTCATAAGTAGAGCATATCCCTTCCAGGCATCATTTGTGTCATCCGCTCACAAGACAGCTGCAAAGGGTTGTCATTGCAGTGGCACTCGAAAAGGAAGGGCATGCAGAAGAGTTTGCTACAACTACTCTGATTTCTAAGTATGTTGGCTCTTGGTGATTTGTGAGTAATGCAAATGTTTTGCTGAAGTGGCCTGAGCTCAACAAGAAAATAACTGGGTTTCCTAGTGGACATGGAATATTTTGGCTTTGAATTCTGGTGCTGCATCTCCTCTGTAGCACAGAATTTTGTACTTTAGACAAGAGTATTTCTGAGTGAGAAAGAAAGCAAACTTTTTGTGTTTGTAGTGGAAACATTCACACATCTACTGGGCAGAAAGAAGTCATTGCAATCATGATATCCAATTCTGCTTGTCAAACCAGCTTCTTCTTTGAGTCACCCCTTTATCAATGGCAGGTGATGTACTAAACAAGTCTTCCTGAAGGAGAAGGTGGTGAGTGGTTCTGTATATTTTCCCTGTCCCATTAAGGCATGAAGAGATACTAAAATTTCTGGACAGGAACTGTTTAAAACCATATCCCAAAGAAGTATCATTCTTTCCTGGTACTTACCTGTGAGGGTGGGCTAGAATCTGTTGCTCTAGACATGCTAATGGATTGGAGTTGCCTGAGTTTTGCCTTCTAGATCTGATGATCAAGAACATTGCTGCTTTAGCTACTTGTGTGCTAAATTGATCTCAATGATCAGGAACATTCCTTTTAGCTACTTGTGCGCTACAGGTGCTGCAGTGTAGTTCAGGCTTCATTATGTAGACTAACTCAGCAATGCAGATCGTACCTCCTGGTTCCTCATCACTGCTGTCCTTGGAACATGTCCCATGGGCATCAACAAACAGGCTCTGCAGAGCCTCCACAGGATTTAGGAATGTGGAGAATTGAAAATTCTCCCCTAAAATCACTCAGTACAGACCCTCTGGTTTCCTGAGGGAATGAATTCCCCTGTGGGCTTTTGTCCTCATTTAAAAAGACACAGGAACATGCAAATATCCTCTTTGACAATGCGACCATAACAAATTGGGGCTGGGAGATGAGGACTGGGTACAGGAATTGAGGACTGAGAGAATTGGGAACTGAGTGCTGAGGTCTCTGACAAAGAAATCCATGTTATCTTTTGACTCATTTTCCCCTGTGCTATGCCTGTCTTTCTCCCAGTTTTGAAGGATGATGCCAGTGATTGTAGAGAACTCTACAGGATACTTTAAATTCTAAACATTAAGGGTAACTTAGCAGTCTGAGTGGGGCTAATCACAGTGGGTGCTCTATTCAACAGGTAATAATTTTGTTGTTTTTAGAGACATTCCTAAAATGTTCACTAAATTGTGTACCAACATGGTCATCAACACTGGTTAAAATTAATTTCCTGTCATCTTCCAGACTGAGAAAATTAACTGTTTCATGAACAAAGCACTAATGTCATGCATGGATACTGGGTGGGTTTTAATCTCCTTAGAGTCACATCTTAGGTGAACCTTGTTTATTTCTGTTGGAGGCGAAAAAACACAACAGTGATTTTACTCCTTCTCAGTCTTTTAACCTGAAATTCACTCAAAATTTCTCCCTCACGTTTTTGCTTCTGTTTTGGAGTAGGCTTGAATGGGCCTCAGAACTGTGCTGTGTAAAAAAAGCAGAATTCCCTGAGGTGTTGGCATGAGAGGTGTGGAGGACAAGGAGGTATCTGAGGCAAGCCTTCCTCCATTGTTCTGCTCCTCCTCACAGGCTTTCTTGAGAGGTGTCTTTTAATGTCCTGCCCCAGGTAGCTTTTCAGCACATCAACTCTTCTGTGCTGGGAGTGCTTCCTAACATCTGTTTCAGATTTGTTGCTCCTTTGTTTCCATTTATGTCCCTTCTCAACCATTATTATTTTTAGGCTGAAAATATTAAACTGTATAGAAAATATCCGAATAGGCTATGACCAGAGTATGTGTGAGGTAAATTTTGTTTTAATTGTTCTCTGTCATATTAAGCACAGGAGGTTCAGCTGCTTTGTGGAAAGGGGAGAAAATAGTTTTGTCTGTCTTCATTTAGCAAAACAAAGTCTACAGAGAGTATCTGTCTTTTTACAGACCAGCTGTTGCAGTCAGAAAAACACCATGAGGTTTTGAGCTCAGAGTCCTCATCACATCACGTTTTTACCATCAAATCAGCACTACTACAACAGAATTAACTGATCTAGGAATGTAGCAATTTCTTGTTCTAATGATTCCCTTAATTTTTGCAATCCTCACAGAATGAGAGTACCATAGGAACTGCACCTTAAGGAGTCCCTAGAATGCATCTTGGGGTCTGGTTTTTAGATTATTGGGGCTCCCATTATTGCTGGGGTCGTCAATGGGTACCTATATGCTGAATAAAAACACTGGAATTTTTTGCATATTCTCATGATTACCAAACAAGAGAACTATTCTGCATGGTGTTAAAAAATAAGATGGGAATACTAGTTTTTATTTGTTGGAGTTTATGGAAGCAATCCAGTCAGTGCAAAATGAGAGCTTAATCTTGAGCAAGTATCACAAACAATTAAAAAGTAAAGATTTGCGTTTTGAATATAACAGGGTGAACGTTTTACTAAATAGCCAGTATTAATGCACAGCAGGACAACAAAATAAAGGCATGTGTACAACCAACAGACCTCTTTAATTTCTGTTCACATTCACACATCATTGTTGATGATAATTTCTTTTTCTCTTTTCCCATTCTCTAACCTTCATGCATATATTTCTTGCTCAGTCACCTATACCTGCCAAGATGAGAGGGACACAGCAGAAGTTAGAAGTGGACTGGCTCTCTTGCCATTTCCCAGTCTAAAATATTTAATATACCCTAAGATGGTGCATGAAAGTTAAGAATGTGGCTTATGCTTTGGGGAGCAGAGGTCATCTGGCAGCCCAGAGGAGTAAGCACCTCGCTGTTTGCAAGATTGTTCTGTCTTTTTCCAGTGTAGCATGTCTAGTATTTAAGCTTTGCTCTGGTTCCATATATGGGTCCAAGCCACATCCTGTTCAATGGAGTTAGCAGAACCTCTGCATAACTCCTCTGTGGGGCCATTTTAAAGTTCCACACTGGTAGGACATCAATAGCTCTGCACCACAAACATGGTTTTGGCTGGGCTGTGGAGGCAGCCTCCAGAGCAACTTGTGGAATTCTTTGGCAGTCAAACTACAGAAGCATATGGCACTGAGTTACTTACTGGATAATATTAAAAATAGTATAAGGCTCTGCATTTTAACTGAGGAACTATATTGCTGCTCATTAAACACTTCAGAAATGTCCATCTTCATAAATATAAAATATAGAATTACATATGCCAAAGAAAGGCATTATTACACTTCCTTAAAATGAAATCTTCCAGGTTTTAAAATGCTTAGTAATACTGGCTCACTGACATCCTTCTTGTGACCTTAAAACAATTTTTTGTTGTTTCCTTTAAATAATTTAGTGAGTGATTGCTCAGTGATGATGTTTAAATAAAAACACAATGTGATAGTTAATCTGCGAGACAGATGCTATTAATATTGGATGGATGTAGTTTCAGAAGTATTCTGCCTGAATTCGAAGTACTAAGCTGGATACAAATAGTGGTGGATTTCCCTTATGTGGAAAATGTAATAGCCCCATTAAGCATGTCTTCGCTGCAGAGTCAGGCCGTATATTGACCCCCAGCTTTGAGTCCCAGCTTTTACTGAGATGAGGTGCAGGGAGCCAGACTGCCAAGCTATTTTGGGCTAATGAATCCTCATTAGCTTGGTGCTCCCTTGGGTATTCATCCTTCACAGATCATCTCACTTAGTCCTTTATCTCTGTAGTATGTGGAGTTGTCTCAAGTCCAAGTCATTTGGTCTCAGATCCTGAGCACCTTTGAATGGCTGAATTACATAGCCCAACCATAATGATTTCAATCAAATTATCAATTAAATAATAATGAAATAATCAATGACATTATTTGGATCTGTAGCAACATAGAGTGGCATGGCCTTGGAGAGGGCTCCTCTAGCTTAAGGTCACTTGCCAACAACCAAGGAACAAATATGATGCCTTTACAAGGTCTTGCTGTTTCTGAAAAACCTCTGTTCCTGTTTCCTGGTGAGAACCAGGTCCTCACCAGGAAACAGAGAAAATGAGAACACTGAATGATGGTGAAAAGCTGTCTCTAACTTCTCTTTCTAACTTCATCATCCTTCAGAGACTGACAGCATCAGAATCTGTGTGTGGGCATGACGAATGGAGTAAAATGCAGAGCTGAAATAAGAGTCAAAAAATAACTCCACTCTGAAGACATGCTGTTGCAGGGGGCTGCTTTATGGCCAAGTCACTCTTCCCAAATGCCCACAGTTTTAGGATAAGATGGAAAAGATGTTTCTGTATATGTATGTGCCAACAAAATGCTGGCAGGTATATACTGCCTTCATTCCAGCCCACCCTTCTATTTTCCCTGGAGAGAAGAAACATAATACCTGCTGCTACTTTACGTTGTAGGGCTATACTCACAGCTACACATTCAATTATTTTTAAACTGTGCAAGTGACAATTCCTACAATGGGGTCTATTTTCCCCTTTGTCCTTTGGGTATTTTTTTAAATTTTATTTTATTTTTTCAAACAAAATAAAAGATGGATCAGCTAAAGATCTTTGTTTAAGTATTATTGGCATAGAGTAAATTCAGAAACATGAGAGTTAGTCCTGGAAGGATGTTAATAAGATTACTCATATTACCTATGTGCTTAATAAATTTTTGCTGGCTACTGCTGCAGACTTTGTAGCTTTAGAAACTTATACTTTAAGTTGGAGTAAATCTCAGCTCAGCACTGAAGGGAAGGCTAATGCAGCTGTTACTTACTGCCTGAAGTTTGGGACCTGCAGCTGCAGCTTCCTTGCTTTACCAGAGTCATCTTTGCACAAATCACATTGGAGTCTCACACAGGATTTAGCACAGGATTTTCTGTGCTAAGGAGATCCAGAGCTGCCACCAAAAGCAACAATTCAGTCAGCAGAGGCACTACACCAGGACACAAATGCTAGGTCTGTTTCAGCTGTCTTCCCCTCCACAAAAGAAGAATATATTTCATTTTTAACACAGGAACATCTCCATTTTGGGATTTGATTAATGGTGGCATGAAATGCTTCCACTGGAACACAGAGAAGGATAATGATGGTGTGGGATGAGAGGAAGGAAGGACTGATGCTTATCCATCACTGGCAGATTTTGTGAACCAGGGGCCTCTGTTTTCTCTGCCCCACCATCCCTTCTGTAAAAAGTGGCACTAATACTCCTCTTCCCCATAAGAACTTTGAAGATCAACACATTCCTGCTGTTCAGGCACTCAGATGCAAGAGATATACACAGACACTAGATCAGGCCTCCACTGGGAGCCTGGGGACTGTATCTCAGCTGTGTGTTTTACATTACTTAGATAAGAAACCTTAAAAGTTTTCTTCAGTACACCTCTGTATCATTTCCAGGATAATGCAATCTTTTTCTTCTTTTTCCTTGATGGTTGTTTCAAATATTGGGGAATATCAGAAAATAGAAATCCTGTGCAAAAAACTTCTCATTGCTTTAACATGCTGTATTTCTCACAATATTTTGGCCAAAAGCAGCCTCATAATTGGACACTAAATTTCTCACTGTACAACAGAACCTCATGTATTTCACTGAATTTACTGTCTGCTGAAAAATATTGTCAGAGACATGTAATTTGGAGGCCAGTCTGAAACATCTCTATTTAAAGACTTCAATCTTTTATCATTATGAATAGTGATGGTGGTATTTATAATAGCTATTTGCATTACTGAAATACTGAAATATTTACCATGGGTATTTGCACGTCTGAAAGCTGTAACAAGGCAAGAGGATTTGGAAGCCAAACCCAGAGTTAAGGACTGAAGTTTGTTTCTTGCTGAAAGAAGCTGGGAGTATTCCTACAGCAAGAAAATTTGGACATTCCTAAACTACTAGGAATGAAAACTACTACTACTACATTCCTAAAGTGCTTTACATCTGGATGATGATAAATGAGGGGAGTTGATAATGCATCACAAATGCTGAAAAAGTGACACTAGAGAAAGTGGACATACCGTGATAATGGAAAAGAAAACCAAGAGAAAGAATAAGACAAGAGTAAGAGAAGCATAATCCAGTTTGTCAGGAAAGTGTGTTTGAAAGTACTTGGAAAAAATCTTTATTGTTCTGTGGTGAAACTATCTTGAGTTTCTCAAATCCATCTTGCTTTTTCATGATAAACAGCACTATGATCTGGATATGTTTTCTGGTTTACTCATACAGTAATAGTAACCTGATTTCTGATATTTGGGTCTTTACTCAAAATCTTCAAATACAGAATTTCTGCACGGTAAAATTAGTTCATCTGCCATTACATTTACTTTTCATAGATAATTTTTACAGTCTCACAAATCCTGGTCTGAATATCACTGCTGTTGGGAAATAGGCTAAAATAATCGAAATGTTGCTCTCAAAGAGCAAGAGCTTAAAATGAATGAATCCCATTTAATACTTTGACAAAGAAAAATGAATGACAAATATGTTATAGAACTTCATTTTTCCCCAGAGTACACCTCATTGTTATATGTACATATTAGTGATATATACTAATATTGAATATGTACAGGGTATAGCTGGTGGAATGGTCCTTTGAAAAGAATACCTACAAATGTAGCTTGTCTTTCCAACAGTAAGTCAGTCTTATTTCTGCAAATACATTTCTTGTCTATAGCATTTACCAAAGAGTTTCCAGCAATTGATTCTACATGGTATTTACAAGGTAACTGGTATGACTAATTATGTTTTATTATCATTCATTCATTGCTGCTCAAATGGAGGACATGAAATTTCTAATATGTTGATGTTGGTAAAGTACTTGGTATTTCTCTTCCTGCCTCTGCTTTTGTAGCAAAAAATCATTAATGGGTAACAACATTAATTTATCAATTTATACAGTTTCTAAACTGAATACTCTGATAAAGGTGCATATTTTTCATGTTAAAAATTTAGTTTGTCATGCACACCTCTACCTACACAGAGTTTTCTATCTCCATTTTGTAGCAGAAACATTTTTTTCAAAAATTATGTGCTTCTTGTAGAGGTTTGTATTTTGTCATTCACACATTAAAATTCAAGGATTCATGGTCAGTTTTTATTTCATAATTTCATAAATTACCAGACTAACATAAGAAACAAGGCAGTCTCTTGAAAAGTTTTTTGTTTTTTTTGCACTCTTATGATACATTTCAAAGCCATTAGAAGCTTATCTGACAACATTTTTATGTGACATGGTTGTCAGTAGGGGAAAAAAAAGAAAGGCATGGGAAAGCAGTTGGAAGAACCTGAAAATAAGAGAGTTCAATAGAGTTGGGAGCAGCTGCTAGTGAGATACATGTGTGTGCACAGAAAATGCACTGCCCTAAGGATCAGGATTTTAATAGAGGCTGCATAACACTTCAAGGTACGCTGTTCAGCGTCTTTACTGTTACTGTATTTGCAAGAAGAGTGTCAGAAATCAACAGCTTGGTGAAGCAGATTGCAAAGTAGGAAATTCAAGCCCCATTTCAAATGGGTGATTTAGGGTATAAGTAACACCACCCATTCTGAAACAATGGTTAATGTGCAGCAAAAATCGAATTGCAAAGACTTACTCAGACCTGAAAAGTCATCTTGAAATTCCAGCACCCACTTGGAGCACTTCCCTCCATGAAGATGAATAGCTGACATTTTATGATCTGCCAGTGACAAGACCCTAAAAGCCTTTCTTGTTCTGGGCTAATTAATGCAGCTACTATCTATTTTCACACCTAATTTTTGCTGAACTCTCCAGTTTGCTATAATTATTATGGTTATTACTACACTGAATTGTTAAATATGAAGGAGGAATTTTCTTAATTTAATTACATGGGGTTTGTATGATTGACAAAAACAGTTTACAAATGCATCAGAAATTGTCACACACTTTGAGTAAACTAGCAGTGAGATTGGCTGTGTGTTTTACAGTATTAGAGTAGCAGAAGTACTACAGACTTCTGAATAGTTTAGAGACAGTGCTTGGTGTGACCTGAAAAGCACCAAGAATTTGTGTACCAGGGCTCAGTTACTCACCAAACTGAAGGTGTCAAAAGCTTCCTACGAAAGTTGACATTTTTAAATGAAATGGCTAAATTAAGAAGGTTGTGTGTGTCTTGCTGCTACAAGGTATATTTTCAAAAGCCACTGAAGGAATTTAGTTGCTTCGCTCTCCGACGTCGATGACAGCACACACCTCCTTGAAAAATCACTCTCTGTGCTTTGCCTGTGTTGGGGTTTTCCAGCTCCATAATCTCACAGAGTGTACTGTTATTGCATTTTTGACAGCTGGTTCACATACCAAAATCGATGTAACCCAGCTGACCCTATATCCTTTGCAGGTCATGCATGATTCTAGGATTCACAGTTTAATAAAGCTAGGAAAAAAGACTTGCAGAGAAATACATCCTTCCCTGGGCAAAGGGGGTTGCAGCAGCTCTAAATTGATTTAACGATGCAGTGGAAACAGCAAAGTATCTGTCTGTGTCAACTTCTTTTTTTTTTTTTTTTTTGCTATGGTAAGCCACCATGTGGATTTTGTCTCCCTCTCAGAAGAGAATATCTAGGAAGTCACAATGAAGATGGCAGGTAGAAAATTAGTCTTTCTCGTTTCAAGACTTGCTCCCTTATTTTAACATAATTTTAAGCACAGGATTTTGTTATTTCCTTTGCTTTCCATCTCCCAAAGCACAGTAACCCTCCAAGTCTAAAAATTACCAAACAGAATTGTTTTTGCTGCTGTTAAATGACTCTAGAGTGACCAAAAATTCCTTTAGTTAAGATCCCTCCTATTTTTTAAAAAGATCTTGGTGCTCTATTTTCTGTTTTCCTCTTAATTTTATTTAGCTCCTTAGAGTTCTCTAACAGAGGATTAGGTAAAGTTGCATGCAAATGTGCTGCTTTTCTTTGCTAAAAAAAAAAAATAAATTGAGATTGTGTTGGTAGTGATAGAGGAGGCTATGCCTGGTCTAGACCAGGTCTTGACCAAATGAGTATCATGGATAGTGTGCAAGTCCTTTGCCCCTCTTTTGTCCCTCTCATATACACAAACCTTCCAAGAGGTTTTCCTTTTCTTCTCTCTTTGTGATCATGTTTTTATTCATCCAGTTCCATGTCTGTGACGATGTTAAACCTCTCAGTAGCACAGCTGGAGTCTCTGAAACAGCCTTCACCTTGAGCTGCCCCAGCCATCAGAGTGGAAAGGAAACTGGAAGGCAAAAAGGAGCAGTGACAAAGGAAAACAGAGAGGAGCAAGAGACACCAGACAGCGTTTTGACAGCTTGGTGCATTGCACTAACACAAGACTGACGACTTCATTACTAACTTTATCCTGAGTGGAATTGATATGCCTGCACTCTCAGTGCAGGAAAGTAGTTTAAATGCCAAAATAATTCAGCAGGCATTGCCTGCTTTGGTTTTCCTTAGCTATCTAGTTGTGAAGGTGCAAACATTGTAACCTCAGCGGATTTTAGGGATCATTAGTGGCGTAAAAGTCTGAAGATGTGAGTGACACTTGGCCTAAAGCCTGTGACTGATTGGTAGGCACAAATGTGGTTTTCAGCTACAGAAAAAGAGTGAGGTCATCATCATTAGAAAGATGGAAACAAGATGTCCTTTTCCAGACTGAACTCAAAGTTTTTACCCGTGCCTTCAGCTTGTTTTGCTGAAAAATTTAAATATAAGGTAAAGAAAATCACAATATCCCAAATGAAATATGAATGAAATTAAATGAAAAGAAACCAAAAGACTAGAAAGATTGACAGAACCATGGGTAACACAGTGAAACTTCACTGACCTTCAGTTAATTTGTTCTTATGTTCCTATTAGTGAAGCCAAAAATATGTTATTTCAGCAGTATTAATTTCACTAAACTTATAAAGAAAATATAAATGAGAGCAGGAGGGAGAAATTAACTAGTAGTTGACTTCTAGAAATAATTTCCGGTCACAACACAGTCACTTTATGAACTGTTTCAAAAAAATAACCTCCCACCAAAATCACAGTATATAAAATACTGAAAAAATCTTCACTTTACATTTCATTCTGCAGGGTAAGCTGCTTAAGTCCAACTGCAACCTTCAGAGCATGACAAACAGCTGTCCTTTAAAAAAGATAATCAAAAGCACTCCAAAGTAGGAACAAGGAAGAAATGAATTATTTTATTTGATGGAACAAGAAAAAAGGTGGAATGGGGGACAAAATGAAGGTTTTTGAGGTCATGTACGGGTTTTCTTTATAAGCTTGCTCAATCTACAGCTTCATTCATCCTGTTTTTACATATTTTATTGGTGAAACTTTAGAAGAAATACAAAAAAACCCCTCATTTTTTCCTAAAATAATATGATGGAGATCCACTACAGCCTCTAAAAAAATTAAAAGGATCAAAACAAAGCAGATGAAGTTCACAGGTCACTTATCAAGCCCCCCAAAGGCAAGGTGCTGCAGTTTGTCCTGCCCTGCTTAGCTGGTCCAGGTAGAGGGAGGCAGTGAAACCAGCAGTAGAGCAGACAGTGAGGGGATTATAGGGAAACAAGGAGGGGAAAGAATGTTTTCTACACCTAAGACATTAATTTTTTTTGAGAGGAAATTATGGGATCTTTTGATGTGCAGTTGGAAGCTGGGATAAGGGTCTATTTGGATGAGAAAGTGGCTTTTACATTTGACTTTTGATATTGTCCAGAACTTCAAAATGAAAGCAGAGAATTGTAAACCATTCCAAACCTTACTAATGAAATTCATAACTGCTCTGAATTAGAGAAGGATGTGTCCCCTTTATGTCTTTGTCTTGTAATTTAATTAAATTGGCCTTCTTTGGCAGCACTAATTAGGGCCTGACATAACTCATTTACTGAGTTCATTCACCATAACGCATGAAGACAATAACAGAACTCCAGAGATACGGGACAATAAAGAAAGTAGTAACACTGGCTGACCTTTTAAATTTCTTTCTTTTCCAGTTTGAACCAATGAACTCATTGAGAATCATGAGCACAAGCCCAAGAGCTTCCTCCTGTTCATCACTACCTGGATGTTGCTGCAGGCTCTCGTCTCATTTGCCTTCTTGTCACACTGGAGTGACACTGGTGACATGACTGATCCCCTGAACTGTACACAGAGTTGTTTCACTTGAAAGAATTCAGAACAATTTAAGAAACCTCTAGTACAGATTAGATTGAAGCCTAAAATTGCTAAATTGCAATTAAAATTGTTTAATCTTTCTAACTGATGTGTTTTGTGGTTTGCCTGCAAACTCAACCTATAAAAATGAGACACAAAGAGATGTCTACACAGTTCCAACACCTTAGCACAACCTCCCTGCCAAAACTTCAAGACTTGGAGTTGTCAAAATGGATTGTCAGAACAGGCTGAACTTCAGTTCTTGTTGAGTGTTTGTGCCTTGCTGAAAGAAAACCTCTTAGGAATAATTTGCAACATTGCCTTGGATGACTGTTGGCACAGGGTTTCCCCAAAGCCATTCTCAAGCCTAACATAGACTATGCCATGGTCAGAGACACCTTCCACTTAATCAGGCTGTTCAAAGCCCCAGCCAGCCCCACCTTGGCCTCCAGGTGTCATGGTAGTAAAATAGCAGGGCTGCATGCTTCATCGTCAGGTAACAGCTTCATAACCTCTCTGGCCAGTAATGAAAAAAAGGAGTAAAAGTCCTTGGAACCTGACTGTGATTTTGTCTGATATAGAAGGAAAGTTAATGACAGGCAAAAGAGCAGGAATCAATAGAGTGAGGGCTAAAGGAAAAGGCTGTATAGTAAGGGGAAGGCTATACTGAGACAGCAGAAAGTTATTGTTTGTGGGAGCAGTCTTGGTGAAAAACCCAAACATACAAATAATAAAAGGAGACTGCAGGTGGGAGTGCTGATGCTCTGATATCATAAAATTTTATCATGTCCAGAGCTGCCATTGTCAGCACATAGAGTGAAGAGACTGATTTACATCCAGTGAATGCACTAGTAACCTAATAATAACATATGTTTTCCAAATAGGCCACTCTGGAAAACCTGGCTTTGTTACAATTATATGTGCCTGTTGGACCTACCAGCATCTTGGATCACAGGCTGTAGTCATAAATCATATTACATTGCTGATTTTATATACATATTGTGATTGCAATTTATGTGTCAGTTTATATTTATTCCCCTGCTTGACGTTATTCCTCACTATGAGAAAGATTTATATTTTTTTCCAACATTATTTTGACCTTAATAAAGATTGTCTTACCACAGAGTGAATTATGAGTATATGGACCTCTTGGGCAAAGGTGGTCTTCAGAGAAATCTGACACAAATTTTTCAGGTGCCCCCATCTTTTGGATTTTTCACTTTCTGAATTCAACACAGAGAGAAAACCACACAGCTCAGACCTCATGACCAAAGCAGTGTCAGAAAGGACACTTTGGGGAACTTAAGTGTCTATGGAATTGCCATCCCCAGAGATTCAGGACACAACCCTTTCTGGATTTGCTCTCTATTCCACAGCAATGCCCACCCCAGCCCTGCTTCCACAAACCTGTCTAACTCCCATTTGTTTCTGACAGTGTTTCCAGCAACAAGGTCTGCAGCTCCTTAGAGAAATTCTTCACTCTCTGGTATCCTGGGATTTCAGGATTTTTTTACTGTTACTGGCACTTAAGGGAATTGAGAAACTTGGTCACTGATGGTGATTCTTCTAATTAACTTAATCCATTTAAAATCTTCTCTTTTTATATGAGGGAGTTTGCATCCTGACTGTTGAAGATTACTTAATTCAGGCAAGACCCTCAGCACCTGCATTTTGGAGGTGTTGAGTGCTACAACCTGAAGCCAGTGGAAAATTCCATAAGGTCAATTAAACATGGTCTATGAAAATTGGCTTTAAGTGTGCCACAACAGGCTGAAACTAAAGGAAAAAACAGATCTGAAAAAAGGGAAAAGTATATTTTGTTAGGATACTTTTAAATTTAATTCTGGAAGGGATATAATAGGTAGAGAAATAAATTTCACAGGTCTACTTAGTTACTTAAGTTACAAGTCTACTAAGTTACTTAAAAATTTCTAATCTCTCTCTTCTCTTAGCAAGCAAATACACATTCAGCCATGTACAGTAGGAAAAAGCTGTTGCTATCCTAAAGGGTTAAATAAAAATGACAAAAAATATTGCTTAAAGTATTTAAGTATTTTAGTCTATTTTGTGTTTAAAATGAATTTTTGCTGTTTTGTTTCAATTATGTTTACTACATAACTCGCAGTAAATAAATCAGTTTATATACATATATATATATATATATGTATTTAGGAAACCTTAGAAAGGCAGAAAATATCTAAAAGTTTTACAGTAAGCCTTCCAATGACATAAAATGGTTCAGCTACGTTGTGATCTTTTCAGATCTTCTCTGTGTTAACTTCTCAGCTTTTTCTCACCTTGGTCATTCTTTTCTGGAATATTGTCAATTGCAAATGTTCTGTATTGTGTCTTACCGGTTGTCAATTTAATTGGTCAAACAACTTTTTCATTACAGCACAGAATATGACAAAATAATTTTAAAATAGTATTTACTATTCTCTATGGATCTTTAAGAACAATATTTTCTGAAAGTCTGATTATTGGCAATACATTTCTTAATATTATTCTAGAGTCTCCATGTAATATCTGAGCTGGAAGTTTGGACCTGTTAGTCTTCTTATGTATTAATCATAAGAGATTGCATCTAATATCTCAGACCTTTATTTTATCTTAAAATTGCCTAGATAGATGTTTATTAACATTTTTTCAGTGGCTGTAAGGTGAGAAATGCAGCACAGATTCCCACCAGGGAATATCAACTCCTCAGTACAAGCCTAATGGCCATTCTGGCTATTTCACGTCAGCTTTTTGGTTGTGATCAGATAAGCACAGATTCCCTGTTCAGAGCATTGTCAGGGATGGCTCAGTTTTAGACTGGGATAGTGGCTCTGAAGAAATAAACATAAGTAGTAAATATGAAAGCTTTTCCTGATATAGGGTCTACAATCTGACCATTTCCATAAATCAACAGTATTTACCATATTACGGGTAATTTATTATGCTGACTTTAATTATGTTGATTCATTTACACATTGTGGCATTTGTAACAATCCCAGGACAACTAAAAGGTAAGAGTTTTACTACCTGTAGAAGAAAGTTTTCAAAGCTTTCAGATATAAATACATAAATTTAAGTATTTCAAAGATAGGCAAATAGCTTCCATGTTTCTGGTCCTAGGTTTTGTGTTTGGATCTAGATGTCTGGATGAAGTTGAGGAAAAATATAAGAAAATACATAATTAAAAAGTCTACATTGGAAGTACTTTTGGGAACTGCAACAACTTACTGGAGTAAATTTGGTCACTAAAGCATCCATACATATTGAGGAAGATGGAGTAATTTCTTTCTGATGGGTCCTTCAGGATTATTTCTCATTAAGCTTTCTGATATAAGTATGCTCACAAATGGGAATTAAACAAGTCACAGTTTTCCAGACTTTGCAAGTACTAGAAACTGTGTATGAATCTGCAAATGGTTACATTTTTTATTGGTACATTCCCCAGTGAAATCCTTACCTGTAAACACTAAGTACTTAAGCATTTAGACACTACTTCTAATTAGTGTTAATTGTATAAAATTGAAACAGTGTTCTTCAGAAAACTAGCGTACTTTTAAGCTAATCTCTTCTCCAGCAATTTTCCTGCCTTGTGAGACTATCTTTCCAACTACCTAGACAGCATCAGGAAAGTCAGATTAAAACATAACAAAACAAGTGGGAAAAAAACCCCAAACATTTTGATACAAAATAAAACTGTTTAATTATCCCTCCCTACCCCAAAAAAAGAAAAAGTTGCCTGAACCTAGCTGCCGCATGAGTAAGACTCAGCAAGGAAGAGGTGTCACAGAAGCATAAAAAATGGGGTTGCTGTGAGCAGCAGCACTGTCTGCTTATCCCTATCTGTGTCTCTCCATGGAATTTAATAGGGGATGACTTAAAAAACCCCAAACTTTAAAAATCCTTATTCTTGTTAAAAATAAAAGTGTCATGAAGGAAAGAGGACAGATGAAATTGCTGTAGTGTTGTTGCCTGCAGCTCAGTGGTTTACTGTGTGAAACATTGAATTTGCTGCTCCAAACTGCTGTCCACAAAAGTTAATGGGCAGCCTGATTTTACACTTTTGGAAATAGCTGTGTGTTGTAGCACTATCTTTTGCCATGTTCTGTGGCAAAATATGCCCGGAGGACAGCCCAAGCTTGTTTTACTGTTTGGTGTTGTCCAAACCTGTCTAGTTAAAGGCATCCTTCCCTGACCCTTAAAGTGAGCTCTTCTGGCATGAACTCACCCAATCTATGATGGACTCACATGCACAGACCTGGGTCTTGTAAGTGAAATTCAGAGTTGGAGGAGACTGGTCCAAAGAATCATCTCTCTGGATTTCTAAAATTCTGTGGTTTCCATGTGAGATTTAACTGTAGACACTTTATCAGATGACATATGCCTGGAAGGGGCATATTAAATTCTATGTATGGTCCAGCCAACAAATTGTCTTTAGCTGGAGGCACATCTTATTTTGTTGCCTATTGTTGGTGCTTATCTTAAAATGTTAGACCTGACAGCCATCTCTTGGCTTACCAAAGGCTCTTTCTCTGAGCATGCAACCTAATTTCTGTGGATACCAACACCCCAGCTCACAGAAGGGAAGGTGACTTCTTTCTTCTTTCATCCAGAGTAGTCTGCAGTCTTAGAAAAGTGTTGTGAATATACAGCTAAACACATGAGAAGAGGCACACTCAAACATCAAGAAAGTTAAATAAATAGGCAAAACTGGATTCTAAGTTTTTGCAGCTGAAAGATGTAGAACAGCTATTAGACAACAAAGTTTGCCTTGGCTATATTAGTTATTATGTGCATTTTTCATTGAGGTTTTGCAGAAATAGCTCACTGGCTTGAGCAGATACTAGGATGTGAAGGGCTGATAATGATGCAGCAAAGATCTGGGGATATTTTACATTTCCCAGGGAGAAGGGGGAGGGAGAGGACCTGTTCACGCATTGGCTGTAACCAATCAAATTTTGCATGATGCCAAAAAATTAAACACAGTAAAGCCAGACCCTGTTAGCAACGAGTTGATTGCTTTAAATAAGGGAGATTTCCTGAATGTTTAAATTGGAACTTCTACTATGATTAAAGAAAAGAGAAGTACCAGGATGCTTCCTAACCACTTAGTTCCTAAAATTCTTGTGGGGTCTGGAGATGACAAATTCAATTCTGATGTGCTGTGTTTTACACTCTGCAGGCTGTACTAAAAGGTAAAACTAATCAAGCTTGGGTTTCCCATGGGCTGTGCTTTAAGATGTTTTCTTATTTAAAGTCATGGAAGTATGTTAAAACCCACGTAGACTGGGTGAAGTTTATACAAGGCAAAATATAATTGACCATGCTTTTTCAGAGTGTGTATATTTCCACTTTTCATTATTTTTTTGTTTGTTTAATCCTTCATCCTGCTTAAATCTATATTCCAACCATATTTTCAGATGGAAGATGGGGAAGAACAGCTTATAGTTCTCTCAAGATGCTACTTAAGACTATTTTTGTAGTGAATTGAGTTTCTTTTATAAGATTTTAAATGCAGTCGGAGAGAGAATAGTGTATTTAACTGTGAATTTCTAATTACAGGGGACAAAATATTCATTCTGCTCATACTCTTTTTAGAAAAAATCCAGAATTTTGTCCCCAACCCTGTATATTAAGAAAAGTTTAAGTCCTCCTACACCAATCCTTCCTCACTTTTTCAAGCTCTGCAGAAGGAATAGTCAGCTGGAATGTAGCTAATTAATCATCATATGTACTGAACTCACTCTCTACATAGCAGGAAAATTATTGAAATGGGTCTTTTCACCAGATCTGGGTGCATCAGAAACTACTTCTGTACTGATTATGAATGTAGTCCTCAAACATATTTTTGAAATGAATTTTTCAGTTTTCTAACTGAAAATTATGTTTCCCATTGTGAATAAATGAAGCACTATTTCTGTGCAACCACATATTTCACCATATGAAATGATCTCATCATGATTTCTGCATCCCACCAGAAGAAATATTCATCTTTAAATCTTCTGTGTCTCAGAAGTTTTAAGGCTGGTTTGAATTGCTATATTGTTTACATTTCCAAAGTTTAGCACTTGTCATTATGCTGATTAACTGTGGAGATATTCTCTTCTGTTCATAATTAAAATCTGTCCGTGCAACATCTCTGGTTTGGTTTCCAAGTCTAGGTTCGAGAGAAAGAAAGCAGAAATGTATTTTAAAGATTTATTATACCGTAACTTCTGTAGTGGACATTTACCTAATGAATGACAGATAGATGATGAGTATTATTTAACCACCTGTGTCATCATTTTGCATTTTGCTTAAAAGCTTAAAGTATGTTCATAACAAATTGAAAATACAGACATAGAAAATTCATGTTTAGACAGCGTTTCAGACTCTGTTTCAGCATACATTGGCTTTGGAAGTCCCACAGGCATCCCTACTGCTATTCGTAGATACCTACATGGAAACTAGAAAAGTATTTTAAAGGCAGAAAACGCTAATCTAAATGCAATGTTTTTCTGAAATGCGTTTTTTAAATGCAATGGTTTGAGCACAAGTACACATGCAGTTGGGGTCTAGGTTTATATTTTCTCATTCCTGTCAACTTTCACTGAGTGATGTTGCAATTTCAGAGAAACTGTGCCATTATTATTGCAGCCTCCATGTTGATTTTAAATAACATTTTCCATATACAAGGTTGTTTTGATTGGTATACCCTAAAGAGCACCTGTTGACAAGTGAGCATTGGAAACCCTTTAAATTACACTCCAATTAGTCCATATGGCAAGTGACAGTGGGGTGCTGCTGGGAGCTCCTCCCTCATGGGTCTGCCTTACACAGCCAAGTGCAGGAGCTGGGGTCACACAGCTTGATGGTCTTTATGTATGGATGCTTTTGAGATTAGGATGTCAGCCTTAATCCCATGTAATCAGATTGTGCTCCTGTGGAAGCAAATGATGAAAACCTCTTCTGTCCAAAACAAACAGATGCAGCAAATGGGTTTAAGACTCTTTCATGTGAGTTCTGCATGCTCACAAGTAAATTTAATGTTTCATAACCCACTAAAAACAGCCATTGGTATCTATGGTGAAATGTAAACTGGTATTGAAGAGCAGATGAAAGAGGAAAGGCTGAAGCCTACTGTGCTCTGTGGCCTGGACATGATGGTGAGAAGACACCAGTGAAGTGCCTGGCTAGAAATCCCCTTGTGCCTCCTGTGCATGGCCAGGTGAGAGCCCAGCAGACCTTTTCACCCAGCAACAGCAGAGATGTTGATGGAGGTCTGTGTGAAGGAGCCTTCCTGCAGCCATGCATACCTAGGGTACCTGCATTGCCAGCAGCAGCAAGCTGGGCTTGCAGGGGCAGCCCCAGCCCCTGAGGCTGGCACTGCCCCTGCTGGACTCTCCCAACATCCTGGTGAGCCCCAGCGAGCTAAGAAAGCCCGGTGTGCCTCCACGGACCCATTGCGGCTGTACCTCTGGAGCTATCCCAGGCAAGCGGGGAAGCAGGAGCTGCAGCCGCAGCTGCACACAATTACTGCCTCCACCCAGACTAAACAAAGGGCAGCCGAGCAGCCAGATCCCAGAGATAGAGGCTGGAGAGACTTTTATCCCTTCAGCCTGGACCACTCACTCAGGAGGGTGCTGTGCACGGCCGAGTGTGCGAAGCCGGCGAGTCTTGGATAATTGTGAATGACAGGGAAAGGCAAGGAAAGGGGAAAGAGCAAGTTTAGCTTTGTAAAGGCATAAAAGCATCTCTCCCTTGTGCAGCATTGTTTTATTCCCCGCTCAGAGGAAGGTCTGACTCTACCCACATGGATTTTAGGCACTCCTTTTGGGGAGAAGAAAGAAGTTTCTGTGCTCTTTGAAGCCTGTGTATGCTGGTCAGACAGGAAGCCAGAGCTTCTGTCAGTCAACAGCACATGCAAAATTTATCAAGTATATTACTTGACAGAGGTTACGCTGTCATTACTAGCTAACAGGGCTCTGCCAGAGAATTTTTTTTATGGAAGCATGTGCTGTCAAAGGCAAAGTGTCCATTGATTGATTGCCACAGCTGACCTAAACATACAGGGATCACTGTGTAATAACCCCTTTATCATATATAAACTGCCAAATGCTAAGTTCAATAACTCTAATGGTCTCACTTAAAGTCCCAAAGAGAGGCAAATTCAAAGGAGCAGAGGAAAATGCCATCCTTTCTGCACCCAGTGCAGCAAGGCTGCCACTCAGGATGGAGAGGTGGGACTGTGGAGTAGGAACACCAAACCCTGCTGCATGCAGTGGGCTCAAGGGAAAACACCATCCAGTCCATGAGCTCAGCTTTACACACCAAAAAATGTACTTATTAAGTATTGCTCAGATCTATATTTTCTACTAAACAGCATGCTATGGTTATCACAGAAATACTGTGCAACAGTCAAGTTTGGTACCATCCTAGGCCTGAAAACTGCTTAAACTTTCTCAGAGAATGGTAGGCCACTTCTTGAAGGAGTTTTCTGGCTCCTTATTAAAGCTCCTTAGAAAAACCCAAATGAAACAACAAAAAGAAATCACTAAACCAAACTACTATCAACAAAACACAATCCTCCCAACCACCAAAACAATAACAACCAAACAAAACAAAAAGCCACACCAAGCCCCCAGAAATAAAGTAGGATTTACAAAAGAGGGAAAAATAAGCTTTCTGAAACTATAGACTACACTCTAAGATCTCTATCAGCTGTTTAAATGTATCATTGCAATTGCTTTCAGAGATAGAAACATAGGTAGTGAAAACAAGGCAAGAATATTCCTTGTGTGGAGGTTTTCTTAGGGAAGGCAGAAAAGGTCTGAGTGAGGGAAGGGAACTGAAGATGGTGTTTGCATTGTGGGCTATTACAACACTAAGAGTTTGGGAAATGCAAGGTTTGGGGGGGAGGCTGAACTTTTATCTGTTGCTGCTCTCAAAAATAGAAATCACAGTTTTTCTTTAAATGCTACTATGAGTTCTCCCTTCAGTTATGTCACAGCTGTTAAAATATTCTGCCTAGCTGTAAATGCAGCAGCTATTTAGACAGAGATCATTGGTAATGGTAATTTCAAGAGCCAGGAGCCAAGCCCTTGTCCCCCTGTTGTCAATGACATAGCTTACTATAATAAACACATGGCACTGGACTGAGAGTCGTTTCTGATGGGGAGGTGGTCTTGTGGGTTCTTCTGTCACAGTGTGTCCTGGAAGACTATGATAGGAGTGCAGCTGGGGATACACAAGGAGGTTCTACATGAGGAAGAAGCCCTGTGAACAATTTCAGACAGAAACCACTTGGCACTGGGATTAGGTTTATGCTATTACTTTTTTTTTACTTTTTTTTTTTTTTTTTTTTTTTTTTTTTTTTGGTTAAGCAGTCCAACTTTGGTTCTGCTCAAGCAAAGTATTTGTGTAAACTGAAACAAATAGTCCTTGCCCCTCTCAATATGGTGATCAAACTCACCATATTGCAAATGATCTTCTGAAAATCAAATTAAAAGGAAACAACAACAGCTCAATGTTATTAATAAGTATTTTATAATAACCAAAAAACCCAGCAGAAAATATCCAGGACAGATGCCCTCTGGATGCTGCACCTGTTGCTCTCTTGCCTGTTTAAGGGCAGTGCAGAGTAAGCGCAGCTGTGAGCAGAGCCAAGGAGGGGAGCAGTGTGCACTCTAGGGATACTCTAGCTTTGAGTGAGCTGAAACTGAAATCGGCAGGGCACTTTACTTCAGAGCCACCCTTACACCTGTATAATGCAAGCAGAGAACATCCCAGCTCTGCAGGAGAACCCTTACGGGAATGATGTACTACAGTGGGACTTGTAGGCCATGAATGAGGTGCCTTGGAAAACCAAGGCAATCTTTCCAGCAGGGTCAGGCATGCAGAAATGTCACAGCTGTAAATCTGGGTTAACGTCACCTGGGCAAAATGTCCAATGAACTGGAAAGCATTCACTCCTTCTGGCTGAAGCCATATACAAATAGATTTCCATGAAAGTGGTTTCCTAGAGTTTCAAGCTGAAAACAAAATTTAGTCAATTCATTCAGGTAAGAATTTTTTTAGCTTGTGAGATTCATTTAAACCTGAAGTGAAATGAGGTAGTCAGTGAAAACTACAGAGGCAGTTTTCCCAAACCCATCCTAGTCAGCCAATAACCCATCAACTCACCAGGCTGTCCTGATTCTCAGTACCAAGAGGAGATATTACCCACTTTACCCTGTCTTGTGGATAATCTCTCTGCCATTTTTTGGTAGTCACAAAAGATGGATTCAAATATCTAGGGTCTCTTCTAAAAGTCTAGACCTAGATCTAGCTACAGAGATCTGCCAGATTTTACCAGAGTCTCATGCCATTAACTGGCAATCCCAACTCTCTCACATGAAGAGTTCAAAGTACAAACCAGCAAAACACTTTACTAAAGGATACAGTGACAAATAATCAGTAACTCAACGATCAGGGGAACATAGTACAAATAATAAGTCTCTCATAGAGCACGGACTTCAGCTGCAGTGAATCACAGCCACTACAATGCAATAACATTAATTTACAGTATTTGTATGAGGAAATGCTTCAGTGGGACCTGGATTAATGCGCCCTGTGAAAATGCTGGAGGGCATTATTCCATATGACAGTAAGAAAAATACAGTCCTCTTGGTCAGATCTATGGGGTTTTTTTATGTGCTTTCCATGCCCCACATCCTCTTTTAAGTGCAGCACTTAGGATACTTCACCATACATGCCTGTTTGTTTTTATTCACCAGTTCCTTACAGGATGGTTTCTCTTACAGCCTTAAAAGAAGAGCTCAAGTTGAAATCAGTTCCCTTCTCAACAAAGTCAGCAATTTCATTCCTGCTGGAAGTGTCTTACAGTACCTGAAAGGTTGGGCAAGAGTGGCCTGTGATAACCAGCTCACCTGTCACCTTTCTTAAAAATAGCTATTGAGTCAGCCTTTCTTATGACTTCCCACTGGTGCTCAGTAACATTGTAAATAAACAGTGAGTGATTCTCATGGTGCCCTGCAAATTCTGGCAATGTCCACAGAGAATCCCATCTATCCAGTCATAGTGATTGATGTTCTCCATCTCATCTTTTATATTCAAACAACAAATTATTAAGAGGCTGTAGTCCTACATGCATGCATGGTCCCAGTTCCTTCATGGGGGTGTTACCCACAAATAACATGTATGGGGCACTCCTGACTTGGGTACTTGCCCAAAATTCCACAGGGAAGCAGATGAATGTATTATACAGCATGACTGAGATATGATATGGACCTGTTCTAAGTGACTCAACCTATCACTTTCTTCCCCTCTCATGCCCCTTTTTGTAAGAGTTGCACTTTAAAAATATTCAGCCTCTTGTGATCATCCTCTTAAATCTGGAAAAGAGACAATGAAGACCTTCCCATGTGGCTTTTGCCGCTGGGTCCTTCATTGCATTCAGGAACATCTCAGCCCCAGTGGTGTCAAATGCTGATGAGAGGAGTCAGAAACCAGGCATAAGCAGCCTTCCAGGTGTGGGAAGAGAGGCCCAGTGGGAAAGGAAGCATAACGCACACTTGGAGAAGAGTCAGCCACTCTGAGTCAGTGAGCAGCCAGGGGAAACAAAATGATGGAGGAGGCCTACATTTGGAAGAAGAATGATGTTTCAGGATCCAAAGTGCTGTGCATCAACATCATCACCATAAAGCAAAAGGCAGAAGGGAGGCCATGGAGAACTAATAAACAGACGAAAAGCTGGCTCACAGAGGTACCTGGCTCCGCTGCAGGTATTATAGTCAATTTGCACATCTCTCTGAAGAGAGTTTTCAAAAACATCTTTTTGAGAGGTGAGCTTGCCAAAAATAACATTTTAGTAGAAGCACAGCTTGTCAAAACCAGCATTTCAGCTAGGGCAAGTGCTCAGTGTGCAAATAATGTTTTTGCAGGAGCAAAGCTTCCCATATTGGAAGGTAGAAGCTGTTAGTAAACCATTTTCACTAAATCCATACCTCCCCCCTTTTTTTTTGATAAAACGTTATTTTCATCCATCCTGTTCCCCTAAAAAACTATTATTTCTGGAAAGTTCCTACCCTTCATACAACACTATTTTCCTCAAGCAAAACTCCACATAAAACTCCACTTTCAGCAAGCTTTTCTCCTTAAATTGCCGTGGTCCTCATGCCTGATAAAAAGGCATTTTCTGTTAAGGCTCCAATTCTGATAAAATGTTACTTTTTCCAAACCTCTGCTCCTGATAAAACATTCATTTTGCCAAGACTGGCTCCTGAGAAAATGTTATGTTTGGCAAGGGCTGTTCCTGATAAAACATTTATTTTTGCCAAACCTCCACTTCTATTAATTTTTTTCCCCTCAAAATTATTATTATTTCCCCTAAAGCCTCCTTAATGTAAGATATTGGATATGACACAGTGGGTGACAGAGTATCAGTTGCCAACAAGTCTTTTATCCACAGCTATGATCATTACCAGTGAACCCTCTGGAACGCTGATGTTGAATGCCTCTTTTACAGTGTGGAGCCCTTGGAAGGAACAATGAAAAAGATATTTGCACCCTTGTGCTGAAAACAGGTTTAGTTATCATATTAGCTCCTCATATAAGGCAGACCTGGCCTTATTTGAAAATTAATCAAATCAGACTCACCAGCAGGTCAAAGGCAAAACACTTAGGAGGATGTTCAGGATTTTCCAGTTCTATAACAAGGAATGTTCCAGTGGGGTTAAATGAGGTTGTAGACAGGGAACCAGATCACTGCTTGCTCACAGCAAACCTTTAGACTGCCAGCAGTTTTGTGGCTATTCCATCTCTTTCTGCCCAAATTCACATTGGTATCTGCCACAATGCACCCCTAATTTCTCAAAAATAGTTCTTGCATGAGCACATGCACAAATCTGTTCCTGCCATTGTGAGCTGATGTGGAGAGGGGTGACAGCAGCAAAGGGCAGAGGCAGCAGGTTTGCAGAATACAAGAGAACAGGGGTAACATATTCTGAAACACACCAGCCCTTTGTGTTATCACATGTTCCTCTGCCTGGCAGTGCTCAAACTGCATCCGAAGCATTTGTCTACTTCCATGTCAACTGTCATTCAAGAGCTAGAAACAAACCATCTGGTATTTTTTCAGATGTTTGCAGTGGATCACATGTGTGATCAGTTAATTGTGGCACAGAATGTGTGAGGAGAGGGTGAGGACCTGAGACAGTCTAGCCTGGAGAAGGGTCAGGTCTCTAAATGCTGCCTGGAGTTACCCAAAGGGCAGTACAGAGATGGGTCCAGACTGTTCCCAGAAAGAGCACCACTGCAAGGTTAATAGGCAATGGGCACAAGCTGCAGCAAGGCATATTAGATGAAAGCAAGAGTAAATATCACCATGAGGGTGTCCAGGCACTGGGACAGGTGCCCAGAGAGGCTGTGGAGCCTGTTTTTGGAAATACTCAGAACAGGGCTGGACACAACCCTGAGCAGGACACAGTTCTTCTTTTAGAAGGCAGTTAGACCATATTAGCAGAGGTCCCTTTTGACCTAAATATATGATTTTCAGCATGTAGAAATTTATGTGTTCAAGCTGGAACCCAGACAACTGAGAGCATTTTCTTCACAGTGAATGAAAACTTTACGCTGAGTTGAATGTTAAACTGTAGCTGGTATATTTTGTTTATTCTTACTAGTTAATGTTAATATTCTTCAATGTATTAGCCTCCTGAAGATTAGATGGAAGACAGTAATTCTCTCATGAATAATAATGGTATATGGCATGAAGCATTAAAATTAGCAATTTTGATTAAATATCTTATTTATGAATCTTCAAAGACATGATTGAGAATTAGAGACATAAAAAATCAGTGCAGTCTCACATGGCAAAAGTTGAAGAAAGACTTGCATGGAAGCTATGGAAGAATGTGGGCAGAGGCAGTCAAAATAGGAGTAACACCCTTTCCAGCAGCAAAACACACTTTGATCATTTTAAGCCAATTGAGAAACTGCATTTTTGGGAAGTGCCCACTGGTTTTGGGCTGAAGTTTCAGTAGCAATACTAGCTACTCTTTCTTCCCTCTGTACCTGTGCTTCTGAGCCAAAGAACTGTTCTGGGTGGGGCTTTTTTTTTTTTGGCTTGTGATATATAAATTCATTCACCTCAGTGCTTGTACTGTGAGAGCTGATTTGGGGTGAGGCTGGCAAGCCACAAATATTGCATTCACTTTCTGGTCTGTCCTTGCAGTTCCTCTTCCCAGGTTTAGGGGTACCCAAGACCTAGAGCCAGTGATGGGCAATTGTGTGACAATGACTTTTTGCCTCAGAGCCTAATTTAGGCACTAAAAATGCAAGGCTGCAGATGGGAGTGTCATCTGCAGTGCTGAACCCAGACAGCCCATCTTTCACAAAGAGCAGAGCACTGGGGAGAATGCTGCATACTGGAGTGCCTTTGAATTGTAACCCTCTGCATCAGAAAAGTCTGGTCTATATTCTGGAAAACAAAGCTGAAGAGTAGCATATGAGCAAGCACTCATGGACTGATCTCATCTCAGTTTGCCAACCACTGGGCTCAATACCTGGCTAGTCACAGTCATAATGAGCATGTGACAGAGAGCTGGCTCAATGTATTTCACTGCTCCCTTGCTCAGCAGCGAGAGAAGGAACCCTTTTCTTTAGTTAGCTTTACATTTGTAAATAAAAAGTTAAAATCAAAGGCTTTTCTTATTATAAAATATATGAAATAATTAATGAGCCCTCTCTTGCTTTCTTGTACTCTCATATTAACAAAGTGACAGTGGAAAAGATATAGTGACGTGCAAATCTTTGAATTGTTGAGCTGCCAAACATGAGAGTACTACCTATGTTTTGTAGTACTGGGAGACTGGAAGATCAGCATTGATCCTTTCCCTCTCTCCATACCTCAGCAGATGCAGATGTGTTCTGAAAATTGAGCAAACCCCCGCCTTTTTAAGAACTTCTCCAGAGTTCAACATTAATCTCTCACTTCAGATTAGCAAATGTTATGGGAGCATTTTCTTGACAAGAGGCAAAAAAAATTAAAATGTTTTCCAGGTTATGTCACTGATAAACCTTAGATCCATTACAGAGAGAAATTTTAACAAGTCAATAATAATGATGGACTGCAATCTAACAGTTCTGTTGTTGCAATGAATTTTGTGAACGAAGAATAAGATTCAAATGCAGTTGCTGATTTGAAATGCTGCATGCTGCAATGGTAAAATTTGGGTAGCAAGGTAATGCTCTGAATATACCCCAAACCAATGTCCCCTTCTGAAAAGGTCAGCCATGAATTTTACTGCACTGACATTTAAGTTAAGGTCATGCTGACCTTAGAGAAAGTTGCCTCTTGCATCCTATTCATATTGGGCTTTTAGGGGAGTCACTTTACTCATATTAGTCTTTTGTAAATATTTCTAGTTTTCCTTTTGTAAGACCTGACCTCTGGATAGGCAGCTTCTTGATATGGTCTTGCAACATTTCCAAAATATAAGCATGTGCTTAAAGCATTTTTCAGGTTCTTCAAATATCATTTTTTTTTCAATGTCACACTTCCACACAAAACAAAACTGTTGAAATAAAGGGTAGTTTATTTAGCTGTTCAGGATTTGTTCTCCCAAATGTGAGGCATGTGAATCAATAGGATGTGTTTTGCTGTACCTCCACAAGTATTTCCATATATCACAGCAATGTAAAAAATGTAAACCCACTGACAGCCTATTCCACTGATTTTTTTCAATACTTACAACCTCTCTGTCTTCTGGGTTCAGCCTTGGGAATAGCCTTTCGCTATCTAACAGTAGGAGTTAGAGTTTCCCCGAAATCTCTTTATGACTCATGTTGTTAGTCTATTTTAAGAAAGCCCTCCCATTTCCAAAATTCAGTCACTTCTAATATCCTCTGCCCTGTTCACCTGCCACTCCTGGCTGCTCTTCAGCAGCTAATCTGCACACCACATAAGCATTTAGAATTTGCAGTTAAACTAGGAATAAGATATCAGTACTTGGCATAGTTGATGACCTTTCTGATAATGACATAAACAGATTAAGAGGTATTTTTTTAAAAAGAAGACCTCCCCCACCCCAAAACACAACAAGACTTTGCTTGTCGGAGTCATGCATCAGGTCCTGACTCATTTGCTATTCTAAATGACTGACACAATTATCTTATGCTTAAAATATTAGTGCTGTAAACAAAGCCATTAATGCTTATGTGGTTTTCTATGAAGGCTTTACTAAGAGATTTCATTTTTCTATCAATCCTTGTAGTAGACACATGTCTAGAGGCCCAATCTCTGTCTAGACATTGCCCCCTTAATATCATACACATAAAGTCTGTATTGCATTTCTCCACAATAATCTATCTAGTCCACAAACAACATGGCATGAGTAAGAAGATATGAAATATCTAGCTCCACACCTCAGGCCAAGACTTTTCAATTTCACACAAAGATAAATAAAAGGAGGTTAATGTTAAAAACTACTAGACAGAATGAGACTCCATTGATATTCTCTGTAGTAAATAACCAGAGATCAGGAGTAATGTTGGAAGTGTTTTTGAACTGTGTAGGCTGTGAATTCTCCACGATATGAAACCAGTTGCCAAGTCATTTCTCTTGCTGGGAGGAAATGAAACATTGAAACAGAAAACAACTTTCTGTCACCTCTCCTGCCTTTTGATGAAGGGAGCAGGTAAAAAGAGTTTTTACTGATACTGGCTGACTGGTGCTATTTAAAAGTTAAAATCATGGTTTACTTTCCTTTGGAAAGCTGGGGGGAAAAAAACTCTATCTCTGGACATGCAAGGATTGAACAGAAGGCAACTGGTGCCTGGAGCCATGAGGCAGAAACATCAGTGCAGATGCTCAGCCTTAGCCACTGACTCAAACTATCTTGCCAGCAGCATAGCTGGCTGCCTCCTTGTCCTCAGGTCAGCTTGGCTCCAGGCTTCCTAGAGCATGAATTTCCATGATTTACAAGCTGTGGGGTTAGGAAAGACTATATGGTTGTATGGGTTGACAGCACTGTATTTCAACTGCTCCCTGCAACTGTTAATTACAGTGAAAATTGAAGCATTGGAAAGGGCTTCCAGAATACAAGGAAGATGCTTGCAGAAAATATATCTTAACAATATCAAAAATACATCCCCAAACAGAAATGAATATTAGGTTGCTTTAGGAAATTCTGAGTTCCATTACTTAATGCTCCTTATATTTTGCAGTGTACCACTGCAAAAGAGAGGAGGTAATCATTTTATTTTTAGTTGGTGGTAGCCATTAAAACCAGTCCTAGACTAGAAAGGAAGAAAACAAGGTTCTGTCCAACAGGAAAAATTTCCAATGACTGCAATAAAGTGAAGATACTGATAATGTGTATTAATATTTTTTTATTGCAACAGTACTTTGGCTGGAGAAAGAGAGCCATGATATCTATGGTAAGATAACAGTTGTGTTCCACTCTGAATCTTGAACCCATTTAACTTATGTCATAAGAACAGGTAGAGAGAGCAGTCTGTATGGCAGCAGAAGACACATACACGCTGTAAAGTATTTTATCATAAAACACAGACCAGGGAAGTCCACTGTTGCCCTGAAGCTATAAATTCTGTTCAGCAGACATGCTATCTGAGAATTATTTTGAAAACTAACTTTGGTAAAAACTCTCAATGGTTGGCTAAAAGTCTGGTCAACCTAAAGAAATAGAAATCATGGGGACTTTGCTCTTACTAGAAGTGCTGAGGTAAACCTCCGCATAGCGAGAAGCCTCTCAGACATGATTGACTGGAATCTCTACTGGTAAATATTAATAAAACTTTGCATGTTAGCACTGAGACATTCACACACAGCACAGGAGAGCTGTGAGTAGATCTAGAAAAATGATGGGAAAAGAGAGGGAAGAGTATTTTCTGAGGAGCAGGGTGCTGGCAGGTCATCCAATGTTGTCAAGGAGAAGGGGTTCCCTTTCTTGACATCCTCTCTCATTATGCTGAGACTGGATCTCAGCATAAATCTGGAGATGATTAAAAAACCCCATTTCTTAATATTATTTCCTTTTTGTTTTTCTTCCTTTCTTTGGAAGTTCTTTCACCTGCACTATCTTTTATTGAAATTTGAGTTGCATGGTGGCTTGTCTGCTCCTTCTCATTCTGCCACTCATCTGAACTTTTTAAAACAGCCTTGTTTACCACTAAACCTCCCTGGGCAATGTGAGGAAGGTGTTTGTAGCCTTCAAAAAGTCCTTTATTCATGTTGCACCTGCAAAAGTCACAAAAGGAAGTAATGAGCAATTTGTTCACATGAATTTCTACAAAAATGCCATCCATCAGTGTGCTTCTAAGAAAGCAGACTTTTCTAACAGCTTTAATTGCACAGCATAAAGAATTTACTGCAGAGAAAAAGGGACTCTCAGAAGGTTGCTTTTTCACCACAGAGTATTCAAGTTCTTCTGAAGACCGCATATAGCTTACTAGAAAGCTTAGAAATACTTTATTATTTTCTTTTCAGAAGTGTAAAAAAATATTCTAAAGTACATATATGGACTGAACACAGATTTACTGCCACTGGCTCTTTGTAAGGCAGCCGGAATGAGGCTGCTCATGTACATAAATGAGTCCAGCTGGTACATTTACTGGCAGCTTTATAAGAACACCTCCAGAACTGCTGAATGCTTGTGAAAGGTAGGGTATCAAACAAACTAGACTGGACATGTGGGCCAGTTGATGGGCAAGGCACTATAAACCTATCCATAACTAGTGCAGCTGTGACTATAAAACTTTTCAGAAAACCCCCCAAAAATCAGACACACAAACATTTAATGAATTTCAAATGAAAAACCTGGAATGCTTAGAGGGATTATGTAATGATTTTTGGGGAGTCCATTATAGGTCACACTTAAAACAAGGAGTGAGGTTTAGAAGTCAATATATTTTGTTGCTTCCTTTAATCAGGCTCAATTAAAATTTCCCAGCAACAATTAACTTTCTATTTTTAAAATCACATTTCAGGGTGCAGCCTGGTATTAATATCCAGCAAAACAAGGGGACCTCTTTAATATTGCTGCCAAGAGAGTGGTAGCATTGTGGTTCAAAGGCAAGCTTTACGTATTTGCGTTAAACAGAGAAAGCAAAGCCATTTTCCTCATGTGTAATAAAAGCCTGTCTGAAATTTATTCTTCCTCTAGCAGTGAAGTGCCTACATCTGGTCACTGCAGTGCCCCTCAATGAAAGTTTATGTCCTCAGGATCAATTGTTTAATTTATTTACTTTATTCTTACCCCAAGTGTCAGCCATTGGTAGTCAAACCCTGAGGACTGATTGCAGTATGTTATCATCTGCACCTCTCTTTACAGGAACAGGCAAATGGGAACTCATTGTTTTATACACACAGCAAGGTATTTGTAGAGATGCTTGTTGTGAGTGCACAGTAGTAGTTCTCTGAAAGAACCAAGTAAAATTTATGAACCTGGCCTAAGACATATCTGACCATAGACCTCAGATTGGTTCAAAGATAGTGAGCAAAATGGGAAATACTTCCCATCAAAGCTCCAGAGAAAACATTTCAGTATAGTAGCAGTGGACAATGCAGGACTTTGTAGCAGTATGTGCACACAAGATTTATTTCTAGCACAGTTCTTGGGCAATGGCTCTGAAGAATATCACAGTGATTACAACCTGCACAGCATCCTTGCTTAGCTTCACACGCCTTTAGCATGGAGAATTTTCCCATTCCCTTTTGCTCCAAACACCCCAGTCAGGCCCCATATGTAGGGGCAGCTCAGGGGCCATCATGTCCCTGATCATGAGATCCAGTCCTCCATACCTGGCCCGCGCCATGAAAGCCCTGGTTGCGCAGCCAGATACAAGCTGTGTTTGTAGCTCCTGGGGAAGCTGCCAGAGCCCATGTTTCTGAGCAACTCATAGCCTCAGTCTCCACAGAGTTTGGAAGCTACTTTTCCCTTCACAGTTCCTGAAGTAGTACTGCTGAGACAAATGAAATTACTCTGGGGACTGTCAGTTAGGTAAAAATGTTCTGCAAATGGAATCTGGCTAGAGCAGACAGGCCGAGCCTCTATAATAAAAGGGATATAAACACTGTTTTGGAGGATCTTTCTGACTGTCTTACCTTATGGGAAATGGCTGTATTTCATTCTGATCTGAAATGCTCTCTCAGTACAGCCTCAGGCACATCTGTGTGGAGAAGGAAGACAGAGCATATCCTCTAGCAGCGTGCTGGTGTTCAGGCACCATGCAGAGCATCTTCTCCATGCACAGTTCACCTGCTCACACCTATTACAAGCCAGACAATTTTCACACAATAAAGTTGTTCAGAGACAAAAATTTTGAGACTATCAAATCATATTAAGAATATCTTCTTCAGCAAGAATGAAGTGCTCACTTTTTATTACATTGACATGTTACAGTCATCAGCTTTCTAACCAGGATAGTAAAGACAGGGGAGTAAAAATAGCTGAGAGGGCTGAAGTTTCCCTGTTCTACACAGATTCAGTGGAATGAGTGAAATATAAAATAGTTGTCAGTTTGTTTTCTAAATGAACCCATTGATAAACTACTCCTTGAAGTATGGCCATAGACCAATTGATCCCATGCTTCAGCTTCTCAACCACTCAGCTATGATCCACAAGGCTTCTTCTGTAACAAGCAAGTGCTGAGAAAACACACAAACTTCAAAAGCAACTCCTATTTGCCTGGACTTTTTAACCCTAATTTTATTCTATTTCTGACAGTTAGAAATAGAATATTTTTATTATTCTCCTATTCTTGTTGTATTGTTCTGCTGGATCAGCAGCAGAACAATACAATGCAACTCTGAGGGTGCTATGTTTATTTATGCTGGCTGTGGGGCTGGCCTCAAAGCATACAAATGCCAAAAGATTTGACTCAGTAATAAATATTGCTGCTAAGATCATTCCCTTTCCTTGGGGTTTTTTACTCTGGCAGAAGCAAAAGAAAGGGAGAAAAGTGCATTGTTTACCTCAAACTACAGGCCAAATTCCAAATTTTTATTTCCTGCTGCTAAAGCATACATTGTGAGGAAAGAACAGTTTCACATAGGCTTGAAAAGGCTATGTCCAGCAGAACCCCTTCTCAGGCACTGTCAGAGTCAGACCATGTTAATTATCTCCCTTTAGCATTTTGAGTTTGGATTACAATTTCTTCTGCTTCAGCTAACAGGCCATCTTAAAGAATTGGTAGTGATAATCTTTCCTTTTTTGGATGAAGTCCACAATGGTGGAAACAGGGCCAGTCTCTCATCTCACGTAGTCCCCGTCTAATTCACCCTCAATGCAGACATCTCTTTATTTGCTCTCAAAACCGGGAGCCAAAAGCTGTGACTTGTCTTAAACACAAGACATGTTTGTTGGGAACTGCAAACCATCTGGACAGTTTTAAAGATTATGCATAAACTAGATGATGTGGCTTCAGATGAATTTGCATAATATCCTGCTTATTTGCCCGGGTAACTTACCAACTTCCAAATAGCTGCTTGTGATTTTTATTTTGATAATTTCTTCCATCAATGACTTTGTTTCATCCTGTCAAACTTTTAGTCAAACAGACAAACTGATACAAAAGTCTTCTGACTCCTGGACAATTGGTGACTCAGGATGAACTCTTTGATTTCTTTGATCAACATGAGAATTAAAATGTTCTAATGTAATTGCAAAACGCTGTGAAACCAGTGCACAGTGCATCTGCCTCCCTCCTTCCTGCTGTCCTTTCACCACCTTAGATGATTAATATGAAACACTGCTGCTGGGGTTGACACAAGCTATAATAAGAATAGTAGTATTATTCTGAAAGATATCTACTGCATCACTCAGTATCTTTGTTAACATTTGCTCTCTAGGTTTGTTGTCCTTGATAAAAATTTACCCACTCTAATCTGCCATCATCATATTTAATTGTGGGTGCAGAAAGGCATTCAGTCTGCACCCTTGCTGATTGGTCACTTACAGATGCAGGGATACAATAATGATACTGGAGTGTGGGCAACAGGAGCTGCAGGGTGAAGAACTAACAGTGCTGTGCAGAAATGTTTCCTAAAGAACAATGCTCAGATGCTAAGTAGATCCATGTGGATCAGGGCCAAACTTCAAACAAATCTGGTTATGTATTGTGGAGTCTGATAGGACTGTCATTGGCCTCTGCATCTGACACCATTTCTGTGAAACCAAACACTTTAAGGAGAGTTTTTTCTCTATTTCTCCATTACTGGCACCAGAATACCCCTATGGCACACTGTAGCATTTTTTTCTTCAAGTGAAATTTTAGAGGTCACTATGCTGGCCGACCTCAGACACCAGTCCAAGAATCTGTCCTGAGATATCTTTCCAAATTATAACCTGGCTGCATTTGTTTTGCACAGACAAAAATTTAGGTGCACATCTATTTGCATCGTCCTGTAACAAGAGTAACTTGCTTGAGACTGACATTGCTTGTGTTGGTACAGTAAATATCTCAGCAAAATGACATTGCAAGCCACACTACTACAATGTGGTTTGCTAGTCCAGCAGTGTGTTTTTCTAACTCTGTGATTTATGTCAGGCTGTATCAATCAAGGATTGTAAATGCATAAATCTAATTGGTTTTGTGATTTGTTTTTGGAGAGTGCACTGAATACTAGCTGCAATAACACATTCCAGGCTACACATTTCCAGAGGATTACTGAACTTATTACTCTTCTTGGGTGGTTAAAGTCAGTCAGTCACACAAATACCTTTATAACACTGCATATACAGGGCCATATTTTTATGGTATAGTATATGGAAGAGATAATTTCAACGGATAGCAGCCTCCCACCACTTCATAAATGCTGAGGCAAAATCAGGACTTTATTGAAAAAGGAAATTGATCTCAAGACAATATTCTATTGCAGTTGCTGAAGATCACAGCTATGTTATTACAATAAGTTCAGCCTTCTATATGACAAATGAAGGAGAGCTAGCTGGTTCTTGTAGACTTAAATCTGCAGAAAGAAGCCTTGGAGATTTTATGTGTAAGTGCAACCAAAATGCTCAGCATGCATGGGGAGATGAAGGACACTCGTTCTGTGTTAAGAAGTATCCTGCCATGGTGCTACTGCACTACTCCTGTGTGCAGCTGAAGGAGGAAAGGCTAACAGGGCATTCATTTCAGTGGGACAGGCAGAATAGATACAATGGATAAAGTCTGAGATCTAGTGAAAAAATGGGAATTTTCTCCTTGGACCTTAACCTACAACCTTTGCTAGTTTCAACTCCTGCAGATGCCTATTCATGCCTTTTCTCAGAGATAATGACTGAACGCTAGGCAAAGGCAAAAGCCTGTTTACACTCTATGCAGACACCCTCACACAGACATGCATGGTTGTGCAGCACAGCTGGGCCAAGGCTTTGCACCTCTGGCAGCCCCAGTCCTGCGTGTGGGCTGCAGGAGCCAGGCACACTTACTTTTGCTAACTTACTGTCTTCAGCTGGGCTGCTGTGCATGCCACACAATTAGTGGGACCAATCAATCTCAGGAATACATATCTGATGATGTCCTCCTCCTGAGCAAGAGGAGGGAGTATAGGAACTGTTGCACTGGATCTGTGGGTTGGGTCTGGCCACGATCCCTGACAGGTGCTCAGCAGATGCCAGCGTACCACAGTTGGCAGATGTGGGCTAATCTCTGCTCCACACGCATTAGGCCTCATCCTGATCTCAGGCTTAAACTCTGAATCAAGAGGTTTAATGGCTGGATTGCTTCCAGTGGGCCACTATTATTCATGTAACTGAACTGAGGTTTGTCCGCACAGCAAGATAAAAGCAGGAGGGCGTCCTGTTTTGCAAGCTCTGGGTTAGCACAGGGACTGCAGCCAAGTCAAGGGAGTGACCCCTTTATACCAAATGGACTAGACAGCTGAGTCAGGCCCTGACCCTGAAAAATAATGTGTTTGAAGCAATCCCACTGAATTTTCCCAAGGAACTGGAATGTGTCCATGATATTTCCAGTGTTTTAGTACTCTGGCCAGCTCAGACTATGATGCATGCAAATGGCAGGAGCCCTTCCAGTGCCTGGTGCCAGGCACCTCCCTGGACTCATGGCCTGCTCCCCAGCAGGACAGCAGCTGTGCCCCATCAGCCTTGCCTCCACTGGTGCACTTCCTGCAGGATACAGACTGCAGGCAGGGACAGGATCTGCCCGTTTTCCTTGACACAAAAGCCCATGTCTGGAGAATGTAGGGTCTCCAGCGCAAGTTTTAGAACTGATTCAGTCTAACCCTGCAATGCATACAGTGATAGGACTTAGCAGGTTGCTTTACCAGGTTTAGGTAATCAATTATCTTGTTGGGAGAAGTCCAGTAGGTACAGTAATACCAGACAGGTGTTTATTAATACTAGAGCCATACTTCCTCAGGGCATTTGATCTCATCAGCTCCTGATGTTGGCTCCTTAGCAAAGACCATTGTCAGCTGACATCCTTTGTTTGGCACATGAACCTCTTGTATTTCACCTCCCTGCTCACAGGTGCTAAAATAAAACTGGAAGGGTAAGTAGGGTTTGCAAGGATCTCCACGCTGAGCAGTGGGAAAACTGTGTGAGGCTGGCTTCATTTTCCATTCCAAACACTCCAGAGGCATGATTGGGATGGGCACCTGGGCTGGCAGATACTAGAAGGAGCACAGATGAGGGGACCCCTAACTTCTGGTGTCATAGCAGGATTACAGGGCTTGGAGACTACTTTTCAATCTTGTTTGATTTGATAGAAGTGTCATTTTAAGATGATGTCAGGAAAGGCCCATGAAAAGAGCTTAAAACTGTAAGTTACAGGAAGTATAGCCGCTTGTAACCCAAAGTGGCGAAGATTTATCTGTGTGTTTGATTTTACACAAGTGATCAAGAGGCTGGGGAGAGACTGGTGGACTTAGAGGATTTTTAATAAGACGCATGACTGTTTCAAGCATCCAAATGTGACAGTCATGGAGTCATAAATATAAGCCTTTTTTTTCTTTATTTATTTTTTCAGAACTTGGTATGAACAAATGAAATTCCTGTTCTTGTATCTATTTTACCAAATTAACCCTGTATGGGTTTTTTTAATGGTTGTTCTTCTCCACTAATAAAACTGTTCTGCTATCAATATGTGTTCAAAGACAACTCCCTTTAGATTACCCAGATTGTTTGGGGTTTTTTGAAACATGACACAGTGTTAAGATGCTACCCTTAACATACATGTAATATATTAAACATACGGATCCTTGAGGAATTTATCCTTATGTCTTCCTTCCTGTCTAGTTAAGGTATTATTGAATGATTACAGCCCATGTTTGTTGCTGTAATTAAGTGGAATTTAGGGTGGCTCTCAGGATGATTAATGGTAGAAGCAGATGTTTTGTCAATACGAAGGAGAGTACTGGAATAGTTTCATAGTTTGTGGGTTTTTTTTAATCATTATGCATTTAGTTTTGCAAAATTTAAGTTATTTCCAGAGAGATAGAATGGAGGGAAGAACAGAAATATGTTTGTGCCTTTGGAGGAAAAATATTTTTTATTCATGATGCAGTAGCTTAGTGAAACTTCATCATAGGTCAAAGTTTAAGGAGAGCTTTTAAAGGATAAAAATTTTCAGGCAATGTGCATCCTGGAGCACTGCTGAAGGAAATACCAGTCATCTCAGCTGCTCACTGCCAGTGCAAAGCCCACCTAGGCTTCGTGAAGACAGAGATTTCAGCATGTGATGGTTACTTGGGGTGACATTCAGTGACAGCAATGCTGGTTCCTTTTGGTAGGTGTGTGGCTCACCAAGTCCTTGCCTGTTATTGCCATGCTTGGCGAAGGCCTGAGTCCCACAGCCTTAAAGATAGACCCTAAAGGATGGAGGAAGTGAGCCCCTCTTCCCCCATATAGCAGCCAGTGTGTGAGTTACCAGAGGTGTAAGGCAGGTGGGAAATTAAGTAAAACCAAAAAACCCAAACAAACAAAAACCAAAGAAAGAAAAAAAATCACTGTTTTTCCAGGCAAAGAGTGACTTCCATCAGACTAATCCTAAGTGCACAGTTGCATACCTGCGTTATAACACAAGAAGTCCCTTCTCTCAAGTACCTGTTTCACAGCCTTCAAGAGGAGACTTGCTCTGTAACCTAGAAGTCCGCAGGCATGAACATATTCTGCAAACCTTAGGAGGAGGATGTGAAATTCTCCCTCTTTCACAGCTGCAAAGAGAGCAGACATTTGTACCTCTATGTAAAAATCCTTTGAGTTTCTTTATGTATCCAGAGCTTGCAGAGCCTTTATTCTACTCTTAAACCAAGGTCAATAGAATAAATGAAAATGATAGGTGTACTCATCTGTTCCTTGCGTTGTTATTCTTCTTCTCATTTTTACTAGATCTCACCTCAGAAATTATATCTAGCTCACCCATTTGACAAATCTGCTTCCCTAGCTACTGTGTTTGGTGTGTAGGCTATATGATAGTATTTTTTCTTTGCAAATCTCATACAAATTGATTCCATTATAGTATCAGAAAAAATGTCTGAATCCCTTTCATTGACACAGGAAGCTTCCACAAGACATTTCATAAAAAAGGAAATTAGCTGTAATTTTTAAGTATGGGCCTTTTGTGGGATTACTTTTTTCTGACTTCGTTCTGACACTGCTTCTCAAGTATCTCATTTATCACTAACCAGGTAGAAATATTCTTTTTGCCTGTGTTATTTTACAATGATATGTGTGTAGACATAAATAACTTCAGGAGCCAAAAAAATGCCAGGAAAATTATTACTTCCAGTGCTAGTGTTGAAACAGTGCCAAGCCTAAAGTTTTGTAAATTGGGCTGTAAGTGTGAAATCCCTCCAGCTGTTAAAAGTATTCCATAACTAATTATATGTACAGTTTTTCAGACTATTCTGTCCATTTGGATAACCCTGAAATTACATACTGTATGCCTGGAAGTGAGGGCCACATGTGTTCTGTGAAAACGTCCAAAAACATAAAGAAAGCAAATAGTCAAAACAGATAAGCCACATTTTTGTATGGTTCCGTATGGTTTTGTCAGTGTTTTCCTATGTGGCTTTCTTTGTTTTCAAAACATTTCTTTCTAAACACCATTTACTGTAATGTGCCTACCCTGTCATTCCAGATGGTACCAATAGTTATATGTAAGGAAGTGACTATTTTTTAAACCTATTTGTACAGGAGGCTAAAACAACAGCTGCATGATAGCAGAGAAGCACCAAAAGAAAAGGAACTTTTTTGTAGTCACTTCTCTAGCCTTCAGAAACCAACTGCAAAAGCTCTTTGTGAGCAACAAATAGCATAGTCAGAAAGGGGGTAGGCTGTCCATTTCATGGGATAACTTAATCAGACTGATGGGAATTGCATTTTTTAAAATTAGTTCCAAAACTTTCTGGTTGTATCTGACCCTCTGCATTTTCATATTTCAACAAAACTTACAAACGTCTTTGTCACTCATTAGCAAAGATATTCAGTGCAACGTGGGGTGCCAACCTAAAAATTTGCAAACTCTGCTGGATTGATCCGAAACTAAAGCTGCCACCAATTAGGACCAAGCATGCCCTTTCAGTGCCAAACACCACCTCTGAGCTGATACCCAGACCCTGTGGAAATGACTTCTTTTTCCCATGGAAAATGGCCTCTGTTTGTGGCCACTCACACTGGCCAACACTGGGGTGCCAACCTAAAATTTTGCAAACTTCACTGTGTTTCTCCAAAACTAAAAATGCCAGTAATTATGACATGATGGCAATTATGGCAATTATGCCAGCCATCTCCTAAATAGGAGCCTAGTGACAGAAGCATTAAATAAAACTGAGTCTTACACCTTAAAAAGAGCAAAATGTTGGCAAGACTGGGAAGATGCAAAAACCATTTGCCTTCAAAAACATTTGTCATCATACTTTCATTGTTTTCCTCTGGCTACATTACAGTTCCATACATTCCCTAGGAAGAAACATACGTGAGTATGTGTATCTGTATATATGAGATTTTATTTATTCCTTTGTTGTACATCTGAAATTTTCTGACACAAATATATGTTCCTCAAGACCATGGTTCCTATTGAAGACTCTTCCTGTAACACTTTTGGTTTGAAAACCCACTGCATATATATTTTTGTAATTTTAACTAAAAGCAAACAAACAAAAAAGTAAGCAATTTACCCAATATATTGTCCCATATGAAAAATATAATTTTCATTCAAAGGTCCTTTGAACAACAACCCTGTGGTTGACAATACATACAGAGCTGGCAGCCTGGACTGTCTCGCCGATTTTGCAATTTAAATAGCTCTGGAGTTAAATGCATTGAATTCAAAATACTGATGAGGGACTGATTAGGTCACCCAAGTAAATTTGCACTACCTTGCAAGGTAAACTGCTTTATTACGAATACACCTAGCAGTGCTGGCACCCCTGCATCAAACTCATGGAAAATTCCACAATGTGTTACAAGCAGGGATAGCTTTTCACTCCTTTAACTAGGTCCTTTCTCTGCAGGAAAGAGTTACAACCTGTCCCCAGCAAGGACTCTTGTCCCACTGCAGTTTCCTTCTGTAATCTGTGGTACACCTCTTATGGTCCACTCATGGACTTGGAGCTGAGGGATCCCCAGAAGAATCAAGATGCAGGAAGGTTCCATCTTTCTGATTCCCCAAGCCAGCCAGACCCTCTGCTGCTCTTAGTTTTGCCCAGTGGGGAAGAGTAGAGAGCAGAGGCAGATGTCAGCAAGGAAAAAACAGTGTAAAGGGAAAGAGCATGTGTGAGAGACAGCCTGTGGTGTCAGCAGGGACTCGAGAGGCACAAGGGACAGAGACTGTAAATTTTGGGAAATGTACCAGGGAACACAGGAGTGCTCAGTTTTTATTTTATGAAAGACAAGTATAGACATTTAGCTCAAAAATGCTTTGAAAATCAATGCAGATAGTAAGAAAAAATGGTGAGATGTTCAAGTTGCTAAAGGAAAGAGCTCTGTACAGCATATCTTCTCTCCATATCATGGTTGGGTGTGGAATTGCTGTGCTGTTCCCATGGACTGCTGCTCTCCTCCTTGCTGGGGTCTGCACCATCTGGAGCCATGCCAGACAAACCTGAAGATATTCTGAAGCTCAGTGAAAAGCATGGTGGCTACCTGCACTCCTGATATGTGTTAAGCAGAGCTGGAAAGCATTTTGAATTTTCCAGAACTTTCTGCCTCTGGCAAGGCGAGGAAGTGTCATGACTAATATTCTTTGGAAATCTCTGATCTGCAAAGGCAGGGCTTACCACAACCAGAAAGCAGAGCAGTGTTAAGAGCTGGAGGAGCAGAAAATACTTCTACAACCTTCCATGACACATCTATGTGTTTGCACATAGCCAAGGTTGTAGCTAAGTCAGAATTACTGATATGCGTATACATGTGAACAAATGGAAAAGTTTCGAGGGTTGAAATGTTCTGAAGTAAAAACATTTGGCACATTGACCCAAGGGTCCATTTATTATTCAGCTTCTTCTGTTCTACCAAGTGTGACATTGAGTTGAAAATAAAATTCTGAATAATGCGTTCACCCTAGACTTGATTTTATTTTTTGCTGCACTGTAGTAACTTTTGAGAAATCCTGTTGATGAGTCTTTTTAACACTCAGAACACTGCAGAACTGACCTAGCTGTTTTCAACAAAACCAAATTGTTCTCAACAAAATCTCATGGTAATTAGCATATTTTTGTGAAGGATTTCATTGCTAAGTCATTTTCATATAGAAAAAATTCAAGTAATAATTTAAAAGAACTGGACATAGAAATGTTCTTATTTTAATGATCTTATCCTAATTTAGAATATCCCACCCGTGTTTTTACACGCAGTCATGGTATTTATTTTGCTTTCCGCGATTGCCATTCATTACAAAAAAAGAAACAAAAAACCAAAACCCCAAGCCATCACCAGCATATACATCTGGACTGCAAACCCACAGCATTCCAGGCAAATCCAATGGTGTAGTCCTGCCAGAGGGCCTCAGGAGTGCACACGTATGCCGTGCAGTCAACATAAAATCACTTCAGATTTCATGCAAATGAAATTTGCTTGGTTGTTGACAATCAGCTCTATCTAACACATGGTATATTTAGTAGTTTTGGTTATTAACCTATGAAAAAGATTGTTGGAAGTGTTTGCTGGTTATTTTGATTTAATTCCAATACATAAGAACATCTTTGTTTTGCTGCTGCTGTGGTTAATCATTGCCATATTGTAGGATTTCCTTGATTGGTCTATCTGTATTGCATTTCAGTTTTCTAGTTCTAAGAGGGTGTTTTATTTATTTTCTTGCCACAAACAATAAACACCCACTATATGTGTAAATAAGGAGAACTGTTCAGGACAATACCCTACTATAAACCAACAGTGAAATAAAAGTGCATAGAGATAATTAAGACTTAATGCACAGGAGCTGGGGTAGTTAGGCACATTAATGTTTTAATCTAATCAAGCTCCCATGCAAAAGCTGTGTTTTAAAACCCTGGCAAGATGATTCAGGGTATTTTTTCCAGATAAAGAATCAGGCCTTGAGCATTAAAATGAGCCTGCCATTTACAGTACACTATGTCAACAAAAGTTTTCCAGAAGACCTAAATAAACCAGGGGTGTCGGCGGGAGCAGGAGGAATATGAAAATGTCTAATGGGCTAAGTGTCAAGGGAGTCTGAAACTAGCTAGGTTGCTCTTCACCCATTCACTGCCATGAATGGAAAAATTGACATTTCCTTGGATCAAATTCCTTTCATTTCAGATATTAATCTTTATATTCCAAAATATAAAGTATAAAATCAAAAGTGACTTTTTGTGGCAAAACTCAAAAGCACGTGTATCTTGTCATTCACTTTGGAAACAAAATGTTTTTAAAATCAGCACATTCCTCAGAAACTTTTGATCTTGACAGAGCAGCATATCTATTAAAATTTATAGCAAAAACCACTATGAAGCTATGTGTAGCTAGAATAAAAACTCATTTGACTTTGCCTTTTGCCATGCATGTAAATATTTTTCCTTTCTGTAGCATATGTTTATGCCACTTTCTTTAAATTTGAAAGTGTTACATCCCAGTCCTGCCACTTGCTCTGTGTGAGCGTGTTATTGCACCTATGTATCCTTTGAAGTCATGCCTGTTTAGTAGATTAGTCAAGCATATGTGACAAAATAGATTTTCTTTGTGAAATATATTATCTAATAAATCTTTGATATCCGACAAAATCATTGGTGTGTTTCTGGTTGCCTTCAGTCTTCCTTTGAGATCAGAAAAGGAATGTTGTGATAAAATAATCAATCAAATACATCATAACTTTTTTTATCAAACTTTAATGTTTCAAGTGTGTATTAACCTCTACTACAGTAAAGGATAGCAAAAAACCTTTTACCAGATTTTATAAAATTACTTTCAGCACCAAAGAACTGCAGCCATCTAAATCTTACAAGTTCATTTTTCATGGGCAATGAAAGTGTAATTGCTGCAACATTTACATATTTGGCAACTGCCAGAGGGAGTCCTTAAAGCTCCAGAAAATGGATAATGTAGAAGTTCTCAAAAAGGACATAACTAATCATAGGATAATCAAAGCTATAAAACTACTTCTCTCAATTTGAAACATGGCAGTTAACTTTAAAGGAAAAAGAAAAGTAGAAATTTATCCTGCATATTGTGATGAGGTTCATATAGAGTAGGTTCTATACAGCTTCTATGAAATAAGTTCTGTTGGTGCCAATACATTCTATGTGACCTTAATTCAATGAAATTCTTATTTCTTTGATGATTTTCCTTTTCTTACGTCAGAAGTAAAGAGCTGTAACAAACTTGGAGACAATAGCACAGTCCTTCCTCCGAGGCTTGCAAGTGTCAGGTTGGCAGGAGATGTCAGGAACTGGCAGATCCCTTATAATGCTAGAAACTGAGACCAACTTTCTTTTCCTAGCTGCATTCAGTTCAACAAGTCCTGCCCCAAGCTTGTACCAGAGTTGTAGATGGAGTCCAAGGATGAGATGCTGAGCACATTCTCCTGAGGGTCATGTTCCCTCCTGTCACACAGGGCTGCCCCAAAGCTCCTTCTGGGCACCACATGGTCTGGAGCTCGTTCCTCACCTGTTGCTGAGCGTATGCAGAATTGTATATGTGGGGCAGAGATTGACTCTCTTCACTTGAGACACCAGAGCTCACTGGGTACATCTAAGCTGCTTAATGGTCCTGCTCATTCACCTTGTCCTGAGATCCTTGTCTCAGATAAAACAGATTTGCCTCTTATTTCTTTCTACTGCCCATAAAGGATGCTTGATATGGCCAGCTAAGAGCTGGGCTCTGTCAGCATTAGAAAATAAATTGAAGTATCCTCTTGCAAGAGTAGCAGACCAGGAGAACAAAGCTTTGGTTTGTTTTGGTGCTCAGCCCCCAGCATCAGCACCGCATGCTCACAGGATTCACTTCAAAGCCATGCTGCTGCCTGCAACTAAAATGCTGATGTAGGCACAGTCTCGACCAGCCAACTTGCGTAAGTCTAAAATTACATCAGGTAAATCTTGACCAATTAACATAAATTTGGACCTTACCTAAACACCTGTCTCTTCGTGGATGCATTTTGAGACAATCCAAGCTAAAGGAAAATAACATCGCCCTTATTTTAGGTTCAGGTGCAGCAGTTAAATGGCCTGCCCTTGTCTTAATCAGCTGAGGAGATGTAGAAACCATATACTTTTTTGGGGGACCTTCAGGACCACCAATATTCCTGATGGTGAAAGAAAAGCAATGAGGAACTGAACACACCATGCAAAACTAAGAATTTATTAAAAATGCAGCATTACAGTTTATAGTACCTGTTCTTACAATCATCTGAGGGGAGGGGAAGATCTAAAATTATCTATGGAGCACAAGTACTTAATATACAGGACAGCGTACTCTCTGAGTAAACTATGGAGTTGAGCTTAAATTGCATAAGCCCTTGAAGTAGCAGCTTTAATTTCTTATTCATCCTTCTCCACTGAATAAGACATCTTAATGTAGCTACAGAGAAGCTGTGAAAAATAGTTTGCTGGAAGAGACGGGCAGTTAAGGTAGTGATATGCAGCCTTTATCTGGCTAAACTGAATTTCCTAAGCCTATATGCCAGCAACTTCCTTGGAAACTGTGCATACATTTGGGTGTATGCCTGCATAGCCGTGTGTAACAGAGCCCTGGCGACTGGATTACATCTGCACATCCTTATCTGTCTGACATGCCTTCTGCATCTTCAGAGTAGGAAGATGTATTCTTGTATCTCTTTCTAGTATAATTTGCAGGGCTGCTTGGTCATAGGAGAAGGGCTTTGGTTCCACTTGAATCATAATTTTTTAATTGGTAAAAAAATCTCTGAGCATGATTTCATCTGCTCTAGCAGGCTGATCAGCTATTTATACACACAGGTATACATTTCCCTTTATCTAATGAGTATGCCATGTTGTGGTCTCTGGCTGCATGGCCCAGCCCAAGATTCTTTGAAGCCAAGGGAAAGACATTTGCTCATTTGGCAGCAGCAGGATTGGGCTAAGACATAAAAAATTGTGTAAAAAGGCCTTTCCTGTAGAATTCCTGGTTTCGTCTGAAGGAAGTAGTGCTAAATATTTCACAAGAAAGCTTGATCCTGCAATCTAATTTTAGACATGATGTAATAGGAGCATGTACTAAACAACAGGAGAGAAGAAGGGGAATTAAGGACAAGGATAGAAGTAACAAGAGCATGTCTTTCTCCAGCCTTGTTATTTGTGCATGTTGGTAGCTCTGCTGCATGGGAGGGTGTAGTCATTAACTTATTTATTTAGGATTTATTTTGTCTTACGTAGTAACAATACGTGGAGACTATGCCTGCTGTTATGAAACTTATTTTACCCCTTTCCTGAAGGACAGCTTCTTTACAGGTAAAATGAATAATATGTACAATGTGTAAAGTGCTCTGGACATTGGTCCTGACTCCCTCTGCCAGGCCCTGTGCAGCACTCACCACCCAACAATATTTGCTTCATGTACATTGCAGATAGGAAGCAGTAGGCAGAGCAGGACCAAGGTTTTGAGAGAGCTTTTTTTCTCCTCTCACATATCAGCTCACAAATCACAGCCTTCAGCTTAGTCCTTGAGGTGGGTACTGGGAGCAGTGGTTGCAGAGGACCTCACAAAAAGCCTGTGCTGGCTGGGAAGAGGGCAGGCTGTGGACACTGCAGGTATTTGGGGTGCAAAAAGCAAAGTGGCACCAGCACCCTTGGTGACCAGTAAGACCACTGTTTTCTTGTCTGCTACAAGTCTCTGTTTCTATGGCTTGGGGGTGAATAAGTGCCAGTTTCCACTTGCAAAATAAACCAGTTCTTTCTTCAAATGAGCCTCTGTCCTTGCCCACACCTACAGCAAGTGTGTGTGCTGGATTAAGCGTGGTCCTCATGATGTGGGAGATGCTGCTTCACACAGAAATCCATGGAATGGCATTCTTTCTTCAAGGGAATTTTGCAGTTCTCTGCAAGCCAAATCAAACATTAATAACATTCAATCAACATTTCCATATGTAGATATTTTTATCAAACCACCGTCTCTTTCATTGTTATTTTTCAGTATCGCTTTGGTCTCTTGCACGTATTATATATTGACCAAAGTAAATAGCAGTGTAGCTTTATGAAACATTGCTTCACATTTATGGGTATTTTTAAAAGTTTCTGATTTTGTTACTCTTGCCAGTACCAGTAAATGTGTTTGAAGTCCTTCACATGTTCCTTTGTTTATAGTAGAAACACCACATTTTGCTGAGGAGCACATCTCCCTATTAAAAAAAATACATAAAAAAAGAAGCTGAAGTTTTATTAAATAAAAGGACTCAGAAGACTCAGTTGCTCCAAAACATTTGTGTGCAGGAAAAAAAAGTTTGTGTCCATTTTCGTTAATGATCTCATGAGTTTTACAAGTTAAAACTGAAAGCAAAGAAACCAGGACTGATGCTTAACTGGCAAGAAGCCAGTACAATGAAATTAATAACATATGTTGAAGAACCCATTTGTAACAATTTTTCCATTTAAAGAAAAAAAAGAAGTGGCAGCTTAAAACCACTGACAAGACTGTCTTTTCTTTTTTCCTTTCTTTCTCTTCTTCCCTTCCCCCTTTCCCTTCACTACATAGAACACTTTGGCTGATATCCAAGTGTGCAGTACCAAACTTGTCTCAGAGTTCAGATTAATGCTTTATGCAATTTTAAGTGATCCCCTTGCAGCTGCTGCTCAGGGAAATATTGTACTGGACGTGTTTGCTCTGAGGAACCAGTGGCAAAACCACAGATGCAGCAGCCATCCCTTGGCAAGTACCAGATGTGGTGTGTGCTGTGTTCAGCCCATCCTCAGCACTTACCTTACTCCTGAGCAATGTGTGGGGCACTGACCCAGCTCACTGCCATCCATGCACAAATTCAGCCTCAAAGCACTTGGCTTGTGAGATTTTTGTCTTGATTGTTCTCTTGTCACATGTAAGCAAATCTTATTTATTCATACCTGAAGTTAAGGTTGAGAAGTGAGGACCTTGGCCTAAAGAAGGCTGCCTCTGTCATTACTGTCTGGGATATGTCACCTCCTTGTATTTTTATTTTCCTTCTCAGCCATTGTGTGTTTGCACTGCTGTTGGGTTTGGTTTCTTTCTTCACTCCATCTAGAGACTGTGTTTTATGTCCTTTTGGGCAAAGCATTCCCTCTTGCTAAGATCCCTGTCACATTTTCTATGTGAAACTCCGAGCACACCAGGGCTTCCTGGCCGTGCTGGGATTCTCCCACTATGAGTCTTGAGTGCCTTCAACAGGAAGCACAAGGACAAATTGTTTTGGTCACTAGAACTGACAGGAGGAAAGCATTGTGATTTAAAAAATCACTGCTTGGCATAGGGGAGACACTTTGGGTTTCAAACTGGGTAAGGGAGTTGGGGAGGTTCTTTAAGGATATCCTGGTGGTTTATAACCAGGGCACAGGGAATTACAGGAGAATTTCCAGCTGTGAGAGTGCAGTGAGATGCCTGCAGATAACTGGGGTATTGGGAAGTGAGTGAGCTCGTAAAGTAAGGAAGTTAATGAACCTGTAGATGTCTAACAGGTTGGAGGCATTGAATAACACTGAAGATTATTTGGGAAGTGAAGCATCACTGCACAACGGGTGGAGACACAAAGCAGTCAAAATAAGGGAAAAGAGAGTTAAAATCGCCAAATACTATAAATGCAATTAAAGCTTTCAGGGCAATTAGTGTTCATACTAGGCTGGGAAAATAAGTTAAAGCCTTTGTAATACTGAACTGAACTCCTCTTTGTATAATTTCACTGACTTCATTGGCTTGTACAGGGTGGTACTATTCTGAATTTGGCCCAAAAATCAAAATAAAGTTAAATGCAGCTATCATGCTGTGCCCAGACTTGGAAAGAAATTGCAAGGATTGTGAATAGGAAAATCTTCAGTCATCAGTTCATTGTATGACTTCAGTAGAAAAGGAAAACAGGTGTAGCAGAGTGGGGAAAGAAGACTGACTGTATGAATGAGGAGAGAAATCCAAATTAGTTCCAGTGTTTGGAGACTGTATGAGGTGCTAGCTCCATTTCCTCCACAAAACCGGACATTTTGGGTCTTCTCACAGAAAGCATACCATTGCTCTGGAGATGGAACAACGCTTGGAAAACGCTGGAGACTAAAACTGTTTTCCACTGGAGAAGTAAAAACAAGATAACAATGTGCAGTATTTCTATATTTTCATGTGTTATAGTGTCTAGGCTTAGAAATTCACCTTCTATTCACTGTGACTTGCCACACATATTCAGGTTTAAGCCATATTTCTATTAATTTTCACCTCCTTTTTTTTTTTTGTTATTTCATGGGTTTATTTCTAAATCTATTATTTTGTCTTAATCTAATGTCTGACTTCGGGAGTCTTTTTTTTTCCAAGTTTCAGCAGTAAGTTGAACAAACCACACTTCTAGGTGCTTGTGCATTACTGTATCTAAGTTGTAAGAAGCTCTGTGAAATCAAAAAGAACAGTGGCTGAAATCTGGACCTTATTTGAGTCATTGACTAAAACTTCAGTGATTGCAATGTAGTCAAAATGTTGTGTATGTGGTGAATTATTCACAAGAGCTCAGTTCAGTCATTATCTCTTCTTGTGTCCTTCAGCTGGTCACAGAAAGTGCAGGCACCACACTTGATTCCTAACAATTGACTTCCAAAGTTAAATTAAACCAACTTTTAAAAAGAACTCTGTAGAACAGCCTTTTCATTTTCAGGGTAGCTAACCCTATGAAAATGAAACTGAGGGTCCATTATTTTACATTTTACTTTGGCAAATTTTAGTCCCTCTTTTTTTCTCTTTACTTGAAAAATGCATAGCATTAACTTATATTCACAGATTTGCAAATCTCTCCTTTTCTATAACCATTAAAACAGTTTTTCTTAGACTTCTGCACATTACATAAAACTGTTTTTATAACAGTAATTTATTAGGTTAAGTTGGAGAGCTTTTACTACTCTTTATATAAAAAGACTGGGCTGATTTTGGATCTCTTTAATGTGGCCCTTTAGATGTAGTAGCTCTGACATTAGAACTTTCTGGGAATGTATGCCCAGTAGCTTTGTAATATGCAAAATATGCCAAAGAAGCACCATTCCTTACAAGATAAAGGGGCATTGTTCTCATTCATTAATGTACTAGGTACAGGAGTAAAAATGCCACTGTGAATACCCACAGAAACAGGGTCTGATGCCCAAAAGACAATTTTTGTGGCCTTCTGTGCTGAGATGGATCTGCAGACCACAGTAAAAAGGTTGGGTCAAACTGGAAAACTGATCTGCTGAGCAGAAAGGCTGACTAGATTGCCTTTAACCATGAGGCTGGCATAAAATTTCTCCCTTTTAGGAATTTCTGTATTATTCCAGTACCCAGCTTTCTTGGTCTCCTTTCAGTTGTTTCTGGGGTTGATCTCTAAAATTGGGTCATTGAGGTGATATTAGTTCAAAAGAGGCCCTTAATTTAAAATTGACTGAGCTGTACTTGACTCTAGTCAAGTATTCCCTGCTCTTATGTTTTTGGGAATCTGTTTAACCTGGATTTCAAAGACACAATGTGCCATCACCTTCTTTCATGGAAAACAGTTTCAGAGCTAAAGTTGTGAAGGGAGCTGGAAAATGCAAGCCAGTAGCCATGTTTCCAGCTTTTGGTGTTGTGTGTGGAATGATTTAATGAGATGTTTGTGGGTTACTTTAGCTGGGGCTGAATTCTGGCTTGCACTTCTTTGTGGTCTGGTTTGTAAGCATGGAACCAAGCTGTCCAGAAGCACAAGTCAGCACTGCACAGCATGCATGATATAATATTAGACTCAAGTAATTTTAACTTTTGCTGAACTCTGTTAACTAGCCACTTCAGGGCAAAACTGCTATAAATAATACAATTTGCAAGGTGTAAATCAAAGCTACAAACACTCATGTTAGCCATTCAACCTAACAAGGAATCAACTGCTTCATACTGTAACTCACATGAATAACTAAATTACTTGGAATGCACCTATCATTCAGTCTTAAGGATGAAGTTGCCTGACAGGTACTAAAAAGCAAAGTGAAAGATTGAGATAAAATATAGGTATGCACATTGTCTATGGCTTTTGAAATTGCTGAAAATTTGAAAAGTGATAATGAACTTTATAAGCACTTCCCACAGTATTTCACAGTCTGTATTTCATTTTTGTGTTATAGTAAGTCTTTCAATACAAAACATTTGATTGCTTTTAATTGGTGATTTATTTGCTTTTAATGTGAAATTCATGACTTGACTAATACGCATCAACACATATTTCTGAAAAGTGAGTTGCCCTTTAAAGAAGCACAGGAATATTTATTGCAGAAGTTGTGAATTTTTTGCCTTTTAAAAGTGAAAACATAGGGTGAGGGGTTTTTTAACTAAACCAAAATTAAAAAATATGGCTACCTAAGTGGAAAAACGCAATACATAATGAAAAAGAGTGTCTAATTTAGGTTTTGTTTAGCTTTTTTTAGGTCATGAAGTGCTTATATCAAATATATTTTTGGATCCTCTGAATTCCTAATGCAGGAAATCCTTGAAGAACCAAAGTGTGTTTACAAGGATATTATAACACTATCACTTCAGTGCTTGAAATGCTAACTACTATTTCTCATAGAAAAGTCCCTTACAGTCATGGCAAGTGCCATTAATTTGATTTGATTCAGCCTCCCATAGTTCAGACCAATAAAAGCAGTAGCCTTGTTAATACTTTGTTCACATAGGTAGGCTGAGCTAGTCATGTCTCCCGAAGGAGTGTCTTGCCTCCTGCTGTCACAGAAATTGTCTATACAACCCTCGAATGTACCTGGGGTGACTTGTGAAATTTCACGTAATATTCAGACTTCTTCTTGAATCCTAGAGCAGCAAAACAGTCCAGGAAGGGGGAATTCCATTTGACAGCTCTGTTGTACATTACACAAGGATTTACATGGACAAAATATGTAACAAAAGAGTAGTTTGTGAACTCAAAGCTATGAAAAAAACAAATGTCAGAGCTTTTCTCATTTGCACCTTTGATGACATGCAAAGACTTGTGGCACAGTTTCAACAAAGCACTTTGGCACATGGTCAGTTAGAAGAGGGCGAGTCCCCCTGTGCTCAGCCAAACATCTGAGTGCATGCTTAACTTCAACCATGTTAAATGGCTTCACTGAAGTCAAGTGAAAGCAAAATGATTTAGAGTGAGACTTAAACTTCATATTTCACAGATTGATAGCATTTAAAGTCAGGAAGGATCATAATAGTCATGCAGCCTGACCTACTATGGAATACAGGACCAAAGAGTTTTGCAAAGTGTTCCCAGTATGAAATCCATCTCTGTTGCCTGAACTGTAGCTGTGCTTTCAGAAAGACAGGCAACCTTGATCTAGGAACTTCACAGGAGAGAGAATACAATGTATTCGAAGATAAGAATTTTTTTTAAGCCATGAAGAACCTTCATTAAAAATAGCTCTGTCCTTGAATGCTGACCTAAATTTGATGAGATCCAGCTTCTATTCATAATAACCTTTTAGTTTAGTTAAAAAGATTCTCCCATTTTCTTTCTACAGAAGTATCATCAGACTGCCACCATTCAAATCCTAATTTGAACTTTTCAATTATTAAATTAAGATTTTTTTTCTCTTGCTTCTGTGACTGAAGCTTTGTATGAAACTCTCTTCTGAACATTTTTCAAATAGCCAACATCCTAGTTAAATGCCTCCACTCAAAAGTGGAGAGAGCTGTTCCAAAAATAATCTTAGTAGTTTCAGTATTCCCCAGTAGTAAAACTCTTTTGTTTCTCTTTGATAGTCTCCTCCCATATGTACATCCAGGACAGCATTTGCTGGTTCAGCCCCTCTACTGCCCTGGGACCTCTTATTCTTCTGTTTGTACAGCAAAACCGCCAAATCCTTTCCTGAGTCACTTTGTGCCTAAGGACTGTCAACCATTCGGTAAAAACAATCTGTATTTTTCATTCTTAATGAGAGGTCTTTTAATGAAGGCCAGCATTACATGTGGCATGTAACAGTGATACAGGTGAGGCCAACTTACAAATCAGCTCCTATTTTTGTGTGGTGCTGGTATGTCTTCATCATTACCCATATTTTCCAATTTTGGTGTCATTTGCAATGATTTTGTATTTTCTTCTATATATTTTTAAAGAGCTCAGTCCTATTGATTAACAAATTTATGCTACATTTAATCATTATTTATTAAGTATATTTGCTTTTTTGAGATGCATTGCCAGCCAAAGGGGAGGAAGAGAAAATAACATTTGCTATGCTCTTTGCATAGGAATAAAATTGGCCGGTCAACCCTATTGAAAGAATGAGCCCCAAAAATGCACAATGAAAAGTAAAACAGACCATAAAAAGTCTTTCTTATGAATTAATAATGTTGGTGGCAAATTTTTCATCCTCAACTTAGTTATTCTGCTTTAACATATTCTGCTTTAACAGTAACTATTTCCTTTGGCTTTCATCACATGGCATTCCATGAGAAAGTGAATTGGGTGATTGCGGGTGAGTTTTCCAGATTTAGGGGCTTCAGTTCGTATCATTGAGAAGGACTCTTAAAAATATGTGGAGATTAAAGATTCAATTGATTTCACGGCAGATTGCTGATTGAAAAGAGAAAATGTGACAATGTAGCACCAAGGCATCAATTTTCGCTTAAGAAATAGTCATGTCCCAGTTGGTTAGTTTTTAATTGCCTTTCTTAAATGTGATTATTTCCCAGATGGCTGCTTTCCCCTTTCATTTTGTTTCTAAATTAGAACAATTGGCACAAGAAATGAAATGGACTCTTACATCATATGTGAAAAACAGGCTTGAGTCTGACTGACTCAAGACTATTTATGCAATCCCTCTTTAACTGGTGAATATCATCACCATCAATATATGAACAGTAAAAGCTCATTTCTGGTTGAGATATTTAGTAGAGCACCTTCTAAATACAACCCTGACACTTGAAAGAAAGGAGTTTTATAGTCCTTTAAGTCACTTGCCTCCTTGCACAATTTGCTTTTTCTCCTTATGACTGAGTTTTCCATTAAAAAAACCTAAGAATAATAATCTTACCTTCTTGTATGAAGTGCTTTGAGGTCTGTCATGGAAAAGTGCTTTATCAAGCAGAATTATTATGCAGACCCCCTGTAGATTCAGTTTTCTTAGAAGGTAATTTTAGTTTGGCTAAGGACACTTGTGTGACGACAGGTTGCGCCATCCTCTATTGGGCAACTTCTGGATGCTTCTGACCATGTACCTCAGCCACACAGAGGGAAATTGGCCCAGGGGACTGGCAGGCAGGTTTGTAATTTAAAAGATTAACTTAAACAGAGACGCAGTCACTTATTTCCCTTTCCAGGAGGTCCAAAACTGAGTGCAAGGAACCATGACACACTTGGCTTCATTTTTGTATAAAATCCCCTCTATCCCTGAGTAAAGTGTGTTTTCAAATAGCAATTATTATTCACTGTGGGGGAAGGAAGGAGTGTGAAGTAGATGAACACTGGAGACTCAAACAATGTCCAGAGAACTTTTATCGCTGTAGGAGTGCAGGGTGGAAAGCAATAAAGGTTGAAATCCTCAACTTTTACATTAATTGTAACTTACCAAGTAATACCGTTATCACAATCACATAACCCCAAACTCCCTCCCTGCTTCCTGCTGTTCCTACAGCCTCCAGGGCTTCAGTGGCCTTTGGGTTTCCTTTTTTTTTTTTCTTTCTTTTTTTTTTTCCCTTTAGAAATATATATCTTAATGTGTTTTCTTTCTTTTTTAATAAAAATATCAAAGACATACTTATCAATGACTGAGGAGGGAGAGCTGCGGTGCAAGCTATTTTTTAACTGGAACACGCACCATGCTGTGACACACTCATCCAGGAGTGGAAGATTGATGGCTAGACATGTGGAGAGAGCTGCCACTGATTGAAATCAGACAACTGCAAGCTGTGAGGGAGATCCAGGGGAAACCATTTTAACCACAGCAGTCCAGTCTTAGCACACTTGGACAGGGGCTTTCCTCTGTCTGAAGTCTGTGCTCCAGGACACAAAGAAACTAGGCAGTACACTGAGGCCAAAGGCAAAAAATAAAACTATGACAACGTGGAAGATATATGTGTACATCTCTATCTATCTCACCTCAGCAAATTATTTCCTTCACTAACAGATAATAGATCAGAAATTTCATTTCTCAAGTACCAGTCATCTTCTTACACCCTTCAGATTCTTTCTCAAAGACCAGAAGAAAGGAAAAAAAAAAAAAAAAAAACAACAAACCAAGCTTTCAAATCAGAAAAAAAATAATGGGAATTGTACTAGAAACCTGATTTGCAGAAGTGCTAAGCACCTGGAGTGTCAATTACAATTCCTGTGAGCTGGAACCGTTCACCATGTCCAAAGACATCAGATTGCTGCCGCACAAAATCATGGCTTACTTAATTCCATTTTGGAAACATACCTCTTATTTGCTGCAAAACAGGGAGAAGTGAAAAGCGTGATGCTGGGGAAGGGCATGTTCCCCAGCACCCATCTCCGGGGCTGCCAGGGTGGGTGTTGGTAGCAATTGCACAGCCGTGCACTTGCACCGAGACATTTTTATTTCATTACCAGTGTCAGTTTACAGCCATTAGCTAAGCAGATTGGCCTGGACCAAAATGCCTCCTTTTTGTGTGCATGCATGTGTCTTATCACTAGATCTTACTTCCATTATTCAAGTATTAAAAAAAAAAAAAAAAAAGGAAGGAAGGAAAGAAAAGAGAGAAAACAAAAGGGAGAAAATAAAGGCTTTACTTGCATTATGTTTTGTGGCTTGTCCCTGTCCTCTAGTCAGCACAGTCTGAAATAGGTTTTATTGGAAATCATTACCTAAATTCCAGCACTGAGAAGAATATTGATCTCTTGTACATAATGGTTACCAGACTGCAGAAAGTAGCAGAGAGGGCTCCAAGTGGGCCGACAGAATGTCAGTGACAATTCATTTTTTTTCACTAATTAGGATGCTGGTTTAATATCCTGTAAAAGGCACTTAATGCCAGCCTTTCCACAGCATCTGTCCGGCCCTGGCGGCGGCGGGGGGCTGCTCCTGGGGTGGTGGGCTGGCAGATCAGCACTGGAGATCAGCTTGGCAGGGCCCCGGCATTCCCCCGGCACCCCGCACGCGCTCACCAGCTGTCCCAACTTTCCAAGGCCCTTCTCAATTTTCTAAATATGTGTCACATAAAAATAAAATTTTGGACAGTGATGCTCTGAGGAGCCCCGTGCCTGCAGTGCATAATTCATTCACAGTGTCCATAGCCCATTATTCCCACATTCCTCCTGCAGAGCTATCAATTTCATCTCTGGCCAAGCTGGAATCTGAATCTTGGGAGAGCAGTGAAGTGGTGGTGGTGCGGGTATGCCACTTTTCTTTTCTTTTTTTTTTTTTTGACTGCCCAGCAAGAAATGTTACATTCATTTTGTGTTTGCACACATGAGCTGCTTAGAAAGAGACACATAAGTAGCTCCAGATTCCCAGGTTTGGTAGATTTCAGGGGAATAAAAATATGTGACTGTCCATTAGATGCTGAACCACACTGGGAAAAATATGATCTTCCCAAAATAAAACTGCCAGTTGTTCAGTGCATCTCTCACCCACTAACTCTCTTGGGAAATCAGTGCTCTGCTAATGAGGTTTCTGCTCATCTCTCAAAATGTGTGAGGATTCCTATAGATTTCCCTGTGTTAATCATTTCAGTAACCAGAAGCACGCAACTTTGCAGAGATATCAGCGGCAGTTAATTAACACAGTGCCTGGAACACCTGTCCCAGTGCTGCAATGACCTGTGGGGAATGGTTTGTACTGCATTTAACCAAGACAGCAACCAGTGTGCTATGAGCACACTCAGAAGCGTACCAGCAAACTACAGTGTAAATTTGTGTCAATTCTCCTAGATCTTTTATCCCCCATCAGTCATCCTGAAAATAGTGTCAAAACACTGTCACAGAAAGGCTAATCCACTGCACTGCACAAAAAATAGCAAAAGGCTGCTCATATGAAAGAAATTAGGACAGATGAAGAGATTTTAAGGACTAATAAAGGAGCTGGAAAAGCAATGCCATAATGGAATTCAAGTCTGTTATCTGTACCCTGACCAATCCTCTATTTTCTGTGTTTAGCCAAAAAAATTCTTTTTTTCTGTCAAAAATGAACATTCTTAGCTTAAGTTGTTCTACCTCTTTTTTCAATTGTGGTAACTTAAATATTAAATTAATTTATATTAAATTTATTTATGTTAAGTTTATATTAATTATAAATCACTGTGATTAACCAGTAATAGAAAAATTGACAGCAGCAACTCTATTGAAAATCCATCTGGACACCGTCCTGGACAGCCAGCTGCAGGTGGCCCTGCTTGAGCAGGGGAGTTGGAACAGGTCACCTTCAGAGGTGCCTTCCAAACCATTCTATGATTCTGTGATTCATATATGTAAACTAGTATTAATGTGTTTATATAGAACCACACATTTCTAACACAGGAGGACTAAAAGGTCACAGCTAAATGCTAACAATTTGAGGCAGACAAAATGTTATTTTTAGTCCCATTTGTCAGCATGAGAAGCATGTAGAGATGCAGTGTTAGAATTCATCATGTCTAATATCAGCCATCTCAAATTTGGGCATTTAGTCTAAGACAGCTCTTTTGTAATCATGCCTACAGAAATAACAGAGGCTGCTGGTGTGCAACCAAATACCCACTGCATGGAGAAGACCCTGAGGCAAAGCTCTCCATTCATTCATGCTCAGGGCTTGTCTTGGAAGGAGACTGGGAGAAAATTAGCACCTATACAGAGTATCAAAGGCATACAGCTAGATGAGATACAGTCCATGCAGAATCTAGAAAGGGCAGTGAAATTTCTTCTAGCTGTAGAACGACAGAATGTATGAGTAGGTACAATAACTAACCTGGGGAAGAAATTCCCTTTTGTGCTGGTTTTGGCCAGAGTAGGTCTAATTTTCTTCATAGTATGGGGCTTTATTTTGGATTTGTCCTGAATACAGGGTTGATAACATAGAAATGTTGTCAGTTTTTTTTTTTGTTTTTTGTTTTTTGTTTTTTGTTTTTTGTTTTTTGTTTTTTGTTTTTTGTTTTTTTGGCTGAACAGGGCTTACACAGAGCCAAGGCCTTTTCTGCTTTTCATACTAATGCATGAGAGGTTGGGAGGAGACACAGCGGGGACAGGTGACCCAAACTCAACAAAGGGATATTCCAGACTATATGGAATGCTCAGTATAGAAAGTGGGAGCAAGAAGGAGAAAGGAGGGACATTTGGAATGATGGTGTTTGTCTTCCCAAGTCACTGTTACATGTGATGCAGCCCTGCTCTTCTGGACATGGCTAAACACTGGCCTGCCCACGGGAAGCAGGGAATTAATGCCTTATTTTGCTCTGCTTGTTTGCATGGATTTTGCTTTCTTCCTGCTTTCTTCTGCTTTATCTGATCCCATAGGTTCTCCAGCTTTTACCCTTCTGATTCCCTGCCAGTCCAGCTGGTGGAGGAGTGAGTGAGCAGCTGTGTGGGGCTTGGTTGCTGATTGGGCTTAAACCACAACAACATTCTAGAAAACATAGTAGGGTGAGATGGATCTGGATCCTGATGTCTTGCTTTAGACAGTCAATTACTTAGAAGGTCCAGGGCAGAAATAAAACCTGCAACTACATAGAGGGTCCAGGGCAGGAATAAACCTGAACTATGTTTTCCACATTCCAGTCTGGCAAGACAGACCTTTTGCTACCAATGATTCTCCACTATGAATATCTAAAAGTTCTTTCTTATAATTTTCCAAAGAAATTCAGCAATTTAATGCATTTTTTTCTTGTTTTTCTCTGAATTTTCTTAATTTTCCTTCTGAAATTGAGAGGCATATAGAACATGTAAAGAGCCTGTATGCAATTTCCAGGAACAAATATATTACAGAATCAAGACACTATTAATGTCTCTTGAGTAGTCCTCTAAAAATCATTACAGCTTTTAAAGAATTCTAATTAGGCATGTCTGAAGCGCCAAATCCAGGTGGATTTTCACCCACTTCCAATAATATGGCCACTCTGAGCCCTCACTGAAATAGATCATATCTCTGGAATCTAACTGTAATGGAGATCAGGTTCTGACTTATCCCATAACCTCCCAAAATAAAGTTAAGTTGCTCTGATGCAGCGTGTTTTAAAGCTCTGTGGGGGTTACAGCTGCATGCCTGTTAACATATCCTCCAGTTGCTTTCATTTAGTAGCTACAAGACCTAGCACTAAAGCAGAGAGGAGAATAGTGAGATGGGTCATTCTTCTCCTCTCTTTCCCCTGATTTTCTGGGTTTGCTGTGTACTCACATGGTACTTTCCTGCACACATCTATGGAGTATTGTCAGAATCTGCTTCTCACCTGAAGCAGCATGGAACTGCAGCTGCAGCATGGAGGGGGAAGAAACATAATTTCTATCCATGACTTTGGTTTTTTTTTAACAACTGTTCCAAGATGAATATTTTAAGGTAAGAAAAGTGCCATTTTTCCATAAAAATGCCCCATCATCATTTTTTATAATGCCTAAATCTATATTTGATCAACAAGTCTCTGTCTCTACAACATCTTTCTTAGGAGTAAACTAAAGAAGTCTAAGCATATGCCTTCAATGCGGCCAGGGTGAAAGGAATTCAGTGAAACAATCTCAGTGGATTTACACTTTTTTGTACTCAATGTAAAGAAGAAAAGATCCATTTCAAAAATCTAAATCACTGCTTAAAGTTAGGCAAATTCTTCATACCCTGCCAGTCAGATACAGTCTGCAATATTAAGCAGGCCCTCATTTAAAAAGATATGTCAGTACAGATCACATCAATCAAGACACAATTTCAAATATTATTACTATTACTATTATTTATTATTGTTAAGACAAAATACCAGGAAATCTATGATGTTTGGTATTCTGAATTAAGTACATCTTTATATAGAAGTCATCTCAGGTAGACAAGAAGACATAGGGGATTTTCTTTAGAAGATCATTGTCTGATCTGATTCTGCTGCTGCCTTGCTACAAGATGAAGTGGGTGTGGGCAGAAACAACTTGTTTCTAAGTTCACCAAGGATGTTGCAGTTTGGAAGAAGCTGTGATGGTTCCTCCTGACCCTGTCCCAAATCCCCTTCCTATGTTTAGAGAACACACATTTTTAAAACTCACATGTGTTAAACCTGATGATAATTCTGCCAAGTTAATTTCAATGAGGCAATGAAATTCATAGTATACTCATAGATACATTGTGAATGAACTCATTATTATTTGCTTAATAAAAGCAATTAAAAGCCAGAAAAAAAAATTACATTAGTTCCAGGTAGTTGGAAGACCAACTACTTGGAACTAATTATTTGGTCAGACCACATAACCATAAATATGATAATGCCTCTTTTTTATTTATAAACTATTCACCAGGTTGACTACATGACCCACATGAAATTCACATGAAGGTGAATTTCAAAAATTAAATCTTCACTTAGAAAATCATTTAAAGGAATGAGAGCTGCCTAAAAACTGGCAAAGGCTGCATTGTTGTTCACATATGCCATTCACGGTGCTTTAATGAGAAATTATAAGTGTTTGGAGGTTGTCAAAACACCTGTTTGTGGGTCAGGAATAGACTGTCCAGTCTGAAGACATGTGAGCCTTTACCAAAAAATGCTTGCAGGACAAAGGACAGCATGGGGAAATATGTTTGTTCTAAAACTTAGATATTAAACTTTAGGGGGAAAAAAAACAAAGCATTGAAATTATATCTATCTGAATGCTCTTAAAATGGCCCTGTAATGAGCACAGCTTAACCAGGGATGCATACTGGATCATATTGCATTGATTTTGGAACAATTTAGTTATGATTAAAGACAATAACAATGATGATGATCATCACCAGATCATCATATGCTATTGTTCTTGTTTCTATACTGTACAAGAGATACATATTGAACTAAACCCCACTGCAGAGAGAATCAATGCTCTAATTTAGATCTGTGTGGCCAGCCGGTAAACAGGCTTCACTGCTGTGGGTACAGCCTGTTTCCCTGGAGGAGCTGAAATATATTCCATGTATCCCTGTGCAAACTGAGATTGGAGATGATTTCAAGGTTACATGTCAAGAGGATGTCCATGCTATAGTCCTTCTATCAGGCTAAACTGCATGGCCTGCAGGACTTCAAAAATGGAGCCTATGGTTTTACTCTCAGCTCTGTGGCCACGCTGCTGAAACCTGAAAACCAGTAGGAATTACAGTAATTGCAACAGGACAAACAGCTCCCCAGTGATTTTATTGAAAGGAGAGTCTATGTAAGTGCAAATGAATTAACATTTCCTGAAGATAAGGCTCAAGGAGTCAGAAAAAGACACTCTTCCAAGGGTAAAGATTCGAATAGGTAAAAAACAAAGCTGGTGATATATGACCCGGGTTTTTTTTTCAACAGAGATCAAGAATGATTTTTGGGGCTGTTGTCTCTCTCTATTGCTCCAAATACTATTAACTATTTGATACCAAAAGGCCCAAATAACTAATAAAATATGGTTTCTAGTGTATCTAAATATCCAGTCCTATCCAGACTTTTTTATTACCTTGTGAACAATCATTAGCGGATATGGCATCATTGTTTGTAGGAACATTATGACAAGAGCACCTCAGATTCCCTTTGCATATGAAAGTAGCTTCACAATTTTTAGAAGATCTATCAGACAAGATCAGATGGCTGGATTTTACTAATGAAGGGTCTCTGGATGCATAGCTTCACAGTCCCAGGTCTGAATAAATAAAAACAAACAAACAAAAGCTTTTTTTTTTCTAAAATTGAGGTAGACTTTTGCATGTGTTGTACATGTCAGTGAATTCCAAAGGAAGTTTTACCACTTTGTTCTGTGAGAGTAGAGCTGGTGCTCAATTTTCCCATTACTCTGAGGGATACCTTGTAAAATATTACTGTGCTTATGGTGAAAAACATGTGATGAAACATGCTGTTGTTTCTTAGAGAAAATTGTGTTAATGTGTTCTGAAAGATTGGGTTTTCCACAATAAGACAAAAGAAACATTAAAATGAAACAATGAAAATAGTATTTTCTCCCAGAGAATTGTCACAAAAAGAGTTTTGTAGGAATAAAAGTGTTAAGTGAAAGTGTGTTATCTTTGAAATAAAGACTTTAATGAAACAAAAATTTAATCAAAGTGGGTTTTAATAGAACAAGTAAAAATTGAAATAGGCTTCAAAAAGAAAAAATTCAATTGAGTGAGAAGAGTATAGGCAATTCACAAAGTTACATTAGATGGGATAAAACTAGACTATGTGCTCTGAAAATGTGCAAATCACTGTAAATTCTTCCAACAAACAGATAAAAGAAAGTAAGTGAATATCAAAGGCTACATAAACACTTATAAGAATAAGGGGCATATCATCCTGTTTATAAAACATCTATAGGTTGGTGTGTTAAGGTTAGCTTTTTATCTTTCCCAGATTTTCAGCACCTTGAGCTTCAGCCAAGAAGTGGAGCTTCTGCTCACATAGATGATGCTTTAATGATGTCCAGCTCTCACTGCTGTCTTGCTGCCTCTTGACACTCCAAGAGTCATGCAGCCACTTTACCCCTCCTTCACCTGGATCACTCCTGGACTGGGGAGAGAATCAGAAGGGTAAAAGCTGGAGAACCTATAGGATCAGATCAAGACAATTTAATGAAGAAAGCAAAAGCCCTGCAAACAAGCAAAGTAAAACAAGGCATTAATTCCCTGATCCCCAAGGGCAGGCAGGTGTTCAGCCATCTCCAGGAGGGCTGCATCACATGTAACAGTGACTTGGGAAGACAAACACCATCATTCCAAATGCCCTCCTTTCTCCTTCTTGCCCCCACTTTCTATACGGAGCATTCCATATAGTCTGGAATATCTCTTTGGTCAGTTTGGGTCACCTGTCCCCGCTGTGTCTCCTCCCAGTCTCCTGTGCACCCCCCATCCCCTGGCCAGCACGGCAGTGTGAAAAGCAGAAAAGGCCTTGGCTCTGTGTAAGCCCTGCTCAGCAATTAAAAAAAAAAAAAAAATCTCTTCAACCCTCTTCAATTCAGCACAAATCCAAAACACAGCCCCTTACTCACCACTGTGAAGAAAGTTAACTCTACCCCAGCCAAAACTAGCACAATCCCAGAATAACTTTAGATGTAAAGTTGCCTAAGGATTTACATAAGTAACTGATTTTTTTCTCCCTATTTCTTCTCTTCTATTTGGCCCACCCATTTGGTGGATCAAATAGGAAAATGTGAGGTGTCACTAGAGCTGGAGGTATCCAGAGGAACCAACATGGGCATGTGATCTAGTACTATGAGGTTAAGTAGTCAGGTCAAGGTCTTGACCAACCATAAAATCATCCATTAATGAAACATCCCTTCTACCCAGCCAGTGGACAGGCTGATCCAAAACCTGTGGAAGCCACCTGGCTTCAACAGGCTTGAGAGCAAATTTTCATGAGCTTCCTAAAATCTTGCTCTATAAAGCCTCTCTTGCAGGTGAAATTCTCAGGGGAAAGATACTGGGAGATTTAATCAACAAGAGCTTTAATCAGATTTCCCAGATGCCAAAATGTAGTGAATTGGAATATCAAGGATTACAGATCTGAAGAGCTTCAACTGACATCCTTGTCTACTCACTTTACACTGTATATTTCCCATAACATGAACTCTCATTGGAAAAAATCACTGTTCTTGTCAACAGCATCCTACAAAGAGCCTCTTAAAAGTGTGAATTGAACAAAACCCATGAGTACACTCAGAAGTAAGATGGCACATGGCAAATATTTCTCATTTCCTTGCTCTAAATGTAAGTCAAAATAATTTACACTGGTTTGCTTTTAAGATGCATTTTGTCTTCAAGTCAGAAAAAAATCTATTTTTAACACTGCATTTCTAATGTTTTTTTAGCAAGTGGATTTAAAACTTCTTTATTGTTGCTTTTAAATTGAATGGTTTATGTTTAAGAGCACTACATTTGAAAGAGATATTTTTAGACATCTGACGTGACATGCAATGCAAAAAAAATAGCTGTCTGTTTTCAAATGAGCTCCAGGTTGGAGAAAATACTCCATTGCCTGCCTATGAATCAAGCAGTGAAAGAATAAAAAATAAAGTACTTTCTGTCTCAGCTTTGCAAGCCAAATCTTGTATGCATCTCTGTTGCACACAGCACAACAGCAGAAGAAGGAATAAAGTGTCTCTGTGTATTAGGGAGAATTTTTCATCTCATATATCACTGTCACTTTGGTGTTGTAATTCCAGAGAGTCAGCTAATCTTCTTCTACATTCACATCAACACAGATAATTTAAAATAATAATTTGAGGTGTTGGGGTTTTTTTATAATTTGTCTTCCCAACTTCTCCTGCCTGTTCTTCCCTCCACAATAGATGGATAAAGCAGATGTGTCAGCAGTGAGCTTTTTTAGCCAAATGCCTTGTTGAGTTCAACCCACGTGTCTGCCTAACAATGAGTAGAGCATTCATTGCAGTGGCCTTGCATTACAAAAGGATTTAGTGTCATCCCTTTCTAAGCTGCATAACAATTTCTTATAAAATATTACAGCAAATAACAAAAGCACTGTCTTGTACACACATCAGCTTAAAAGCAGTCATTCAGAATTAAGCAGAATGATTGAAAGAGTTACTTCAGTGAAGTATTTTCTGAGATTTTTTTAAAACACCAACCAAAGTTCACTTGTCACTGGCCATGCACAAATTACTCCTTGTGAAGATTGCTGGAAGAGAAAAATTAATATGAGAGTTGCTGGCAAGTATAGTAGAGAAACAACTGCTGGCTACAGAAATCTGCTAGGACTCTGAAAACAAGAGGTAATGAAATGGAGAGCAAAGAGAAAGGGTCAGTTCTCTGTGGCTGGGTAAAGCTGGATTGAAGGGCAGGGAAAAGGGAAGAGTATTCCTGAGTAGTTTAGATCTAAGAGAGAAGATATATAGAGGCATGAGAAGCATCAGGTTTGTCAGGCAGACAAAGATGAACCTGGATACTTATAAGCAAAAAGCTAACAGAAGATTATTGTAGCTGGTGAATCACTTATCTCATTGGGGAAGATTTAGGCAGTGAAGAGCTGGAAGAGATGATGGAGGAATTCAGCAGTTTTGACACTGGGAAATTTTTAACAGCAAACACTGGAAAGGTGAAACAAAAGAGGCTCAGAACAGAGACTCAGTGGAATTATACCAAGACGGGAAAAAATGCACTGTTGTGCTCCATTTATGTAGAGGTCTCTGGGCTATTTGATGCCTAAACACTTTGCATCTGATTTCCACAATCCTGGTGAGTTTTGCTTTGAAAACTTAACACTTTTCTAAACAGCACAAGTTAAAAATGACAGCAAAACCTTCTAAATGGAACAGCTAATTTGAACCTTTCTGGTAAGGGGGACAAAATGAATAGGGGTAAAGGGTGTCATCCTTGGAGTTGTGGAGCTTCCCTCAGAGCTACCCTAAAATGCACAGAGTCTTTCAAGGTCAGCTTTCTGCCTGCACTGTGCAGAGCAGCTCTGCTGTACTTCAGGGGCTCTGCCGTGCCCCCGGTGTGGGGACGCCGGGCTCAGCCCGCAGCAGTGACCTGGAGGGACACCCTGATGATTAGTGAGCTTCAGACTATTGGACTCACCAAGTGCATGCTGTGGGCTGCAGGGGGTAGGCAGAGCTTGGACAGCACACATCTGTCTATGTGAACAGAATGACCAACCTACCTTTATGATATTCTTATAAAACAAAGAATGATCTTTGTTAGGCCCTGTGGGGCCCTTACCACCAACATGAAGAGTACTTATTAGACATAAAAGCATGTTTAAACTGATAATATTCAATATTTCTGCAGGGGAATGAAAATCACCGGGCCTGCTTGGACAAAGGTAACTCTGTGACACAGAACCAAAAGACAGAACCAAACTCCAGCCTGTGGCCCCAGGCTCTCCAGACATGACTGCTGACTCCTAGCTTTGCTAGACTGGCTGCATCAGAAGTGGCCTCCTCATGCATTTTAGGGTAAATCTGGGCTTGGAATATTGTCAGTTAATTCTCTGATTTCATGCCCGCACAGCCTCACTAGGGGTATACCTGATTTTGAAATCACTTCTGTAGTTTTATTTAGCCTCCACACAGATAATTACAGCAGTGGGGTATCACTATGGCTAGCCACATCATATTAGCTCCCCTGTGTAAAAGGGAAGGAAGTTTTGTCCTCTTAGATTATTTATTTTTCCTTTTTTTTTAAATCCTGGGTTTTCAGCAGCATTGAAACAAAGGACTGAAATTCTTTTAAAGGTTACATGAAAAATTCAGGCCTTCCTTTACCAATTTCTCTTTGTTTTGTGGTCTCCCAGAGTAGGATGGGCTATTGTGGAAAATATGGAGAAGAAGAAATATTGCATTAGAAACAAAATGCAAACATGATAAAATGAATCTAGAAAGAAAATAAGGAACAGGGAGTCAAAAGGAATGATTTCCAAAACATTTCTAAACGTGTACCTCTTAATGCCATACCATTGTCAATGTGTGTTGACACAGCCATCAGAGCAGTCTCTCGGGGAGTCAATATTTCACAAGGTTAGAAATTCTATAGAGAAGAGACTTGTGTCTATGTCACTCTGCATTTCCTTTGAAGAGGAATATGAACAAGCTTGGATAGGCTTGGATTCTGTTTAGAGGGAAGGAAGGTGAAGCAAGACAAAAAAATTATTTCACCCATCCCACTTAAATTTCTGATTATCAAACCTCCTATACCTTAAGTTCTTGCACACTTAGTCCTATTCAATACAAGTAATCTCTAGAAGGAATTAAGGATCAGAGTCCATGATGAAAATCACATGATTTATCTGTATAAAGAGGAATTAGGGAGAAGCCTCAGTAGCCATCCTCCACAAATCTGTGTGCAAAATGGTGAAACTCTTCTTCCTAAGCTCAGAAATAGAAGCATTGTGACACCATTTTACAGCACCTGGGAACGTTTTCCAATAGACAGATCTGTATAAAATGATTCCATTTAATCTGAACCAAGCTTCACTGGCGAGCTGGCTGTTCTGTAGTAGATTTCTTTATGAGTTTGTGTTGACTCTGATATCTTGAATTTTCTTTCTTCACTGAGGCCATATGAAGGTAGATAGGAGACAACACCTACAAATTCCCAGCATGGGAAGGGAAATGATAGTAAAACTTCCCCTATTGTGTAAATAGGAGTATAAATGCATAGATATCTGTGAATCCTCCTTGAAAAATTAAGACTGTAATCTATAACTAGCAGTTTGCTTTCTCATGAGAGCAGAGTACCAGTCAGAATCAGAGCTGGAGGTGACACATAGACAATTCATGCTTATCTACATAGGTTAAGGGACTTTTGAAAATACCCGAAGCGTACTCTAGTACACTTTAAAATATTACAGAAAGCTGAGCAGAGGTGGAAAATAAAATACAATTATTAGCAATTTAGGCACATATCTGTGTATGTGGAAGAATTCCTACACAGTTATTAAAAGAAAATGCTGTAACTATCAAATATAAAAGTACCAATCATAATAAAATCCAAGGTCAGATATTGAAAGGAAACCACAACAAAGGTCAGGGTTGACTGCCTAAATCCTAAACAGATGAGTCATTGACAGCTACAAAATTTACTTAACTCTAGGATAGCTCATTTAGTTGTCTTTGTGCATGTAGGAGATATCCATTTCAGTCACTAAATTAGTACTGGCTACTCTTAAAGCCAATTTTTGCATTAGACCCTCTTCAAAATGTGGACAGTGCCTGCTATTGTGTGGTGGTGACACAAAGCACACAGGAGAATGAAGATGCACGTTTTATTTGTGCAATTGCCAAACAAAGTCAATGGCAGTGAAACAGCATAAATTAAATACCAGGAATGGCAAATAATGAGTGAAATCATCTATTCATAATTAAAAATTGATTGGAGACATAGATTCCTTGTGCTTAAAATAAAATAAATCACTTCATGCCTAGCTGTGAATGGAGTTCAGTTCGGCAGTGTCTGAAGGCTGTCATGTCATTAGCCCTTTATAATCCTAACCACATGCTTCCTCTCCTAGCTCCATCACAAAAACCCCAACCTGGTTAAGCATTGATTAGCTCCTTCCTTCATTCACAGGTGCTACAAAGAATTCAGTCTCAAAGTAGCACCCACATTGCATTTGCATTGAACTGATGGAGCTGGAAACTGAAATACATAAGTAGGGGATGCCATAATATTGGCACTGCACTGCAATGGTTCAGGAAAGACTAGAAGGCCCCCTAAATATTTGTGGGATTTATGTAGGAGATTTTATGGCAACACTATATCCCTCAGCACATGGTGCTGCTGGCAGAAGCTCCTTCACTCACCAAGTGCTGGGCTGAGCTTCACTATGCTGGAGACCTGGTTTTGGCCAGGGTTTTGTGGCTGCAGGGCCCCCCATGAGGGCATGCACAGCAGGATGGGACAGGGTGGCCCTGGAGGAGCTGGGTTAATGCCTGGCATCACGGGGAGCTCCAGTTGCCACAGCATGGCTGTGGGCCAGAGTGTGGGTCACCTGGACACACCACAGCTCCTCATGGCTACCACTTGGGAGAGGGATGGAGAACTGGGGAAACTTGCTCTCCAGAAATAATGGAGAAGACAAATGCACCTTCACTTCTGGGTTTCTTTTGCATTTCCTTTCAATGAGACAGGATTTGAATGAATCCTCATCATCCCTGCATGTTCCTAAAATCCTTTCCACATGCCTCCCCTTTCCCTCCAGAGTTAGTCTCACCACTGTGTTCACATGATATAAAGACCTACCTTCACTAGTGCATGATTTTCTGATGTCCAAAAGGCTCTTTCTTTGCATAAATACCTGGAATTAGGGTTAAAAATAATGAGGATTAATAATTTTATTCCTAAAGCACTCCCCCTGCTGATGGACTCTGAGAGAACTGTACTATATGTTTAAGTATATAAAATGTAGGAAAACATTTTATTCGTAAGAATGGTCACTGAACAAACCTTGATAACCTGTAAGAGGGATAAAATAATACAGTGAAAAGGGACTGAATCCCAAGAGAAAAGAGAAAAGACTGTGGTAGGAAGACATGAATATGGAATAATCATATAAAAAATTAGCACTTTTTTTTTGGAAATATTTTTAAGAGGTGAGAGACCTCACATTTCTCAGTTTGGAGAAAAAGGGATCTTTGAATTCAGTGCAGAGTAACTTCAGAAGCTCAGGACCACTCCAGCACACTCCTCCCTGCGGGAGTGTGGCATTCCCTGAGGTGGCAGCGCCTGGTGGAGGCTGCTCCAGTGAAGGGCTCAATGTGTGCTGAGGGAATTCATTGGGAATGAGCTCAGGGAGGATGTCATGGATGCTGCCAGAGCTCAGACTGCTCCCAGCTCCTAAAAGCCCTTCCCTCCCTGCTCAGATCAAGAAGTTTCTTCTTAGGCAGTCCATGTAAAACAATCCTGTAACACACTAATGGCTAGAAATGGAGGCCTGAGCAAGCATGCATGTTGACAGCTCTGAAATGCAGAGAAAGGAGTGGAGAGCATGGGAGAGGTGTGGAAGGGGCCCTTACTGACAATCATGATAAATGTTTGTGGCTTTTCTTTCACACTTGGAAGTGTAACAAACACCAGATTAAGCATTTGCAGGTAGGAATTTGGGCAATCTTTATTTAATGATGTTCAATTCTATGTGTAATACTATTGTGCGGCTTTATTATTACAATCTGTTTCTACCTCTCCCTCTCCTAGCCTACTCCCCCCAGCTCCCAGTGCAGCCAGACATGGAAACTACGGATGACCTGTTCCTACTGACAACCTTCTCTCACATCTTTAGAAACAATCATACACTTTTAAAGGGCTGTAAATATGGTTCTGTAGTATTCCTTAAAAACCTATCCAGCTTTTATTTTCATAGGAACTGTTTTTTAACAATATCTAAGTCTTTCCCATTGGTAGCCTTTCCAAAAGAAGGAAGTATCACAATGGTAAGTCACCAGAAGGGGAAAAAAAATAATAATCAGAAAGCTTTTCCATGGCATTACCTAGATAATCCAGTCCACATGTAGCTCTGCACATGAGCAAGTGACCCCATGGACTGGAGCAGGTCTCCACACACATGTGTAAATCAAGGCCACATAGCTCTGTTTGCAGGATCTGAGTTCTGCTTCAATTCTGAAACAGAGTAAGATTCACATGGTTGTGATTCACATTGAATTTGAGCCTCAAATTTGAACATGCCAGCTTGTCATCAAGCTAGCTGCCTTTATTTTATTTTTGGCTTTTTCTTTGTCAGTGTGAGCTTCTTGTATTTCAGACATATATATATTTTGTGAGGCAGCTCAGTCTGTTGAGCCAGGATCTTTCATCAAGGAAAGAAAAGTGCATTGCTTGATTCTTAGAGAAAGAAGAAAACATTGCTTACTTTTTGGAATACATCCAAACTGTCTGTGACACCTTAAAATACCATACAAGTAGTGCAATTTGTCATAAATTAAACTATAAATGGGCTTTAAAACACACATAGTCTGATTAGCATGTGACCAAGTATAGCAGTCAATAACATATCCTGATACAATAACATGTCCTGAGTCAATAACATATCCTGATAGAATTTTACAGCTCTAGTGGTCTCTAGGCATTTTTACTGACTCTTCTGTGTTTAAGAAGAATAATGGATTCACTGTTTTGCAGCATAATTCTCATTTTTATTGTAATGTTCCTCCTAATTTTGCCCTCAAATCTTCTGGAAGCTGTGGTTTGATGTTTTTTCAGCTTTTTTCCTCAGATCTCCTCTCCGGGCAACAACTCCACCACCACAAAAAGAATCCCCAATCCTAAATTTTGACTCTTTCACTAAGACATTAAACAAGCAACCAATCAATCAATATTTTCTTCTAAGGAGGCCAAAATAGTTGAGATATTTCCATAATGATGGATGAGCAAATAGAAAGATGGTTACCATTTCCAGTTCTGCATCAGGTCCACAGTTTATCCTCTCATTACAGGCTGAAGGCTGTGGCAGAGATTCCCATTTCAGGCACCATGCATCACTGTCATGACTGTGTGGCTTGGGGACAAGAGTAGGATCACATTTGGACAGTCAGATTAAGATTAGAAGCTGAGAAACTTGCTACCATGTCATGTCTCTGGAGGCATGACCAGTAAAAGAAGGTGTATTTCTGCTTTTCTTCTTTATCACAGCCCTATGGAATTAAGTGTCAGTTAAGGGATGTGAACATAATGTGTGGCCTTGCTATATTCCAGAGTTCCAATCTGTGCTAGGAAAGCTTGCCCAGCTTTCTCCAGGTGGAGTTCCCTCCCCCAGATCCATATTGAACATCCAAGATTAGCCCTGGGGAAAACTTAATTGAATAGAAGTCATATTTTAGTACTAAACAGAAATTTTTCTTTTTACAAGAACTTTAAACTAGAGTGAAGGAAACTGAAAATTTCACCACGAAGCTGCAAACTGCTTTTCTGCAGAATTGCTTTTATTAAATTTGCCCATTTCTCACAATTACGGTAGAAATAAAGAAAAGACCATGACTGTTATGCTTTATTTTATTTTACTTGAAGTTTCATGAGCAGTTTTTATTATCACTAGAACACGGAAAACTAAAACCTTCTTCTTAAGCTACACCAATGGGACCATGGAATAATTGAAGAGTGAAAAGCAGAATCTCATCTTTGCATTTCCTAGTCAACAAAAACAATGCAGTAAGTGCACATTAAAACAATAGCACTTTGCTAACTTAGTAGTATCTATGTGAAATGTCCTATGTGGTCAGAATGCTTTGAATTATAAAATATCTTTATGTGTTTAAAGGATAGAACCGTACAAGGTATTTTATGTAGCATTTTATAGCATACCAATATATCTTTTAATTCACGTGCCAGAGAATCAAAGAGATCTTTTGACTGCATACTATATGATGTTTTCATTAGATACTTTTATAATGTGGTGGGTATTTTAGAATTTATCTCTCCATGGCCTGGCTCTTTTTCTCAACAGCTTCCTTATGGCTAGGTGATGGTTTGAAACCTTAGGATTACTTCCAAGAAGCATAAGCAGAAGAGAGTTGTTCTAACTGAAAACAATTTTGCTAAATAAAGAAGAATGCTTCTATAAATATATATTAACTGTAGACTTCCTTAATTTATTTGTTTTCAGATTAGTTCTGCTTTTGTGTACTGGATACTGTACAAAATTCAGCCCTTTCATATGACTGTATTGAAATCAACACAATGGGATAATTGTAAAGAGTTTCCAGCAAATTATATGAGCTTAAATTAAATAAAAACAACACTAGGATAAATCAAGCCCCTAATTAGATAATTGAAACTGCTTTTTCCCTAATTAGATAATTGAAACTGCTTTTCCCCTTCCCTTCCCTTCCCTTCCCTTCCCTTCCCTTCCCTTCCCTTCCCTTCCCTTCCCTTCCCTTCCCTTCCCTTCCCTTCCCTTCCCTTCCCTTCCCTTCCCTTCCCTTCCCTTCCCTTCCCTTCCCTTCCCGGCCTAGAGGATGATGATGAAATCGAAACTGAGCCCAATACAGAGAGAAGCCTGTCAGTTATGACTGAGTGATTTCACTACTTCCAATTGAAAAGAAAAAAAAATAATGCAAGTTAGAGCAATATTTGCACAGAGGAAGAGTCAGCAAAATTGGAAATAACTCACAACTTCTAACCACAGTCACCAGGGAGAATACAAACAACAACTTTGTATTCCTTGGTTTCCTCTGTGTTTTGCTTTGGGAGCTTTACAGACACCAGACTTTGATTTTTCCCAACCAGGAGTAGGTATATGTAGAGTTTTTTAAGCATATACTTAGGATATTTATGGATACCACTTCCATTTCAAGTCAAAACAGCACAGATCCTTCTCTGGTATGAAACGCTTGTTTCAGAGAAGAAATGCCAACTAACACTGGTGATTTTCAAGTCACATTTGCGATCTCTGCCACAGGTCAAACAGCCGTCAAATTTATTGGTGCTCCACATCAACAGACAAGGCACACATTTTCACATCTGTTCAAACCGCCAAACCAATGGTTTTGACTTTTGTTTGCTCCCAGACTAAGGCTCAAAATGCAGTGAAGGCTCTGCGCCCCAACCACGTCAGAACTGTAAGAATTAAAAGCATATCTGATGGTAAACTGAGGAAAGGCTAACAAAGATGAAAACATGGGGCACCATTTTGGTCAAGCTCTGCTTCAGAAAGAAGAAATCCATGATCTACAGCCTGGCATCTGGCCTAAATTATTTAATCTGTTACAAGGTTGACAGTTTTGGCATCTCTGTCTTTCATTGCTGCTTACAAGCTTGTACTGCCTGGGTTGCAGCCATTCCTGGTAGGCTCTGGAAGCCCTTCCCTACAAGGAGGCCGTTCATCATCGTATCTCTGAGCAGTCTGAGGTCTCCAGCTTCATACATAGAGCTGCCCCTGGAGCAAAACAGAGAGTGTGCTGTTAACTATTTAACTGTTACCCAAATGAAACTCATATATTACAGTCTTAGAGTAAAAATAAAACAGAACAACACAGTTTTAATTGCTATTTCTATAATAAAATTGTGGCTTATTTATAAGTTGGGATTTTATTACTTACTGCAATTTATACACACTTTATCTGGAAGTTCATGGTGGGCAACAAAGGACTGCTCACATTTTTTTTGTGACTTTTCCATGAAAGCATAACTGCATCTTAAAATATGGTAAAGTAGTTTATAAGTAAAATGAAAAAAGCGTACATGGAAGATTACATAAAATACATCTGTCTTTTCAAACCATTGAGATACATAAACAACTCATTAAAAACTGAAAAAGCCAAAGAAAAGGACAAAAGACCTTTTAATAAGAAGCTGTTTTGAACAGACTTTTTTCTGCTTTTCAAAAGACAGGATGTTACATTGTTCCTAGGAAGATGATCTAAAATGATCAGAAAAAATATCAAAAATTTCAGTAAGCACTGTCCCTGAGAGAGATTATGCTAAAGCTTACAAAAAAAATTGCAAGTGGAGATGTCATTTTAAATAGAATCCAGGCTCTTATTTTTCCATTGCAAAGAGTTTTCTTTTATGTCAAATGAAATTTTAGCATCACCTATGAATTTGCAACTGAACCCTTTACTGCCAAATCTGATTCCAATCCCTAAAAAAATCTGTTTCTGTAATATGGCCAGCAATGCAGTAACTTCTAAAAGGTAGCCAGACATATTGGCAAAAAAATATATGTGGTTAATCAACTAAAACTATGCAGTAGTTTGGGAACAATCAATCAATTTCCAGAACCTTTAAGGCATGCAGTTGCTGTGAGGATATCCAAGAACAATAGTAATACTAATGGCTAATGTATACAGATGTTTTTGTGATGGTCTTGTCCTTAGTTTTTATTTTCAAGACGCTTCTGCACAATTTTAGGCTCTACTGTTAAACAAAAAACAAACCCATCACAAATCAATTCCAGATAATAATACAAATGCAGAGGGACAGTAGGTGTCACTTTGCACCAAGGTAAAATAAGCACTACTAAAAAGAGGTTTGTGTTCACCCAGTGGTGTTTTCTCAATCTGTGCTTACCTACATAACAGCTTGGAGACTTAAACAGAGACTTAGGCAAAAATGCAGAGAGCTGCATACAGTGCTGGGATACTGAAAACTCTCTGAGCTACTACTTGAGGCATCATAGCTGGCAACTTGAAAGATGCTTCAGCAACTTGAAAACTGTTCTGTCTAAAAGTAGAAAATGTCTCATTTTTAGTAAACAAAGCTGAGCTGCTCATTTCCACCTTCACACTTCAGCCTGCCTGGCATCCAGGAACTCTCTGCTAAATTCCTTGAGGGGCTCATTAAAATACATTGCACAAAGTCACCCCCTGAAACACGGCAGTAAGGAACAGTAACCCATAAAACATAGTAGCACTTTCTGAAGTTCTTTAGAATAGCTGGGGGAGGATTCTATCCACTCTTATGCTCCCTTAATACTGTAATACTGTGGTCTGAGCTCTGACCAAAGAGATGTGTGACCAAGGTTCACTTCCTGGCTATATCTCAGAGGATTTTAACTCCTGTTTACCACTTCCTGACTCTTTATACATCAGGTTGCTGGCTTCCATCCTGAGAGAGGTTTGTGTATGTGTATTACATTAAACTCATCTTGGATAAGTTAGCAGACTCAGCAGAGGAATCAAGAGATAGGCAAAAGCGGCATCCATGTGAGGACAGTACCCAACTCACAGTGTGTTCGACTGTAAATTATGGAATTGCCTTTAATCTCCTTAAAAACACTTATAGAAATCTGTGATCAAAGTAGACATAATAGCCCTGTCACATCAAATGAAAGCCCAGATTTTTGCACTTAAATCACCATAATCCTATTTAGGTCATCTGAGAAGGAATAGTGTTTGGGGCCTGCAGTTTTGCTTTCCCTGACGAAACCAGCTGCTTTTCCATTCTAGAATCCTGATGGGCTGCTTGCTCCTTTGGCAACAAGTGCTGCAGAGATGGTCTTCTCTTGAACTGGCATCATCTAGTTGCTTTGGGCTTATTATTGGGATCAATGGGTACTGGATTGTGCCTAGCATGCAGATGAACTGAAAATGACTGTAGTATTTTTGTTAAAAAATCCATTAATAACTATGCCAAACACATAGCTTTACTTTCCTGCACAAATTTCACAAGTTGCATCATTGTTAATATGATGCATTCTAAAATTAGTGGAAGATATTTCCAAAGCTACTGTGGTCACACAGATCAAGTGGAAGATTGGGTTAAACTATACCTGAATGTTTTGGAAACACAACTTCTATGGCATAGAACCTAATTAGTCTTTTTTCATGCTTTTTCTCTTGCCATAACTCCATTTTTCTCAGAGGTCACAGTTAAAATTTTAAAGATTTTCAGGTGATTTTGATTCATATTTCCCTGATAAAGTTTAATAAAGCAGATCAGATTACTCTGCCCTATGAGTCAGTTAAGTATGCTCTTATTTATTTGAGAAGTAGTTCTTGTTTTCAGGTATGTAAAAACATTTTATAACCTCGAATATTTTTTCTTTTCTCTTAAAAGTTAGCAGTAATTCTCCTGTACATGGAACATTTGTGATCCCAAATCATTAACAGAATCTGTGTCTAGACTAAATACTACATTTTAAAGCAAAGTATTTAAAAAACCAGCTACTCTTCGATTTACATACCCAGGCTTAAATTTTAGGTGTTTGTTTCTACTGTAGCAAATGATGATGTCATTAACACCTAAATCAGGACAGAAAAATGCCTGGTTTTAGGTGTTAGTGACATCATAACTAATTCAGGGAGCACATTGCACTCAGAACTTCTGGGCCTGGCAAGAAAAAGAACTGATGTCAAAACACACTTACTTGTCTAAAAGATACTCATGTCTAAGACAAAAACTAACCAAGATCTTGCTGTGGGGATCTTAAAAACTTTGAAAAAAAAAAAGTTAAAAAAATATATTTTGCTGTTCACAAAGAAAATGGTTGAAAATATGTGTAAAACATATGTTTTGGTGTTTTGAAGTGGTTTGCTTCTAACAATAGAACTGCACACTCATCACTGGTCATGGGATAAATGTGGTTTGGGGGATCTGTGTTATGCCAAGACTCAAAGCATTTAATATGAGCTTTGTTTTGGAGCAACGGCAACAGCAAAAGTGAGCTGACATGCAGACAGTGGTGACTTCAAGCTTCTGAAAGCTACATGATCACTTAAGATCCAGCGCTTCAAAAAAGCCCCGTGTGACATGAAAACATCTGACCCACTAACCAGCTGCAAGACTTTCCGAGACTCTCATCAGCACATGTACCTTTGCAAGCTCTGCTAGAGCCCAGAGGAGAGTAAACTCCCTTCCTGCACAAGACTTTTGCAGCTCCTGGGGCTGTGCTTCATCTCTTTGCATAAATTGACTGATTTATGTCTGTTACTGGCTTTGCAATGCATCTCCTCAGAGGAAAAGCTCAAGGACTGCTGGTGCCTACAAGAGTTAGCTAGCAGAGTGTGCCAGAAAACACAAGTACACAATTATTTTCCAAAAGCAATGTACACTTTACACAGACTTAAATATTTTGTGGCTGTGGATATAAGTCCAAACACTTAAGGATATCTATTCTATCAATTACTTATTCTACGTATTCTTCATTTTGAATGCATACATTCAAACATTTGCAGAGCCACCCATGTTATTTGCACATTTTTTCCTGTTCAGTTTTAATCTCTTGGGCCTCAATTTCTATTTCTAATGGGAGATAATGTTAAACACAGACATAGAACCCTCAAGAGTGTTTGACATCTCTTAATCCAGACCCATCTTTTTCCTCTCTTTTCCTCTCCCTGCCCCTCACCCATACACCTTACAACTGCAAAATATGGCCACAGCTACAAAGGCTGGAATAGACTAAGAAGAAATTTAGGGTCATCTGAGAAAATGAAACAAAGAGATCTAAGAGCCTTTGAGTGGCTCTGCTGCTGTCCTGTGTCACCCCTTGAAAGTAATAAAAGGAGCCAATATGATCTTGTTTTTTCATGAGACTCACACTTTGCTTTCCATTAAATTCAGGTAGAAATGCTAGAATTGACAAGACCAGCAGAAGCAGGTCATCAACACAGCCTGAACTTGCTTGCCTTACTCAGGCAAGTAGATACCATAATGTTAACACACAGTAAAACCCCATTATTCCCCATTCCACATGAAGTGCTTGCAGGCTTAGGTCTGCCACTGGAGACTCAAGTGCTCCAAAACAAGTAAATAGTGAGGAGAGACAGGAAAGGAGAGAAGAAAAAGTTCTGATGAAGCATGAATGGAAAAAAGAGTGGCAATAACATCAATTGTTGAAGTACCACTTATGTTCATGATATAAAGTCTCACCCATCTGTCATTTCATTTAACAGCAGAAGGAGGGGGCAGCCCTTCCATGTCAAGTCCTGTAGTCTGCATATTTCTTTAACCTTTAAAATCACTTCCGCAATTTCTTTTAAACAGGGATTACCAAACTGGCAACAAACTATAAAAGTAAATGCATTTACAATATGTCCTCTAGATAGCTTTGCTGCCACGGAAATAGCTGTGCTGTGACCATGGGCTGTAGGAGCAAAAGGCTGGCAAAATTACATGGTTTGCAATGATAAAATTCAGGTCTCACCAAACATTTTGCTTCTAACCTGCAGCCATCTCAGCTGTGAAGTGCTTATTAAGTTCCTTTCATGACCACAGGACCTGCAGTTTGTAAATGCTGCAGGTGTGAAGGCATTGTGTGGCACTTTTAGGTTAGTGAAAGAAGATTGTTATTCATGGGTGAAATATTCCATTTATTCAGTGGAAGAGAAGTAATGTGTGTGGGGGTGGAGAGTGCAAAGCTGATGATAGAAAGACATAAATAGAAACAGACTTCCACAGAGCACCTCAGCCATTCCATACGGTTGCTTCAAGCTTTTAAGTCTCCCCACAATGGCCAAGCACTGGGATTTTTCCTCTAATGACACAAATTTGCTCTATCTCCTGCCACTTACCTAATCTTACTTAATTGTCATGGAGTAACAGTAATAGTGCCAGATCATACTAAACCAGTGGATTTTGTATCTTTTTCTATATCTTCTATAGAGTTGAATGTGATTAGACTATCAACTGCTCTCATTCACACAGGAATACATCCTCAGAAAGTTGTGATTGAGAGTGGGCTTCATAAATACAGTATCATTTTAGAGTTCTGTACTTGGAGGTTAGTGGAGGACTTCGATGGAGATTTTTTTTGCTTTGTATTTTTGTGGTTTTCTGCTTTCACTGAGATCCTGACAGTGTCTCTGATGTATCACTATGAAGTTGTTAAGGTAGAACATAGGAATGTTTACTGAACTTTTTGTCAGGCCAGAAATGTAAAAAATACATTACATGTAAATATACTACCTGTACACTAAAAAATAGTTTTCAAGAGCTACACTTAATCTCTCATTTTTTAAATTTTCTTTTAATTTGAGTACAGACATGTGGGAGTCTGAATTTATCAGCTCCAAGTGTGCTGCATTTTTAAATCAACTGGGGAGGCAGGAAGCAAATATGCATGCGTTGTAATGCTGGCTGACATACTGCATTATTGACAAACCCCACCAGAAAAAAAAAAAAGCTAGCACATCAAAGTAGATGATGTAGACAAACATCTAACATAAATTCTAAGACAATTTTTTCTTTAAAGAGAAGTTCAGAAAACTGAACTGAAGTGGGTTAACACTTCAAAACTCCTCCAAAATAAGTATCACAGCAGATTCCCTTGCTTACACCTCTTCTACATCACTGGCAGCTGCTGAGTAGACAGTAATATTTCTCATTACTAATAAACTATTATTTATAATATAAACTATTATAAATGGAGAATATTCTATCTCAGTGAAGCCAGGAGAAACTTAAGCAACATCTGAATTCACCTAGCATTCAAATTAAGGGGGGTGTTGTCTTGGCCAGGGTACCAGCTTATTTTCTGCTAGATCATGAAATCTTTACAATTGTCAGAGCCTCAACACCTCATTCACAAGACATGGACATGATTAAGTACCAACTCAAGGAGACTAATACCTCCTCTCCAGTTACCAGCGCACATCCATCCCCCTGCACCATTTACAGGACCCTAAGCATTGAAGGGAGGAAATACTGATCAGTAAGATTCTAGCAAATCACCCACAATAGCGCAAAAGTTGGAAGATAATAGTTATAGGAACAACAGGAAGAACAATGGCACATTCATCTGTTTTTTAGCAAAGGGTTTTTTTTAGCATTTAAATATATAACAGTACATTACAAGCCTGAATCAAAAGACAAGTAGAAGAGAATTTTGAACCCGCATTTCTTTCAGGCACACATTACTTCAGGCATTTGAAGAAAGTGTCGAACAGCTTCCCCACCCACTTTCTCAAAGTGGAGGAGAAATTGCTCTCAAATGTTGGTTATAAACTTGTAATCTGAACTCCAGCCACTCGGCAGGGCTGCAGAAGAATTTACGATGTGCTAAATATTTCCTTTGTTCTTCCCAGTGGTAGCCTGCTGTAGCAATTAGAAAGCAACTGACTGCACATGTAAACTGTGGCTCTTTTCTAAAGAATTGTTCGTAATTGTTAGAAGCCTTCCTAAGCAGGACTTGCTCTGCTAATACTGCAATACTTTAGGTGCATCTGTATTAATTGTCTGTATGATTTTTTTCTCATCTTCTAATCTTAGTAATGTCCTCTAGGTACTTTACTACTGAGACAGGAGGCAGACATAACTGTTGACCATTGCTATAATTTAGCCATTACCAACTGGGTACCTGAATCCCTCTGTCTTTAATTGACACCTAGGTAGCTTCCATAGGAACCATGTCTTCATGTAAATGCTCCAAACCACTACAACAGCATGTATCCATTACTGCATGAATATAATACAAACTAAAATGTAATTCTTCTTGATTCCCACAAAGAAAGCAGTCTCCTAAGCCATTCTGTTGCACTCTGAGAGCACAGGATATCGAACCCCACAGTGGCAAATTTGATGTAAGCTTGCTATGAAAGAAATTGCAAAGAAACGTGCCTTGGAAAGACTGCAGGTTTTGCAAATAGGAAAGATGGCTTTAGGAACTATCCCACCCACCAGCATCCATTGCCTTAGACATAACTACAGACAAGGTAATGAGCAGGGCAAAGTAGATCAATTGGTACAGATGCCATAGCAGGAGCACCGGACATGCTGAATGTGGAGGCTGCTAGTGAGAAGATGAACAAATGCACTAAGCAGTGACACCACTGCTCTCCTGGGAGTGAGAGCTCATGGTGAGGAATATGTTAGCTCTCCTGGGAGCAGCTCTAGAAAGCCTTTTGCAGTTGGTCACCTCCTGCCCAGGGCTCAGTATGCAGGTGCTGGCCAGGAGCCAAGGGCAGCCCCACAACCTTGCTGCCCATGCTGCCTCTGCAAAAGAGGTTGAGAGCAGCAAGGAAGCCAGAGGGAAAGCTTCCTCTGCATGCCAGCAGCAGGATCCATGGGATTTGGCCTTGGAATTCCTGCAGAGCCTTAACCACTGCATCAAAGCCAGCTCCTTGGCATTTGTATGCTATCGCTTAGCCCCCTGGCTTTCCTAATCCTGGGGATGGTGTACCGTATTTTCCCTCTGAAGCCTGAGGGAAACACAGTTCCCTAGTCAAAAACCAGCCAACATCCGTGAAAAGACAGCAAAATACCACCTCTGGCAGGTGACCTCCAACGTAACCCACTAGACATACAAACAGAAAGCAAGCTTTCACATACAGGCTTTGATTCAAGCACGTGCTCCTCTGTGGTCGCCTTCACCCTGTTGCACCACCTGGCAATGTCTGGAATCAAGTTATTTATAGTCTACACAAAGAGAAGTCGAATGAATTGGATGGTTCAGAGTTTTGGTAATGAGATACAGAGGTTTCTGTTTTGGGCTTGCTGTGTCAGACTCAGGCTGGACTGGTGTAAAGGAGTAGAAGTCATTGCCATCCAGTTGTTTCTCAGCAATACATGTGAAATGGACTTTTGTCTGTGCACCCTTCCTTTGAAGGCTCTGTAGACAAGCCAAGGAGGAAGGCAGACTGAATACTCTCTTTCTTCCTAGATTTGATCGTTACCAGGCAAAGCAAAGATGCTCCACAGCCAGTGCTTTAACACCTTCCTAAGAATTTGGTGAGACACATTTTCCAGAGCAGATCCAAACTCCTGGTGATGAAGTTGGCAGAATGGATCCCAGCTTGTGCTACTGCCTCCTATACTTTAAAAGTAAGCATGAATGAAGAGACTCTCCAGACAGCACTCACAGCTATATCTGCCACAAGAACGAGTCATGCTTTAACTCTGTGCTACTGCATTGGCTGTGGTATTTCAAACACAGCCCTGCCATCAATTCTTTCATTCAAGACAACTGGTTTACTTCTTCAATTGGCCAGCTTCTCATCACTGTTATGAGCTTGGATTTCCTTGGATTTTTAGGGCAAATTAATAACCCCTGAGATCAAGTCAACCTGTGTGCCAATGTGAGTGCTGAATATTGTCGTGGTTAGTTGTCACGGGACTAAAGGGTTCATCATCCTGACACTCCAGTCTCATAAGATGCCTTGAAGCATAACCCATCCCCGGCTGCAAGTTACAGGGAGAATCCTGATGATCCCATCTTACAGTTTTAGTAGTGATATGAACAAAAACTCAGTGTTTCCCTCCTTTTGTGTCATCAGCAAAATATTGGTGTATGTGTCCTGGATTGCTTTTAAGATTCAGTTTTCTCACATATAAAGATACACCATGTGATAGGAAGAAATCAGAACAAGGAACAAAATTCAGTGGGAGTTGAAGATAAAGGTAACATTTAGAGGCTATGTTCAAAAGACTGCAATCAACACATGGAACCAAGGATCTATTTGATACTCTATTTGATATTCTTAGTGCTCATTTATTACTTGTTTCTTGGAGATGTATGCTTCTGTCTCGGCTTTGTATTGCAGGAGCACTGCCACCACACACATTCCCTCACTCTTTTTTTTTCCCTTGCTTTGACCTACTGAGAGGAACACTTTTCTGCAGGCTCTGCCAGTGCAAGAGGATATCAGTTGTCTCCTGGACTCTAACTTTCCATCAAACTGCAGTTGTAAATCTAAGCACTAAATTGATTAATTTTTAGCACTATGTGTTAAGGCAGAGCCAACAAGGCCAAAATATGATTAACTCATTAGGTACCATAGGCACATTGCAATAGTCCTTGCTGCAAAGAGCTTCTAATTCAAACAGATAAGACTGACCACAGATGTAAGGGAAAACAGAGGCAAAGTGAACAAGTTAACACATCTAAATTCTAGAAAGATCTCCTAATAATACAATAGCATTTGATGATAAATCACCAAAAAAAGTAAATGAGATCCTACCTTTTGACTCCTTTTTTTAGCAGAACTGCATAAAGATTTTTGAAAGACATTGTGTTACATATTTCCTCTTATAAATGGATTCTCGATGTAACAGTATTTATATGATTAGTCTCTTTACCCAAGGATTTTAAACAACTACCATTTAGTGCAAGCTCCTCATTCTCCAATGTTTGGATAAATACTGATCTCAATTTACATATTGAAGCCTAGAAAGTCAGGAGACTGGCTTAGGGTTCTTCTAGAGAATTCAAGCCAAGGCAAGATTCCAGGAGCAACATGTGTGGTTTTGCCTACTCAGTAGGTGACATTTGCTCTGAATTCTACTGACCTATTTTGTAGTTGTTCAGTGTTGGGGTCATCACTCTCAAGACTGAAAGTGTGTTGTTTTAGGCTCAGAGGTGTAGGAAAACTGGATGGAGACAGAGGAGGAATAAGTCACTGTCTTTCACATGAAAGAGCTGTGGACAGTGGCAGAGAAAGCACAGGTTACTATGACAGCAGTGATTAACAGCTTTTACAATGAAAGATAAATCACTCCCATTAGTTTTTAAGGTGGCTCTGATAAAACATGGTCATATCGTTTATTTTTACCTCACTGATCACTGCATTTAGAATATTAGCAAGAAGCACTGCAACAATGAAATTAAAGTTATCAAAGTGCTGTTAAATTTCATCCACTTAAACATCAGCTAGAGTCACAGTAACTTGTGCCAACAGCCTATGATTATTTTTATACTTTGTTTGACAGACACTTCTGGAAATGTCTTCTTGTTTTACGTCGTCAGCAGGGCTCTCAGGCTAAGTTCCTTACGTATCTCTCAATGCTGCTAAGCTGATTGGCATTTACTTGTACCCCCTCACTGTAAGAATCATGGAGTCTGACTTGGCAAGAATCATCTCCTTTTTTTCCTTTATTTTGTTTTGAACAGAACAGCTGCCCTCCAAACTTAAGCCCATCTGGTCTTATTTGAAAAATGAAGGGGCAAAAATTAAAATCAGTTCTCACTAATTGGAGGAAAGTTGTGCATAAACAATTGAAAGGTCTTTTCATACTTATGGCCTGACATTTCCACAAAAAGCTTAATTGCTTGCATGGGCCCAAAGGGTTATGTTCTTTTTTTAAGTTGCATATGCTCTCTGCCAAATACTAGCTTGGACATGCTGTGAGTGATTTTTGGATCACCAGCAGCTCTTGCTATTTTAGGCTCTGTCACAGCTTGAAATTGTAATTAATTTTGAGGATCCTGACAATCATAATTATGACCATCCTGGTGTCTGATAAGGCTCAATTTCCTATTTTTTTTTTTTTTTTTGGTAGGAAATCTTTGGATTTAATATTGGGAAAAAATTCCATACTGCAGACTATCATGCTGCAATAAATTTTTAATTTAAAAATTAAACACCTACCATAAAGTAGGGCAGGAAACATGGTTCTTGTACCATGAAACTTGTACTGAAACTTGTTAAGTTTTCATGAATGTTTTGTCATGAATTCAAGATTCTCTGAAACTCTATTCATAACATGATGTAAAGGAAAAGACAATCAAAAGTGACCTATCTTTGCAGTTTTTGATGCTTAAGATTCATAAAAGAGACAATTACAGGTTTATTCAGGAAGAACAATCTATATTTTTGCAAAAGTAAACACTAACTTGAGCTGACTCTTTAGACAACTACCTTCTCTTCTCTGATTCAGTTGCTTTTTGCTATTCTGGAATTTCTATCACTCTCTTTTCGTCATATCCTTCATTTTCTCTCTAATTTTGATTAGGAAATCAAGTTTTGGACCCAACAGATCCCCAAAATATTGTACTGAGCTGGTGTTCCAATTGAGAGTTTCCATTCCCCTGAAAATTTTCCTTTGGGATAAAAAGCATAAAGTTTTGAAAATTTCTCATCTGTTCCCTGAAACTGAAAAAACACTGTGTTCTTTTATGACAGGTGAAAATTCACAATGCTTACAACTTCCAGTATGGCTTACATTTCAACTTCACATCACTGGCAATTTGTAATAGCAATAATAGCAGGAGTACTTTTCCTTTCTGTATTTTAGAGACATTGAACTAAAAATTCACTGCAGTGAAACAAGTATAGAGTGAAAAGAAAATATTTGCTGGACCTTTGGATTCACTTCTGATTGCCCTGGGAAATAATAATGTCCCTCAGCTGTTCTGTGGCCCTTGAAGAGAGAAGAAGCAGGCTGCATTTGCCTAACTGCTTAAGTAAGGACATGCGTCACGCTGTGGTCACTGTTTTCTGAGATTTATCCTCCCTCTTTAGCAGCTCCCATTAATAGCAGAAGGAATGACACAGAGTTACAGAAGGGAGGATGTCCCTTCTGAAAGAACACTGTTGTGTGCTATTTGGAGTACAACACTCAAGGCCAGTTTGTACCTTGCAGGTTTTGGCTGATTTGGGATACTGCAAAGCCCCAGTATAAGTAGGGAAACACTCAAGGAGCTTCCTAGGGTATGGATTCCTAGCCTGAGAGGACACTTGGTTAAGGAAGTGAAGACAGACAGCTCTGTGCAATCCTCTCCCTGTGAAAACAGAGAGTTTGGCTGCCTCGGAGTACAGGAAAGAGAGAAAAGCTATGCCTTCCTTCTTGTCTGTTCCAGGGGCATTTCATCCATCACTGGCATCAAGAGAAGTTTTTCCTATGCTCCCCCAGCACAGCAATACCAATCCTACCTGCTTTCATAGCATCCTTTTGTTTTCCCTTGAGAAAGAGTTAACCTTTAGGACATAAAATATAGTTCTGCTTTCCCATTTGTACTGTGTTCAAACAGTTCTTCCAGGAACGTAAGCTCTTATATCATGCACATTTGAAGGGATTATTTTAATTTTTTTTAATAGACACTGTGAGTTTTCAGCTAATCTTTCTTCACCAAGAATTCTCTGGTGTAAACTAAATAGATACTAAATGCTGGGGAAAAAATGCCCTCAGAAAAAAAACAGGCAATGGATCCCATTACTTGTTAGGGTTTCTAAAGGAACTTTGTGATTTTGTTTGAACCCAGATTTTTCAATGAACCCAGAACTATTAAGCCTGGTTAAATATTTACTAAACAGAATTAATGCATTCAAAAACTCTCCTAATTTCATTTGGAATGGGTAGGGAAGCTTCAAATTTACCACTTTTATTCAGTGAAAAACTCAGATCTAAACATCTTTCAGGTCTAAGCATAGATGTGAGAAATTCATAGGTGATGTCGTGGATCCACTTCAGAGCTACAGCCATGAAGAACCTGTCTGACAGGATATTTTTAACTTAGTTTTTGCCCATTCATATTTAAGTGTTTTATTTTAAAATTTCTAAACATCCAAAAATCTGCCGTTGGATATGCCCAGGAACCTTTTTTTACAGGACTGAGCCGGTTGCTATTTTTCTCATTCATGATGCTTGATGGGATTTGCAAATTAGTTGTAGCCTCACTGGGTTCTCAGATGAGATTTGCTCTGGTAGCCAGTTCTTTAATACCATTAAATATTCAAGCCCAGCAAAACTATGACCACCAAAGAGATTAGTAGTGGTTACAATATTTATGCAACTTTGGTTCTATCTTTATTTGCCTATTGCATACACAAAGCTACTGTTTGTCCTGGAATATGAATTCCCTCCTCTTAATACAATGGCTTTCAAATGAAGCCATCACTAGTAGTAATACTGGAAACCAAGGTTTCCTTTCTTATCTCAGGTGGTCTGCCAACATGTCTGATTGTATTCAAACTTTTCCTTTATTTAGGCCAGTATATTAAAATATTTATTTTTGTCTCCCAGTGTAGCCTCTAGACTGGCTGTTGCAACATTTACTTGAGGATGAAAAAGAAAATACTGAACCCAGAGTGGGAAGCAGTGAAGCCACTGGGTGAGTAAAGATAAAGAAGGAATGAGATGCATGATAGTCATCATGCATCTAAGACTGTACTTATTGAACCTCTCTATATATTCCACTTTATTCCACATATAATTTTCACAGTGTGTACTTGATTAAGGAGCAAGATAGTGAAGTTTCACAAAGATACTTTGGCATCAACTTCTGGGTACTTGTCCTCTTCTCATCTTCCCCTTCACAGCCGTCCACTCAGTGTAAATGTTCCATCAGGACTGTCACTTCACTCTGTTGCATTTTGATTTCAGCCTCAAATTATTGCACTGCACAAAGATTAATGCACATTCTGAAATATCTGAGAAGCTTCTGGCATGTTAAACATCAGACATTGTGTATCTCTTCATATGTGTTTTGTCAAGCCTGCAGATTCTGCTGCACGGAGACTCTGAACGTGACTGTGCAAAGCCTTTGGGGAGCACCTCAGCAGTAACAGTGACAGATGTAAGAAAGAGGCACAGCTATACAAGCACAGCTCTGAGGGCAAATATCCTGTTTCTTGCACTTTCCCATATAGTTCCAGATTAGGGAATTCCTGAAACATAAGGAGTACCATCAACTCCTCCTACGAAATCTTCAGAAAGGATTAAACAACTAATCCTGGGTTGTCAAAAAAAGAAAGAAGATACCTTTTCCAGGCACCTCACTCCAGGAGGGAACACCACCAATCCTGCTGCCCTGTAGCCAGGGTAAAGCATCTGTGCCCTGGAAAGTCCTGACACCTACCACACATCATGGTCCCTGCTCATTGTGCCACCTGCTGTGAATTCCTCCAGGCCCTCAGGCAGGCGGGCACTGCCATGGAAAGAATTACAAGGCCAAAGTTTCTTTTTATGCTTTGGCCTGAGGATGCTTGAGATTAGGCAGAGCACCACCCTGTGCTGCCAAGGAGCCCTTTGCAGGCTGTGCCTTTAGAGTACAATTTCCCTCCAGATGTAAATGTGTAACAGGCAACTTAGCAGGTAACCACTTAATTGTCCTTTAGCTAGTAACTCCTTGTCCTGGTCATTAAAACATTTTATATACTGCTCAGAGTATGTACATTGTGGTAGCAATTATACTGAAATAGATAAAATAAAACAGACTGATAAACTTGATTGTTTGTTTTCCCTTACTTTTCTTTCCAGACCTGCTGTAATTGTTTGCTCTAACAGAGAGAGTAGCAATAACGCTGGTTAACAGGGTTGTTGTTAAGGCATGGAGTGGATTCTGCCCAAAGCTTACAACTAAATTCTCATATATCCTGAAACAAGGCTCCCAGTCTTCTTGTAAAGGGAGAAGAACACTCCATTTTCTACCTATTTTATGTGTGCTTTGTCCCCTGAGAAGCATTGTGTTGGTGACTGATCTTCAGATCTGCTGTGGAAATCTTTAGAAATTCTCTGATTGTTCAGAACTCTTTTTGGGGTCAGAACTTCACTTTACATTGCAACTCCCACCTGTACTTCACTGTGATTGCACTGCATGTCCAAAATCCTTGTGGTACAAATCCAGATGTAAAGCCTTCCCTCCTCTATAGAAAGAATCTGCTTGGTATATCCTATGCCCAGTAATTCATTATCATTTCAAGCTAAATTATGCTCAGCCTACTTGGAAAGTTGTGGAGAAATGCTAGCTGAGTAACTAATATAAAAGCATTAAAAAAGGCACCCTATTTATTTTACTAAGCAAGTTTAATAAGATAAAGGGGTGCCTCAAATAAAATGAAACAAAACAAAACAAGACCCCTCAGTAGTATTAAATTTTTTGCTCTCACAGGAATTTAACCATTCACTAAAACATCAAATTATTTTTATTATTATCATCCATATTATCACAAATGTGTAAGATTTATAGACTTTAAATCTAGAAGGGAAAATGATGGATGATGACCCCAAAAGAATATATATATCCTAATTATATAATTATGTATAGCTGTAATTCATAAGCACAATAATGCTTTTCACTATAGCATCGAGATTTGTTTAGAAAGATCCAAAGAGATGGTGCAGGTTTCATTTCCTCAGGGAGTTTGTTCCAATGACAAACATCCTTGAAATATAAAAATATGTGGGTTTCAACTTCAGTGCATTTAAATTTTACACATTTGTTCTTCCTAATTCTTTTTCCTACCACATGTAGTAGGTATCTAGAACATTTCTTTACTCTGAACATCACCAAATATCGCTGGACATCAACAACATGAAGCACACCACCAGTGGTCTCCACAAATGCTTAAAACCAATTGGATTTTCTGATGTGCTCCTGGAAGGGGATCTGTTTCCAACTGCTTTAGACTGTGCCAAAGTCCACGGCACTTGAATAAAATGCCTTGCATGAAGTTAAGGACAACAAAAAAGTTCTAAGATTTGAAAAGCCACAACTGAATAGGAATTAACATCTTGAATTTATGAATAAGCAAAGATACGGATTAGAAATGTATTGTAAAAGAGCCTGGGAAATCATTATTTAGCTCCATTATTCATTTATAACTGGCATTGCCCTTACTAACTGAATTTGGTCAAGTACTCTTGAATATTTGCAAAGAAAATGAGAAACTAATTCCTAACTTCAAGCTGACACCAGAAGGCATCTAGTTTGTTCTGTGAAGAGGGATCAGTTACATGTTTATTTATAGCCTGTGAACCAGGATGACAAAATGTGGGCCCATAACTCGAATGGGCTCCCAACTCTTGCTGTCAGAGTATTGCACAACATCTCATAGAGAGCATGTGGTTGCCCTGCTTTTCAGGGTAAGAATGCAACTGCTCCTCTGTGGCTGCCCCAAACAGCAAAGGTGTCCAGGCAAGCCTGGCATGATGTAGCAGTTCAACTTCTCTCATTTTCTGAGAGCTAAAGTTGAAGGTCTAACTGCAATTATTTTATAAATACGATATTTATATTTATTCAGTTAGCCTTTTAAACTGATCCTCCTTTTCTTTCATTTCCTTTCATTTCCTTCCAATACAGACTTTTTTTTTTGTTGAGTTGTATAACAGCTTCTACTTTTTTAATAATCTGTATATCATGTAGTCACAGAGCAAAATGAAAGAATCCCTCCAGCTTCAAGACCCATGTTCCTGACATCCCTGTCTGGCTTTCAGCTATGATTTGCTTCGTATTTGCACTTGGGAAATAGGGCCATGGTGAAGATTAAAGGCTGGGCCATAGTAGAGACACACTGCCTAGATGAGACCCTGTACTTAAAGAGGTCTTGATAAAGGTAAATTCCAAAGCAGCATCATGGGTCCTGCCTTTCATTTGATGTGACAAAGAGTACCTGAAGAATCCACATGTGATTCTTGTTTCTAACATCACCTGATGCTACCTTACTCCTGCCTAAGCTTTTGCCATCTCTTTAATCTTGGAACCAGAATCAGGGCTCAAACATTATAAAATTAAGCAGTGGCCTTTTCCAAAGAAAAAAGTTTGAGGTGTCACTGCACCTTTATAGGAACACTGTTTTACTAAGCCATGGTTTTTCCAGTTGAATGAGGAATGAAATTAATTACTCATTTTGCAATCCTCACATCAGCAAAAGCCACATATTTAGAATTACCAAAATCACAGAATCATCAAGGTTGAAAGAAACCTTTAAGACCATCCAGTCTAACTGTCAACCCAGCACTGCCACCGTAAGCCCTAAACCACTAAACCACATCAACCAGAGACAGATCCACACACCTCTAAAGCATCTACAGTTGGGCAACCTATTCCAGTGCCTTATCACCCTAACAGTGAAAATTTCTAATATGAACCTCTCCTGTCTAAGACCATTTCCTCTGGTCCTCTGGCAGGAAAAACCAGCCCCCACCTCACTGTAAACTCCTTTCAGGGAGTTGTAGAGAGCAATGAGCCCCCCCCGAGCTTCCTCATCTTGAGAAGAACTAAACAAATCCAGCTCCCTCAGCTCTCCTCATACACATTTTCTAGACCCTTCATGGGGTATGTTAACCTCTGCTGGATCTATGTTAGTTCATGCCTGGATTGTGTCAGGGGCATGCTTGAGGAGAAAATCATGGTATCCCTAGGACAGCTGCTTTTCCTGCAGCTTCATGAAAACTAGTAGTTTCAAACCCACTTGTTCATACTGAAAATTCATGGTGCAGATTAACCTGGATGCAGATTAACCTGGGGAAGGGATGTCAAAGAGTCCTACTAGTATAAGCTACCTCTTCTTTGTGATAAATGTGCTGTTATAGGCCTGTACAGTCCACCAGTCAGACTGGACCAGTGTGGCTGCAGTTCATTATTTTCCTAAATATTTCTGAGCTTATAAAAGCTGAAGAAGTTTCCTGGCCAGCTCTGGTTTTGATAGTTGGAGGAAAGTATTCAGAAGTGATGACGATACTTAATTTTTAAGGGAAGAGGCAAGAAAAGAGCACAGAGATATTTCTTCTTAAATAAGAAGTGGGCAGGATGTGTGATGGGTCCCAGCCAGGTCCTTAATAAAAAGGATGATGTCTGTGTTCCCCAGAGGGCTCATGACGCCACTTTGGAGTTTGCACTCGGCAAGAAGCAGCTCATGTTGCACACCGCATGACACTGGGATAGGACTGACAAACATCAGGAAGTCCCCAGTGGCTGCAAATTTGGCAGTGCTGTCTGATCCGGCCCATTGCAGCGTTCATGGCCCTTGTGAGCATACTTGGGCCCAGTTTCAAACAGATAGCAGAACCCTGGATTTTTGATTTAAGGCACTTCACTGTTTCAAAGAACGTGGAAACTGAAATAATACAGGTTGCTTCTGAAGCCCAAGGTGCACCGGCTAAATCACAGGGAGCTAAAACTTGTACAATGACTGTCTGGTTTAAATAAGACCATTAACATTCCTCACTAGCAATCATATGCATGCATTCATATTAAAATTCTAATAAAAATATTCAAACCACATCTGGGAACTAGCATTCTAGGTTGGCACCACTATTTTAAATTTTCAACTAAGCCACTGACTTCTCAAAAAGACTTTCTACTGGAAATGTTGACAGGCCATTAGCTAAGTACAGTAGTGAGAATAGCACTGACCATGAGTTTAACAAATAATAAAATACTAGTAAACTGATGAGGCTTTAAGTCTATTCATTAGGCTCACTTTCTGATGAGTTAAAACAGACTGCTTATTTCTTGTCCATAAACACTCCCAGGCAGTGAAAATCTGTCACGGATAGGGCTGGTGTGACAAAGTTTGTTTAGTTCTAGAATACAGTAGTCAGAAATATGCAAGAAACCACATATGGTGATACAGCGCCCTTAAGTCTGTAAAGTTGGAGGGAAATTTTCTGGTTAAAATTCTGATATGTTATAATAGTGTGTGTTATCCCACTAAAAATTAGATATCTGTGGGACTAGTTTAGAACAATGGGACTGCTAAGAATATAATTACTAAAAAGTGAAACCATTGCCTGAAACAGTCTCCGGCTGGAGGGTTGTGTGGTGGGAAAATATTTTAACGGGGTTTCCTACTAGTGTGATTGTTTTCAAGATGTAACACTCGTACTGGAATACAGTGGAATGCTCACCATGTGCGTCTCTCTAATAGATGGTAAGTACTTCATGGTGATTTTGTTTTTAAAACCCCCTCTTTCTGATTTCTGCTCCATAAATTCACAGGCAAACACAGTGTGTGCTCACATAATGTATTTACACTAGAGAAGCAAATGTTAGAGAGCAGGATAGGCAGATCCTATTGAAAAAAGGCAGGATAGGCAGATCCTATTGAAAAAAGAGGAAGCTTCAGAGCTTAAGATATATACTAAGACAAAAGACTGCATGGTATAGCTCATAGGATCCAAAGCCTACCCCTGCCAACAGCTCTTAGCCACAACTTCCTGGCCTGCAAATCCTGACAATTTGCAATTACTCATGCAGAAAATATTTGCAGTACAGCACTGCAAGCAGATAAAATGCAGGTAAAATCTGGCAAAAATAGGAGAAGAAAAAGTAAATTGGCACATTTTTATTAGGTCCATTCTTCTGTCACTTGCCCATTGGTCATAGTATATAAACTTGTAGCAAACATGTTCCATTAATAGGCTTATTTATGCTTATGAACATAAGCAGTATGCTCAAATCCCATTTTATATATGGAGTGGATTTTTATATTGACGGTGAATTTCTGTGCAACATAGCAAATATATGCTATGATTTTGTAGTTTTGGTGTTAACGAATGCTAAGATATTTCCATGTTACAATGCTATATTTATGCCTAAGGCTTCTTATACCCTTATATTTTTTCCAACCCTGTGAAAATAGTTTTTCCTTGAATAGGAATGGCAGAACTGGCAGCTGCCCCAGTGGAGATCTTAGGTTAAGCTGTTACTCACTTTTAGCACTTGTTCTTACAAAACTAGTAGCTTCTGTGGGCTATCTTAATTACCCTTCTAAGACTGGTGAAGTGGAGATCCTTTTTGTTAAGGCGATCTTCCTCAAAGAGATCTCCTTTGGGATGACAAAACTGAGCAGTTTCATCCTCTTTTCTGAGCACTGGTCTTCTAAGTGGTCTGCCTACACTTCTCCAGCCATGGAGGTATATTTAAGATATATAATAATGGACTATAATAATGGACTATAATAATGGACTTTGAGTTGTCTCTTACTATTGAGATTATAAAAACCTAGACTGTAGAAATTATTCATGCAGATGCTTTGCTACAGTTTTATCTTTAGTTGCACTTGCCTTCAATTTCACTGTTCATGTAATTTATGGAGGGATCTATATTAAATAAAATACAAATGGTATTTGCACTGCACATATGCCGAAGTATCAATGGCATGGCACTTTCTCAAGTGTAAATTACAGCATCTTGGCCTTGTTAGCATATACATAATTCAGTTTTTCTTACTCTAAGTTCATGCTGAGTAAAATTCTGATCCAGCAGAGGTCAATGGTAATTCTGCCTTCAATTTTTGTCAAGTGGCCCAAGACTTCCTATCCTATGTTTCCGGTGGGGCTTTGATCTCTTTTTTCAGAGCTCTGTGTTACTCTAATTCCTTTTCTTGGATGATTGCTTGGATGATTGGATAAATGATTCCTGCTTTGGTTGTTTAATTTCTAAGTATTATGGATCATATGCCATGGGGAAAAACCTGCTGTTTAAAGTATTAGTTTCTCCCATGAATTCAGGTTTCACCAGTATTAGGAAAACTTAAAAAATAAGCATTTTGTGAAATGTTTATCAGACTCCCTTCTATGCTAGGACATCCTATTCTCCTTCTGCAAGTATATGCTAGAGAAATTGCCAAACATCTTCTCCAGCACTTGTCTTCATAATTTCAGTGCTTTTTACAATGTGAAATCTCCTTTCACAACTCAAAGCAGTTTCAGACTTGTTTATTAGAAAGAGAGAAAAGCAGTCCATCTGGGGCAAATATTTTCAACTTTAGGGATACGTCTTTGAAGTTTTGTTTTCACAGTTCCATCGTGGCATAAAGTTTCCCTTAATATAAATGTAGTCCTATGGTGTTAACATATTTCAAGAAGATACGACTTTAGCAATAAAGTGGAGATTTAAAAGAAATTTTCTCCTATGCCAGATTCTGCTTTGCTTCTGTAAGACTGTCTGAGGAGATTCACTTAAACCTAGGGGACTGTTTACAGAACAAGAGCTAATGTAATGAAAGCTATTGAATTGTCTGGCCTGAGTTTTGGTAGAATATCAGACTGTCTTACTGATCAGTGTTTGCTCAACTTCCAGTTGTATACCCCTCTGTTACTTTTTAAGTCCCAAGTACCCTCTTCTCCAAATAGCTGGCAAAAGATGACTGGCCATCTTATGATGATTGTCAGGGCAGTAGCTCTGTATCTCACTACAAAAAAAGGTATCAAACCTTTTCAGATCTCCTGGTTTTGCTGAAACTTCTACTAAAAATACCCTTCCTGAATCTTGGGGCCTGGTGGTAGTGGCTGCCACCAGGGACAGAAAGCATAATGTCAGGTTCTCATGCAAGGACCTCTGCCACATGAGATAAAAGTGTTCTGATTTCAGGACAACTGAACACTGAGGACACTGCTTATGCAGAATTTTTACCCAATTGCTTAACAGGTGAAGAAAAACATCTTAGAAAATTTCTTAGGATAGTTCCATTGTTTAATCCCATGCATTTTTTGTTTATACTCATACTCAATCCAATAGAAGGACCACTCTCTTTACATTGTGGAAGTGATTGAGATACAGTTTAATATCAAAGCACTTTCAGAGCCACAGTATAATTTCTTCTATACTTTTACTTTAGAGAGCCTGCCTCTATCATTTTTCCTTATCAAACAAATTCTTTGTCTTTGGTATCATGAATCCTAGAATGGTGTGTGTTGGAAGACACCTTAAAGACCATTTAGTTCCAATGCCAGCCCCTGGCATGGAACTTGTCCATAAGTGAGGCTGTGCTGGTTGTCTTGGATCACCTCCTTGTCTTGCACTAGCCTTGATGTTTCATCTGTTTTTCTGAGAAATAATGGTAAAACATGAAGTTAACAGTGAGTTTATATACATAAAAATATTACCAGAGGCTGTTAAATAGAAGACTTTGGCTAGTATATGCTCTTTAGGCTTCCACAGAAGTTCTTTGCAAACTTCAAGATTGTGCACACTTTCAACTCTTTACACTCTCGACAGTGACAAGCAACACTTTTGAACTCTCAGTTGTTTAAAGATGGCACTACCTTCCTACATTTAAGTGAAAAATAAGTGAAAAAAATGGGGTTTATTAATATTTTAACAATTCATGGTGACTTTATTTTATGGTACTTTTTACAATCTCTGACTTAGAAGGGAAAAAAAGAAGGCTTAGCACAAGGATTTATAAAACTCTTTTCCAGTTAGACTTCTCAGTGCATGGATGGAAATTAAAGTACTTTTTGTGCTGAAGGGCAAAATAGAGGTGTTGTGGTGATGGAAAAAGAAAGAAAGCAAGAGGCTGAACAGCCTTAGTAGTTAAACAACTTTTCTATGTTTCATAAGACAAAATCAAGAATTTTATGGAAACTGAGAAACACCTTGGACCTTTGGTGTTCATAAAATTACAAATTATTATTTTACTGGACAAAAAATTAGTTCAAACCAAGAATTAGAATTGTGCATTTTCAAGAGGTTTTTTCCACACCAAAAATTAGTAATTCCTGGTTTTAAAATGGTTTTTAATCAGTCTGTTGAGGGCAACTCTAATAGGGAAAATGCTCAGCTTCAATAAGGATATTTGAGGATGTACCGAACATATTTATCCTATGTATAGAAATCACATATAGCCTTTCCCAGTGCAGTATACACTTTAGGAACTAGAATCAATGGTTTACAAGAAATAGCCACTAAACCTGTTGATATCTGAAAGATTTCTTTTTTACACATGCATGGCTTTCTTTTTTCTCTTTTCTTGACTTTTGACACACTTACTACGTACACTTTCTATTTACCACTTGCCCAAGAAGTAGGGCAATTACTAACTTAGAATTGCCGTGGAGGTGTAAGAAGTCTTGTTGACAGCATTCAGCACCTGCCTCTTCTGTAAACAGAGGATTTGTTTACAGCCTTATGACATGCAGTACCTGGGTAACCAAAGCTCTGGACCTCTGCAAGGTTTGCAAACTCAGGTTTTGTAGTTTCCTGAAAATAATCATTCTTGCCTTATTTCCTTGTTTTCCATAAAATAATGGTATAAATATTTATGCACATTACAAGGGATACACTTTACATCGCTGATGTATAATTGTCAGGGAAATACCTAAGAACTGTTAAGTATTCCTTTAATTAAATGCAGCTTCTACATTATGAAAGTACTAATGGAATTATGTTACAATGTGAGTGGAAGATGCCAAAACCTAAAATGAAAAAAAAAATCAGAGAAAAAAGACAGAAAATGAACTGGCTGTACTCAAGAGACTAAATTAGGGTATAAGGAATGGTGCCTTAATCCCAAAGGAAATCCTACTAAATGTGAAGTATTACTAGGCTATCGAATAATCTTGCTAAACTGACATAAAGTTCTAATTAAACTGAAATACAAATATAATTTAGAGAATTAAATGTAATAAGGTCTATAAATCTCTCAAGCATTTGTGTACAAACTACAGGTGTGATATTTGCAATACAAACACGATACATACTGAGTCACTTCAAAGAGAAGGTGATTACAAGGGGAATAAGCATGGGCCAATGTCAACACCTTGTTGAGTCAGCATTATAAATTTCGCCAAACTCAGCTGCTACAAGACTGCAATTTCTTCTTCCATGGGCATTTCTTGCAGATAATAATACAGGCTGCAAATACTACAGAACCTCAGCAGAATTCAGAGCAAGTCCCACCAAAGATATCTTTTAGTGTTCGCCTTTAGGCCTGCTTCTCCATCATTAAAATCTGCAAGAATGCAAATTGCCAAGTACTTCCTGGAATTAAAATTATGAAGATCACTTTTTCTTATTCTTATTTTCATCTAAATATTAGTGACAGTATGGGAGAAACCCTCACCACATTTCTACTTACAGAGACCGAGAAAATTCTTTTTTTTGTGATGGGGAAAATCTACTCCCTCTATGGGTATGTCTATGTAACTAGTATGTAACTAGCAGGTATGTCAGGGCAATGTTGCTTTGTTTTTCCAGATTGTTCTACTTGACAGTAATTGCTGAAATAAACCCCTTTTTGTAAAAATCCTTCCTTTAAGAAAGTATTAATTACTTCAGCAGTACTGCTCACTTTTAGAAATCCTGTTTCCCATTACGTTTCATTTAGAGCCGTATGCATGATACCAAACAGGACATGTAAAAAGGGTCCTGGCTACCTGAGCAAGCTTACTACCTCACTTGCCCTCTCTTAATCTATTCCTCCTGAAAGTCTGAAAGTCTTTCATCACAGCAAGACTTTTTGGAACTTTTGAACAGGTGAAAGCAAATCTGATACAAGAGCATTCCTAATTTTCTCCTAGCACTCCGACACAGATGCTGTTAGCATTCATCTTCAGAAGTGAAGGTTCCAGGAGGGAATGAGAGAAAACATCTCTGTCCCATCATCTGGAGTCAGGTGGAAGAAAAAAGGACTCCAGCACTGGTTGCCCTCCTTCTTACCAATCCATCAAAGTAAATTAATCTCTGACTTTGCATAACTAACTGCATGTTTACACAACTGAAAAAGCTTCTCCTCTTGCTGCCAACCATGGTACTGCCACATCTTAACTCTTACACTCTTAGAGCAAAGCCATGATACCATACATCTGAGTGAGCATCGTTAACTGTGGTTTATATTACCTCAGATATGGAAGCATTTATTAATTAATTCCCACCCCCAAGTCAGTAATATTAAACTCCATTCATAATACAGTGCAATTATTTTAAAAGTTTTTGCCTATTTTCCAAAACTTAAGGAAAAATGATGCATTAAAAAAAAAAGGATAATATTATTAACAGGATACATGATGAGGAGGACTGCTATAAGGATTTACTATTTGTCTGCTAAGGTTGAGTAAATTGCCTATAAATTATTCGGTCTTCACAAGCTCTGAGCAGTAAAACTGTTATTACACTTTGCACACTATGTACCTCTAATATCCAATCTGAAGCTCATTTATCAAAAACGACTCTTGTGTAAACAATCCTTGAAGAAACCTGACTTGTTTTCTCTTGTTATTGATGATCTTTCAAAACCCAGAAATTGCCTCCTCTTCAATTTCCTACTGAATTCTTAGGTAATCACCTCATCAATAGTTCTCAACAAAAATAATTGTTTCCAGAACAAAACTTTCCCCAGAATTTAGATCCTTTAAGCTGGTCCCTCTCAGAGCTTCAAAAGTGTGAATAACGAAAATGTGTATTTAAAAAAATCTTAGGATGTATATGCTTTTATAAAGTCAAAAGTGAATAAAAGTTCTCCCAGAACAGGATATGGGGCAGTGAAAATGAAATACAGGTCTTTTAGGATATGTGTTTTGGGTTTTTCTTGTTTCCTTTTTTACCATGAAGTTCAATCTTCAGTTGCATTTACACAGGAGTACAGGTCATTCAAATGCTAATAAAGCACTCACATTCACAGTCAGTCCCAAGTGTAGTCAGCTAATGGAAAAGGTGAGGAAGAGAACTTTGCATGCCTTTTAATGAAGTGGTGTGCTGTTGGGCAAGGAGTGCAGATTTACACTAACTGCTTTGTTCTCATCTGAGGTCCACTTCCCTAGTGTCCATTTCCTCCACTCTCTCTTTTTCACTGTAGTAGCAAAGATGTTCTGAAACCAGAGCTGAAGGAGCCACTTGTAGGTCTCAGAACGACATAAGGGCTGTGGCAAAACCTACACCATTTGGTTTTAATTGCTTAAAAAATGCTAATTATTTGTTACTAGGAAAAGAAGAATATAATGGGAAGGGTGAGGAAGGATAAAGGTTTGATAGAACACAATTACTTCGATGAACCTCTGCCTCCTGTTTTAAGCTACTCAGGACTGCTTTGGAGACTGTTGTTAAAAGCATCCTTTTCCTGTCCCAGAACAGCTGTTGCTCAAAAGCAAACTAATGGTGAGAACGATGTGCATGTACCATTGCATCAATACTCAATCACACACGGCCATCTGTCTGACAAGCTCTTTTACCCCAAAGACTAAGGCACATAATCTCTACTCGTCCAATTTGGGAAAAAGTGTTGCTCAGGTAGCTCTCACAGCTCTGGATGTATCAACATTGTTATGTTAGCCGAAACAAAGTTATTATGGCCATACCTAGTTTCATATAAGTTTCTTATCTTGCTTAGAATTAGGAGCTGGCGGTTTCAGAAAGTACATTGAACAATTAGTTATTTATTAGTTATAAATTAGTCATTTCTCTGCTGAAAGACTGTCCCCTCATCTGCGCAGTCCAGTACAGTAAAAATGCCCCCACAAAACCTACAGATATACATCAAGGCATGTTCCAGTTAATACCAGAACTGAAGTGCTTTTTTACATCAACTTCAATCAGCGGATTACCATGCCAGAGGAAATTATATTAGTAACTTCCTTTGTGTGGGTTACATGGGGATAGTGGGTAGGATCCCCAGGGTAGAGACTGTGCCTACCTCTGCATTTACCAAGGGCAGTAAGGACCTCCCAGCAGAATATATAAGTGATGAGTAAATGTTAATAAGTAACCAAATGTAAATATAATAACCACATTAAGAACTACTAATATATTACATAAACAGACTGGACCCATTGGAAGAATGCAGAAACCATGAACATTACTGATCCATTCAGAGTACACTTATTATTTCACTGTCAGGACAAAACAAACTTTCCTCTTGCTGGGTATGTTAAGATTTCACTGCATAAAGAATGATTTAATAAGAAATGTAACCTTGGGATTAACTAACAGACATGTACAAAACAGACCTACAACATCTGTTTAAATGCCCTTAAAATAACCACTTTATTTCTAATTTATATATCTAAGATTCAGGATGAGGTGCTCACAGAAACCAACACCTAGAGAGTATGGTCAGGAGTATCCCAATGCAAGAAAACATTGCAATACTTGTTAAAAAGGAACAGTAATTGCCCCTAAATGCTATGCCTGGCTTTCTGCCTACTACCATTCTGACAGTGCTGCAAATAAGCTAGCAGTTTAAATCCATAAATGCTTATAGATTATTCTGGAGCTGCAACTTACACGTTCAGAAATGTCTGAAGTCTTTGAATAGAACATTTTAACAGGAGAAAGGAACTTCTACTTTGAAATAAAACAGGTTTTCTGAAAATACTCTTTGACATAATTTTTTTTTAATCTCTGCTTTTCATTTTATAGTTTTTCTCTGCTTCCTTTCTCTGTTGCACACCACCTGAAAATAAATGAGTGAAATTGCCTGAGCTTCATTTAATCTTATGCTACTAGGAGAGTTGGAGTTGGATGCAATCATGCTTCTGGAAGTAACAGAATTATTTTTAGTGCAATGGCAATATATACTGTCATTTGTAGCGTCATTTGGCAACAACATTTTTACTTCTATAAAACATGCTAAAAAACTTTTGGCAAATCATTCCTTTCCGACTCTATGTTATTATATTATTATGCAATACAGCAACAACACGATGTTACAGTGTAGTAAAAAGATCTTGGTATGAATCTGTATTTGAGTTTATTGCATAACAAGCTCTATCCTGCTGACAAGGACACTGATGAATGCTTCGCTATTGGTTTCACTGGAAACCTCAACATGCCTGAAAGTTGACTAACACACACAAACACTGACTTATCCAGACCATTTCTGATCAGTGACAGTAATATAAAGTCTCTGGTTTATGCTACCTGCGTATGTAATCAAAAACCATTTTCAAAATGCCAAGTTTTACATCCCACAGATTTTGGAGCTGCTTTAAATAGATTTTTAGTAATATTATGGTGGCTATCTCAGAGTTATTCCATTGAAGAATCTTGTAAATGGATAAAAATAACCAGAGAGAAGTTTTAAAAGATGGTGGAAATTCCTAGAAGTAATCAGAAGCAAAGAAAGTACATCTAACATAAAACTGATTAAGAAAACAAATTCAAGGAATTACACTAAGCAGCAGCATAAACATTTAATGGTACAGCTTAAAATGTTCACATTTTTACAAATCATCCAAGGATTGCTCTTCATTTTATTTGTAATGAAATGAAATCTGAAACAATTTTCTACAGCCAGAATAAACACGGATGGATGTGGGGCACACCCTCAGTCCTCCCACAGTGCCAGAGGCTCTGGAGGTGAGGTAATGCCAGCCCTGACATTTCTTCTGCCTCCCCAACAACCTGACACGATGTTGTCTCTGGAACACGTCTGAGAGTGACTTTCAGGCTGCATCTGCACAAGGAAATTTTCTGAAGATTGCTCTTCTGACCTAAGGCCATCTGTCAGAGCAGTGTTTCTGTAAGGCCAAAATTCTCATTATCAGCTCTCTCATTCTCCAGCACAGCATGGATGCCTGGACTAGACAAAGAACCAGAATGGTCCTTGACCCACACCACAATCTGAACTGGACCAGGGCATTTTTTAGGAGAATACTAACTGGTGAGAACAAAACTACGTCAAGAAGTAAGCTAACAGATCCATGTGCTAGCCCTGATCAGTGCAGACAGTTTTTCTATCCCACAGTGATCAGGGAACACATGGATCATCAAACAAAAACGTATGGCCCAACATTTTCCCTGGGTCAGCTCTGTAGATTACTTAAATGAACCTTCATGAAACTTCCATGAAACATGATGGAAAGGTATATTGCAGGAAGCAGAGTGGTTGCCTCCCAGGAAAGAAAAAAAGATCCTGGTGAAATGGCAGGATACAAATTAAGATTATCAAGCACACCTCATTCCGCCTGCACAGGCAGCTGAAACAATGCAGATTTTTCTTTGCACTTAGCCAGCTTCCTTTGAAGCAAGCTTTAGAGACAAAACTTGCACTAATTTCAGAGGGGCCTTTGTCTGTGTACGGTGTGCAGAACAGAGCCCTCTCCTGGTAAGCCCCGAAGATAATTGAGGACATCCCTGGCACCGTATTTGGCACTGTCTGCAGCACATATCTCTGTGATGAAGTATTGAACGTAGGCACTCAAAATAAAATATTAGAAAAGCTCAGCTATTTGGAGCCATGGAACCTTATGATTGAGGTCAGATTTGTTTGGATTTAAAAATATATGAAAATCTAAGTAACACTGAAATGATGGCATACCTGAAAACTGAAACCAAAAAATAGGTTATATAACATACTTAAAGGCACAGTTGGCATTTCAAGATCACAATGACTAGCCAGTTATAACCTGTTTTTGAACCCACAGCTGAACCCTGCATGTTGAATTACTGAAAAGGGTGGGTCACCTTCTTTTTAAACCTGAAATCTGATAACCAGGTCAAAAGAACCCCCATTCATTCTTTCTTTTTATGACTATAAAGCCATGAAGCACCAATAATAACCTTAAGTATATAGATCAACACTCTTTGCCTAATTAACATGCTTTTGGATTTCATACTTGAACCTGAAAATAAGAAACCATTATTTCAAAGCCCTGCTTTTGCAAGGTAAAATTTGCAACAGGTACCTCATCTGGATGCAGGACATGGTAGGCACTTAAATAAATCATAATATTGATCCGTTGCCAAAATAGTGGCTCTCTGTCCTTAGCTTTTTTTAGAATAACTTTACCATAATTCCTTTGCTTAAACAGCAAAACAACCTTGTTGTCACTGAGATGCACTGCAAAAGAATATTGGTTTAATTTTAAAATTATTTTTAATATTCCAAACCCCATATTGTTTTTAGCAACATATGCAAACATGGAGCCACACTGCTTATGGCTGTAACCTCACTAGATTTCACAAGGTAAGTAGGGTTGGGTCTGTAGTATTTGCATGGAAGACTTCCAAGGAAATTCCCGGTTACTCTATGAAATGGTACTTGTACAGCGTGGCATTCTTCTGCTGACGCAGTATTGAACCAGCAGAAAGAATATGATCACAAGTGCTGTCTTTAATTAAGAGGTAAAACCAAGGATACCGAGCACTTGTGGGCATTAAACACCCTATGGCAGTTTTTGCCAGCGTAGGAGTGCCTGGCCAAATACCAGTCTAGATAATTACATCCTGCCTACTTACATTCCCATGTTGCTTTAAATGGATAAGGCATTATTCTTCTATTCTGGTGTAAAAGTGGATCCTGCAGCCCTTCCTTGGGCTCTGTTAGGACTATTTCTAGCATGACCTTCTCTATGGTCATACAGAGTCATTTATGTGAACCAATGCATTTTACTACATTTTGGATTTGCCACCTTCTGAAATCACTTCCACTGAGCTCATAGGAATTTACTTCGGCCTAAAGACATTGATCTAACCAAAATCACCATTTAATTACTGTAATTATTGTCATACTTACAATAAATCTCTGTAAAAAATTGTCTGATTATCAGATCAGTTTCTATAGGACTCCCTTCAGCACATGTGATGCTCAGTTTTGGTGTGACCCTGCCCACCCTCACCAAAACCAACAGCAAAACAGCAAAACAGCAGCATGGCTCAATGGCATCAAGACCAGGCTCCTTACTGGGAAATTTGCCTTGGGACCATACCATGTACCAGCAGTGCAGGGCTCCCACACCTCCTCAATTTGAAGCAAGTTACACTGAACAAAGATACAGACAATCTTTTCTGTACATTTTAAGAAGGAGCACCACAAATGGTTAAGAGCTTGCTTTAAAGTGATATGTCCATTAAAACCACCAGTGTTACTGCAGGGCTGTTCCACACGACAGGAATTCGCTTCATTGAAGTGGAAGGAAACCAGACTTCACAAAAACTTCACTACCACGTTCAAGTACCTCACAACAGACCACCAAGCTGCCACTCACACAAGTCCCCTGGAAAGGAAGGAGTTGTTAGCATGTTTTCCCCGCAGAAGGAGCCTTTTAGCAAGATGGGCGCTGGCATTAGTCACAACTTCGTTTATGGCAGGGTTGTCAATCATAATTATTCCTACAAATCTGAGTTTTCTCCCCTTCCAATTACCCTCTAAACTCTTATTTTCAAAATTAATTTCCTATTTCTGGCTTGTCCTACACTATGTCAATTTGAAGGCTGGCTTTTGGATGCTTTTTTAGTTTAAAAGTTTTTCTAGCTGTATTTGCGTAGGTCAAAAGAGTTTTCCAAGTCTGCTCTCTTTCTGAGTTGTGAGTCTCCCAAGACAGCAAATACAGGGTTTATATAGACTTGTTTTCATGAAGATTCAGTCATCTGAAATCTGAAATTTTTTAAGAGAAAGATGACCATGTTAATAGAATTCATTGAATGCGAATTATGAAAATCATAGGCTTGAGTAAAGTTAAATAGCTCTAAATAGTATCACCAAAAGCAAAGAGAAATAGGTAGGAAAGAATTTTCACAAATCCATACTTTTTTCCCTCTCCTTTCCAGTGACTTGCTGACCTCAAAAGCTTCTAACATTCATGACTCCTGAAGCTCAAGACTTTTCTCTCACATCTCTCTCCAAATATAGGGCCTAACTTTTGCCTCCTCTTTTAAATCTTTTACTTAGACCCTTTGGAGAGTGAAGTTAACTTGACAGAAAGAGGGTGATGCAGCTGGTTGAACAAGAGCCACTCAATCCACTCAGTGAAACTATAGTCAGAAGATAATAGAAGGTGAAGGGTAAGAGTATGAAATGTGACTAAGCAATTAGGGATTTTCTTCCGCTTCCCCACACAATGGAGCAAAGAGGACCAAACGCAGCTGCTGAATTTCTTGCAGAGAAGAGTGTTCAGTTTCAGAGCAGGAAAGGACTTTGCCTTCATCCACAGTGACCAGTTCGAGAGAAAGGAGACCAATGTATCCTATAAAAGGGTATGCCGACCAGTCCTGTCGTGCAGCACTTGATCATACTTGATCATTCAAACTCGGGATTGCTTTATAGTGTTGGCTTCTTCTAGAAAAAACAAAGGGAAAAAATGAAGTGCGGACTTCACTACCTGCACTCCAGCGGATTGACATTAATCAATCCTACCCTTCAGGGCCCCCTCCTTTGCTCCCATCGCTACTAACTGCAGATGTCAGGGAGTAGCGAAGGCAAAAGGTCCAGGCCCCGGGCTGTGAGGCCGGGCACCGCGGGAGGGACACTTTGGAATTGTCTGGTGGCCGGGTCAGCCGGCAGTCCGTGCCCGCCGCGGTGCTCCGAGCGCGGGGCAGGGCAGCGCCGGCGAGCTGAGCGGGGCAGAGCGGGTGGGCAGCGGGGCTGCGGTGCGAGAGGGGCCGGCGCGGGGAGCGGCCCCTGCGGCAGCTCCCGGCACAAGTGCGGAGCGGCGCCCCGGGGCTGCGCTGGCTCCCGGCCCCTCGCCCCTCACCTCCGCGCTCCGGGACGGCCTTTTTGGGCGGGAGGGCGGGAGGGGGTTACCTTTTCTTAGGGAAGTCCCGTCCCTTGCCAGGGAAACTTTTTACGTTCCTGTGCCTGAGAGGCAACTAGTTGCGCTCACTGAAGTGCGAGGAGTGTTTGACTTCTCCCGTACCAGCCTCCTCCTCCATCTACCCCCCCCCCCCCCCCCCCCCGAATTTCCCCTCCCGTTTTGCTCCGAGTTGCTCTTTATTTGTGTGTGGAGAAAGGGGTGGGGGGGACGACTTCCAGGGGGGATGTTCTGTTTTGGCCAGAGGAACAGTGCAAAAGGGGAGCCTTGGCTCGGAGAAGGTACGAGAATAAATAAATAAGGAGCGGCCCTAAAATAAAGGTAGCGGCATATCCCGGCAGCGAGAAGGTGAGTGTCTCTGACTTCCCCGTCCCTGCATCTCCCTCCCACCCCTTCTGCTCGGAGGTGGAGGAAACGGGTTCCCTGTCGCATGTGCATGTGTCCGTGGAGGGGGTGTGTGCGTCTCCTTGTATTTAGCGTTTATTTAGCACTGTTTTCATGTCGGTTCGATGACAGCGGCAACAACAACAACAACAACAACAAAGTTGCTGTAAAACAAATGTGATGGGAGGGAGCAGCGGAGCCGTTCATCGCGGGGTAGAGACAAGCTTTTACCCCGGCCCCACGCGAGTTTAGTTGCAAAAAACCAAACGGGTTTTCCGTGCGGACTTTTTCCACGCCCAGACGGACTCTGCCTCTGTCCAGGTGATGTTCCCTACTGTTTTGCCCTCGCCTCTCTTCGGCTGGGGGGCTGCTGGGGTAAGCCCCAAGACAGAAGCAAGCCGCGACGGCTGCCGTCGCATTGTTCCCCGCTTGCGCCTCCCGCCCACTCCCGGTGCGGCGGAAACGGGGGGCCCGGGCTGCGCCCCGCCAGCGGCCGGGGCTGCCGGCCCGCCCGGGCTGGGCACCGGGCTCTGCCGGCCCGCCCGGGCTGGGCACCGGGCTCTGCCGACCGCCAGGTCGCTCTGCCGACCGCCTGCCCTTGCGCGGGCCGGCGGCGGGGCCAGCGGCGGCTTGGCCGCAGGCTGTGAGGAAACAACATTTCTGGTGTCGGCGTCCCCTCCGGACGGAGCGGCATGAAAACACGTACGGATGGCAGTCCCTTCCCGAAACCCCCGCTCCTCCAGCGAGGGTCCGGGCAGCGCGGGGGCACGGCGGGACGCCGAGGGGGGCACGGGCGGCAGCGGCAGAGGAGCCGCTCGGTTCCGCCCGGTTCCGCCCGGTTCCGCCGCCCGCCCTCCGCCCCGCGGTGCCCCGGCCGCGCTCGGGGGTCTCCGCTGCCCGCCTGCCCCGGGGCGGAGCGCTGCGGGCGTGCCGCGCTCGGGGTGCCGGCGGACGGGGCAGGCTGCTTCCCACCGCCTCCTGGCCGGCAGCCGTCGCGGGGGCTCCGGCGGCCACTTTTTCGAGTGTCCGAAGGGACCGGGGACAGAGCTGCCCGTTGTTTTTGTTCCTCTCCGTTTCCTCTCCCTGGGGGATGTCTCCTGCCCTTCCCCTCCCCCGCCCCGGCTTGTTTTTCTTGTGGTTTAAAGACAAAACGTTGCATTTTCGGGTCGTCCCACCGCGCCCCCGCCCCCGCCGCGGTCTCCGCTGCGCCGGCGGACGGGGCACGGGGAAGCCCCGGAGCGGGGGTCCCGCCGCCTTTTCCACCGGCGATGCGGGGACTTGTGTTTTGGTTAGAAAGCGTTTCCACGTGGGTAAGCCTTGTGTGTTCATGTGTGCGTGTGTGTGTCTGTGTGCGCGGGTGTGTGCGCGTACTTGATCCGCGAGGAGGTAACAGGATTCTCCGTGTTCAAAACCAGTGGGCTCTTAGCCATTAATCTCCTTCTCCTGCTGTCATTGCAGACACTTCCAAAGTCAGATACCCGCGGAGAGCCGCCGGCTGCGTTTCGCACGGCGGTTCTCCCCGAGCCGCTGGGGCTCCGCGCCGTGCCCGGCCGGACACAGGGCTGCCCGGGGAGCAGCCCCGCGGCGCCTTCCGCCGCCAAGGGAGAGCGGGATCCCGCGGCATCGCCGCTGCCAATCGGTAGTTGGCATCTAAAGTTTCATTTACATTTATGAAAGTGGCGCTCCGAGCCAAGCAGGCGCGGTGCTGCCGGCTCCGTACCCGCGGGCAGGGCTGGCAGCCGAGCACACGGAGGGACGCGCTCGGTTCGCCCGTGGCGGTGGGAAATAGCTGGTGTTCGCAAAATCCCTGGGACGCGCGCTGAACCAGACAAGGGAGCGACCTGGCCGGTTCCAGTTTAAGTATGAAGTCATGCTAGAACAGTAAGGAACGAGTATTTGCAGTTTTCTGAGTTTTGCTTTACGTGTTTCATTTGCGGAGACTATAAAGCGTATCTAAGGTAAACTAATCAGCAGCTTAGATTTAGAGGGAGTTATAGAGAGAAGGCATCTTTTCTGTTTGGCAGATAGATTTTCTGGTCTGACCTCGGAGTTTGATGTTAGAAGCATGTACTTTGCAATAAAGCTCAGGCCGTATCTTTGTTTCATTTCCCTAACACTCAAAAGAAGTTTCGTAAAATTGCTGCGGGTTTCACTCTTCCCCTAGCATTTATGAAAATGGTGCCGAATAACAAATGCTTGCATACTTGCAATATATATCATACTGTGAGTAAAGTGGAAATACAGACTGACATTTCTCTCTCTTCCTGGTGATTCTTTCTCTGTTTGACATCTAACATTAGCTGCGCTATGTCTGAAACAGCTCTTTTTGCCCTTTTTTTTTTTTAAGTGCAGTATTTATGTTACCAAATGTTCTTCAACCAGGTTTAATAGAAATGAAAGTGGAATATGTTGACGAATCTTTTATGTATCTTTGTTCAGATAATTTGTGTGCAGTTAATAATTGTTACATGTATATGGTGGTACTGATAATAAATTTAGTTGAAGGTTACTCTTCCTGGATTTGTATTTATTAATGGTCTCACAACACTTTGCAGTATAAATTTTTTCTGTGTGGATAATGTCAATGGAAGAAATAAACCCTAAACAAGCAGTGTATTGAGTAGGGCACTGTAGGGTTCTTAGTTAGTTGCAGTTCCCAGTTAAAATATTTCAAACAAGGCAACTGTAGAAATACAGCTATAGATAGTATCATGTAGCATATTTTTAGCATCTGATGCAAGTGTTAAAGTTTAACTCTTTAAACTTTATGCAACTCTTTAAACTTTATGCAAGTCCTAGAATTAATGTTAAACATTGGCATTTGGTGAGGGAAAGGTACCTGTCTGTTTCCTTGATGAACTGGTGGTATTGGACGATGTTGTGTGCAATCCTCCAGTGTTAAAATTTAAAAAGCATTTTACTCTCTTAAATACGCAAGTTACCACAGAAAGCAAAAAGAAATTCCTGGAATTTCTGTTAAACGCTCTAGGACACAGCTATTCAGTTTTTTCTGTGTTATCTTTTTCCTTCTTGAAAGTAGGGATTTTATGAACTCAGGGTAAAGCAGGTCTCCCTTTTTTATAAGGAGCGTTTATTCAGCATACTTCTATATTGCAGCTGCTGATCATATTTCATAGAGCTGTTAAAGCACTTAAAACCTAAAATTAGGTACTGTCTGGTAGTAAATATTTCAAATCGCTCCTTGAAGAAACGGGCTTAAAAAAAGACATTTTGAAATATATCGTTGAGAAAAAGTAATCTTACATTGCTTTTGCTCAGTGCAATACCAATCTAAGTCACCGATTTCAACACAATGTACTTTTTCGTTAGGTTTTCCTACTCTCCTGGATTTTTATTGTGATTTTATGCTGGCTTTATTTGATATCATAACCAGCTACTTTGCTCAAGCTATGTTTATGATGGCAATGCTTGAATTAACAGGTGTCGAATTAACTTCTAACATACCTGTGCTTCCAGTGAGTATTCTTGTGATACTAAGAACTGAAATGTAAGTTTCCTTGCTTCCTGATGTGCATGTTTCTGGCTGTTAGTTGCAGATGGTGCACACTTGCTTTTTTCCAGATTTTGGATGAGTTAATTTACAGATTATTTACAGTATTTTCCAGTTGGGGAGTGGGGTTTGTTTTTTAGTTGAGCAGAGGAATACTTGCTCAGTAGCTTTCATTTTTGGTACTGTCAGTGTTTGCGGGAAAAATGCGAGCACAGGGACATCAGACTGACAGACATATGTCAAGTTGGTTGAGTATTTTTAAAGCTTTTTGGAAGTTCACCACTAAAACAAGTCTGGTAGCAGAAACACTCAGATGTCTTTGCTTTTTTCTTTGTATGTGAGAATCCAGTAGTATTTCTGCTATCTAATATATATGTAATCTTCCTGACATTTTGTGTTAAAAAATCCCGGTATTTATGGCATGCAGCTGGAAGAAGAGTGTTGATACCCAGTCATTGATCAAGAGGTTTATAAGGACGCCTAATAAGTGCTATTTTTCTTATTTGGATTTAAATATTGTGTAAATATGTGTCCAACTTAACCTTTTTCTGTCATTGAAAAGCGCTAATTGATCTTGCTGACCCTGACATAATAGTATAGTTTGATATTCGAAACCTTTCAGCTTTGGCATGGCCTTTTTATCACCCCTGAGATTTCAGGGCATGATTCTACTGAAGGTATAAACTACTTCTCTTTGAAAAATTAAATAAAAATGGTTATTAAAAATAAATTATCGTCTTTTAAAGTCAGTAGATGTTTTACCTATCAAAGCCTCAGGCTTTACAATATACATTAAAAACTTTCTGAGGTACTTGTATGTATTAGGTGACATTTTAGACGTTGCTCTACAGAAATCAGATTTTTATGAAATAATTTTTGGCCAATTCCACATTTCTGTGTTGCAGTGTTATTAAATCTGTCATTAAATCAGAAGTGGTTAAAGGAACTTGGACGCACTTTGCAATGCAAAAGCTCAGATAAGAGGAGCGCTCATAGTTCAAATAAATAATAAAGTCTGTTTGAAAAGGCAGTAAAACTCACATTTTTAGTCTACATTGTAGTTTGCAATGCTGCCAGAAGGATTGCTTTTGGGATGCCTGTAGTATAGGACCTTAAAGGCAAAAGCTGTTTTAAAGAATATTCTTCTTTTTATCTCCAAGCTTGAAAAATGTTTGAATAGCTGGCTGCCTTTTCGTTTTAACGTTAAACAGTGAAAATTACTTTGATGATTGATTATCCTGAATTGAAATGTATCGCTGGGCAGTCTCAGTCACAGGATTGTATAGGCTAGTCATTAGGCTTTTGAGCAAAATGTCAAATGCTAATGGCTGTCTGAGGAATACTAAAGTTTAAGCATTTTATTTTCAATTTGTTAAAAATTTCCTTATTTCTCTAAGGGAAGATTATAATGACTGGTGATTATCTTCAGAGCTTCTCACTCCATAAGCCAGTCAGACTTTTTTGGTTTTAGGCTGTTAGGCTTGGGTAGTAGACACTGAAGTTTGAGTTAGGCTGCAGTTACCATGGATTTGAAAATAGTTAGTTTGGAGGATTTCTATGCATAAATTAATTTGGAGATCTATGTCTTTTTCCTAGAACTAACTAAATAAATACTATTACAGTGACTTTTCACTGAGCAGCTGTCTGTAGAACTACAGCGGAGGGCAGTTCTGTTGGATGTAATTTAAATGCTGTCTCTAAAGAACTCAGTCTGCCTGGGCTGACTAAATACTCTCTTTGCACTAGGGTTGTGCCAGGCTATACAAAATTTGACTAATCTGGAGCAGAAAATTACAGAAAAGACCTCCCAAGGCAACCTGAAAAATATTCACACAAAGACTGATTTTTTTTGCATAGATGTTAAGTTATTAGTTACGTGATTTAGTTAATATGCAGTAGATTTTTTGGCAGCATTAAAATGAAATACTATTGTGATGTGACCTAGTATAAGCTCACATTCTCAGCAGTGAAAAATTACTGCTGCCTTTTTTTTTTTTTAATTGGGTAGATCAGCAAGTGACTAGTCTACTCTTGACATGTATATAATTAAACCACAAAAACCTACATTAAAATACCATGGAAGGTCTGATTTAGACCATAAAAGTAAAAGAAACACAGAGCTGAGTTTGCAATTTTTCAAATAATTCTCCTCTATGACTATGTATATATAACTATTGAAATCAATGCTGGTGCATGAGGTAATTGGAAACTTAACTTGATGTTTTGTGCCAGATCCTTAGCTGTTGCAAATTGGAGTAGGAATGCTGAAATTACTGGAGTGGTCTCACATTATGCCAGATGAGTATCTAGTCCTCTATTCTTAGTTCAGTCTGCTCTTTTGGTGGGGTATTGCAATATACATTATATGTGTGAGATCACATGCACAGAGAAGTGATCCTGCAATACTTAGGAAATTAAAAAAGAGAGTTAAGTGTAAATGTCCAAATTATATTTTTTTTTCTTCCTTTCAAGGCATTTTCATACTTCTGTGTTTGACCTGTTCAAACTTTTTTTTTTGTTGCATTTTATACATGACCACAGAAATGCCTTTTGCAGTAACTGTACTTTTAAAAATTATGCGGTTAGAAATATTGCTAATTGTTTGTATTTTTTAAAAATTCTATTAAGGCAACATTGTTGCTCAAAGAAATGAGTAATTAGGTTGTGCTTGTTCAGGGACATTTCATGAATTCCAAGCCTATTCAATGAAAGGCATGAAGTCCATATTAAATCCCATCTGGATGTTTCTTTTTATTCACTGCAGTATATTCCCAGAGCATCACAGAAAAACGAAGTTTACCTTACTCTCAAGAGAGAGCAGCTAAATCAGCTTCTGTGCTGATGCATAAACTGTACACTTCAGTTTATGCATCCTGACATCACGCTGCATATGAGGTCTTTCTTCCAGCTCTCCTGAGTGTCCCAGCATCGATGTGGTCTCACAAAACCAGGCACAGATCAGGGAGATTATGCACATTCCTCACCAAGCAATGCAACTCAGACTCAATCTAGCATTTCTGTTCTGGTCCTCTTAGCACAGAGAACTGGGAAGTTGAGAACTAGTATGGCTGAATGACACAGAAGTTTTTCAAATGCAGTGATTCTATTCTGGGATAGGGTCTTGAAAATAACATTTCTTGTTACCCCAAGACAAGATTTAAACTGTGGTAGGTTTTCCACATAGGAAGATGAAAGTACTTTTCCACTCAGCCACCCATTTTTATGTTTATTCTAATCTGGCATGGTAGAAGAATGTAATATAATGATCAAATTAATTTTTTTTTCAGTTAATTGCACCTTCAAAGTACCATCTGAATCCTGTGCTCACTGTGCAGCAGTATGTCTGGGAGTTACCTGCAACATGAGGTGTTTCAGCTGAAATGGCTGGATGATGTGTTTCCTAGTAATTTCTGGTATCTAGTTAGCTATGTTTCAGCTTGTTTTCCAATTTTCTGACTAAATGATAGTCTGATTTCTCCATGGGCTAGATGAGCAGTCAAATTTTTGGCATAAAACAAATGAAATAAAAGAGTTTGCTCCCTGGTAGTTGTGAAACTGCCCAGCTTTTTGAAGCAAGTCCAGGATTGGAACAACAGCTTGCAAGATGCTGTCAAATTGGGGCTCAGTCTGAAATAGTTTGATTGTAAAGTCTGTAGGAAGAGATGCAGCATTTTGCTCTTTTTACATCATTATCTAGGGGTATTGGTTCATATAAGCATCAATAGCAGTAACATCATCTGAAGTCCTGCCTCCATCTGCGGAAGTTTCCTGTGGTAGAGGACAGAAAAGCATGAAGCCATGGTTTCACATTTGGTGGCAGCACTTCCAAGGCAGCCCCTTAACCCGCCTCTGCTGGCCACTCGTTCAAGTTGGATCCACTCTTGCTGTGGTTCACAAACAGCTGTGCTGGCAGCGAGGCAAAGGTCGGAATGAGTGGCAGCACCCGAGCTGCTGAGCCTGGCAGCGGTGCTGCAGAAATAGCTGCAGAACCACAGTCTCCGTTACCTAATCTGCCACTTCTATTAACTGAAGTGCAGGGTCAAGTCTGTGGGATAGGTGGAATTTTTCAGAATGAAAACATTGTCTACAAAATCATCCCTTGATCTTTAATTAAAAGGTTGTGTTGATGCAGGGATTTTTGACTAAAATCGAAGTAGCTGCAAATAATTGGCAGATACATGGGCAAGTTAAAACAATAGGGAAAGTACTGGGGCCTTTGGAGGGGACAGCTGTGATTTTCTTGAAGGAAGTTCAGACGTGATACCAGACGACAGAACTTTTCCAGATCTTTGCACTGTGTCCAAAAGCTGGGCTTGCAGGGAACAGGCGGAGCATAACTCCTCTAGAAGTGGGACATCACTGCCAAAGGCTGCAGCGCTCGTGACAGGCTGCATTCTTTTATCACTATTCCTGGGGAAAGAAGTGCAATAATTTCTCAGAAGTGGCCATTACATAGCTGTCACTGTAGACAAGTGCTTAATTTATGGCAACTATTTTTTATTAGTCTCCACTGTCACAAAGTATTAACTTACGGGCTATCACGTTCCAAATGCCTTTTTTTATGTTGTTCCCGTATAACACTGAAATATGCATACTGTACCGCATCATGGGTTTATGAACACTCAAGCAAGCCAAACCAGTGATATTATTTTTGATGTGAGTACAAGTTTGATTTCCAAAGATAAGTGTAGTGATGTAATAAAGTTCTGTAAGTCTGTCTTGGGTTGACATGACTTTTTGATTAATAAAGTTGGGGAATACAAAATCAACTTGGCACAAATGAAATGGATTAAACAGCAAACTAAAGCATAGATTTCACAAAGAGTTACTTGTTAATGAGTCTTTAAAAAGCGTGTTATTACAAAGGGTTTTTCAGGGGGCAATCATCAAATCAAAACCTATTTATTTTTTTACCAGTGACACCAAGATTAGTAAGTTCTACAAGAAGTAATACCCTTGATTGGAACAATTGCTGACATAATAAAAGATATTTTTCTTCTTACAAACTTCCTTATACTTCTGTTGTTAGACTGTAATGCCTAAAGTACTGCTACTACAAAGACCGGGGGGTGGGTAAATAATGACGAGAGCAGATTGATGAGAATAGTCTGGCTCATTGAGCAAACTGAAAGCAAGCAAACAGTATGTACTTCACTACAAGCCAGCAGTTTATTTAAAAAAAAAACCCAAATAAACAACAAATGGAGGGCATAGAAAATTAGAGTAATGGTATTGTCGCAAAAAAAAAAGAGTAGTAACTTAAACTAAGTATTCAGGAGGGTAAGAGGGGTTACATTAGCTGTATAGGTAGTATGGGTGCACCTACTAATGCAAAGCTGTACCCTTTCTTAGCTTTAGAAAGGAAACTTTAAAAAATTGGAGGTTTCAGATTTAAGACCAGAGGAGTAATTAAACATTGGAAGATGTTTCTTCCAGAGAATAAACAAATTTTAGTTGATTAAAGGAGAATGTAAAATAGTTTGATCACAGCTAATAAATATGTAAATGAGGAAATGTGGTAAAGGATGCATTGTCAAAGCAGTTATTTTCATTAAAATCTGAGAATACCTGTTTTTTACAATACTTCATGTAGCACACTTACTGCAGGCTCATAGTAAAAGAGATTTACCTGTAGGATTGCAAGCTGTTCCATGGATGTCACAACATTTCAGTTGCCTGTGGGAACTGATGGGCCAGGAGCTGAAATGAATGGAGACAGCTCGTGTGAGGATCAGCAACATAAAAATGTAGATTACACAGGACATCTGGGATGGGGTTTTGCATTTTCTTTGTGCTGGACAAAGGTAGGACATAAAAAATTTTATACTTTCAGTCATTGTGTTCTGATGGCTTCAGTTTGACTTGATGGCTGGGGTGCAGCAGTGTTAGTTTTGGTGAGTAATAATTTTTCTGTTCTGTCAGAAAGCACCCGAGCTGCATGCTGGCACCAGAAGGAGTTCTGTATTCTGGGACAGTTCTGCATTAACACTATTAGTTTTCTTTCCACTGTTCATGGAATGAAGAAATAACAGTTTCTAAAATACAATATTTAGGAGTTACTGTCAACTTCAGTTAAGAAAAACATTTCATTTCTTCTACCAAACTGGAACCAAAGTACCCAAGTTTCTTTTCAGTGAGTTTACTTTGTATTTCTTTCTGACATTTCAAAACGTTCCATTCAAGAATTTCATGTGAGACGCTTGGCAGTAACAGGGATAGCAGCTGCTGAGCAATGACTCTCACACCTAAAAAGGTTGGGCATGCTGTAAACTTCCTTCTTCATCAGGATGTTTCTAGTATGCCTAGCAAGTAATTTGAACTTCTACAGTAACTCTGATTGCATCCTCATACTGCTGAATACACGCTTCAAAGTGTGGCATGATTTTTAAAGCAGGTAGGATGAATAGCTAGGATGCTGTCACAGCTTTCATGATACCATGTGGCTTTTCCTCCTAAATTATTTCTGTTTTAGAAATAACCATAATTGTTATTTTATGCTTATTTTGTGTCACAAGGTTTTTGAGGGCTTTTTTATGTGTAAAAAGTAAATTAGACGTGTTTTAGGGAGAGGGAATAAGAAATAATTAATATTTTCAAGTTGACAGTGTGTCTTTAAATATTCTAGCTAACCAAGTATAGACTTTCTGTTTTCAATGGCTTGTTCATAAATAATTGAAATGTTTTCTTTGGTTTGTTCACAGCTATTTTCTACAAAAATTTTTTTCTACAGAAAAGTGTCTCAGAAGTTAAGCAAAATACTCTGTCTAGTAAAACCCAAAATCATTCTCCATGAAAAAAAAAATCTGATTGTTTAAAACATTGAAATGGCCAGCTAGTAGGAAAATAAAACAGAAATTTAATTTGAAAATTTAAAAGGGTATGCTTCTATTTGTGGCATCTTTGCATTACTTGTTGGGATTTTGTTTATCTTCCCTGGGAACCACCTTTCTTTTCTCTTTAGTCTTAGGGGAACACTGTGGGTTTCTAGATTAGATTTGTTTATAAATTGAGGCCAGAAACTGTATCAGCATTTGTTTTATTAATTTCTCTCTGGAAAATTCTGTAATTGATTAATTTGGAATGAGATAGATGAAGTCTGTGTAGCTACATGCCTTATCTAAGCAAGAGTGAAGAGGTCTCTCACAGTTGGGAAGCCCCCAAACATCAGTGGGTTTGTAGCTCTGGTCTCAGTCTTAGTAATTTCACAGTGTGTTGTATGTTTCTAGGATAAGGGAGGTATTGTTGGGGTTAAAATTCTCTATACTGAAATTCTCAAAAGTTATTCATTACACAGGTGTGGGATGGGAGGGGTAGGAAGAGTAGAGGAATCAGTTTTAGTCATATTTGGGTACCTGTAAAGCTGGAACCCAGAGCTGTGAAAGACAAATGCTGCACCAACATGTTCTTTTAGACCAGTAAATGAGATCCAGTGCTTGCAGTTGTTTGCCATTTGCCAGGAAGTCCTTCTGTTTCCCCCTTTTTTATTTGTTGTTGTGTGATGGTAGAATCAGCAGGCAGATCTGTCACAGACCCTTTCTGTTTCTTACCTGGTTCATGTACCTAACTGATGCAGGGACATCATGGTCTGTGTTGCTCTGCTTTTTTTGTTTTGGTGTCAGCTTTTGGTACCAGATGGTTTTTTGGTGCTGTGACTTGTTTCTACTTTGGAAGTACCTGATGTAGAGTGGCAATACCATCTTAATTTTTTTAATAAAATGCCCACAAATGCTACACAAGCAATGCCACTCTTCAGCAAAATCAGTTCAAGGAAGCAAATTACACTAAACTGACAATTATACAAATATTCATTGAAGACCATGCAGAGTTTGCAAGACTGTGTCTAACAAATGTATAGTGACTTGCATGAAAGTCAAAATTTTGGTTTGAATTTTGAGGAGTTTTCAGTGTGTTGCGGTTTGGTGGCATGAATCGTGTCTGCTTTGATTACTGGGTTTAATGTCTGGAATGAATTCCCTTGCTCAGAAAGGAAGATGGAAATAAGCTATGTCACAGTTACCATTTATTTTTTTTTCAGGAGAGGGAGAAGGTAAAAGGAAACTAGACGAGCTCAGAACTATAAATGTGTGGTGGATGTTGAAGATCCCATGCCTGTTCTTAACATGCATCCTAACCCAAGATCTGAAGATAACTGTTGTGTTAGCAGGAACAAACACTATTTAATCTCCAGCAGGGATTGTAGCAAGACTCTAAATCTAGTAATGTCTGACATCACACCTTGAGGCTTATTAATTTCAGAAGGACACTTTCTATATGCATTAGAATATAAACCATATACCCAGCTTAGACATATGCATGTTCTTATGCACATCCATGTTGGATATGTGCTGGGATGAGGACACTGAATGGATCCCAAAGGGTGTCCTGCCAGCCCCCTCCAAGTAACCCGTACACTGTCACCCAAGTATTTACTGTGAAAATGAAGGCTATTTGTAGAGAAAGCAGCTGGGTGGGTACATTTGCTTTTCAGCTCATCCTGGAAATTGCTCCTGTATTCCTTCCCTGTTCACAACAGTGTGTGTGGCTAAAATAGGGTATTCATCTGTGTTAAGTTGCATGAGTTGTTCTGTGAAATCCTAGCATAATTAAGATTATTCAAAATAAGGAGTAATCTACCTTCTCTGTTTAAGCAATGCATCTTCAAATACAAATCAATGTAGGCAGGTGCTCAGGAGAACACAAAACCCAGAGAAGACTATTCCATTCCATCAGGGCTTGCTGGAAATGCCTGGAGCTAAAATTGGTGGTACATGATGTTATGGCTTGCTGTCCTCTCCATTGCATACCAAGGGTTCTGGGTGAGGAAGGTGCTCCATTTTTTGGAAGTCACTAACACAGAAGTGGGAACTGGATGTGCTACAGAGGCTTCCAGAACACTCTCTGAGTGTAAAAGTCTCATCCTCAGTAAGCTAAAAGTGGACTGAAGTCAAACTGATCCAAAGACAGCCATATTTAACCCTCTACAGAGGAGGCTGAAGGAAGGGAAAAAAGTATTAGAAGAAGAGGAAGGAAAATACTATATTGTCATTAATTCTCTAGTCTATAGAGCAAGATTTGTTTCTATAATGAAATAGGAGTTTTTCAGGAAGCTCATTTCACTCCTATTGATATCAGATAATAGATACCAGCTAGGGAAAGGACCTCAGCTAAACCTAAATACACATGCAAAATTCCTGAGCCATTTCTACTTTCAGCAAGAATCCTTCTGGAATAAGAGAAGAAAAAATTTGAGAATTAAAATAATTTAGAAATTCTGAATATGTTTCTGTTCACCTGCCTGTTTCCAGGGAAGAATACGTGTCCCTGTTAAGGTCATACTGTCAGGATGGCTTTGTTTGGCAGACAAAGTTGAAGTTCTAATAAATCAGCATTTGGTTTCCTTTTAATTTAGGAAATTAAAAGGATATTTTATCTTTTTCACATTTATATTTTATCTTTTTGCATTTATATTTTCTCTTTTTTACATGAGACTTTCTGTGATAGGCATACAGACAACCAGAAGGATGTTTTCTTAGGTAGAAAATTACTGAATATTAGGTAGTTCCTGTTTGTTACTGCCCATTCCCTTTCCCCTGTTCCTTCAAAGAAACAGGTTTCATGGGAAACAAATAGCATGAAATAATCTAATCTAATGAGATTGCAGTGTGTATACACTAGTTTCTTGTATTCTAAAAATTCTAAAGCAATTTTCTCATTACCTGCCTTGCCTAATCTCAGTGTCTTGAATGTGCTTTATTCTACTCAGATGTTCTGTAGGAGTGGTGCAAACCCAAGGTGAGACTTGACTGAGAGTCTGTGAGAGTTTGTGCCCTGGAGCCCGTCCTCACTTACTGGTTCACATCCTGCATTATTCAGTGGCAACTATCAGCACTAAGTACTATCACAGATTGCTGAAGTTGAACACTAGAAAATAAGAAATTGTCTATTTGTAACTGCTGCTCTCTTAGCATTTTGACTCCCAACCTGTGGCTGTGACAGAAACGAGTTCTTTTTTGTAGCTGAATGAATTGTGTAAACCACAGCAGCATCCTTCTGCTAGGCTCATTACCAATACATTTTAAAATGTGTAAAACAATATAGTATATTTGCCTGGGAACAGGAAATTTCTGAACTATATTGCCAGAGCTTCAAATGATACAGCCTTGGAAGAACTAGGGAGCATCACATGATATAATCTCAGTATAAGTAGGGATTCTTTTTAGATAAAACAGAATAAAAAGAATGTGAAAATGTGCCCAAGACTATTATAATGTGAAAAATTAGGTAGAAACTGAGGACAATGCTCTCCCTGCCCCTGAATTTCATTTCAGAAGACTAATTCTGAAATGAGAGGATTTTTCTTCCCAAGTTTTTGTGTTGAAGTGAAGTGGGGGAGGTTTTTTGTCTGATGGCCAAACTCCTCTTCCATGTGATGGATTCTTCTTGGAGATCCATATCCCCATCCAGCCAACTGGAGGGTCTGAAGCAGCCTCTGAGATACTCTTGGGAAACTTCAAGTGTTTTAAGGCTGGTTTTTACCTGTGGGTCCCCAAGATTCACATTCTGTCTTGAGCTTGTGGAAGTTGCAGCCCAGGATCATAGCAGACATCCCATAAAAAATGAAATTGCATTACATTTTCAGTCATTTATAAAGCAGTGTGCAGCAGATCCTCAAGTAGTTTATTTTCTTTAACTTATGTGTGTATCTCTGGAAGGAAACACATGTTTCTCCTCATGGTCAAGTCCTGGAAGTTGCAGTTTAAATTTGATGAAGTGTTTTATTCCCCCAGATAAAAACAAATAAATAAAAAATTAGATTTAAATGCATTTGTTGATGAGGAAAGTCAGGAATCCTCCTAATTAAGACATTTCTTAGAAAGGTAAAATTTTTATCTGGGAGCATAAAACACTTCATCAGTTTTAAAGCCACATCTGCAAGGAGTGGGTAAAGAGGAGAAACAGACATTTTTCTTCATTCTGGCTTGTCTGTGAGTTTAAAACTTTTAACAACAGTTTTAAAAATATTTAAACCCAGTTAGAAACACTTGCAATATAATAGGGATAAAAGTGCCCTCCCTCCCTCTGTTTTTAATCTGGTTCTCTTGATGGAATAAACTACAAGGTTGAATTGGTAACTGGATTATTGCCTCATAAAACAGCACGAGGTTACTATTATCCTTTAATTTTATATCTTTATTAGGGAGTAATGTTGGTCTTATTTAAATCACTGACTTCTCTAATGGTTTTTCTCCCCTTTTACAAATTTATAAAACTAAACCCTAAAGGATTTGGTCTAAGTGCAATTGGCATAACTGCCATTATAAAAATCTTTGTGTTAGCAGTTGGTTATAATCAGCCACTTTAACTGGGCTCAGAATGAAGCAGAATTTAGCTGTTGATAGGTAGAATAATACTGATAAAATATTATTTCTGAATTTTATTTCAAAAAGCTCCATTTCCAGTAAGAACTTCTGAATTTTGAGGCAGTGTAAAGATGAATAGCAGTGCCCTGGAAACTTAAAATTTAGCACGTTTGTGCAAATGATGTATGAAACATATTTTGTATTTCTACAAAGACTTAAAGAAGCTTGTCTTTGTCTTGAAATTCAGTAAAGTAACTTTGAAAATTCATGGAAGTTAGTTATTTTTGGAAGGCGACTAATACAAGTGGCTTGTTTAATGATGTATTCCAGTGAATACACCCACCTGAATTTTGGGACACAACACATACTGTGAGTGAATCATTGGCAGTTCTTAGTTGTAAAACTCCTATTGGATTTGTGTCATCATGGTGTATTTAAAATTTTGATACACTGGCTTTATTTTTGGAAAAATGTGACATCCATTGGTTGATCTCAGAGTGCTTTGATTAAGAATCCATCAATAGGGAAACAAACAGGGGTCTGTCTGTTCTGGTGTAGCTCTATAGCTGAGTTATAGTTGGGTTTTATACAGAAAGTGAAGAATCTGCCACCTTTAGTGCCTGACTGACAGAATTAGAGCATTTCCTGTTTGAATGCAAGCCAGGTATATATATACTGACTTTTCAGTCAGTATACTTAGAAACTAGTCAAATAATTTGCTACAAATTTTGTATTTTGACCATTTTTTTCAGAGAGCAATCTTATCAGTGCAATAACATGAATGCAGTACAACCTTTTAATTAAATCAAAGCAGATTTTATGTTTAAGTTTTTAATGGAATATTTTAGTATCAGTCGGAATCATCTCTGTGTTTGCAGTTGCCTCCTTTGATTGGGACTGCTGCAGGCAATGCCATGTAGAGCTGCTTTCTCTTAAAATATCCATTGTTCATGGCAGGCTCCTTTCTGAAAATTGCCTATAGTGGGTATTTTAAAGAAGCCCTTCAATTCCTCTTTTAGCTTCATTGAACAAAGATTGGAGAAGATATTCACAAATACAGGAATTTGGGCTCCACATTGACCAAAAAATCATGGGAATTGATTATAGTTTTGGTGAAGGCACTGTGGGGGAAGACATCAATGTCTTGGATCCCTCTGAAATTGAGAGGAGACTAAAACCATTTTCAAAAGCATGAATTACTTTCAGCTGTATGATATGGTGAAATACATGCAACATGATTTTCTTGAAATTTGTCTTTTCCTTATGTAACATTGTGGCAAAAATTAGTGAAATATGAATAAAAATAATTTTGAAATTTAGGCAAGAAAGACAGGAGGGTTTCATTTGGTGTCATGAAAAATCCAGGTGAAACTTGAAAGCAAAGTAGACTGGGGCTGTGCATTTGTGTGTGTTCTAGAAAATATCTAATGCAAAAAAAAGAATTTTTGGGAGTTACATTTTGGGTAGTAAATGGAGGTATGGCAAGTAAGTGGCACTTGAGATTAAGAGAGGAGGTATTCACAGGGCAATGCAGGGCAGTGGATGAGAATATGTGGGTGCCAATGGCTTGCTCCACACAGGTTCCATGGCTCTGGTTCCTTTCAAATATTCTGCAAATGCCAATACAGCTGTCCATGTCTTACTCTTGGTTGCATTTATTAGTGCCTGCTAGTCAGCATTTAAAACAGAGATCCATAATATGTTTGTATTATTGAGCACAGTCCTTGGTAATTCCTTGTGGTGCCTTCTTGATAAGCAAATCTAGGTAATATTGATAAGCAAATCCAGGATGTTTGGGTTCCTTAAAACATGTGTTTATGTATTTTTTTTTTAATGTAACATGATTTTTGGTTAATGATATGATTATTGCATATATGAAACATCTATGTCACATTTTTTTTTTGTTGTAAATTATGCAAATTTGCTTAACTTCAAAATGGATCTTTTCTGAGAATGGAGATTGTAAAATAATAGTGTTGTGGCTTTATAGTTAGGGTTGCCATGATGATTCACAGGCAGAACTCCTGGAAAATAGAATTTCCTATTGAAAATATCCATATTTGATGAGAATGATTCACCCTATTAGAGAAGGTATAGACATAGCAGATAATTAGGATATTGTCTGTCATTTAGCACTTTGTAGGGAGCCACTTGTTATAAACCACTTTGTGTATTTAATTTAATCCTAAAGGAATTTAATGAACCTTAGAGAGGGGAGTTCATGCTGATAATTGCATAATAACCTGGTTTTATGTCAGACACTTAATGGCTAAGAGGTTATCATTAAATGTGTATTAAGCAGTTCTGTTCTATAACTGTCTTTCTAAGATGTTCTCTCAAGGGTTATCATTTGTTGACTACTTAAACACCTGCCTGTATTCAACATCTTAGCTTCTTTATTGGTTTGTTTTCAGAGCTATTTTTTCTCTTGAAGGAGTCAAAGAAAAGTCCCTGTTTCTGTTGGTATGTTTTAGATAGTTCCCAGAATAATACTGAAAGTGTTGAAGCACTTTACATTAAAATAATCTTCATATGGGAACTTTGCTTCAGGTTTTGGTGAAACCACAGCCTCAGTTAGGGTGTCTGTTTATTGCAGATTTATCTTAGAAGTGAGGACCATAGATTAACATGTTGTTTTTTAATCTTCTCTTTTAATTTAGACTACTGAGCTGTAAATTGAAAGGAAGATAATTTCTGCTTGTGGAGGAAAAGAAAGGTGAATAACCTCAATGGAAGACTCTCAGGATCTAAGTGAACAGTCAGTAAGTATAAATGTTGCTAAATTGAATGGAATAAATTGAACTCTGTTCAACCAAGTTGTGTGAAAGGATTTTACTTTGGATTTGAAAATTGGAGTAAGATCTGGGGAAATCTTCCGAGTTCCTAGTTTTAAACCCTTTAGTCTGTACATTAAATGGTAAAAGTGGTTTTAATCTTTTTTCCCTGTTGAAAGAAACAAGATCTTTGTTATGTAAAATTTTGCTGAACTACAATTGTTAGACAGATACAATTAAGCTGCATTGGAAGAATAAATTGTTAGAAACATGCACAATGGTATGCCATGTTCAAATAATTGCATTAAAGTGTATCTCCATAGGGGTCTGTCAGTTTTTCTAAATCAAGGGTTACCAAAAGCAGAAGCAAAATATTTCAAATGGTTGGACTGGCAGATGACATACACTAATTTTTTCAGGATTCTCTTGGATTTCAAGGGGATTGTGAGAATTGGTAGTCTATCCCCCATCCCATGTCAGAGACAGATTCTTCTTTTCACTGATGACATTTCTGGGAAAAATGGGGTGGACATTTCTTCTCGTTTTCCTTTTTTATTTTTCCTTGCCTTTAAGGATATCATCTTCAGATCTCCTCACCACCAGACTACAGTTCTGATGGGACAGCAGGCTCTGAGCAAATTCAAAACTATCTGGGCTTGCCATCCAATGTATTGGGCTTTTTAGCATCTTAATTTTCTGCTGTTTCTTACTGCTCACAACAGGAACACATTTTGCCAGTACCATGATTCCTACGATTCTCAGGTTGGACTTGGTGTACTAAAGATGAACAAAAGGATTTAGTATTTCTATTTCTGACATGCTGAAAGAGGTTATCCATGCAATAAACTTGAAAAGTTTGAATATATATATATTTTTAGAGACTTTTATGGGTAACACAAGTGCAAGTAAGTGGGAAGAGTTGCAGTTTTTCTAAAATGTCAGTAATTTTCTTTAATAAGGAGTACTTTGCTCCTGGCTGGGTAGCTCCTATCTGAGACTTTATCTTGGACTAGAGTTTTATTACCAATTTTAAATGGTACAGGACTGGAAAGTCTTAACAGTGTCTTAAGTCCCCATGGCGGCACTACCTGGGACAGCTGCACATATTTATGTATTTAAAGTGTTCCCAAGCAAAACTTTAGAGCCTGTAAAAGCTACATGGCTTCATAATTTAATAAAGTTTTATAAAGGTCATAAAAGATTAGGCAGAAGTTCATCTCTTGTAGTCTGTGAAACACTTTTTCTGTGGAGTATTCATGGTGTGGTAATAGGAGGTAGATGAGCCAGTTAGCTTACCGCAAAAACATATTTCCATAGTAATTAAATTTTTTTTACAACACTGGATGCCTGATAAATACATATTTTAGAAGCAATTTTACTACCCCATCATAGTATAATCTCTGTATTATTTCTCATAATTCCTACATAGCTTTATGCTACATGTGAAAATGGTCTGCAGGTTACCAATTGAGGTGGAATCTGTGCTGTGTTGCATATGAAGGTAGTATTTGCTGTCTTTATGCTAGTGTCACAGAAAGTCATTATTCCAGACAAGTTTATTCTTCTTATTCTTCACTAACAGTGTCAGAACTTGAAGGTAATGGTAATGGGTGGGAAAGCCATTTCATCACTCCCTGTATCCAGGTGGGCACTGAGACTAAAATCTCACCTAGAGCTTGGGCACTGTCCTGGGAATTGTGTGAGGCCTGTCTGCCTAGAGCGGGCACTAAGCCTTCATTTCCCAAATTCAAAAGCCATTTCACTGTTACATCATGGTTAAACTCCTCTCTTAGCCAATTTTCAAAAAGAAAATAGCATCTCTGTCTTAGTTCCTTAAAAGCCACCGGGCATGTCCGTGGGCTAGAGATCTCAGGAAGTAGGAGACTTTGTTGGTTTAAACTCTAAGGTATCAGATGTATCTGCTTGAAGTGCAGCTGTGCTGTTTTGTACTGCTTAATGCATTTTATACTGGTTAGCTCTGGGCAGTTTCTGCCCATCAGGCAGGATTTCTAATTCTTGATGTGTTCAGGGAGCATAAGTACTTCATGCCAGCCTCAAAATTTCTTTTGGGAGTTAGATGCATAATATTTCGATCATGAAAATTCATGGAGCATAAGGACCTAGCCTCTGTTGAATGCGTATTAGATTTTGTGAATAAGCATGAGTGCGAGACCTGTGCTCAGACTTGTGCTGGTACCTTGGCTTTGAATAGTCTAGTCCTGGGTTACTTTAAAGACTGCCTTTCTCTGCAGCTGGGATGGGTTAGAAGGTGTTTGCTTTTGCATGGTGTGTTTGATGGACAGTTGAGTTTTCTGTAGAGAAAGATTCCTTTATTGGATTAATTTCCCAGGGAATTCTGTTAAAGAATCTTTCATCTTTGGGAAAAGAAGCCAGGCACAGTTCCTTGGTATAGTGAACAAGAATAATTTTCAGGTTTTTATTTAAAGAAAGGAAATTATTCTAACTTTTGAGAGAAGTTTATCCTCCTGAAGCATGATATACTGTAGTGTAGCTTTTATTCTGACAGTCTTCTCTGTAAGTTTTAGATCACTATTATTATTTTAACTCAAAAAATACACCAATAAGAAATGACTGGTTCTATGATTCCTATCCTGAAAGTATATCAGTTAGGTGAAACGTATATCATCATACCTAAGAGCAATTTCACAGCACCCCTGTTGCCACATGAGAAGTAAATTATTTCCCTTTTGTCTCAGTGCAGTGACTGCATGACCACACACTGCTTCAGGAATCTGTGCTCCCCTGTTCTCAGAGCCTCTGAAGAGTTGTGTTTGACTGAATTGAGCAGCTGCTGTTTTCTGAGATGCCAGTTTGATTAGATGTAATAAATATATATACACGCACATATATATACATACATGTTATGTCAGTAATCTATTTCTTTTTCCTATTTTTGACCAGAAGTCAGTCTACTTGTCTAATTGTTGTACTGTAAAGCCTCTGTATTGGGAAACCTCTTGTGCCCTCTTTCCTCTGCCTTCTTGTTGGCAGAGGTGGGGGAATCAAGTCTTAATCAAGATCATTCAGCGAGAAAAAGAATCAGAATCAGAATAGAATTTATTATATTTTGGCTTTCCTGGCTCTACTCACAAGTGAATAGGTGAATGGCTCTATTTTGAAGACCATTAGGAAGATGATGCAATTTACTATCTGATGCAGAGGTGAGCTGGGATCCATCAGGTGCAGTGGAGATCCAGTGGATCGTTGCAGCCGGCATGGAGCAGTCTGGGATGGGGCCTGTCGTGCTACTGTACTTTCTAGGGTGGGTGTATGTTGAAAAAGGCTCACAACTCTCTTTTCCTTTCCAATTCAGATGCAGAATATATTTGTACATACATGCATGGGATTTTCTTCTAATTTATGGTAAGGCTCAGTTAACAGTATTCTGAGTCAAAAAGAAGAAAATAGACAGGTATTGCACAGAAGATAGAAGAAAATGGCCAAATGGTCCTTTTCATGTTCTGGTGTGAGGTTTGTCACCAGGTGCAGGCTACTACTTACCAAGTGAAAGGATACTTAAATCCACATCAATTGGTCTTACACGGACAGGTGGAGCTATGTTTAAGTTCTATTTGTTTTGAAATGGAAGAGAAGGAAATTTTACAGATCTTGTATTCATGAAGAGTCTAGCAATAGGGAGACAAAAGTTTTCAAGATTGGTCTTGGAGATGATAAATAAAGCTATAATTTTTTAGCACCTAAATAGTCCTCTGCTGTGCTTCGGTATAGCAGACACACTTAGGATTTTGAGAACTACAGGTTTACACTCTTTATTTTGTCTCTTTTAGTCATCACTTTCTGTTCAGTCTGTATTAGTAGAAGAAGAACAATTTGGCTGGTAACTTGCAGTTTAGGGTTTCAAAGGGCCTTATTAGAAACTGGTGTAATTTCATCCCCTGGCCCTTTTATATAACAGCCTGCATATTTAGATTACTTCATTTTAACCTAGAATTAAACAATAGATTGCAGTGCTGTAGGACAGGACACTAGCAGATGTGAAGCTAAAACTGAATGAACAGGTTTTTATTTTTGTGACATTTGGACAATCATCCCCCTTGTGCCCTGGGTAAGTTATTTGTTTTTTATCAGATTGTACAGACTGTTATATCTGTTACTTGCATTTATGGCCCACTTGCAGATGGACGATCCTTGGCAACCTGTTTTTGGACAGTGTTGTTTCCCTATTTTTGTTTTGTTTTAATGTGTGAAGTTGTCAGATGTGATCCCTTTGCAGATCAGTTTTCAGCTGCAGCTACTTCTCTGTTGCATGAAGCCTGTACCTGCAGCATTTAATCTTCCCCACATGTGGGGTGGGCAGCCTGCTAGCACTTTGGCTGGAGCTCATCGCAAAGACATAAAAATTAGTTTTAACTCTTTACCATTTATTTTAAAACGCATTCTTTCGCTGTACTGCATTGCAGCACGGCATGTTGTGGTTCTTATCTCTGTTCTATCAGTATTAGTAGGACTTGGAATATTACAGGCAATTCATCTTCTCAGGTTAGTGATGTGGCTTGAAAGAGTTATCTGGAAGTTACCTGGTCTAGCTGCTGGTCATGAAATGCTGGCAGTATGCACAAATACTTCAGTTATTCAGAAAGCAAGGAACATTTAAGATAGGTAAGTGAAAAAAATATGGATGTAGTAAGAAAAAAATAGTTTTCTTGATGAGTGATTATTTGCTTTTAATTAAAATCAGTCATTGAAGAAAAATGCCATAACTTCAACTCAGCTCTAACAGAAAGTAGTAGAAAACCAGGCTGCCTTTTTGAAGGTTTATTTCAGAGTATTAATTGAGAATTGCTTAGGTATTTTACTACCTCCTTTCTACAGACACAGTAACTGACCCAGAGAGGTAGTTTGCCATAGAGGATCCGAAATTGTCACCCAGTTTAAATTACAGTAGATAAAGAATAAAATGTAATACCATAATTCCTTGTCTATCATCTAATAGGAATTTGAGGTAGAAACATCAGTGTTGTTCTCTCTCAGCTGTAAGACCTTTCCATATGACATAACAACTTCTCTGAACACACACTTTTTTTTGCCCTTTCCTTTGTGATCTACCAACTCAGCATTCTGTCATTTCTATACAAAAATCCACCACTGTTAAATTTGAAGGCACTTTTTTCAAACTACATAGTAGTTTTATATATATTTTATTTCTGTCGTTTTCCAAATGGGACAGACCAAATGAGGCAGCACTCAGAAGCAATTAATGCATTTTGACATGCAGAATAAACTGAGTAGACTTGTGTGTGGTGGGAATTGCATATCATTGGAGAAATAGTTTGGCATGAAAGATACAAATGTTCGCTGTTGACATGCATGTAATAGAAATATGGATTTTTTTCTGAGTTGATTAAAATTCTAATTTGAAAGCACATTTCTTTAAACTCTAAGTAAGCAATCTCTTAAAAATGTATCCAAGAGAACTCTACAGAATAATATCCATGGCTTGTAAACTTGCAGGATGGGATGAGAAGAGGGGTTGGCAAACACAAATGCTCCTATCATTGTCACTGTCATGTTTCCTCTGGTTCAGCTCTCTTCCTGTCTCCTGGAAGATGTTACTGTGTCAGTATCAGAGGTTTAAATGGAAAGACACTGTATGAGCTTCATTTAATAATGAGGAAAACCAATAAAAGAAAATGTTCTGCTGTCACACACTGTCCTTGGACTGCTGACAAGGACTGACACATAGCTGCTATATAGTTTGTTATGGATGGTATTTCTGGCTCCAGAGAGGCCCCAGACTAGAATTTTAGGGATAGAACTACTTGGGAAAATTGCCACTGCCATAAGCTACATGAACTTTCCTCAAGGTAGATACCGTCTTCTGCTCAGGGGTCTCCAGGGTTCCTGGAGCATGAAATTCTCTGTTACTAGTGATGTAACAGCCCTGAGGTGATATGGATAACAGAGGTGACTTCTATTGGATTGTAACAGATAACACCACTAGAAAAATAATGACAAAAATTTGCAGGTGGAAAAAATTGTCAAGGCCTGAAAACAGGGCCAGCTTAGACCTTCTTTGAATCTTCCACAAGGACCCGTTCACCTAAAAAAAGGTTTGTATCTGTGCATGCATACATGCATGATTTGGAACATGTGAGTCAGTCTAATAAAAGTATTATCTCTATAAATGGTGCTTTTTTAGAGTAAATCAGAATATGAAAGACAAATTCCAAGCTCTGCAGATGCATTTTGCTTGTAGGGTATTATACTTGTTCAAGCATTTAAAATACCACATTTATAGATCCTATACTTCTAATTTATTTTAATATTGAATTTTAACTTAGAATTACTCACAAAATTCCCAAAAGTGTCCACATTTGACATATTTGTGAATGCAAAATGGAAATACAAGTTTCATTAGCGCAGAGATTGTACATCATCATCTTAGGACAGTGTCTAGGTGAAGTTAACATGTTCAGAAATACTTTCTTCTTCAGTAAAAAGGGGTCAGGGTTTTGTAATGAAAGCAAAATATTCAACAGCATGACACTAAATCAATCTTTAGCTTTTTCATTTTGCAAGGCTGAATACCCAGTGCCTTCATGCCTATTAAATAACTAAGTCTACATTTTCACATGAAAAGCATGGTTTACACTGAACATACATTAGGTTTCTACTCATTTGATTATTATAAAAAGTCCAGATGCAGCAGTGTGCTGAAGAATGCGTGGGACTTAGGGGATGTGATTAAGCCCATTAAATTAATGGGATTTTTCATGTGCTTTAAGTTAGGCATGTGCTTAAAGACTTTTCTGGAAAAGACTTGGAAATACAGTACAAAATAAAGGCAATAATTTCAGAAATATTTTACTAGCAAATACATCTGAATGATTTGTGGCTGTGGCTAATATTTATTCAGCATCATGTAACAGTCATGGTTTCTTTCTTCTCCTTATAGTAGCTTTTATCTGAGCTCTGCCTACATATCCAAGTGGCTGACTTGCAAATCAACTTGTATTAAAAAAGAGAAGAATGACAGGGAGAAATATTAAATAATTTTTAAATAATAAAATTTTGCTAGGCAAAGAATCTAATTTCCTATTTTATAAAGTATGTCTTAAGCACATTGGGCATATGCAGACCCATTGAACCATACTCACATCCTTGTCCTCTCTTATATTAGGTTAAATCTTTAGCAATGTGAATAAGACCTTAAAATCAATGAAATATTTTGGCTACAGTGAATGGAAATAGTTTTGCCATAATATAACTTAAGGCAGAATTTTTCCCAGAGGATCCCATTAGAATAACAATGTGAAACTCATGTTGTTTATTTATTAATTTATTAATTAGTTGAAAAATTCATTTTAAGAAATGTTCATGTGCCTCCATTCTCTTGAAAGCAGCAGCTAATGCTCTATGAGAATATTTTCACGGCAGCATCCTTTGCCTTGTGTCAGCACTTGGACTTCAGCAGTGATTGTGCTTTAGTCAAAGAAGTCACCAACCCAAATACGAAGCAGCTTGCATCTGAGAGACTGAAAAATTTGTTGGAGTGCTACTTTATATTATAAAGGCAAACTCTAGCTGAGAAAGGCAAGCTCTAGGGCAGAAACTAAGAAGCTAGGTGTGTTTAAGTGAAGATTGAACAAACCACTTCTTAAGTGTGGCAGCAAATCTTGTTTATCGTATCTCTCCCTTTCTTTTTTGTGCGTGATAACAGCAGAGGAATGAATGTTAGCTGACCATGATTTTTTGATTCTTTTTGTTGTTGTTTGGTTTTGCTACTGGAAGCAGTGACTAATGGCATTTTTGTCATGAAAAAGAGCATCTTTTGTAGTTCGGGTCTTATTGTTCCTGTTTTTGTGAAACCTTACTTGGCTTTAAATTTTTAGTCTTTGGTCTTGGGCCACATGAAATTTTTCTTTATGTGATTCAGTCAAAGTATACAGGAGAAGGACCTAAAGCAAACATCACTTATTTCTGAAATGAAATAGAATGTTTATCTTATTTCAGTTAGCAATGCTGTTAAAAAATCGTACAGGTTTTCAAGTTTCAGTTTGTCATGTAGTCACCTTCCCTGTGGAACCTCTCATGGCTTGCAGTGAAATGTGCTGGGCAGCCACCTGAACTTTTGGGGATTTGCATAATTAACAGCCCACAGCTGGGAGCCTGGTGTTGCTGGACAGGGCAATGCAAATACTAAATTCCATCCAAAAAAAAAGTCAAACTATGCTTGTAGTCCAAAGTGCAGTAATCCGTGTTTTAACTGTTTTTCAGGCATCCTTTTTACTGACTCTCTGCAAATAGGATTTGTGCATTTACCTGCCCAGATAGGATCAAGTGTGAGAAAGAACTTCTCATTAAATGGTGATCTTCACAGTTAGGAAAACCTCTTCTTATTCTTTTTTCCATTCATTCAAAGATTCTTACTCTGTAAAAATTCTTCCAGCAGCCTGTGCCTTGAATGCAGCACATTGCTTTCCCAGCAGTTCAGGCCTTTGCTTGAGTGGAATGGGCAGTCATTTCCTTTCCTCTTTTTTGGTTTGTTTTCTTTCAGTTGTGAAATAAACTTGATAGTGTGACAATTTTTGAAACAGTGAAATTAAAATAATTCTGTAATTAAATGTGTGGAGTATTTCTATCATTCAGTGGGTTTTACCATCAGAGGGAGCAATGTGTTCTCTAGTTAATTGTTAGTTATATTGGTATCCTCTGTTTTGCTTCAACCACTATTAACTGCATTTATGTAAATAGCCTGACCCTGACAGGCCCTGATGCTTTAGGGAACCTGAGCTTCCCTTGCTTTCCTTGGTTGCCATGGACCATTCCAGGAGGCTTTTATCAACTGGATTCACTTGGCCTTCGCTGCACTGGACGCAGGAGCCTCTGTTCTCAGGCAAGTCCAGCACACAGGAAGAGTGAGTGCTGTGCACAGTCAGTCAGATGCTGTATACAGGGGTACAAGTGTTCAGAACCTTGAATCCAGCTACAGTTTCCCTTCACATACGTTTAATCAGTTTCTAATATACACCCTGAGCTACTGGTTATCAGCTCCCATCATCTATCTGTTATCTAGTTTTCAAGAGTTTAGTTACTCAGGCTAAGCTCAAGTCATTAACACATTCATAAGTTCAGTTTATGCTAAATAATCTTAAATAATGTATATGTTTTCATCTTTCTGTATGTACTTTTTCTTCTATGGAGCAATAGTGGTTGTGGTGGTGCTGGAGCTTTGGTGGGCTATGGACATGCAGATATCCTGCTGTTTATCCTGTGGTCTAAGTGCTTGTCTGCCATGTTCTCAAATTCATTGCCCAGGTTAAACAGCTTTGATAATGAGTTTTAGTGGGTTTTTACTGCATCAGTGTAAAACTGAGGATTAACTTGTCACCTCTGTAGTGTAGCACCTGCATCTAGAAGTTTCATAAAAAGTAAAAATTATTTTATCCACTTATCCCATAGCTTTGAAGGTGCAAGAGTGAGTTTGTCATTTCAAATTGAATGCTTATTAATAACTTTAGTAAATGATAATTTAAACCATACTCCTTGGGGCATCACAAGTGAAAATCAGAGGCTTTTAAGAAGCTGATTCCATATTGCATTTCATGCATAACTTGCTTTTAAGTCAAGGAATCCAGAGTTTAATTAATTGAAGGAAAATTATACATTTTCCTTGCAAGATAATAGATTTAATCTGAAGATAACTGCAAGTTGAAAGTAGACGTAGAGGAAATAGTCCTTGTAGGATCAAGGGCAGTTATGTGATGCACCATTGGCTGATTGTTCATAAACTCTTCAGTTCTTTCTTCTTAGTACTAGGGTTCAACAGTATTCCATTTGACAAAATTGATGGAATTGATAAAAACACATGAAGGCTTAACATTTACCTGACCTTCCCAGGCTGAAATAATACCTAATTTTAGATTTAGCAGGGTAGAATTAGCTAGCATTTTGAGAACTTTATACTGAACTATTTACTGAAAATCTCTCTGTTCATGCGATTAAACTGTATTTTAAAACATGTCTATGGAAGCAGATGTATTGCAGTAATGTTACACTTCATCTGCTTTTCTGATGCTGCTGGATATCTTCTGTTTTAGACATTAACCATATAAAGAGTTCTCTTGAAAGTCCTGGTGTTGAGCTGTGATAAATAAAACTGAATAATTGCATAACAAGGCATCCTACCAAATATAATAGATTTGAAGAAGTGACTTGTTTCCCGTTGATAGTCTATAGATCTGCTTTGTGTTTTTGTCTAAATACCTGTGTATTGATAAAAGGAGACTTAGAATTGCTTAAAATATAGGCATTTGGAAAATTGTGTAGCAATGCAGCTGTAGTTAACCACTTACCTCTACAAAAACTGAATGGAAATCTAGAGCCTGATTCCAACATAGTTATGCAGCTGTAAAATTTACCTATTGTTGAAAGCCCATCAGTAGGGTATCAAGCAGAGCTGCCATCCAAAAAGCTTATGTCAGCAATTTAAAAGAGTAGGAGAAAAAAAGTATATTTAGATTGTGCTAATTACTGCTTTCATGTTCTGTGGTGTATGTGAAATTGTGTATTTTTTCAGACCAGGAAATATTGATGTGGTCAACATGCTAAAATATATAATAATAAAACCCAGACTATAATGGTCAGGAAGCTTGTGCTACATGCTCCTTAATGAATGAATGAATTTCTCATGCCTACCATGCAGCATTTTATGTCTAGCAAAATTTTATGTCTACATTGAGTTCCATTTGTAACTGGTCTTGCAATAATACTCAGTCAGTACTGCAGATATGACCTGATTGACCTGATTGTGGATCTGCAAATCAAGCTGCAAAATTCAGTGTGCTTACCTGTAAAGAGTATGGAGCTGAGAAATAAATGTAATTATCCCAGGGGCAGTGCTATATTCCTTGCTGTCTGGTTTCACCTAACATGATGTGCACTGGAGAGGAAGGATGCCAGATGGTTGGGAAAAAGCTGCTGCCCAGCTTCTTTAAAATCACCAGTTACAGAAATCCATCTGGCATATGCCAAGAGCAGGAGCTGACCAACTAACTGTCCTGTGATTTTCAGCAGTCTCAAGGGATGATCTTGAGGTATTGAGTGAATATGTGATGCAGTGCCTAACCAGGAGCACTGGAGCATTTCAAAACATCTGAAATTTTCAGCTGAGTGCTTCAAAGTCCTCAGAAATTATACTTGCTCATAACATGGTTTCAGAAGAAGATAAGAAAGAATATCAACATCTGTAATACTTACCTCAGTTCTCTTGGAAAATTTACATTTTCACAGAGGAAATCATCAATGGAGAGTATACATAGGAATGCATGGGTTATGGGTGATTATCCTGCAAAATCAGTGCTGAAAGAAAGCAAAATATGGAAAATAACATCCATGGGGAAAAAGATAACCAACTGTGTAAATGATGAGTGTGAGGATACTGTGACGAAGTACATACAGTAATGTAGAAAAGTAAAATGCAGCAATGCTGTCTGCTGGGGGGAATAATACAGACAGGGCTCCTTAGCTGTTGATTTCACTAAGCCACTGCATTTGCTCTTCATTTTTTATACTTTTCAGTGCTTCTGCTGTAGCAAAACATCAAAGTTCCATGACTGAGTAATACTTGAAAAATGGAACACGTCATCTAGGAGAGGCCATTGGAACATTGTCTAATGTTTGGAGCTAACTTTGTCTGCTCTTAGTATTCAGTTATCATTTACTGCTAGTTGCTGGGAGAGAATGGGACAATAAGTCCCTGCTATTCTGCTGCTGCTCAGTGGTAGCTTTTGAGCTTAATCTTAACAAAAAAAATGTATCTCAGGCAAGTAGACCATTATAAAAGTTTTGAAGTTCATTAGAGGCACAAATATGTTAGTATATGCAGAGAAAATCTCCAGCTGCTTAATCTTTATTTTAGGTTGGGTTTGTTTTGGTTTTTTTTTTTTCATCTTTCCTTCTGTCTTTCTCAGGGGAGAGCATAAAGAGTTACCCTTGTAATTTGGAATCAGAAAACAGTCTTCAATGGATGCCACAGTGCGAAGCAGGGAGGGATGGTTTGTGTGTACATTTGTGTAAAGAAGGGCATTGTATGTGGTGATAAAAACCTCTGCAGTAATCTTTTCTCCTTTTACATATACTACTACAGACATGAGGCCTTTGTATTTGGCTACATAGAGAGTTTACTGTCATGTGGAGACCCAAAAAGTTCCTGCCATTTTCTTCCACTTCTTGGTCTACAATAAGCTTTGTCCAGCTGGGGGAAAGGACTGCACTGTCTTTTCATGTATAAGTGTTAGTAATGTCACCTGGTAAGTTTGCATGTATGATTTTTCTACTTTTCCAGAAGAAAATGCCTCCATTCAAATTCGAGGAGCCCAATGAGTGATTTACCCAATTCCAGACTAAGGTATGCTTGTGAGTTTGAATACATGAACTCCGCTGGAACTTGGCTTTATTCCCAGGGCTTCCCATTTAACATCATATGGTACATACTGTGAAGGTATAATGCCCTGTAAGTCAGAGACTTAATGATGTCAGATTAAAGGGGAAAAGGGAGAAAAGATCCATCTTAGAAATTAAGAGAGGCTGTAGCTGCCTTCCACATGGAAAGCAAATGATGAGATAAATCATTCTTGCATTCCTGGACTGGACTATTCTGCATTAATAAAAAAGTGAATACAGAAAGTGCAGTTATGGTATAGATGGTGTAGATGTCATGTGGGTTTGCAACCATACTTCAACTTTTTTTCTGCTTTTTGTACTTCTCTTAGCTGCCTGAAGAAAGCTACAAATATATACACTATTCTTATGACAGTATTTACTAGAACACAGGAGATTACTGCTGTGCTTTTTCTGCTCAGTACTTAAACAAGGGATGTGTAGCAAGGAAGATGAGCCTTTTTGTTGCAGAGAAGTAGAAATCATTGTGGCATAATTAGAATTAAAGGGTTCTGGTTTAGGTGATATAATAAGAAAGCATGGAAAATGTGTGTCTGCTCTACCCAACCATCTTTCTATCCCTATCTACATCCATACCATATAAAGAAATACACTTTTCACACTTGCTGTCAATGTGAATATTTTGATGCATAATATTTAGTGGAGATGGTTTAAAGATAGCTTTATTATTAATTGGTTTTAACATCTGTTATATCTCTGACAAAAAAAAAATCACTGTTTAAATACTGAAGTATGTTAATATTTTAAATATTGAATTTTGATAAGCCAGTAAGCATCTGCTAACTCAGTAGAAAATTCTTCACTATCAAAATAACAGTAAACAAAGAAACAAAATACATGGTAACCAAAGCAAGCCCTACAGATCCTTCACTGTATTATGCTAAACAGGGCGGAACTAGCATGTGTGTGTGCTTTATGTGCCAGTGTTTTGTAGATCATACGGAAATATTTCTCATTTGAGCAAATTCAACTTAAGGATGAGAGAAAAATCTGGCAAATTTTTTGAAATGTAATCAAGTATTTTTGCACTGCAATAGCATGTGTGCCTAGCATGTTTCTGTAAATTCTTGCTAGTAAGAGAAATAATTGGTGCAAAGAATGAGTTGAAGAGAATCATGAAGAAAAGCGAAAATCCAACCCAGAGTATTTGTAATTAGTATGGCTGTAGGATGTGATGGGATTTGAGCACCACAGAAGGAAACAACCTCAAACAGAGAAGCTGTTAGACTACAGTCTTCATATTCAGAGAAGAGGAACTTCTGCATCCTTATTTGCCATACTAAAAGCACACAGTAAAGAAGCTGCTGCACGATTGCAGCATTGGGTTTGTGGCTGGATACGCAATCCTTTAGAAATCCTTCAGTGATTGTGACATGATGATAAGTAAAGCCTTTGGAAACTCCAAGTCAGACTGTGGTAGCAATGCATTAATTGGTACACAGACTTTTCAGCCCTCTGCTGTTTTTGTCCTACCTGCTTGTCATGTTGCTGTGACTTGAAGAGAACCTTGCTTCTCTCTCTGAAGTACATCTGCAGCCCTGGTATTCTGCTCAGGTTATGCACACTTTCCATTACGCAGGGTTGGGTTGGCCATCAGGATCTCAGTTCATGAAGGCTGCCCATTCAAAAGACTGTTCTGCTGGTTTAGTTGCATGATGTTATGATTTGGTGAGTGTAACTAAAAAATAATATCTCATTACCATGGCTTTCAATCTTTCAAGACTGATTGGAATAAGTATGCTTAACAACACTGCAACTGAATTGTACAAAGCCCTGTGCATTTTAATAGATGGACTGATTGCAAAAACAAGTAACTAATATTGTAAGAGTTTGTGTAGCTTCTGGTTGGTGAAATACAAAGTTTAGAGTATCCAATACTTAATAAAATTTCTGCTGGTTTTCAGTGTTAATAAAAATTGCCAAGGCATGAAACTGCAGCATATATTAATATTATATTTCTCTTGCATTAAAGGAGATTACAGATCTAGCCTTTATCTCTTTGATCAAAGCTCTTGTGAGCAGCAGCATATTTTTGGAACTTTGTCACTATCACTGTAAAGTTTTGAATGGATCTGCTGTTACATACTTTTATTCAGCTTTAAATTATTTTTTAGTCATAGAAAGTCAGTGTGAACTAGGTGAAAAAGGTATTCCTTTTTAGCAAAAGAGTTATTTGAAACTAAATGAGGGGTCTGGTATTCCCATATATAGGCATAATTACCATTCTAAGACTTGGGTTTCCCCAGTGCAGACCACAGGGTTTTCCTGCTGGTTTATAATCACATGCAGATATGACAGCATATCTAAACTTGGCATTTTTCAGACCTTGCCAGTGGCTCTTAATCCATCTGGCCCCTTGTGTGTCCTCGGTCAGCTTCCCACTTTGCCTGGAGCAACTGCTGAGCAGCTTCACTTGCTGGTGGCCGCCCTGTTTAGCAGCTTTGGATTTCTCAGAGCGCAGAATTGAAAGGAAGGGAAAATGCAAAGTTTTTGCTCTGTACTGCTGCTAGTGAAAAAGGAATGTCCTTCTTGAAATCTTCCCTGTTGCTTGATCAACACATCTGGACTTGCCTCCTTCCTTGCCTCCCTGTTTGTGCTGGCTCTAACTGAGTGTGCATCAGTAGATTCAAACCATGTGACAAACAGCTCTTTGGCCACCAGCCATTTATCCCCATTTTATCGATATGCCCAAAGATGTCCATCTGCTGGAAAAATAAATAATGTGAACAGAAGGGGCTCTGCATCTTTTCCAGCGCTTTTCTGCAGTGGATTAGGTATGTGAAGATACCAAATGGGTGCCGGGATCTGATTATACTCAGGTCTCCTTTTGTCCATGCTGCGTTTCACAGAGCAGTATTCTCAGCTGTTCTGCTTTAAGCAGCGCATCGTATCTTAAAAAATATAAAGGTACATAAATGAAAGCTTATGCTCTGGAGCTAAGTTCCCAGTTACTTTTACTCATGCATTTTATGTCTGTTATACCCATTTCCTATGGTACTATGGATCTGATTCAGAAAAGCATATAAGCATGTGCTTAATTAAGTGCTTTCCTGAATAGGTATGCTTTCCTGAATTGGAGCCCATGAGTAACTGGCATGTGGGCTGTAATCTCCCACCTGGGACATTCTGGGGGTGGATATTAGAAGACAAACCAGGTTTTTTTCTGCTTTTCCTGCTTTCTGGAAGTCTCCTCCTCCTCTAGATGATTTCAGATTTTGATAAAGTGCATTCATCTGTGAGCTGAATCAGGCTTTGTATTTATGGTATTCATCATTTAAATCCCTTTGTTTTGAATAAATACAGGTTGTAATTGATAGAAAGTATATTTGCATTTCATGTTAGAAAGCTAGATGCCATGAATACTCTTAAAAGAAATTAAACTCCTTCTCAATTTGGAAATCACTTTCATAGCCTTAGTTTTGGTATTTAGTACAGTTTAGGGTTTTTTTACAACAAAATTAATTTAGTTTTTTTGAAGATCATGTGATTGACTGCCCAAAGTGTGTTCTTTGGCACAGGTCCAGATTCTTGTTCTCTTTTGGAAGTGTTACAGCTGCAATAAATTTGATTTCACCCTTGATAATTTCTATAATGTTTAGTAATAATGTATTGCTGATTTAGTGTTGTTGCCTTTCTACTCAGGAAAAAAAAGGTCACAAATCACAAAATTGCAAATGTTATTATATTTACAGCACTTAAGTAGTTGTATATACATGAAATTCAAATATGCTTCAAGATTTGTTTGGTGTCTAGTTTTGGGAGGTTATTCAAATAACATAAACTCTGCAGTTTGCATGTTACTTGTCACTTCTGAGAATTCTGGTAGGTTCCACTGTTTCCTTTGAGGTCTCTGTTGAGTATTTAAAGGAAAAAATGCAAAATAATCAAGAAGATTTGCCTCTATATTAACGAAACACATAATATTCTTTATACTTGGCAATGTAATAGAATATTACAAAGTACATGTATCCAAAAGGATCTTTAGATGAGTGAAAAAAAAAAAAAGTTGGCTTTTTATTTTGGTAAGTTGTTTAAATTTCTTTTTTTTTTTGGTAAAGCTGTTCTGTGGTCTTGGTGAGGTTATGCTCATTTCATAGCTGTAAAATTTCTTCCAAACTGCCTTTCTGTTGCATAGTTAACAATCTAGTGCATTGCTGGCACAGACACATCTTAACATTGCAAGCTTTTTCTTTTCATGGAAAAATGTTTAATACTTTATAAACTTTGCTAAAGAGATTGTCTTAGAAGGGAAACTTAGCCTGGGAGCAGAGGGGGAGACTAAAAAAAGGAGAGTGACCAAATCACCCCTCCCAGGTCCCAGTGTTCTCTGTGGTAATGTGGGACTTTCTCCATGAAGGCTGGTAGCACTTGCTGGTTGAACATTACCACCTCTGTGTTTAGTCTCATTAAAGAAAATTTTTGGCAGGTGAGATGGATTATGTGCTTTCCCTGGTTAGCAGTTGTTAATGAGTGGGTTTGGACACTGCTTTGCAGCCCTCTGGAGCACAGGTTGTTGGACGGCTTGGCACAGTCACTGGCACGGTCCTGCCATGCCCATGTGCCACCCCTGTGTGGTCATGGACCCTTTTTTGGCGTATTTAAACCTGTCCTCTGCTGGAGACCCCTGTTTGTAGCTCATGCACCTGGTAGCAAAGAAAGGGTTATGGACTCTTGCCTTTTCTTAGTATTTCTACCTGCTGCCTGTGTTACAGCTTTTTAAGAGGAGGTATCAGTAGAGAAGATAGTTTCCTTATTCAACCTTTAGGACATGAGGTGCTGTGGTCACACTGCAGCAGTAGCCTCATTTTTGTAACTCTTGAGGTGCAAGAGCTACTAAATATCAAGAGGAGCATGAGACATTATATGTCAAGATAACCAGGAAAAATAGTGATTTCCTCTCAGGAAGAAATTTATTTCAAGACAACACCTCTGTGGCTTCTGTTTCACCTATTTTATTTTTTTTTTTTAATTATTTCCCTCTTCTGTAAGTAGAAAAATAAGTCAAAAGGCACAAAACAACCTTTCAAGGGCATCTTTCCTCAGCTGCCCATTCAACCTGACAGGTTTTGCGAAACCAGAACTTTCCTTTGCTTCATTAGCTGCAAAGGAAGGTCCTTCTTTCCTTTGTTGTTCAGAGCACATTTTAAATAATTTAATAAGCACAAGTGATTAAGGCATTAAGAATTAAAGTAGCTTCAGAATGAGACTGTGGTAATGGAGAAGCATTGCCTAACTTCCCAACTGAGCAGAAAATGGGAAAAAGCCTTACCTATTCACCTAACTCCTGTTAGAGGGGCAAGGGATTAATGGAAAGAACCTGACTCAAAACCACATTTTTAGAAAAGATAATTCAGAACAATGCTTCTTGAGTTAAATTTTTATGCTCACTCCTCTGTGAGTTCATCCTTAGAAAGCAGGGCATATTTTTGGCAGCATATATTTTACTAGAAAATCCTAAAATAAAAATATCAGTCCTTACTTTTTCAAGATTTAGGTCATCATTGTCACCCTAACATACTTTCAACTCTTCATTAATAATTAGGTTTTCTGAGTCTTCACAGAGCATTGCTAAATAAGTAATAGAAAGACTGTTAATGAAAATGCTGGTTTTACTATTAGATGGATGCGAGAAAAAATTACTCTGAGGGGAAAATATTTACACCAAAATGGAAATTAATTATTGTTTCACTTTGTATCCAGTGGATACAGAGCAGTGTTCTCTCTGTAACACTGAATGTCAAAACCAACATCTGCTATTTCTTGGTCTGCTGCTGAATGGAGGTAGTATGAACAATTCTATGAAGATATAATTTGTACTAAAATAATTTCATTTATTTGCTGAATCACTAAACTTCAGAAAAGTCATTCAAAGAAGAATTGGTAAGAAGGCAATCTGTTTTTAGTTGTGGTACCATAACTATATGTAGCATGAAATAAAATTATTCCCTGGGAGACAAAATCAAAAAGAATCATAATCAATATCCATAGGAGATGGAAAGCTCTCAAGAGGTGAAATAAGCTTTTGTTTTTTAAATAGAGCTTTGAGAGACTGAGCAGAATTCCAGAAGCAAGTGCATCCTCTTCCTTTTCCAGTCTTTTTGCTCTTCCTCTTCCATCTCTGTTCCTTCTAATTTGTGACTCTGGCAGTGGAAAAGAGTTAAATACCTCATTTCAGTGACAGCATTGTCTCATGTCACTGGTGAGCATTGCTCTCTTGCCTCAAAGGGCCTGGGGGAGGTCCTGTGGCGGTGGGGTTGGAACCAGGTGTTCTCTAAGGTCCCTTCCAACCCAAACCATTCTAATAATTCTGTGATTCTAAAGGGGATAAGGGCAGGGAATGCCTAACAAACCCAAATCTTTCCCAGTAAAGCAGCCCGAAGTACCAGGCATCAACTACTGTTGTCCTTGTCTGACTGGTTCAAGAAATCACTCAGGTGTGTTGTCTAAAATGTGGCATCTCTCTTCCTTTGAATTTTCCTTCAGTAATTATCAGTATAAAATGGTTTCTGTGCAAGAGACAGCAGTAATTGCAATTACCAATGTAAAGGCAGGGTGGCTGTGGGCTCTGTAGTACTTCTCCCTGATCTTTGCATGCTTTCTGCTTGTGTTCAGTTGCAGTCATTCATTGCTGGAGAAATGGCTTTTCCATCAGAAAAATACAAGTAGAGGTAGAATCAAGAGTGAATGAGGTATTTTAAGGAGAAAACAAATTTAGATCTGCTCCACCTTAGTTTAATGACCAGAATGTAATTTCTGAGACACCATTAGACTAGTGATGTCCACCCATTTTGATCTACAATAATACAGATTAGTAGTTGCTGCTCTCTTTAACCACTAGTACAGAGTTCTAGAGATGGTGGGCAAAAGAGACCATTGATTCATGCAGGCTCAAATAAATGGGATTAATGCACTTTCTCCTAACTCAACAGCAGTTAGGTTGGTATTAAGTATCATCTTTAAAACTCTACAATAATACCTCAAAATGTTTTCTTAGTTTAGTAGAGCACAGGGAGCACTTGATAATTCTTCAAGAAAATAGGATGCCATAGCCCTGAGCATGCAACTATACATCACATTTTCATTTCTTTTTCCTACTGTGCCAGAGGAAAACCAGGTGTATAATCTGGTGAGTACAAAAGCACTTTGCCAAAGGCTTCCTCAAAAAAAAGAAAGAATATAATTTTGTCTGCTCACTACTACATTATCTTAAAAGCACAATAAGATGTAGAAAATCACTTCTCTGTGTGTTACCTTTATTTTCAACTGTTCTGTAACAGATTTTATTTTTTTTTTTCTCTGGGTTTGGTGTCAATCCAGGATGTCTGTTTTGTTTTGCCTTTATTTTTCTCCTTTGCAATGACACATTTTTAGGGAAGTTACCTCTTGAAAGAGCTGGGCATGCCTGAACCCTGCAGTGGTACAAACCAGGAGTACACAGCGGTGTCTGCGGTAGTTAAAAGGCTGGCAGCAACGTGCTGAGCCCTGCCTGTTTAGATGTGTGGAAAGGTAGATAGAGTGTGAAACTGGACACATGAAGAAGCAGCTTTACCTGCTTTAGCAACTCTAATTGTGGTGAAAATCCCATGAATGGAATGTTATGTTTTTTCTATAAAACTACTAATAACTACTAATAAAATTTTCAATAAAATTATTGAAACCAGAACAACAATTAAATGGGATTTTTTCCTCTCTCATTTTTCAGAGGGATAAAGCCATGGAATTTCAGAAAATAAGGACATATCTGCCTCCCCCCTCTTTTTTTTTTTCGTGGGTAGTGTTTTCAGCAGAGAAGTTGTAAATTTGATAGATACATATTATCATACTATACGTATTATAATGCTTAACATTTGACAATGATAATTTTTGATGGTGAGATGTTAAATGAAAATGTAAGTGAAACCAGTGTTTTGAAATAACTAAAATGTAGCTATAGGAAAAGAAGATGCTACAACATTCAGCAGAACCATGGAACTGACAAAATTAAACAGTGATTTTCTGTATTTCCCATTTTAGGTAGTACTTTGTTGCTGAGAATCTGGTCAAAAGGTGTTAAAGGACTGATGTATTAATTTTGCAAATGGCAAGAGAGGGTTAGAATAGATTTGTGGAATGTAGGCATTTATGTAGGTAGAACACTTTATACATATATATATATTTATATATATATAATATATATTTATATATATGTATATATGTGTATATATATATTTATATTTATATATATATGTATAAAAGCTGTTTCCAGAGGTGCTTTGTAGTACTGTAATTTCCCTTTTTTTTTTTTTTTAATAAGGAGCAGAAGTTGTATGTTGTCTATAATTTTGATAAGGAACGAAACAGAATCTATGATATTTGCAAGAATACTGAAGGTGCACCATTCCATGAGGCTTCAAGGAGATAAACCAAGAGAGTTTAATCAGGTTTTCAATTTAAGATGTTGCTGGCTTTGTGCAGAATAAGAGATTCAACATCAAGAAGAATAACACCTATTGAGCAGGGGTTTTGAGCAGTGCAGTTTTAGATGTTGGCACATACTACTCCACTCACTACTTGTCTCACTTTTGCATAAAAGCCATTAGAAAGCTCCAGAGGAGAGCAATGGGGATGGTGAAGGGCCAGGAGGGGAAGCTGTATGAGGAGTGGCTGAGGTCACTTGGGCTGTTCAGCCTGGAGGAGACTGAAGGGAGACCTCATTGCACTCAGAACTGCCTCGTGAGGGGAAGAGAAGGGGCAGGCACTGGTCTCTGTGGTGACCAGTGACAGCACCTGAGGGAATGGCCTGAAGTTGTGTCAGGGGAGATTTAGGTTGGATATTAGCAAAAGGTTTTTTACCCAGAAGGTGCTTGGGCACTGGAACAGGCTCCCAAGGGAAGTGGTCACAGCATCAGCCTGACAGAGTTCAAGAAGCATTTGGGCAATGCTCTCAGGCACAGAGTGTCACACTTGGTGCACACGTGGTTCTGTGCATGGCCAGTGGTTTAACTTGATAATCCTTGGTGTTGTTTTCCAACTCAGGATATTTTCTGATTCTATGACTTCATGGGCATAGGGCATTAAGGCCCTTGGGGGATATATCTGTGTGTATGTCCATCTGTGAGGGTTTTTCATTCCTCTGGGACATGAGAATTGAACATCCTTCATGATAAATTTTTTGCTGCATATTAGTCAGACTGAGAGCTTAAATATGTTAATATCTATTGCAAACTGTCTCTTTACTTTTTTATTGGAGTACACTATCCTAGCATTAAAAAAAAAGCCAATCTTCCCTAGACACCTTACTGGGCCAGGTGGGTTATAGCTGAGAAGCCAAGCCACAGAGTGGTGGATCACAGATTTAACTAGTAATTAGGAGGTTAACAATCAAGCCCATTTCACCTGATCAGTATTTCCCACCAGGTAGGTGATTACAGCATGCTGACTGCCTTGGCATTGTCTTTCTACTTCTGTGGATAGTAGATGGAGCCCAAAAAGCAAATTAGAACTCAAGATTATACTTAATTCTGAAAATATGAAATGGATATTCTAGATTTAACTCTTGGTTACAGGTTTGATAACAGCCAGCAGGCTGTTCAGTAAGATTGTCTGGTGATCAAAACAGCTACCAGATCCATCACCTGTGAGTGGGTACTACCTTGCTTATTCCCAATAACAAGCAGGAGCAGTGGTAGTGCACCCACTGAGGGCTCTGTTAACAGCAGTCCTGTGGCAGAGTTTAGATGGTTTGAATGGTTCAGGGGCACCCAGGGGAAGTACAGCTTCTGCATTCAAAGTGTTTTGGGTGGGTTTGTATCAGTACCAAAATGTTTCAGTTCTGAAGGATAACTTGCATCTTTATTTGGAGCACTCTGCTGTGAACAGAATACTACTTCAAATGGGGACTTTGTTCATTCTCTGTGCCTTATTCTTTGTGTCAAAACTATATTCAAAAATTGTTTGGTGATCATGAACTTAAACATATGTCGTGCTTTTCATACACTAAATTGTGTGTTGGTAGAGGAGTAATATGTAGCAGATCAAGAGCAGGCTGCTGGTCATGCTGTAGGAAAAGTGCAGTTGCCTAAATGTAGCACTGCTAGCCCACGAATGCACATATTGGAGTGGTGCATCCTAGTAATTCAGCTTCCTACCTCTTCATTTTTCCTTACACTAAGACTTTTTAAAAAGTTCTGTGATGTTTTCTGGAATGTAAACTGTCACTTTGACATATGGGATACTGGGGAAATAATAAAGAAAAGACTTTTCCACTGTTTTGAACCTGCATTTGGTGTCACTGCTTGCTCTTTGTTTTGTTTGCTCTGTGGTTTATGAAACACCTTCATTATCAGGCCTGTTCTGATTGTGCTGATTCACTAGCAACTGCTATACCATCAGATTATTTTATTTATTTTTTTTAGTTAATTTTCAAGAGAAAAACTGCATAGCATTATGAAAAAGGTTGTGGGAAGTTTGATACAGCCAGGTTCATATTCCTCTGCTACTAGGGACAGTTCTTGTTTTCACTCGTCTGTTTGCTGCAGTTCTTGAAACACCGAATTTGCAAATTTAGAGTAATTTTCTCTTAAACTATCTGAAATAGATTTATTTGCAGCTGTCTCAGCTGCTTTGTGGTACAAGGGAGCACAAGGACTTACAATACTGATATGTAGGATCCTCATGAGTACTGAGGTTAGAGTTCCTTTGAACAAACTTGGAGCTGGCCTTCTTATACTTCCTCTTGCCACACAGAGACATCCACAGACCTTTGTTTATACGTGGAAGTGCCTGTCACCTCATGTGAATTGTATTTCATGCTGTGTGCTTTGCTTATGAAAATTGCTATAAATCAGTCACGTAATGTAGCTTTTCAGGTTAGGACTAAACCCTTATAAATCTGTGTCATCAGCAGCATCTTTTAAAAGATGGCGCAAATGGTGACATCTGGGAGCCAATTCATCATTTAATTAAATTATCCTGTAATGAAATCTGCCTTAATGAGATTAATTTTAATTATTAATCGGGAGCTGACATGGACACAAGGCACCATAAATAATAAATGGGAGCTGTGTCTGGTCTGTTTCTAAGAAAAGACCTACTTTAGAAGAGCAGAGCTTTTCATGAAGCTATGTTATGGGGGGGTTTTGTGCTATCATGATGTTTATTTTGTTGAGTTTGATTTCTCTTTCAAATTTAAAGGCGGAATATTAGTCCTCTTTCTGTTGAGTAACTGTTCTTTTAATATTTCATTTGATTCAATCCTTATATAACCAGCCACCTTCATTCTTCAAAAAATAAACTCTTATTTCTGTACTTAATTATCACAAGTATATTTTAGAGGTAAGCAGAGTGGGTTTAGTTTATTCAGGCTCTTCCCAAAATGTGTGAGACTTTGGGCTAATCTGTTCTGTCACACCTATGTTTATTCATGTGCTCACGTATGCAACTTCTCCCACCTTCTTGTCCATCTTCTTGGGGGATTACATTTGTGTTTGCATTATGAATGTTGTTTATAAGGACTTCTGTGCTTGGCCATACCAGAATTTTATCAAGGAAGTATGGATGGCATAGGAGAAATGGTCTTTAAGGGTACCAGCCACAAATACTCCACAAGTCTTACATGAGGAGTGAACCTTTTTGCCTTCATCTCCATTAACAAGCAGAACACCACTGTGCACTCACTTGCCAATTGCAAACTGGTTCCACAAGTCCAGAGCTGATAATTTGCTGCTCATAGAGGTTTTCTTCTTTGGTCTCCTGGGCTGGGCTCACCTGCCATCTGTATTTGTTTTGAAGGAACTGCCATTTGTTTTAGTTCCAGCATTTCATGAGTATTTGGTTTCCCTACATTGTCTCCTGTTGAAAAATAATTTTGCTTCAGAAAGAATCAAAAGACCAAAGTTAGAACAGGAGCTGTTGATGCTGAGGAGTGTAAGTAAGCTTACCACACAGAGCAGCTCTTGATTGTGATTTTTGTATGCTAACATTAGCCTGATAGCTCAACCCACATTTGGACCTCGTTGGATGAGAGAGGGAGCAAGTACAGAATCCCAGAATGTTCTCAGTTGGAAGGGAGCTGCAAGGATCATCGACTTGTAGGCTGAGGTAACTGTCATATTCTTCAGTGGCACCTAACACTTGTCCCCAAAGAATTTCCCAGCTTTGTTGGCAGGGGTGACTGGAGAAGGCAGCAAATTCTAGTACCACCTTTACATAACCTTTCCTTCCTAGACAACTGCCCAGTCACATGATAACCATGTGGCTTTTTAGAAAGGATAAAGGGATTTGTAATCAAGTTCTTTACTTTGCTAGGTACATCGTAGTAGGTGGCTTTGTTTCTTCATCCCTCCCAAACTCACATAAATGTGCCATTACAGCAGTTGGACCTCATGACGACTTATCACTTGCATCGAGCAATGGAAAGTGCAGAAATAGATAGAAATAACAGACTGAAATTACTTCCTTTTATTTTGGGACTGTTGAAAATTACTTGTAACAGGAATCATTTGCATTCCAGAGATTTGCTTGTCTGCATCCCATAATATTCTCAAGTGCCAAGGATTTTGGAAAGGACAGTTTTCACTTTTTTGTCAACTTTCCATAGAATCTAAGGGGATATAATTATTTGCATAATGCAATTATGTTTGGGCTGTTTGTTCTGTAGAATCTATAATATATGATAGGAGTAATTAAAAGTATTATACAGGATAATTATATTATGCTTTAAATAAGTTGAATATGCAATGTGTTCCAGTAAAATTTTGTAAGATGCAAATTAAAGAAAGAAGCATATCTCAGCCTAAAAGAATTCCTTGTCTCATTTAAAAGTAAATCCTAAAAATGTGACAAAAACCATCAAAATTATTTCTATATTTTTTTCCTACAAGAAGATTGGTTTTGTTTTGTTTTGTTTTGTTTTGTTTTAAATTAAAATCTTACGAATTTCTCAGTTTATGTGACATATAGTATATACTTTGGTATAATTCAAAATGAACTTTTCATCCAGTAAGAATTTTAGGTCTCCTATTGCGCACCCCCCCCCCCACCCCCACCCCCCAATTCCACTTTTATGGAATTGTACAGAAGAGAATTAAAAGGTTTGCATGCCTCACTGATGTTTCAGATCCCTCTCAGGAGAAGGAGATCTGACTGATCTGTTTTTCATGTAGTTTCAAAAGGCGTACAGAAGTGCTCTGCACAGAACTGTTTGCTGAGGACATTTGGTAGGTTTGGGAGGAGAGGGTAGGTTCTCAAATGGATAAAGTTTTAATTTGAAGATTAGGAAACGAGTGAAATTATCAAAAAAGATTGGGTGACAATAGAAAGAATGACTCTTTTTAAGTATCAATTTAAATAGTTGACATTTGAAGATGAGACGATTGGAAAATATTTTGGGCAAACATCACTATGTGATTTCCTTGTTCTTACACATTTTCAGCATCTGCTGAAGGCAGGATGTTCAGCTCAATGCATATATTTTGGTATCTTGAACATATCTGCTTAGGTTCTAAAACAGTGTTGACTGCAGAAAAGTTTACATTAATTTGGATGATGTCTGAGAAGCTTATGGAGCACAATGCAATAGCACAGTCTCCCAGGCAGACTGCAGGGAGATCACACGTTCTAGGAATGCAGTGTGACTCACCCTGCTAGCACAGTGTGTATCCATTTGGGATCTGCATGTGCCTTCAAACAGAATACCTTGTGCTTCATTAGAGGGGCTCATTTCACTTAGTTCTGAGCCACTGGACAAGGGCCTTTGGCCCAGTTGGCCCTTGTGTCGGTGTGTTCTGCTGAAGTGCAGGAGGTACCACTGTGTGTCAGCAGACAGGTTTATTTTCTGCATCTGGTGGATTCCTGCATACATATGTGCATTACAGTCAAACTTTAAGTTGGCTTTGTTTTCCAGAAGCTGATCCAAAGCTCACTGATGCTTAGGGGAGTCTTCCAAGTAACTGCTGTAGGGTTTGGAGCAAGTCAAGTTTATTATAATATAGGGCTGGGAACACTCAAAGAAGTCAGAGTTTCACACATGCACACACACACACAAACTTAGATTTGTTTAAAGGATTCATTATCCAAAGGCTGTGGAGACTATTTTATTCAGCAAACTGCACATAAAAATAATACTGTCCAGTCAGAAGAGAGAGAACGCACTTCTGGCACAGTGGCTTGGCAATATCTGGTTTGGAGGGTGGGTGTGCACCCACACCCAGTGTGTCTGTGTTTGCAACGCTGTCTGCTGATCCAATTCATCCGCAGCGTCCAGGGAGAACTACTATTGCAAGATTTCAGTGATCTGTGGATTTATTTTAAAGGTTGTAGTTTTCTGTCCAGCTTCTCCCAGATGCATTCACTAGATGACAGATTTGAGAGTAATACTGGCTAGTCTTTATATATTTAACACTCTATCCTATTCTTTCGTCAGGCACATGCTGAGATCCGGACAAATGTTTAATATCATTGTTAAGTTGCAAAATTAAACCTTGGCCAGTGGGACACCTTCTACTTGGAAGAGTGCAGCTCTGTAGAACATTCTGGTGTTCTTGGGCAGGACAGCCATAACGCTGTGCAGTCCCCTAAAATTGCCTTGGCTCAAAGTCAGAACAATCCCCGTGGTGTTAACTTAGCCTTCCCTTAACTGCTGAGAAGTGCCTGCTCCCCACAGGATGCGGACCTAAACTCTCTGCATTTGGACTTGTACCCGTTTACTTTTTTTTCCATGTTCTGTAGTCCCAGATGGCTCCTACTGAGTATAAAATATGCCATTTGAAACCATGTTTTCATTAGGCTTATCACGCTTGCATACTGATCTGCTTTTGATCTCACGGGGTCTGTGTCTGTTCCATAATTGGTTTGTCCACATTTCCTAATGTATAAATGGATAAGGAGATTTTAGGTGAGATATCTCACTTGCCAAGAAATTGGAATTTGTAAGTTCAGCCAATCTAGATTTCCACCCAGTTTCTGCTGTATACATGTGAATGTAAATTGGTTTCAGTCACTTTAATTTACATACCAAAGAGCCAGAAGAAGGTGTAAGTTACTATAGGAATAGATAACTAACATATTAATGTGTGCTCCTTTTAGTTGCATTACCTGCTTATCCTTTCTGCTCACCCTACCTTGTATCAGCAACATTTTTATAAACTGAAACATATTTAGTAACTTGAATTCAGAAAGGATACATATAAAGATGTAATCTACAACCCATGAATGAGTATGGATATAAATTTGCCTATTTGATGATTGTAGAGTTGCTCATACCAGTGTTAAGGCCTGTTCTGCCATCCCAAGAGTTAAGACAGGATCTGGCCTATGACATCCATGGTAGATCTGCTCTTGACTTCAGTGGTGGAAGATCAGATGTTAAAAATTTTAATCTTGTGCATTCTTCATCCCTCCCAAACTCACATAAATGTGCCATTACAGTAGCAACTCTACTTTGTAGAATGGACTCAAGTCATTCAGCTTCCCAGCATTGCCTAGTTTTAGTCAAAGCGTTTTAAAGAACAATTCTAACTGCAGTTTGAACCACCCATTAGAAAAAAACCCCAAGACTTTATTTTGCTTTTTATGAGTATTTTAAAAATGGATTTTTCTTAGAAACTTTCTCCTTGACAATATATTCAAGAAATATGTACCTGTCTCACATGATCCCTGAAAATGAGCTAATTTTTCAGTCTTACACAACCTCTGAGTCTCGGTTTAAATATTGTTAAAAACAAGGATACTACATTTGTTATTTTGTAGAAATCCAAATTTGAACTAATTATTTGGATCAGCTTGCAGTTTGGATGCAAATCAGGGTCCCAAATGCAGGAAAACAATATTTAATTTCTTTTATTAAAATAAGCCAGTTGTAAATAGTTTGAATATATAACAAAAATATTTTCATGCAAATATAAAGGATTTATTAGAGAACTACTAATGGCAGATACTAAGAGAACTAATTATCATAGTTAGACAGATTTTTAAAGCCATTTGCATACATAAAGGTGTTGAAAGATATACAGGAAGATTTTCATCTGTTACAAATTAAATTAATTGCTGATCTCTGAAAAAATGAGTTTGAATTGACAGTTAGGGTTTTTTCCTGCTTAGATGCCTTTGAAGACCCATGTATCAGAAACCTTCAAAATATTAGTTTGACTAGTAAAGCTCCGCTCAGCTTCTAATCTTTTTTCCATTATATGGATTGGAAAAGGAATAAAATTCCTGCTTTTGCATGTCTTAATTGAATTCCTTTACATTAGAGGTAGAAGGAATTAATTTCCTTTGCTTTTCTGTCAGTCTTCTCAAACTGAAATCAGAAGTCTCTAGGAAGGCTCATTTCTGTGCAGATGACAACAAAATGTTTTCTGGAAAAAAAAAACAATTATAAGGGGTTATCCATTATGAATTGCAAAGCAATTACAATTATTGTCTGTAGTTAGATTTGTAATTTACTTCTTAGTCTTGAGGTATAATTTTTCTTCCTATTTGTGTCTGAGATTAAAAATGGAAGCTCTTGTTTATATGTTTAATAATGTCTCATTAACACTATTTTTTAAAAATTCTGTTTACTCAGTAATTGTAGTAAGTTTTGTTGTTGCTATGGAACCATGTAATTACAAATATAATTTAACATACTTGAAAACAAATACAAAATATTTAAATGGTAGAAAATGCCTGTACTTGGAAATGTGGCTTCTCTGACAGTTTTTGCATATGTTAGACACAAGTCGTTTAGAATGTTTTGATACCTTTCATTATTTCTGCTACATTTCCAGGTAGTCTAAGAGCCCTTTGAAGAAACTGGCCACCACTTTAGCAAGACAGAGTTGCAGAAAGATAGCCATATGCAGATAGCCATATCCACCCTGCCTTTAGGCAGTTTGCATGAGTGATATTGGTGCCTCAGTCTTATCCTGGCAGACTTTCAGACCAGCTTAAAGTTGGAGTGGCCAGTGAATCAGCTCATGAATCAGCTCTTCATGACCTTCCAACCTTGCAAAATTTAAACATCAAGACAAAATCTGAAAGATGCTTCTCTGTAACCTGTTGTATATCATAATATACCAACCGCCAATGGCAGCAGCTTAGGGGCTAGGTGGTTGTTAGGGTCCTTACAACTCAAGCCATTCTTTGATAATGGTCATCCTGATTTATGCTCAAAGCTAGTGAATTTTAGTTGTCTTTTATCAAAATATGACATCTTGGGGGTTTTTATGTTACTCTTCAGCTCTAATTCTTTCATGTCGATTAAATTAGTCGTATGTCCATTTATTTAGCCAAGAAGTGACTATGAAAACTGTTTTAATGACTGAGATGTCAAAAGACTTGTGATTTTGTGCCCAAAATTCCTAGGTAAGTTTAAAAAAATCTTCCAGACTGTAACGTTTTTGTAGTACCCATTTTCTGCCTTTTTACTCTTAGCACAGCTCTTGTTCATATCCATTCTTATTTTTACTCCCTTTGAGTTGACTTAACCATCTGAATTTGCTTCCTGGCCTTCAGAAAATGGCTTCTGTTTAACTTAATTTTGATGAAGAACTCAGCAGCTGATTTATTTATTAAATTCTGAAATCTAAAAATCTGTAATATTTTATTAGAAAAACAGAGATGTAATAAAAAATTCAATTTTCCATCTTCAGCTTTTAAGGATCCCTGATTTCATCCTTATCTGTGCTGAGGAGGTACATATGATAAAGATCCAGAGAAAGCAAGACAGAGAGTTTTTTTCATGCAGTAGGAAGCTGTATGATCTTTTCATGTAGTGTCAAATGGAAGGCATGAGTTAATGTTTTCCAAATGTTCAAGGTTGATTGTTCATTCACACATTTGTTCTTTGAAACAGTCCTTCAGCTCTTATTTCTGTTTGATTCCCTACGTTCTCTTGGGGTGGTAGCTGTTTCAAGCTACTTGTCCCCCTCCTCCCCAGAATTCCTCTTTGAGCTGGTGCTTAGGTTATTCTTAAACTTGGTGCACCTCCAGGTCCTGTTTGTGTTCCTCTCTCAATAACCAGCTCTGAGAAAATGCGTCCCTCTGAGCTCAAAAAACTGACCTAGTAATCTGTGGCTGTCACTCCCTTTTGTCTATATAGTAAATCTTACTATAGAAACCAGAACTTTAGATTTTGTTTAACTAAAAACTAAAGTATCAGCTGCAGGGTTCACAGTGTTTGGTTTCTTTTCCAGTAAAGAAAAAAATTAAATCCATGCCTTGTGTTCAATTCTATTTGCTCAACATGCTAAGGATTTGGAAGAATTACGAAATTCAGATATGGGAAATGGAAATTAATAAAGATATTCAAACCCCCAATTCTCCTTTATGGACCGTGACAGATATAGTTGACAGATGAGTGCAGTAATGTGTATGCAATAATGACTACAATAGAGACAGCGAGTCAAGTGATGCAATATAGGGAGTATGAAGAGAAACTGAAATACATTTCAACCTAATAAAAAGGAATATTTTTCTACCGACACATAATAAAAATTTGGAATTCACTGCCACAAGAGAACATGGATGTTTCTATGCCTGAAATTATTTCATGAAAAATAAAACATTCACAAATATTTAATAGTTTTGGTTTGGTCATATAGAAATATATGTACTTCACAATGACAAATCCATATAGTATAGTAGTACGTTTGAACTTCTTGTCCTGGCAGATTGTTCCATAACTTCATCAGACCAGGGACTGACCCTTGGACTACTTTAAAAATCATCAGTAACATCCACTTTCATAAGTATTTCATTGTATCCTGTATTATACAAAGATCTAATCTGGTAATCTAATTCGTAGTAGAGACTGAAGGCAGAGATATCACAGCTGGTATCTTCTAAACTGAGCTCTCAGCCATCTCTCGAGTGCAGCACTCACTGAGGAAAAGAAATAGATCTATTCCTTTTCTGTTGGCCATGGTTCCTGCTCCTGAAACTCTCACGCAGGAATTCTGGGCAGGAGGACTGCACTTGGGACTATCTGTTTTCCTACCCTGCCCTTCTGTGCAGGCATAGCCAGGCATTCATGTAATTTTTTAAATGCACTTGGGAGGTTGTTTCAATTTTCCTTTTATCTCTCAGTTGCTTTAATACAGCATTTGTGCATTCACAGCAGAGACAGAAAGCAGAGCTGCAGTTACACCCAGTAACAGGGTACTGGTTAGGGTTATGCCCTGTTCTGTCCACAGTTTTGGGCCAAATCACCATAAACCTTGCACACATGCTTTTCCCAGTCAGCCACTCTAAATAGGTGATACCATTTTTCTTGTAGTGAAACGGTTCTGCTTTATTTTAGCTACATATTTTCATTGCCAAGTTGCATATTTTCTCTCTCTGCTGTGCACCTTAAGTTATTTAAAATACTCTTTGGTATTTTCTAATATTCCCTTGAACTCTTGCTAAAACTGAAGATATTTATAGCTGATTCATTTTGAATTAATATATGTGTGCTTGAAATGTTTCAAATCTCTGAAGTAATATTTTCATCCACTCTGTACTTTTTTAGTAATATCTCAAGGTGTTTGTACATCTCTAGAAATAAATGTGAGCAGTTAATTCTCATTTCTGATTGCACTTGCACAGTGCCATGTCTTTTTTGTTGAAAACAAGTATTACAGATCTGGATAGGAGAATAGACTGAAATTCCTGGTAGAAACTTAGCACTTTTTCAATTCAGATGCCACTCTTGTAGTGATTTACACATATGTCTAACTGCACTGTGTGAATTAAACACTTACTAAAGCCAGTGAAACAACTCACACGTGAAGAGATAATCACATGCATATGCTTTTTAATAAATTATGTTGAATACTTGTATTGACATAGAAACCGATATTTTTAAAAAGTAATTTGCTTAAATGTGTATCTCCAAACCACTTCCTTCTATCCTAAAAATTGTCAAAAGATAGTTATGGATGTCTGAGGGAGAATAAAAAAGTTTATTTTTATATAAAATAAAGTTTATTTTTATAGTTATAAAAAAGTTTAGTACTCTCCTTGTAGGGCCAATGACCAGAATCACCACATTACTTTCAAAGTTAGGAGAGATTGCTTTCAGGTACTATGAGGAAATACCATCAATGGTTTTTACTTGTATAAGCCATTTGGGTTTAGTGCTTGGCTCCCAGTTTGGACAGTTTTATTTGCATGCAAAATTTACTTGTTTTTTTTCTTTCATTTTGTGTGTTCATTATTTTGTTTCAGTTCACTTCCTCTAGAGAATAAAAAAAAAAATGAAGGTTCTAAATTTTATTCTCAGTTTTTAAGTTTTAGGACAATATAAATTTTAAAGTATACAATTAAAAACCTTCACTGTGAGATTTTTTTTTTTATTTGAAGTACTGTGTAAGTAAGTTCTCATGGAACTGGCAGAAACCTGATTTCATTAAAGCTGCTGAATCATGTTACAAAATACTATGATTTGTGATATTTTATTCTTCATTTATATGTGCAGATCTAGCTAGGAGATAAAAGTAACTTATCTGCATTTTTGCACTTGTGTCCAGAAATAGAGATGATGATGTAAAACAAGTAGTTCTTCCAAATGCTGATGCTGAGAGATTTGTTATGATGATGGAGGATGTTTGCTCTCCAGTTCTAGTCACTTGTAAGATGATCCACCTTTGAAGCTGTGGTTGGGAAAAAACTCTGAAACACTATATTTTTGAGGAGGGTGGTGTTGAAATCTGTATCCTGATCCAGATTTTGTTCTCACAACACTGCAACCCCACTGACTGTAGCTGAATTGCAAGTGTGTGAGAAGAAAACTGCATGCAATGAAATAAAACTTTATACACAGAAAGTTAATTCTTTATACACAGAAATACTAGGTTAAAAAAAAGCCAAAAAAAAAAAAAAAAAAAAAAAACAAACCACAGCGAGAGCCAAATTTTGCTCCTGTATCATGGATAATTTTAGATGGACACATTACTCAAGGAGAATTTTGTCACAAGGGGTCATTAATACCATTGTATTTCCAATTGCAAATCTGTATGTTTGAAAAATACTGAGGGAGTGTAGAATTCTTAGGTGTTTTACAAATTTAAAAAGCTTGTAGTGTTTAGTAACACTAAGTTAGTTACTTGCTACACTGTAGTGATCAGTTTAATGCCATGATATTTTGGCAAAACTGTCTACATTCTGCTCCTGATTGCTGGGGTGCATTCCACCAAAAAATATGATGAATGCCTCTAAAGAACAGAATGTGACCCTGTGTTTTCCCTTGTTTCCTAGGAATAAAAAAATTAACTTAGGCTTCAGCGTGGAACAGCTTAAAGCAAAGGGTGACTTCAATAAAATTTAAGAGAGGGAGGATTGTATTTTGCTTAAGCAGTATGCTGCCATTGGAAGAGAAGGGAATAAAAGGCTATAGTTTAGCACAGCAGAAAAAGGAGCAAGCTGCTGAAAGCTTGGATAATTTGGGGATATAGAGATGTCACTTCCTCCCTTTGCCAGGCTGTGAAATTTTTTGTAATTCCCATTGGTAAAGTTGCCAACACAAACAAAGGCAAAAATGGAAACTTCCGTCCAAATCCTCCTTTGATGAGTAAAAAGACATAGACACTCAAGGGAACAAATTTGTCAGCACCATCTTACCCAGATAAAGAAAGAATATAGAAAATGTATCAATTATTTATGGTGAAAGATTGTTAGAATTACACTTTTAAGAAATTATTTTGGTATCAGATGTATATCTAAAAGTTACGTTGTCATCTGTAGCTATGGGAGAAAGAGGCTGTGTGGTATCAGAGGATTTTTTTTTTTTAACTAGCTGTTGGCCTCTTTATATGAAAAGACTGAGACCTCAATTGGTAATAGGCTCAGCAGGACTTTCGGAGTATGGATTCTTTATTAAAACATTTGTAACATATCGCATAAAAGCTATAAAAACACGGTACCAAAAATGTTACATTTGTCTTCTTTTTGATACAGCTTTTGTTCAAAATGCTAAAGGACATTGGTAGGACAGTGTTTGGTAATTGCCTGAGAAAAGCTATTTCCAGTAAAGGCTGAGTTAACCAACTTGTAAGCTACATATCCCCCTGGAATGTCCAGACATAGGGATGGAGAAACCCAAGAATTTTCACCATGTAACTCATGTTTGCTGCTACTTTTTACTTAAGGCTCCCTTTCAAGTTTTGCATACAGCAAAAATCATATCTTTATGGAAGGTGAATGGCTTCCCTAAATTTATGAAACATAAGCTTCATTCACTCAAAACCAGAACTTTTCTCTGGTTGTGTTTAATAGAGTTAGTCTACTGGCAATTTTTTTCTTCTTATTATTATTTTTTAATATTCATTATTTTTACCAATTTAGTTTTAGTGCATGCATAAATTTTACCTTGTTTCATTGAAAGTTTGTATTTTTTAAAAAAGGAAAATTGAATTTTTCATACATACTTACATATCAAGGGAAGTGCTCTCAGTAAAAACTGCTGACTTTATTAATCCTTTAAACTGAAGAAGGCCTGAAAGAGTTTATTTGCTAGGAAAGAGCCATATAGCGGATCTCTTTCGAAGTCAGCCATTCCTTAATTCCCATGTCTCCCAAGTCAGAGCCTAAACACCATCTTTTCCATCATGCAAAAAGCACTTCCCCTACCACACTGGATTTTGCTCCAGGCACAAATAAACAGTGTGAGTCCTAGCACTGTGCCCAGAAAGGTCGGGATCTATTGCTGCTGCTCCCACTTCTCCCTGCCCCGGCACAGAAGAACCACCTTGAAGTGGTTTGCATACCACAGCATAGGAATCCCTGCTTTGGATGTCTCCAACCTGATACTGCTCCAGCTTTCTGTTAAGAAGGTCCGTGGTAATTATGGACGTGCCAGCCAGCTTTCAAAATAAACAGTAAGTTAAAGCAAGGATACAGCTCTTGTTTTATATGAAAAATCCATCATGCCATTGCTCAGACATTCATCGTTTTTTGTTCATTCTGTGTTCACTGTAGTAGTAACTTGTGCACGGAGGGAGGGGGGTTGAGGGAGGAGAGCTGGTCCTGTCACAGCAGCAGAAGAAAAGCTGAAAGAGGCACTCAGTACAGGCAGTGAAGACCATGTACACATGTGAAAACATGGGAGATACAGATGGGCTGTTTTGTGTACTCAAACTGGATGTTACCTACAGCGGGAGGCTTGACTGAGAGCAGTCAGACACACACAGACACTCTCTCACTCAGTGTCTTTGAACACTTAATGGTTAGAAGGAGAGAAAATGGAGCCTGATGATAAGGAGTTCAAGTCAAAATCTATAAAAGGTTCAACCTCTTCCTTCTCTTGCAGCTTTTGAGATCCACTTCAAAAATTGAAACTCTTTCTGAACGTTCACTTACAGTCTCTCCTGTACTTACTTAAATAAACTTTTTATTTGGTCATAAAATAAACTTGGAAGATTATACTAGAGTTGACTCTAGAACCATAAATAAAACTAACTTTAAGATTCCAGGGTTGAGATCATATCTGTGCCTAGCACTGATCACTGAATACGTTACTCATCTTGATTGTAACCCTAGAAAATGTGGTGATAAAAACACATAATAATTAGCAGGGGTTTGAATGAATACTCTTACCATATTTTTTTCCTTGGATGCTTTTGAGAGATAGGGTGTCATATATCAACTTTCCCTAATGAGAAATTACATGAAAAATCTTTTCAGAAAGTCTGCACCTTGAACTTGACATGCATGTTGTACAGCTCAGATTTTTTTAAAATTTGTTTATTTCAAATGAGAATTAATCTCACAGACACTTAAAATGGTAGATGTAAATGACACACAAATGAGTAATTTTTAGAAAAAGGTTCAATTAAACAGTGGAAGTGGAAGATGGAGGCAAAAATACTTTGTTGCCAGTTGCAACTATTTTATTGTGTTGGTCATCAATGTTTCACATTAAAGGCTTGATATTTTGGTTTAAATGCTGAATTGCAAGACTGCAGAAATAAATCATAAATTGCAGATGCTGAGAAAACAGAAGACAAAATAGAAAGACCTCTAAACTTTTTTTTTTAAAAGTGGTGTTTAAAAGCTCTTTCAAGAATGTTATTTGTAAATATGTACAGTTTGTTGCTCTTATAAATTTCTGTTTACTATGAGTCATTCTTATTTATGTTTATAAACTTTTTCAGTTACCACTGAAAATCTGATATGATCAGATGTCTGTTTTTTCTTTGAACTTAAAATGTAGCTGGCTTTCATCAGTTTTTCAATTATTTTATTGAGATTTAGGATCACAGAATCACAGATTTTTCCATCTGTTTTTAGTCTCTTTTCTGAGATTTACTCAGTTTTTAATTTTTGATAGCAGTTTCAGTTGTGAAAAGAGTGCATGTTCTTAAATCTATCTAGTATCCACTGTTTTGTTAGTCTCTGTATCCAAGAAGAGTCTCTGCAAGGCTGAGGTGAACAGTAAGAGGGAAACTGGTGGGAACTGTGATGGAACCACAGACTTTGCTCTTAGAAGCCTCAGGCTGGTCAGTGCCCAAGCAGAACATAACACAGCTTTAGTGGTGGCTGGAGAGTCTAATAAATACAGCATCATGTATACATAGAAGTATTAGAATATGAATTACTCTGTTTTGATCCCTTGATTTTACAAGGCACTCATGAAATGAAATTCAAATGGTAGTTTTTCTTTCCATAAAGTCTGATGAATTGCCAAAAATACGGCTCAGATAAAACAAACAAACCAAAAGTTACAAGTCAACAAAGCCATCTTGGAGAGGGCTGTAAATTTAAATCTAATTTAAATTTCTTGAAAAGGCATGGTAGTTTGGATCTGGGAGTTTATCATTTATCTTTGAACTAAAAATACAAACTAACAAGAAAAGCAGTTGAGTTAGTTTTTTTTTAAAAAGCTAGGCATGTTGGAGGTGCCATTATTACCGTTATCCATTCTGTGGCTAAAATTTCCCTCCCCCTCAAGGCCTTTGGTGACTTGCCAGAGCCAGCCAGCCAGGGAAATGTAGACAGACCCCAAAGAGGGGAGAATCACAGTGGGGTGCAGCTCACTTGATCAAAGCATCTTCCAACCCTCCGAATGCAAGATCCACTAAAGTATTCAGGAACATACCTACATGTCAGAGAATTTGATCTTCAGTTACAAAACCAACCCAAAATCTCAGAGGCATCCCTTTCTTCAAAAGTGTCTCTACTTACATTCTTTTTTTTTTTTGTGATTTTTGTCATTCTATTGCTTGAAAAATATACCGACTCAAAACGTGAGGTGGTTGTGGTGATTCTCAGGATGTATTAGAGAAGGTTGCTCAATGGCAACAAAATGCACTGGTGCTGTGTGTTTTTCCCTGCAACATACATTGAGAAGTACTTCACATCCTGTGATGAAATCTGAAGGAATAGTAAAAAAGCAACTTACTTGCAACTTGGCAGTGTCAGTTCATGGCATTTCTTAAAATGTAAAGGCTTGCTGATGTGGTTTTCTTTTTGGTTTGGTATTCTCTGTTCTGCAGGCAAACAGTAAACAACGGCATCTAATACCAAGTTTAGAACAGGAAAAAAATAATATCAGAAGTAATTTTCACTACTATGGCTCTGAACCAAGAAGTTTTGGTTGCAGAACTAATTGAGAAATTCAAAATACTTAACATTTCATGCTTTCATAGTTTTTGAAAGTACTGCAATTTTTCTTTGCTAATGTGTCGTCTTTTCCATTCTTACATTTGTTTTGTAAAAAATGCCACATTTGTGTCCTTAGAATGATGTTGTTAATAAAGAGCATGAAGAAGCTTCTGATTTACGTGTCAATAAAAAACATCTCCCTCTTAGTAATCTCAGTTTGCAGAGAAGTTAATCCATCACTAGGATGTTGGCACAGTGGTTTCCCTGTCAGTCAGTCTGACAAAGGAGCACATGCTGTAGATGTAAAAATTTTCTCTGGTCATCTCTTGACTACTACAAACTACTAGTTTGTGCACCAAATTCTGGCATAGAAATTTTTTATCGCCACTATGTGATAAGCACCTTTACAAGTGTGTGGGACTGTCCTTTGCCTCCAGGAATCCAGACCCGAGAAACAATACAATTGTCTTGTGGACCAAGGAAAAAGGAGTAAGGCTGGTGGTTGTTTCTTTGGTCCTTTCATTCTTGGTGTTTGTGTGTGACAGAGGACAGGAATACAGAGGTGAATGGTGGCAGGGAGTGGCAAACAATCTGCTCTGGTTTGAAGCTGCTGAGTGAGGACTTCCTGCACACAGAGGTGAGCAGAGGGAGTTGTTGTGTGCTCCTTAATTGTTAATGGAGTCGAAGCCCAGGCTGGTGTTTCTCTGCCTGATGCCTGGGAGAGGAAGAGACAAATTTTGTTCTTTATTTGCTACTGTGATGACTCTCCACTACTCTAAGAACTCTTTGCAATTCATTGAGTAAGACGGGAGCCTTGGAGCCCCCTGTTTGTGTACATCCTGGTGCTTTCAGTCTTCTTTGGCAGCATTTTCTGCAATAGCTTTTTCCTTTGTTTCCTTTCTTTTGATGCCAAAAACCCCAACCAATCTTGATTAGCCACCTTCCACGTCTGATGTGTTGTCTGAGCAGTTAAGAACGAGTTTATGTCCAAAGCTAATGTCAAAAACAACATCTGAAAGCTGATTATGTTCTCCCCATACTTTAAATATGCTTCAGTGGGTTTTCATTGTCAAAGAGGTGGGCCTTCATTATACCACACAATGCAGTTAAAGGAGGATTACTTGGATTTCAGTGCATGAGATTATAGCAGCTGACAAGCACCTGTTTAAGGAAGTATATTGTATTTTTAAGCACAAGTATTTTATAAAAATTGAGTGAGATTTCACATGAAAAAACATTCATATTTAAACTTCATTAGTAGGTTTAAGTACAAAAAAAAGGCATCAGGGAATCTGGATGGATGTATTTATTAGTGGCCCTTATAGTCCTGACAGTCCATTCTAATAATAAAATGTGGAACCTGTCAAATGATGGCACAAATATCCTAATCTGAACTGACATGGCTTTCTAGCCCAGTTCATCAATCATGGTTTATTAGCTTTAGCAGAGCCAAGCTGCTATCTGTCATTTTGATGCTGCCGTGGTGACAAAAAATGGTGCCGAAAATGTGCTACAGGTGTAACTTTCACTCAAAGAGCATTTCTGTGCAACAGTCAGGCTTGTGTTTGTATGGGGAGAGAGTGCCATCTTCAGTTTCACATCCTCACTGAAACAAGGCTGAACTTCCTGGTGCTGCCCGATGGCTAAGGAGTGAGGAAAAGTACTGGTAGAAATTTGGAATTCTTATTTTTGTAAGACTCCTGAAGGAAAATACTAAACATAATTTCCTTGTCCTCACTTTGAGATACAGTTAATTTAGATCTATCTGTTATGATAAGCAATGTTCAGGTGGTTTATTCTTTTGGTTTGCAGTGCTGTATAAAGAAAACAATTGCCAGTTGGATCACAAACCTGTAGTAACCAGTAGCACTTGTATGCCTAAAAAATGAGAGCTAGGAGGCTCTACACTGCTGCCGATGTACTATGTTTTGTAAGAACCATCAATTCCATGTATTCTTTCAGCCCAGAACTGACTTGGTGTTTTCACTGGGGTCCTGGCACTTGACCCTTGTTTTTCTTGGCTCTATATCATTTTACAGCAGAGCTCGAGGACACTCCTCATCTCTTGTTTCCAGCATGTTAACATATTCAAGTAAATATTATCTGGCACAGGCACATGCATTATCCTTCTGGGGAGTATTTGTGAAAGTTTTAAATCCAGATCAAACAATGACATCCATCTTCCTTCCTCTTGAATTTCTTTTATTCGCAAGATGAATGTTGCTGGCAAAATTCTTTGATCTTTAAAAAGACTTTCTGTTGCTAATATTCACAGACAAGGTAAGCACTTATAAATACCTGAATTACTTGCAGAATGTATGCCCAGGTATGACTTTTCTGTATATTTTAACACTTAATAGGGCTTTGCACAATAAGGAGCAGATGTGTCATAGCGACAGCAGGCGAGCAGGGACCAGGAAGGTGGTTTCATTAAAAGGGCCTTGGGATAAATGCAGCACATTAGATACCCACTGAAAGACAGGAGCTGTTGATGGGGTGACCTCTGAATGCAAGTCATCTTACTATAAACAGGAGGGTGTGGAAAGCCATTGGACAGAGCCAAGCTTGTTTACTATCTAGATCTCCTCCTAGTTAACTTAAGTAACTGGACTGTGCTAGGCTCGGCGTGACAGTTCAAGGAAGAACAAAGTGTCTTCAGTTTTCCCGAGTTTAAAAAATCCTAGTTGACTGATGCAAAAGCTTTTTGGTCCTGAAAACCTGCCTGCACACCTTAGCTGCTCTACAGTGGAAGTTAATTAGTGTGAAACGAAACAGATATTCTCTCCTTTTTTTTTGTCCTGGAAGCTGACTTTGCATATCTGGTTCTGTTTGGTTTCTTTTCTTCAGAGACTACTAAGGTAAGGTTATGATGGATTTTAATTTGCAATATTGATGTAACTGTTGTTTAATGAAAAAAATGGGAAATATAAAATGAGTATTAATTCCCATTAAGATTTTGTTCTGAAAAGGAGATTTGATTTTAATTTCTGTAGTAGCAGCTGCAAACTTGGTTTTGGAACAAGGTATTTATTCATGGCTCTAGAGTGCAGAAGTTTAGACAGGTCATAGGATGAATCAGGTTCTTTCAGGAGCAGCTTTTGTTTACTACAGTTTACCACTTGTTAAGTAGTGTAAGAAATAAATTGTGTCGTTCTATAATGTGCTGCAGATCTCATGATTTGTCAAATCTGTAAGCACTTCCTTGGCGTGTTATTTGATAACATATTTATAAGAGACACAAAGGCCAGTAGGCTGAGACAGGTGTCTAGATTTAAGCTGAATTCAAAATAATTATCTCTAAACTACAAAAACTGTGGATACAACAAAATAAATTTATTTTCCTAATACTTAATTCAAATCCATTTGTTTAATTTATAAGTTGATTACACATGCATTTGGAACAAATAATGCTGAAGTGTAAATATGTTAAAGCATCCGTCCTACCTCCTCCAAAGTTTGCTGTCTCTGTAATGTCATCTATCATTTTTAATGCACTTTTTGATTGAACGGACTGGGTTTTTTTGTGAAAAAACTGTGATTAAAGCTTTCTTCAGGGAACCCATGTGCCTGTGCTGCTGTTGTACTCAGATGCTGTTCCCTGCCATGGGGTCCGCGCAGCAGCAGGAGCAGCGGTGCGGAGGCCACGGTGGGAGCTGGCATGGGGATTACTGCTCCTTAAATGTCTCTTTCATTCAGGGAGACTCAGCCGGGGCTCACTCTGGGAGTGCTGCTTTATTATCCTAGAGCAGCACGCAAAGTCCCAGGAAAGAAAGAGCAAGGCAATTTGGTTCAGCTGTAAACAGGCATTTACAGCCTTAGGGATCTGTAGTAGGTAGGGAACCTCTCTGGAAGAAAAATATAAATTCTTACAGCCAGTAAGTTCTTCAGTTTTTGTGCCTGTGGTCTGGTAAGCAGCAAGCAGCAGGATCCAGTTACATCTTTCTTTTCTTGGTCTGTTCACTATTTTCTGAAATACATTCCAGCTAAGCAGCTTTCGACTGTCTCAGTAACTTTTGTGCCGTTACAATTTCTTCTAAAGTAAATCAAATGTAAATTTGAAAAGGGTAAATAAACCAAGTAATATTTTAAATTCGTGAATTAAAAAATAGTTCTTGCCAAAGCATTTTTCCACGATAATTTGAGATTTATAAAGGTATATCTCGTTAAATGGTACAGCAAATAGCAGCAACCTTGTGTGAATGTGGATAATATCAAGCAAAAGAACTTGAATTTGGCTTTGGAAAATATCTCTATGTTTGTATGTTCGTGCGATCACGCACGCACATATCTATGCGTGTCAGAGTGCACACACAAGGAAGCTAATTCATCTGTTACAGAAATTAGAAGTCAAGGTTATTTTCTTTAACAGAATGTGGTTAGTGAAAATGTCTGAATGTACTGTTAAATAGAAGAAGCAGATGAAAACCCACACTGCATACTGTCTCGTTCACATGCTTACCTATCATTTTTATATTTTTTTCTCTGTTTTCTTTTTTTCATAAATTTTATTGAATTTACATTTGCTTTGGGAGAATAGAAGAAATAATTAGCACTTTGTTCACTTTTATGCTTTGAATTGTAAAACTTATTTAGTAAATGTTATTAACAAGGGATTAAAAACTTAACATGTTGTTTCAGTATTTTTAAATAACGGGAGAACATGGCTGTATTAAATTTATATACAAAAAGTATGTAAGCAATTTGCAGAATTTAATGCTGTAGCTAATATGCTACTTGCTTCCTCTTATGTTTTACTTTATTAAAGATATTTTCAATCATATTGCTGGAAAAAATAAATAATATACATTTCAGTAATAGCTTAACAGGAAAGATAATATCTGTGTGGTTTAGTTCTCTTTGCAATATTCATTCATTGCTCTGAATTAATACATAATTAAACATTATTCAATTATAAGTAAATATCTGCAGAAAAGGTGAAGATTTTTTTAAAAGCTGAGTTTAAGATGGATCCCTTTTTAGCCTCAGAAGGACACAGTTAAAAATACACATTGAAGAAGAACCTGGATTGATTTAAAAAGTGTAATTTTTGTATTGTTTGCATTAGGTTGAACAGAAATCCCAGGGAGAATCCCAGGATAGTAAAATTCACATATTATTTTACCATGATTTAATCGATGATTTGCTTCCTATATATTGAAGTCCTTTGCTTGTTCTCATAGTAAATCTGTAATTGTTCTTCACATTAATTTCAGGGATAAGTTATGACTTGTAAGTCATTAAATGACCCTTCAATCATATAAGTTTGGCTGCTCATCTGGTATAACTCATAGTAAAACCTTTGGAAGGCAAAATAATCTGAAGTGATTTAACATAAACAGAGATTCTGTGTGTATTATCTGTATTTATTTGCACACAGAAGTTATTATATGCGCCAGAAGTTGCTTTTGTGTGTTTACATGAATGATTGAACAATTCTTTTCAACAAGGGTGTTCTCGTGGATAAAATGAATTGTCCCATTATGAGATTTTTGCTGTACTTGAAGTATTTATACTGCTATCCCAGGTGAGCTCTGCATTCAATTAGAGCCACAGCTAAGAACCAAATGTCCATGTTGCTCTGAACATTCAAACTGTTAGCTCCACCGAAGCACAGTTTAACTTGATTGATACTTGGATTTTAAAGCAAATAAGGACTAACTTTTGCCCGTGGCAAAATATCTTTGAAGTTTCGTGCCTGTGCCGCGGCTGGATTAGCTAAGTGATAGCACTGGGGCTGGGACTGTGACCCTGTTGTGCTTGGCAGGCTGTGATAAATGGGGGAATCTTTCTTAACCTCGTGGCCAAAACATTCCAGGATCAGGTTGGGGAGACAGGAGAGAAGGGAGGAGAGTCGAAAGATGCAGGAGATTTGGCATGTTGAGCCGGAGACAAAGGACACTTGCTCACTTCTCTGGAATAGGGGTGAATGTGCAGAGTCTTGTGGGAAGAACGGCTGCAGATGCATTAAAAATGTTCTTTATTGTACTTGATTGTAACTCCTGGGCATTGCCCTGGGTATGTGAAATTCATCCATCACTATGAACTGTCTCTTTATTTTTGTTTTGAATGCTTTGAGAGTTTAGGGAATCTTGGTTGTTATATTTTCCTAAACTAAAGAGTTTTTTTTTTCTTTAATACTTGAGATGGGTATATAAAACCATCCAAAATAAATTGGAAGAATTCCTTATTCCAAGTAATTGCCTGTTGGCTAAAGAATTTACTGGAGGACAGCAAATATAAACAAAATGGTATGAATTTGGAAAAACAAATCCTGACAAGTTAATTGATTGCTTCTGGAAAGCTAGTTCAACTCTTTTGAATATAAAACACCTTTAAAATTAAAACATACTTTCAAATATTTTCTAATTATGAATTTTAATATAGCAGTATTAATAATAATACTAATAATAAAAGAAAATATCTTTGGATATACTAAAGATCTGTAGTGAGATATTACCAGTCAAATTTTCAAACCTGAAAAAAGAGACAAAATTGGCCTACATGTGAGCTGAAATGTGATCTGTCAAGTGGTTCCTTCTTGTGGCAGTATTTTAAGAGCTGTATTGCCTCTGATGTTGTCCCCCTTGGCTAATAAAGAAAAATATATTATTAGCTGATAGTTTGAGATTTATTTACATACTTTATGCTGTAAATACAGCTATTCTGACTAGTGCTAAGAACTACAGCATAATGCAAGTGGCAAAAACAAAATTAAATATTCTTAATGTGATTTCTAATTGTGGCTGTTGTCGTTACTAGTATACAACCAAATGCATGTTGTATTCCTGGGTTTAGATGCTATTAATCATTTATCCTTTTATGATTAATTTCTCTGAATGACATTTTAACCCTACAATATTAACAGGGTTTTAAATTGTAATGTAAAAATTGAATTGTAAATGTTCATTAATATTTGAATAATTAAATCAAAATCATATGTATAAAAAGTGGTCTCACTACATAGGAGTTTGCTTCTGTGATGCTTAATAGCAAATACTAACTATAGTGCACAGTATGTGCAGTATATTTTCCTGTGTTTAGTAGAAAGGATTTTATCTGTAGTTTGCCTTTGCTAAATTATTTTTCTTTTCCTTATACGCCTTAAAAAAAAAAGGGAAAAAAAGAAGAAAAAAAGGGACTCTTTTCCTTCACTTTTACTGACATGTTCCAAAGGCACTGAAAATTAAAGTAACCAAAACCAAAGAAAATTTGGTTCCCTGATGATACCAATGCATGTGAATAGGTCTTTAATTTATATCCAGTGCTTGTGAGATTTTACACTGCAGCAGTGTGTCCTTTTATCTGACCTCTAAAAAATTATTTTTTCACCAGTTGGATAATATCTGGACCACAAAAAACTGGTTATTTAATTTTTCACCATCAAGTAGTTTGGAATACAAATAATCCTTTACATCCTTATTATGAGAAGAATGGGTCACTGAAGTTCTTAGTTATCTGATGTAGTTTGTAATTGTTAGAACAGCTGCTAGAAGTTGTTGCTAAAATTCTAAACAAATTAGCTTCAGTAATGTGGGAGAACAGAAATGTCTGAAGCTAGGAAAAAGCACAGCTGTTCACTGTTAGTGTACAGGAGATTTACTTGGTAATTCTCTAATTAGACTATGGTGTGCACTTATTACCTTCTCCTTCCACTTTTTTTTCAAAAGCTTTGAACACATTTTTAAAAATTATTCATAGCATAGTCATTTGCATACGCTTAAAGCAGGTGGTTTTAATTGGAATAGCCTCAGTGCATTTTGCAAAAATACTAGTGTTGTACAATTAGCTGATGACTTCAGCTTGGGCTGTTTTCATAGACCAAATTATTTGTTCATGATCAGATTTATAGATATTATCTGTGGAAAAGTCAGATATTTATAGCTGAATACCTTTGATCTACTACAAGGAGAAAAGCTGCCACAGAAGAGCAGAACCCTTTTTATTGTTGGGGCTTTGTGGTAGGTTTTTTTCCAGTTTTATTTTATTTTAGTACTGTTTTAACATAATTCCCATCTTTCACAATGCCTACAGGACTCTGCCAGCTGTTAATAGGTAGACAGGTGCTGGGCTAAAATCGTGTTCATATTACCTGCTCACATTACCTTGTTCATCTCCTTCCAACCTGTCTTATTGCTCTGTCCACCTGTTGCTTCTTGGCATTAATTGAACCTCCTGTCCTAGTAAGGCATATTCAGACTCACCTTCATTATTCTGAATTGCTGCCCTGACAGTAACAGGCCAAACCACCCCGATCCGATTTAGGCCTAAGCTTAAATCTTTGTGGGCTTGTCCTAAGGTTGACAACCTCTCTGCTCAGGGAATGCCTTTTGCTGGAGGAGTGAATACAACATCACCTCAGGCAGCTGTTGCTGAAGCCAAGCAGAATTTGGCAGAACTGGATCTCACTCTGCAGTCATTGCAGCTGGTCACAAAGAGCCTCTTTGCATCCTCAGGTCTCTGCACGTGCACTTAGCATAAATGTACTCATGCCTTTCAGGGTTGTGAAGGAGCACAGTGAATAACAAGTATTTTTACTGATAAAAAATATCAATATTTAGGTAATGAAGAATTCAGATGTTCTTAATTGTCTGCGGATAATGCTCAGTTTCATTTTCTCATAGTTTTGGTACTCTATGCCACTTACAACACTGTCAATTTAATATGGTTGTCTCTCCTGAGAGATGAAGAAGGATCCAAAAAACACAGAGGTGACTTGAGTCCTTCTAACTAGCTGCACACTGAGAAATGTACTGAAAATCTGCATTAGTTTCTCTCCTTTTCTGAAGGAGCTGTGCAACGTTACCTCTAATTCTGTATGACATATGTGTGATGGACAGGTCACACAGGGTGGATTGTGCTGACAGACACTGCAGGTAATAACTGGTCTTCTACCACTGCATCTGGCTCATACAGCTTGGGTAAAACCAAAAGTAAAGAAAAGTTGGCTGAAAAGTATCTGAGCAAAATTGGCACCAGTGAACAAGTGGCTAAACTTGGAAGAGCTCGTAGGAAGAGCTTACCGTGTTGTCTGGAATAATTCAAACCTCAACCTAGGAACTCTGGATTGCCAATAAATCAAGTTGTCATGTAGCTGAATCTATATACAATGCTTTCAGTGTGCCCAAACTATTCCATCCCATTCTGTCAGACCAGGATCTGAGTCAGGTATTCATTCACTCTTAAACAGGTTGTACTTCTATGAAGACCTCAGCGCTTAAAACTAATTAGTACAAAGGTCGCATCAAGTAAGGGCATGGTGAACACATTAGAGCTGTTTTTCTCTTCCTGATCTTTTTTGAATATAGTTCAAAACCACAATCCTTGTCCTTAAATCCTTTAAAGTCCCTTCAGCTCTGGGATGAAGAATGCAGCTGATGAGTATGCTGCTCCAAGACAGAGAGGATAGAGAAACTGGTGGTTTTTTAGACCTTGCTTGCTTAACACTGACCCAGTGTTGGTGGGTTAGCTCTCAATGCAGCTAAGAAACACAACATATTTGACCAAGAATAAGGCACATTTTTTGGGGGCTGATCTCCTTTAACCTTGCCACATTGCAATATGTATATTAAAAACACAGAAGACAAAAGAGTACAAGGAGAGTAAAATAAATTCTTTGCTAAATCAGAATATTTTACATGTATGTATTTAATCGTCTGTAGTGGGGATGAGTATTTGAGAGATGTGAGATCATGTTATTTACTGCACTGGGGTATCAATATGCTCCTCGGTAAAAACCAGGATAGTGAAGTACAGAAAGGAGGAGATGATCGACAAGGCCATTTGTTTAAATTTCATCTAAGTGAGGGATGGAAAAATTGTGACAAGTGTTCTTTGATCTCAAGGGGAAAGACAGATTATTTTCTGATGAGGCAAACGAGTCAGGAGAGAAGTTGTCCTTTGTTCCTGCGGGGGTCAGTATGTAAGCTCTTGGGTGAGCTAAGGGGAAGCTGGATTCCAGTGAGACACCAGCATTGTCAGAACAGAAATGTGCCTTGAGGCAGAGATACTTGACTGGTGGTGGAGAAGTCAGCATTAGCAGTAGAAATACACTGTACTGTTCCTCATACAAGTTGGTTTCCACTTGAAAAGAAAACAGCATGTTTTATTATGCTTTATGGCACAGTACTATAGGTCTTTAACAAAATAGCTTGAAGTATTTGCATGATCTATTTGCAACCTGGCCAAGTTAACACAGCCATAGGAACATTAACTTTTGAACTTCCTGACTTTCATTGCTTTAAATTTCAGCTTCAAAGTTTACTCTTTTTTTCTTTGCATTTGTTGGCCCTGGTTGGTTTTGAAAAACAGGAGGAAAGAAAATAAGTTCAGGTTTTCTGAGAAGATTCTGAATTTTATGCATATAACAGGAGATGACTTGATATTCCTTTGAATATTAAATGATACCTCCAAAGCAGCTTTGATACACCTAGTTTGCTTACAGTATTTCTGTGGAGCTGAGGAATCACAAGGTGAAATCTAGAAAACACTGCACAGCATAACTGTTTTCCTGCATTTCAGTGTGTTGGGGGTTTTTTGCCTGAAAAGAGATCAATTGTATTTGGGAATGCTAATATTTAAAAAGCAAACACTTAAATAAAAACGATGCGATTGCAACAAAACTGGAGGACATCATGGGAACATAACTGAAGTAAAAGCAGTAAGCATTTTCCATGTCTAGATTAAGAATGGTATCTTCTAGCTATTGCCAGTTTGGAGATACCAGGAAGACACCAAGGGTATACTTGCAGATTCAGCTTCTCTGAGATATTGTGCTGACTTGAAAAGGCAAAAAAAAAAAAAAAAAAAAAAAAAGCCAAAGGTTTGTATTTAGGTTGGTGTGGGCATTTTTTAAGAGATGGTGGGGGTGGGGGGGATGGAGAGAGCTAGGAAAATAATGTGAGAGAAAGAAAAGAGAATGAGAGAAAACCAGTGTTAGTGCATTAGTATTTTTTCATTATTCTGAATTTGCTGATAAATGAGCTCCAGGCTGGTGGAGTTTCCAAACCTTTGGCCTTTGGAAGATCTGAATGGGGAACTAATTCCTTCTCTTTTCTTCCTCTTTTCCTCTTTTCCTCTTTTCCTCTTTCCTCTCCTCTCCTCTCCTCTCCTCTCCTCTCCTCTCCTCTCCTCTCCTCTCCTCTCCTCTCCTCTCCTCTCCTCTCCTCTCCTCTCCTCTCCTCTCCTCTCCTCTCCTCTCCTCTCCTCTCCTCTCCTCTCCTCTCCTCTCCTCTCCTCTCCTCTCCTCTCCTCTCCTCTCCTCTCCTCTCCTCTCCTCTCCTCTCCTCTCCTCTCCTCTCTCTTCTCTTTTATTTCTTCTCTTTTCCAAAGGGAGCTAGGCCCACCCTCCCAGCTGCAGGGAAAAGCATTCTCTGAGCTATTAGGTAACTCAGGCTGAAACAAAAAGTGTCATTGTAGTATGGCATTTGCCCTGCCTGACCCGCCATTTAAGGGAAGGCGTGTTTCCTTCTGTCATTGTACACAAACAAACAAAAAGAAAAAGAGAATGCCAGTTTTTTCCCACAGTGCATGCATAAATGCTTTTCAAAATGTACAAGTTAGTACTTTACAGGTTCCAATCACTTAAATTATGACTTGACTGTTACGCTGTTACACCCTCTGATATTTTTAGTGCACTGGTGCCAAAGGCAGTTTAAAATGTGTTTTAAAAATGTTTGCAGGTATAAAGGATTTTAAAAACGCTTAGAGCTCTGAACTGTTTGAACCCATTAGTCATGTTGCAAAAACAAACACATAGGAAACCTTTCCACAAGCAAGAAATTACCAAGGAAGGAATGTTTAGTTCCCAACAATAGCATATGAATAAGAAAATTGAGGAGTTAAAGTTGTCTCAGATTTTATCAATCATGTCACCTTAATGATACCTTCATTCTCTAAAACTTCTCAATAGAAACAGAGTTTTCTGTTTTATTTATATAAAGCTTTCTGATTTATGTTTTACAAAGGTTTGTGTCAATGGTATGACCGTGCAGTGTGCCCTAAAAAGATGATCATTATAGTCTCATTGGAAATATTAAAAAGGCGTTTACCTGGATTGATTAAATTCCAATTAACTTCAGTGTGTATGTAATGTGCACACCAGCAAGATCTCTAGTGTGTTACTGCTCATCATTCCAGCCTGGTGAAATAAGACCTAAATGAAGTGCAGTGCCTCTTTGCAGCTCTTTGGGCTGTCCGTGGACTGGTTCCTGGTTTGTCCACACTGTTCTCATCTGCAATTTGTATAGAGAACTCAAAACATTGCGAGAGTCATGAAGATTGTCATCTCAAGAAGTGGAAGCATTCAAGATTATTGTACGCTTTTTAAAACATAGCTCCTTCTTAAAATTATTAAGTTCAGTGACAGGTTCCAAGGAGCTGAAGCTCTAAGGCATGTAACTTCCATGGGAGACGTCCCTCTCCATTGTTATAATCAGTGTTGCCAACAAAGAAGACTTCATGGAGGATGTCGAGGCACACAGGCTTTGTCCCTCTCTCTTTTGCAGCTCCATTTAATTTCCTCAGTGTTTCCCAACTACCTGCATTTCAGCAGGTAAGTGGGGAGTAGAAGCCATTAATCACAGTTAATTTGGTGTAATTCCCCTCTGCCTGAAATGGATGACTACTCTAGGTCCGGTGAAATACATCTGTATCTTTCTGTTAGATGTAAAGGAAGCCCTTATGTGACAAGCCTAGACTGATTTAGATGCCTAAACTGTAGGTATTTAATACTAAATATATCCCTTCTGGATTTGTATTCCTTGCGAGTTAGGTGTACATCTCCAAGTGGCTCTGACTAGAGTTACTACTGTAATTTCATGATGCATTTCATTGAGAACAAATCTATCTCAGGAAAGTTTTGCATAGAAAACAGAAGTGATGGTGGAACAGCACTGACTTTTCTTGTTCCCATACCTTGCTCTCACCCCTTAGGGGCATGGAAACATATCTGATGTCTTTGAATATGAAGTCTCCTCTACTGTGCTACATAAAATGCAAAGGTCAGCATCAGCAGTCTGCTTTCATACTCAAAACTCTTAAATAATTTGCACTATACTTTCATTAAAAAAATTCAAACTTTAATCTTGTTTTCATTAGAGTTTTCAATTGTAGTTGAAGGCATAATGAATGATTTCATTACTAAGAAAATAGAAGAGACCACTGAATAGCTAAAGCTAGTTTAGGTGGTGAGCAGACATGTTGTTTCCACTAGAGAACTAGCTCATATAGACTTTTATTAAGAAAAACCAAACCAACAACCAAAAAACTCCTTGAACAGTGAATTTTGAATCAATTTATGTAGCATATTTTTACTCATTCTTCCATTGCAGTCAGAATTCTTGTTTAAGATCTGCTGAGATATGACAAACCTACTTCAGGGTGTGATTCAAATAAAATACAGCTATGTACAGTCTTTGCACTGTGAAAGATAGGGGGGAAAAATCAATTTTCTATTGCTTCATGTTCTTTCATTCAACAGTAGCATCAGTGTTTGGGTTTTTAACTACACCAGAAATGTAATTAAAATTTGTTCGTGCACAACTGTGTACTCTTACATTTTCATTTACATTTTCATATGGATTTTAATTTCATTTAATATTGTATTTTAATATAAACTTTATATAATTTTATTATTGTCACTAGGTTTCAGTAAGAAAAATACTTATGGAAGTGTGGCAGAATAGTGAATTACTGTGAAAAAATCAGTTCAGAATTTTGGATTATTTAGAATTCTCTTCATATGTTTCTCTAGGTCTACTCATCATATCTTTGATTTTGCAGAAGTTTCACTGAGATTTTGTCTTCACAGGATGTACATAGTTGGAGTATTATTTGAATTCAGCCATCAAAAACTGCTTCACTTTCAAGAGTATTTGTTGTTCAGTTGTGGGTTTTTTTAAATTAAATTGAAAGCACGTAGATTTTCTGCATGGCTACAATTTGTGACTCAATCCCAGAGCTGTACATGTAAGCAAAACCTTGCCCTGTTTTTGTTGGTCAAGCAAATGACACTATTTGTTTTGTGGTATCAATGGCATCATGGCAGCAAAAGAAATCTGGCAAATTATGTGTACAGAGGCATTGTAAAGACAGTCTCCATTAAGGTTTTTTTGTTGTCAAGATAGTTATAAAACTCCATGTAAACACTATCAAAGTCTGCATCTAAAAAACATTTGAGAATTACTTTTCTTTACTATTCATACTCATGACAGTGTCAATATCCTGAGTCATATTCTTCTACCTGGTACTACCATCAAGTTGTTCCCCTGCCTGTGCCATCCTCTCCTGGAGCTGTTCTACAGACATAGTCCCTTCCCTGGACAGCGAGCAGAGATGGGTCAACTTCTTCCAGAGTAATTTGCTGTAGGGAATCATCCAGGCAGCCGAAGTGCACTTGCTCTGCCCATACTCCAGAGCGATCACACAGGCTGAGGAAGCACAAAGGTGTGATTTGAGGTTGTCCTTGGGTCTGCCAAAAGTACTTTCCTTTCTTCATTCATGTCTCCATGATGTTAGAGTCTCCATGGCTCCACCATGCATAGCTGCTTCCTCCAGGCCCAAAGCGTTGCAGGCTCTACTCAGGCCTGTAACAACCCTACTGATTTAGGAGGGACCCTCAAGGCCATAATTGGTGCAGTAGATGAGGGAACTCAGCAGATTCGTTGCCAGAGTAATTTAGTGCTGATGTGGCAAGATTTTTCAGCTGTGTTAGAAGGGATTTCTCACCTGTGTTGCATTACGAGTTTAATACCACCAGTGTGTGTGTGTGTGAGAACACCTCATAGAACAGGACCATTTCATGGTTTAACATTTAGTGTAATGGGGTCCAATAAAATCATGTTAAAAGATGTTAATGTTGCAAAGAAAAACATCAGAAGCAAGGAAATGCCAGAATTAATATGGCCTGTGGAAATTCAGCTTCTTGCACATTATGGTGCAGATCTTATTACCTGACATCCTAGGCTTTCCAGGGGGTGTCTTTTTTTCCAGTGAATGCATCGTTAGATTTTTCTTTTAATGTTCCTCACTCTATCTTTGTTAAACATGAAGCATCCAAAGCCCAATTAATAGAAAGTCCTTCATCATGTAAATATTTATCATATACCTTTATTGCAGTTTTTTACTGCCTAATAAACGCATATCTTTTTCACAGTGACCTCAAATTATCAGACACTTTTAACAGTGTTCATATTTGAATTCTGATGAACCAAGTCAGGTGAAGGTAGAAATTGTATAAAACTTTGATTATTTTTAATTAAAGTTTAAGCCAAGTGAGACTTTCATTTTTCTACATAAAAGTAACATTTATACACAATCATCTAAGTTCAAAGTATATTTTCCCAGCTTGGATCATTAATTGGGTCTTCTGTACAGCTGGAGTAGTAGAACTAGTACATTGCTCTGGGCAGACTGGTCGCTAATGACTTTTGTAATGAGTTTCGCAGGTATCTGATGAGTGCTTAGGCTTGTATTTGTAGTGTTAGTCCCAAATCTAGAAGAGAGGAGAGCAAACTGTGGTGTTCCGTCTCTGCCAGCCCCAGTGTTCTTCTGCTGTCCACACCACACCCCTACATCTGTCACATTTTTTTTTCACTTGGCTTCTGCTCTCCTCTAGTTTTGCCACCATGGAAAGCCCATTCTTCTTTTATGCCCTGATTTCTGTTCCCTCTCCCTGTTTGGTGTTTTTATTTTTTTTGTTTTTGTTTGTTTGTTTGTTTGTTTTTCCTGTTTTTCCTCCCTTCATTTGAGTCTACAGGGTTTTTTTTCTTTCAGGGTACTGCCTGGGTACCCTGTACCTGTGGCACTGCACAGTGGGGGATAGAACTGACTAAGCAAAGAGGGAGAGTTTCAATAATGTCAAATTTCCTGATGGCATGGGGTTCTCCTGGCACTCTGAGGTAATCCTAAGGCTTGTTCAGCACCAGCATCTTTGAGATGGAGAGTATTCAATGCAGATAGGGTCTTCAGAAACTGAGGAGCCACACTGCAGCAGGAGTTCACCAACAGTGTGACAACAGGCCTTTTAGAATCTTACAAACTGAAATAAATGTGGACACCATTTAACAGAAATTATCATTCCTGGGTATTGGTAACTCTCCTCCTGCCCTTTCAGTTTTGGGATTTTGCCTCCAGCTTTCAGGTGCTGAAGCCAATCAGCAGCATAATGACATGACATTCAAAACATGAACTCAGCAATCTGTTTTCACAAATATTTGTATTTGAAGGTTTTTAGCTGAAAATTTACAAACATTTTGTAGCAGGCAACCAGAGTAGGAAAGTTCAGTGAAGTTCAACAGAATTCAAACTGAAACTGGAATCTTACTCTTGTGAATTATTCTCAACATGCATTTAACTAAAATGGTGAGAAAACCTGTGTAAACAGAGAGGGGGGAAAGGAAAACAGAGCAAGAGTAAAGAAAAAGGTTCTTTTTATAGCATTTAACACATGAGAATGTAAATAAATGTGGTGTTAGTGAAAGTTAATTATTTTGAAAACAGTCAGCAAGGCAGATTAAGAGGTAAAACAGTGCAGCTGAAGACAAAGGAAACAATATTTAGTCTTTGATCAGACATTTTCACAGTGATTTTCTGTTCACCTTCAAGGGTGGCATAATTTTATGAATAACACAATTTGTTTTGCTACTTGAGTAGCCTTGACCAGAAATAGTGTTGATTCCATATGGCCACTTGAAATAAAATACCATGCCTGTTCGTCCTTTAAGAAATAACATTTTTATTTATTAAATCTTTTTTCTCATAGAGGGACCTAAAGATACACAATGAAGCTTACATTTAGTCTCAGAGGACAATCCGTATCTATACTCTGTGCTTCTGCACGTTTCTTAAGATAGTGTTCATGGATGAGCTGCATCGTCCACATGCCAAGTGACAAACCTGAAATACTCTCACTTTTTAAGCATTTTGCTTTCATTGCAATATTCTTAAATAAAAAATACTCTTTTTTTTTCCTCCCCAAGTTTGTTGTATCACACAGGAAGTGAGTCTTTTTGATACAATTGATCAGTGGCTTTTCTGTTGTGACCTTTCAACTTTTATCGAAATTTATCAGTTGGGTTTTTGTTGGTAGTTTTTTTGGTTTGGTTTGTTTTTTTTGTTTTTTTTTTTTTGTATGTTTAGTGTTAGTTTATATGGATAAAGCATCATCTTTCAGATATTTAGATTGCTTTGTAATGTTGGTCAAAACAAAATGCAGTAGTCATGTGAGGTACAGTAGGAAAACTCATCTGTGAGTACCCAATTACTGCATCATCCCTGCCCAGGAAAATTAGGGGTCTTAATATATTCTGTATATTAATAGTGCTCAGATTATGTTAATGTGTGCTTGAACTATCTTTGGGCTGCTGTGGTAGTTGCCCCCCACAGGGTGTTGCTATGTCTGGGTGACAGACTCTCCAGCAGCTGGTTAAAGGCAGTGGCTGAACTTTCCTGGGGAGTGAGATCTGAGCCCCAGTGCAAATGTGAGAGACAGTGCTACTGGTGGCAACCACAGAACAGAAAAGAAATTGGAAAGGAATGTATAAATGCCAGTAAATTTAAGAGCAAGGAGATACTAAAAATATGCTGGAAGTGAGTGTATGCTAAAGGGACCTGGAAAAAGAAGATCTACTAGGGTTTATACTATATAGCTACTAGGCATACTTATTTTTCTAATTAATTTTAAATATATTATTGTATTTTGTACCTCTAAATAATTTTTTTTTCAATAATTTTAAATTATGTTTATATGTTAAATGAAAATACTATTTTTCTGGTCAAATCCTTTGTAACTCAGCTGAGACAAACTGCTCCTAAAATTAAACATGTCTGTCAAGGAGAGGCTGTTGTAATTTCAGTGTCTTTAAATGATTTTGAATATTTTTTGAACAGTTCCCTCTGACACTGACACACTCAGTACAATAATCTGAATAACTATTTCTCATGTTTGTATATAATGTGCACTGAAGGCATTTTTCATAGCAGATGGTCATATGCTTATATATCTGAAGTATTTTACTGTACTTCAGATGTTATGCTACTTTAATAACAATGTAGTTAACATAAAACTATAGCAATGATGTTTGCACCTGAATGTTTATGAAATACTGCCTGTCAGGTTTGGGTTTGTGTGAGCCCTGACTGTGTCTCATGCTCTATGAGTAGCTCATCTCTATGAGTGATATTCTATGGCATTCTTAGGGGAATGCCTAGAGGGAACTTAGATATATATATATATATATATATATATATGTATGTACATACATGTATAATATTTAGCATTAGTCAAATCCTTTTTTTCTGTTGGGCCGGGTGAGTGTTTTGTCATTTGTCAATAACTTCAATAGAAGTGAGTCAAAGTCACTTTTTTTTTCTCTCTGAAATATTTTTGAACTAGCAAAAAAGTATAGAAGAGTTTCTTGATGCAAGGTATCCTGAAACTTGTCATTGAACTTGCTGGTTGTAAAGGGAGTGGTTTTCTTTATTGTGTCTCTCACACCAAGTAAGCCTCAGTGAGCAATATTTCTAGATGGCTTTAAAACTGGAACTTCAAAACCTCCCACAGAGCCCTGGATTTTACATTAGTGAGCTAGTGAGCAAAATGCTTTTTCCTCTGCTGAAAATGCAAGTAATTTAGATTACCAGAAGGTACAATTAAATTTTTGCTGGAAATCATGAGGATCCCAAGGAGATACCTAGTCTGCAAGAGAACAGTTTTCTAATTTTTTTTGACAGTGGTAGATTTTATCACCTCCAATCAGCCTACAGCAGTGTATTGCAGAGATCAAACTGGAAGCTAAAATTCCTTTTATGTACTTATGTATTGCAAATATGAGTGAAAATAGTGCATGTATTCATTGACGCAATAGGAAAATATAGTTAACATACAGTTAGCAGATTCACAAAATTAAAAATACCATATGAATTATTTAACTAATGGTGCGCTTTGCCCCAGAAACTGGTGTTTATTATTTTGAGCTTTAGCAGGAAACAGAAGCAGTATCAATTGGGGAAACATTTCTTGGCCAAGCTGAGAACAGTATGGCTTTCTCATTTCAAAGTGGGGAACCTAGTTCTTTGGTTTCTTTGTTCCTAGTTAAGACTACTCCCCAAGCTATGTTAGCTGAACATTTAACCCACTAATGGAGCCTGGGGAAGTGCAGTTGGCAGCTGTTCATGGGATAATAATGAAACACACTGTTTAGTACAGCAAACCACTGCTGTAAAGTGCGGGAAATATTTTATAGAGATCCCGGTGAGCAGAGCAGGATCCGCTTTAAGTTCTGCTGTAATGGGAGGGGAGCAAGAGGAAGTTGTGTTTCAAGTGAGAGTAACCAGCACTGCTTTGCTCCTGCAGGTGAAGAAGCCGTGTCCAGAGTCCGATGGTTCAGAGCCGCAGAATCCCAGGTATGGTGCTGGAGGGCTGACGCCGACTGACTGCGGTGCGGTGGCGGACAGTGAGGTTGAGCTGGGCCATGGATTTGTAGCACCCGAGCCCCGGCGTTACATTTTGCAAAGAACGAGTGGTTGGATCAGTTGTAATGGTTGTCACTCTAGAAAAGGGATTTTTTTTTTCCCTTTTCCCAGTCAAAGATGCAGCCTAGAGTCTGGGTTGTTGAGTTTAGATGATGGCATAACACTGAATGGTCACATTAGATTAAAAAAAATCCCAACTATTAAATAGTGTAGGGAAATCTGTGTGATCGGATTTCACTTTCTTCAGTTATCCCTTTTCTGCATATCTGAGTCTTGAAGTTTATTGAAAATATAGTTTATTTCCAGTGTGGAAAACGAATTATTTATTTGGGAAAATTTGCCCTTACCAAAACTTCATTTTGTTTTCACATGTGAAAAATATGCTGTGTTCTTAAGCTGGAAAGAAGCCGTACATTCCTTTCCAGCACAGTCATTTCTAATATCATGTACATAGGAAAACAGAAAAGGATTTAACTTCCATGTTCTGCACATGTATGTACCTCTATGGATAATTTTGAGCAAGTGAAGTAGTAGCTGTTTTAGATGTGCATCTTCCTTGTGGTTAGTAAACTGGTGGATAATTTTCTTCAATATTTAGTGAGTACTCCTTGTTTTTGCCTTGCTTCTGTATAGAAGACTATTCCAGTGTCATGAAAGCTCAGAAGCTTTCGTTGTGAGGGTAGAGCTACAAAATAAACCTGTCATTTCATTAACATTGTCACTAAAACTCAGAAAAGTTAAATAATTCAAGGTTTGTACCCCAAACCCATCCTTACCTATATCTTAACTATGATCCTTAATTATTGCAGCAGGATCCTCTGGGGGTCACCTGCAGCATCCAAGACCATTTTAGTATCTGTGCCTTGAGCTGCGCTATGTACCATCTGAATTTCTTTGATTAGCTCATGTCTGTTATTAATATGTATTTTCATTTAGTTTGATTAGAACTGAAAAGGGAAGAGATAGTTCAATGTCCAAGTATGCTTTCAGCGTAGTCAGTAGCAGTTTTGACCAGGACTTCAATGGAAACCTGCTCTGCCCTTCAGTACTCGCAACTTCTAAATGAAAAACTTATCTGCTGTGCTGCTGCTTTGGATTAAAATTTATTATAAAGGTCAGATTCCTTCTGACTATTTTGACACCATGGAGAATCCCAGCGTAGCATAACATTCATATACAAGTGTGTAGTTTTAAGTGTCATGATTGCCCAAATGTATCTCAGGCCTTTAAAATCTATGAATTCCAGACTGATATTTCATCAAAGCGTGATGAAAACGAACTGCAACAAACCTGAGGACCCTGAGTGCAATGTACTGTTACTATCTCTGCACATCAGGAAATTTCTTAAAAGTTATAGTTAAATTCTTCATGCTATGTTTGAGGAACAAGATACATTTTTTTCTCCTGAATGTGCAAGAGAACCCGTGTTACAAATAGTTAATCTGGTAGTTTCATTTTTTGAAATGCATTTTCAAACAGAGATACTTTTTATTTTGAGCTCTGCAGCCTCAGCTGGAGGTTATATCAGACAGAGTTGAAATTACTGTTCCAAGCCTGAGCATATTCAGTGCTGTGTATACAGCCTGAAGTGGGATTTTTTTGGTTGCAATGTGACTTTTGGTCTTAGAGGGGAATCTCTGGCAGACCTTGGGCTGGAGCAGCACTAGAGGGCTCTGTGTGGCACATCACACTTCAGGGCCTGGAGCAAGGTAATTCTTCTCTAAACAAGGCTTAAGTGAAAACACTGCACATAAAATGAAACATCAGCATAAAAATGAATGCTGGAGACACACAGCCTTACAGAATAGCTCCTGGCTTGGGACCTAAGGCCAATATCATTCATTTATTTAGCTAGCTTTATAGTCTGTTAGTTTTGGATTTGAAACTATTACAATAAATGCAGATGGAAAGTGTTTTTACAGTAGGGAAGTAATTAAATTGGGTGTGGGAACTTTGTCAGGAGAATTCTTGGAGTGACATGTGTGTATCAGCAGATTCTTTGTCTTGCTTGGCCTGGGTTTGTCTTTTAGAAAGAAGCAGTCAAACTGCAGATGTGACTACTGAATTTTTTAAGGGATGTACTAACCTATGCAGCATCTAAAAAAATGCTTTCCAGAAGTGACCAGCTATACATGCAATAAAAATCAATCTTCCTGCCATTTATTTAGAGAAAGTGCTTCTTGTCTTAACAGACAGGTAATTGCACAGAGGGAGAGGGATCTTTAGTTAAGAATTGAAGTTATGGTGAATAGGCGAGCTGTAAACACAAAAGGAAAGATATGGCTCTTCAGTGTCGCTGACAGACGTTTTGATTCACAAACAACTTTGTCTTGCAAATTCTGGCATAGTTTCTTGGGAGTTTTTTAATCAAATCCCTATGAAGGGGTTCTGAATATTTCTTTTTATACCTAGGTGGTGACATTATACCTTACAGTGGTGGTGTTGTGGCTGTATCAATATTATGGCATTCTTTCTTTATAATTCTATAGTAAAAGTCAAATTCATCCTGCAACCCTGGATAGTTATCCAGTCATGCATAATGCTTTCTGGGGATGTTGGTGTGTGATACAGTGAATAACTGGGACTTGCCAACTGTTCCACCACAAGAATGGAGCAGGTAAGAGCAGCATGATGGACAATTCTGACATGGTGTTCCTGTATCAAATTCACTAGCAAGGTTAGGGTGAGAAGTTCCTGTCTTCAGAGCCTACAGACATACATTGCTCTTAATTTTCTTATATGACAGGTGACTTTAAAATGGTATCAATCCCCAGTGTTCTGAACAGCTCCTTCATGAAATTCAATGTCATACAGGAATTTCTGAAGTCTAGTGCAGTGCTTGAAAGTTAACTTGTTTGCAGTTATCAACAACCTTCCTTTTTACTTAAATAATAAAAGGCCATTTAAATTCTAATAAGGAATAATTTTGTTGCCATAAAACCTGTAAGCTACACTTAAAGCCTCATACCATGTGACCTGTGGAAATGCTAGAATGTGTGTTATTCTGAAGTCTGGTAAAATGCTAAATATGAAGTCTGAGACTCCTGCTCACACTCAGCAACAGCATATTCTATTTGGCCGCACATCCCAGGGCAGCATCTTTCTTTGACATAGCAGTCTGCTTGATGAATGCATCTCTCCTACTCCCAAATCCTCCTTCTCATACCGCCAGGCCTGCCAGAGATTCCACTGTAAGACAAAAGTCACATCAAGAATTGAGGCATGAGAGTAAGTATTGGTTTTTCTGGGCTATAAAATGAAATAGGGAGGAGAGAAATGAAATGAGGGAGTGGAAGTCATTGCAAATGGAAATTCAGCAGGGTCTTCTACTGCTGCCTCAAAGTTCGCTGATTATAGGAAAAAAATAATGTTTTTTTACCATCTGGAGAGGATGGAAGACTGCAGCAGAATGAAGAGATTTTTCTGACAGTTTAAACAGTTTCTTTTTTTCCTGGAAGGATAAAGGAAAATAGCTAAGTATTTCACATACTTTCCATCTTTAAGCTATGATATTTATGTTGTGATGAAGCTATCTATAAGAAGAAAGAGAAAACTTGAAGGTTTTGATGAGTAGTTTTGTAAGTTAGGGATAAAAGCTGACAAATCAACTTAGGAATACTTATAATACATAGTGTCAAAAATACATTACTTGTGTATGTACAAGAAGGGTGATGGATTTTTGTATTAGTAAGTTAAAATTAAGCCCCATAGAGCAGGAAGGTTTCCACTTTATTGCTTGATTTTTACTACAAATCTGTGTATCCAGTATTTCCAGTAATATCCATTCTTCCTGACTTTTCCTTTACACACTTTAAAAAAATTATCTAAAAGCAAAGTAAAAGGAAATTAAGCCAGTCTTAAGTAAATCTTCCCATGTAAAAACTTTATCAGATGCTGTAAGAAGAGTGTAAATCAGGGGCACTACAGTTACTGCATTGATACTGGCTAGATGGGGTTTGTCCCTATGTGTTACCAAACTACAAATTCACCAGTGATGATCACTGGTGAATATTGAATCATATGCACAGATCAAGTTACCAGATAAAGCAGTTATCCAAAAAAGTGCACAGGGATTTTTTTATGTGTTTAAAAAGGCTTGCAATATTTCAATTCAATATGGGCTTCAGTGAGGTTGCTAGCATAGATTGCAGCTGTTCATCAGATGATTGCTGTTCTGTTTTTCAACACCCACACTTCTATGTGCACCACAAAGTAAGATTTAAAAGATATTAATTCCTGTTTCTGTTTCATCTTGAAAGTCTTTCTTAAAACTTTTGAAAGAGAAGTAGGCTTTCACATTTTCTCTCTGGTCTCATTTTGATACCTACTCATGGTTTTTAATTGGTCAGGATACGGAGTTCACATACACATCCAGAGACAATTATTGTCATTAATGCATTCACCAGTAAATAGATGGTATTGAATGTGAGTGAGAGCTATCACAGTTTTCCCATTCACTTCTCTTGACCAAAGTTTGTTTCCTCTGCAGTTTTGGGCTCACTGTTGTGAATGCAGTATTCACTATGATCACTGGATCTGAGCTATGCTAATGCTGCAGGCATGCATTACCAAACATGTTTTCACAAGCATTCATATACTTTAAAAAAATTAAAATAAAAGTAACATGTATCTTCTGCATGTTATTCCAAACACCCATCTGCATCCAACAAACAGCCATTGAGCCATCATGTTTCACTCTTATAGGTTTCAACTAAAATGCACCTGAGATTTCTTCCACCAATTCCCTCAAGAAGACTTTAAAAATCTTATCTCAGAATGATCATGGTGATGGCTCATTCTTTCAGTCAGGCATTGGCTGGTCCATATTTACCAGATCTAACACTGAGCCCAAATCCAGGCTTTACAGGCACCTGACAGATTCTGTGATGAAGATTTCACGCCTTTTCCATGACTTTGAAAGCAGCTGACCATCTGCATACGTGTTCCTAGTAGAGTGGGATCAGCAGTACCTTCCCATTCATTTGCAGTTAAAGAGATGAATGTCATTATTGTTACATAGTAAAGAGGAGTTGCAATTGAGCTGCTGAGCAAGAAAAGCCAGCAGTAGGTATGGAAATTATGATTAAAGGTTCAGCAATTATAATACAAAAAATAAATATTATTTGTTGTGCAGTGAAAATGAGCAAACCAGTCTTCCTGGCTTTCTTATGTGTTGTTTAAACACATTAGGCTTCCTAATTTTCTCCTCGTCTGTGTCTTAGAAGCTTTTTTAGAAGGTAAGAATTTGTTGTCTTGTGAACCATATATAGCTTATGTTGACCAGAGGATAATGCTTTTCTGAGTCAGAAGTGTAGCTCCACTGTATCCCATATTGAATAATCTGTAGATCATTATGACGTGATAAATGGCCTTCATTTGAGGAAAGTAGTTATTGATAGGACTCTGATCTAGACTTTGAAGGTGAGATTCCTCTCATCCTGAAGTAGACATGTAAGGTAGGAACTTTGGAAATGCCATTTGTTGGAACTTGATTCTATTGACACCTTACTGTATCCCTCTTCCCCCGGGAAACCATGGAGACTCCACCAGCAATCGCCTGTTGATCTGCTGATTTATTGTAAAACCAGGTAGATACGCAATTCGACCAAAGGCAATGACAGCATTTCTTTCATTTTACAGATCAAGCATTTCTGCATAACTGGTCAATTCCAGCAGGGAAAACCTGCAAAAATAAGATTAATCTTTAGCCAGGAAAAAAGACTTTTTGACTGGCTTCTGGTATTTCTTGGACTTGGAGCAGAGTATAAGGAGAAACAGCAAAACAAATTTTCTATGAAAAGAGAGAATAATTAAGTTGAAAGATTGTCACAAGTAATTTTAGGGACTAGAAGAAAAACTAGTCAACAAGAGGCATGGGATATGCCAGAGTCTAGCATTTATGTCAGTGAGGCCACTACAGTTACAAGCACTTCACCTAAGAGAAATGTTTGGCAGGATCAAGCCTAAACTACTCAGTCAAGACAGTGACTGACGAAAAACATACAACAATTTTCCAATTTTAAAATAACTTCATTGTGGAATAAGATTTCTCATAAAGACTACATTCTGGGACACACAGACTTAGCTTGAAGAGAATGTTTTATACAAATCTGGTACTTATTAAAGTTTTGTGCACTCATTTAGTCTGCATGCCACTTAGGCAGTTGGAATCAATCAAAGTGTTTGGGAGATGAGTCTTCACATACATGTAACTGAGTGACACACAGCAACCATGACAATTGCACTACAGTTTCTGCAAGGAGTAGTGCCTTGCTACGTGAGTTTTATTTTGAGACATGTAGTTTTCAGGCAGTGCAAGTCTCTCCCTTTTTTTTAGATCAGTCTGTGTGGTGTCTCTCTGCCTTCTGAGCTCTGATGTTCTCATTCTTTAAATTTAAAAATTCAGTATTCAGATTACCCAAGGCTGATTGAAGCTGGTCCCTGTCTGCCCGTCAGGTTTTGTTGGCTCTGGATCAAGCCCCCAAAGAGTTCTAAAAATGTATATGATATGTTTACAGAAATTACAACAATCTATTTAGAGTGCAAATACATGGTAACTGATGACATCACAGAGAAGTATTTTAATGGTTTATATTAACAGATCCCCATGGCTTATAACAATAAAAGTAATCTATTTTTTTATAATTCATGTCTGTTAAAAATTCCTGGGGTTTTTTGTTAATATTGGGCATAGCATATTTTCTGTGATATTAATAATAATTTATCCCTGTGATCCCAAGGCAGATCATGTCACTGTTAAGATTTCCATTAACCTGAATCAGTGATGGGTCAGACTTCGGAATGAATGAAAGCAACAAAATCTAAGGGATTTTTTTTGTCTGTTTATTTGTGTTTATTTTTGGGGTTTTGTTTGTTTTGGGGGTTCTGTTTGTTTGATCGCCACATTGAAAAAGAATTGGATAAACAAGATTCTAACAGAAGTTTTTGTGGAAGTAATCTAGAGATTTTGGAGATCAAAGTGCTTTGTGATTTTTGAGTTTGCTAAAAAGAGCAGGATTTCTGGATTAATTAATGTATCCATCAAACTTTTATAATTGTTGAATCTGCAGGAATATCTTAGGGTAAATACTGGTTTTGAGTGAAAGATAACCTAGGATTGCACCTACAAATGTTTTTGCTTGATCCAGTAGTCTCTTAGAGCCTTATCCTAAAATTTTAACTGGATTTTCAGCCATAAAATAACAGTGTTTGTTCTTCTTATGTTTGCAGCACATGTAATAACAATGAGAAGGAGCTCTGTTTCTTTCTCCTCTGGTCTATTTTTTGCTCTGTCATATCATATTACAGCAGTACACAGGAGAACTAATTCAGACTCTGTTCCAACTTCTTTGACCTCTTGTATTCCCTAAATATATTTTACCATTGGTGAGCCTGAATAGTAAAAGTATTTGATTCCACCTACTTTGCACTTCAAATATAGCTGAAAAAATTCTGAGAAAAATGTAGACAATAAAAAGAAAATGGCCACTGAGATCCAAATCCCCTGAGATTGGTTTGGTTTTTACATTAATCACATTTTTTCTCAGATATTTTTAAGTGTAATTTCTTGGCTAGATGTTTCACATTTTAAATGTCGTCAGTCAGTCCCACGTACTCAGTAAACAGTTAACTAACACCACTCAGTTATTATGCTGTGCTCATATTTAACATACCAGAATTCACCTCTTTACCATCCTACTAGGCCCTGATCAGTCATTAGAGAGAAAATAAGTAGGAAATAAAAATAGAAGTGTCATGGTTTATGCCCAGCTAGCAATGAAGCACCACACAACTTCACCCTCCACACACCCACCCCAGTGGAATGGGGAGAACAATCAAAAGTAAAGAGATAAAAATTGTGTAATAATTGAAACAAATTAAAATATCTAATAATAGTAAATAATAATAATAATAATAATAATAATAATAATACAAACAAGTGATGCACAGTAGAGTTCCTCGCTGTTTGCTGACTAATGCCAGACCCTGTCCCAGAACCCAGATAATCCCCACTTCTGGGTAACTCCTCCAGTTCATAAGATGGACATGGTATTCCATGGTGTGGAATATCCCTTTGGCCCATTCAGGTCACCTGTCCCAGCTATGGTCCCTCCCAGCCTTTTTTGCATACCTCTTCACTGCCAGAGCATGAGACACAAAAGAAAAAGGTCCCTGACTTAGGATAAACACAACTTACCAAAACATTCTCATGCTGAATCGAAAACAGCACTGCAACAGCTACTGAGAAGAAATTATCTCTATCACAGCTAAGGACAAGAATGAACAAAAAAAAAATCCAGATAAAAAGAGACCCCATGCAAATAAGGTGATTGAGACGACATGTAAATAAGGTGACTGCAAGTTTGCTTTCCTTTTTCCTACCATCTGCATCTTCCACACATTACACAAATGCATGGTAAGCCTGCTGTAATATTTTAGACTTTGCCTCCCCTCCTTATGTTAGGACAGCCTTATCAGAGAGCAATTCGGTACCTCAGCTCCCTCCACACTCAGCTTAGTCTGAGCACCAGTCATGTAGTTCTCCTCTGGGAACAGAAGTCAAAGGACCCAGATGACAAGGAGGGAGAGAGGCTCCTCCATAAGCAGCATCTGGCTCTTTGGCAGATTTGTCAAGCACTTCTGCTAATGGGTTTGGGTTTGCCCAGGGGTCTTTTATGTGGTTACACTGCAGATGGTCTGTCTGTTCTATCTTCTCCTTTTGAACACTTTTATTTAAAAAACCCCAAACTGATAAGGTTCTTTATAGGTCTCACAAGATGCCTGTGCAGGCTCCTTTCTGTTAGTCATTGCAAAGCTTTCCATATATCCAAATGTGTGTCTTGAGTTTTGTTGGCAATTCTGGACTTAGTTCTCCAGTTTAGCTGCCAAGTGATATAATTTACTGTGATCTGAGTTCATATTATTGTCAAATTTCTTTGGGAATTTCTTCATGTCATTTGTAGAGGAGAAGTAACTTTACCTCCTCTTAAAGCTTGAGATATACTTGCCTTCCACTAGCCATCCACCTTTGAAAACATAAGTTTAAATCTGGTTTTGGTTAAATGTGAAAATTAGCATGATGGTCTCAATCTAATTCACAGGGGATTTGTGTCTGCCATTTAAGAGAGGCCCAGGACTGAAGCAACAAGTCTGTGGGAAGGTATGTTTGGCAGAGCTATGGAGAAACGCACATGCAGTGCCCAAATAAATAAAGCAATTCCACGGATCAACTTTTTAGCAGAATTATTTATTGTGTGGTGCGAGTGCAGAAGAGGGCAGAGAGGGAGGACATCCTGTTTGGTGAATTCCGTTTAAGTTCTGTTTCAATTTACAACTAAATCTCTGTCACTTTAATTTTTAAGGGTTTTGGGATTTTATTTGCTTTTCACTGTAGAAGTAATTGGCAGGTGACTAGACATAAGGTCATGTTTTATTCCTATGTTATTTCAGGCTTATGTCTTATTTTCCTTCTAATTATGTAGATTAAATTAAATAGAAAATAAACCCCTGTGCTCTCAAAGATGTAGTGCTTTTCATGACTTTCTCAAAATAGTACCAGAGAAGCACTTTCATTATTATACCATGTTTCCCAACAGCAATATTTTAATGTTTGCTGAGAAACAAGAATAAGTGTATTATAAAAAGCAGTCCTGTTATTATGAACATCTCGCATTCTGCCCTGTCTCACAGACCAGGTTCTTGGGGAACCAGTGGGGAACCTGTGCTAAATGCAGTGAAGTTACAGTCTTGCATCCAAAGTATGGATGTGGGTGGACATAACCAACAGCACTGCAGGGCTTGTTTCCTTTACCTTGTTTTTCCCTCAGTACTTGAACAGAGGTGGACATCTAATGGTTTTAAAAGGCTAAGCATTATATCAGAAGTCTTGGTGAGGTCCAACCATTTGGTGTAAGCCATGCTTTGAACAGAGGGAGCTCTAAAGGAGGGTAACCAGCAGAGAGGCTGGTTCCCAGGGCTGCTGTGTGTGTGCTGGGGCAGTGAGGGCTGCAGTGGTGGCTCTGCCAGTGTCCCGCTCCTGTGGCTCTGGCCAGGCAGGCAGGTATGCCCTGGCCTGGGGGCTCCATTATCAGCATGCAGGCTGAGCTGGAAATGGAGGTGTTACAGATTTGCAGCTGCTACCTGCCCCTTCTTGTGGCCCACAGGGATAATTCAGGGGAGGGGAACTGTGCCCCAGAGTTCTCAGCGACACGTATTTATTAACTCTGAGAAAAATCACCTACTTCACCCCAAATGAAAAAGGTGTGTATGCTTTATGTTTCAAATTATAGGATAACTTGGGGAAATCAAACAGCAAAGTAAAATGAAGTATAGTCATTTTATATCAGTTGTAAAGAACAGCCAGCATCCGTGCATTTATCAGAGCATCATTCTCTCTCTTGCTCAGGATAATGGAATTTGTTTTGAGTGTAATTAGTTATGTAAAATTCTTTTAGGTTCTTCCAGGCAATGAGGTCATCCTGGGCAAAATGACAAGGGATGTGTGCAGCACACCTAGTGTACCTTGCCATCCAGAATGGCTGTGCCCAGCTACCCCTTCCAATGGTCAGATGCTGAAGCAGTTAAGGCATCAGGCAGTCAGCAAGTTGCATATATTTGTTTTATATTCTAAACCAAACTCATTGTTGGGACTGCGATTAGAGCACAGAAATAATTGCTTTTGACACAAACTGTTTTGGAGCCAAACATAATGTGCTCCACATGAGGTAAACTACAGAATATTTGTCTTGGGAGCCAAGATTCAGATCAGGTTTAACTTATAAGGGGAACTTCTCTGTTAAAAGTGAGATGTGTTAATGTTTCCCACGTTAAGACTGCTTGCCAGTAATTCTCTGTATATTGTATTTACCAAGAGAAGTTTCAGAATGTTTGCATTAAAATATGAATAGAGCATGAAAACTACAAGTTTTTGGCAACTCCTGTATTCTGCCTAGTCTGTCATCATAACTCATCCTTTCTGGAAGCTGATTAAGTTCTTGCAAGGCCCCTGTACTGATGGCTATAGAAATTACATTGAAATGAAGTATGGTTGCTCTTCGTACAGCACACCTGAAAGAGCATTTTTTGCTTTGGACATTTCCTGGTGAAGAAGAACCATGTTACAATAACTAGTTTGAAATATAACAGACATCTCTGTTTAGGGTGAGTCAGACACAACCCACCCGTTGCTCTTTTTTTTTTATGAAAATATGAATTCACACTTACATCATGTTGTCCAGGCTCCACTGAAGCCAACAGCAAAATTCCCAGCCCTTCATCCCTGACTTCCCAATTTTATATTTGCTTAAATATTGTCTGACATGAATACAATTGACATTATTTTATTTAAATTCATAATATTATGACTGCAATAAGCAGTGTCATTTTGAAGGCTGTGTTTTACAAAGGACAGAGTAGCAACAGACTAGTAATTGGCAGAGCTGATCATCTCCACATTCCTCTGTATATATGAGAAACAGTCTGTTGCTCAAATCAGACTCAAAACCACCAAAGAAGGACGTTATGAGATGTTCAGTCATTGGGTTTGTTAACTGTTCCTTGTGTCCACCTGTGGAGATGTGGAAGGGAGTCTGAAATTTCCAGCAGATTTTTCAGATGTGACTCTGAGCAGTTGTTGTACAGAAGTAGTGGCGGAAGGGGGGTGGAAGACCACAGGCTTGCTGTTTGCATTCCAGCCATCTCCACAGAAGTGTTTGTTACTTGTTTATGACACAGCACATCATGTTGTCAGAACCACAGCATTTGCAAGTGTCTGTCACATCTGGAAGTGATCAGAAGCTGTTGGGTGAACTAATCTTTGAAAATGTGGCCCTGTGATCCAAAAACTTGCACTTAGATCTTATATATCTGTAAACTGGTAGTTTATATTTCATGTAAGTTGGATACTTGACAGCTCCCCATGGAGCTGTGCTGTCATTATCACTTTTGATTTACTTAAATATGCACAGAAGGACTTCAAAACCTACTTTAGTGTTTTATTTTGTTTTGTTTGTTTTGGATTGTTTGTTTGTTTGTTTGTCTTTTTGTTTTGTTAAGTAGCAGGTGCCTGTGTATCTTTATGTGTTTTCTGTTCACGTGCCCAGGCTTGGGATGGGCTGGTCTCTATGTGGAGTAAAAGAATTGACCACCCAGCCCCTGGTTCTACTATTCCTTCAGGCCCTTGACACTTACTAGTTTTGATGTTCTCTCTCTGGCTTCTGGAGTGGTTTTCTCCAACCAGCTGCCTTTCTCCTTGAGAAGATGGGAATTATCTATCCAGACACCACATTGCCTCTTTCCAGATACTTCCTCCAGTGATTGGAGTGTAAACCCTGAGCTAAAATTTCATCCCATCAAAACTGTGGCTGTCACATTAGGATAGCTCAGAAAAGCTATCAAGCTGGGATCCAGCTGGCCAGAAGGTCTTATTCTGCATAGCTTTGCCTTTTGTGTGTACATTAGTCTATTATATCAGAATGGAACAGTTTCCCATGTAAAACTATCATTTGCTTTCATCAACTCAAACCAATTTTAAACTTCAGAGTGGACACATGATGTGGAATAGGAGCATATGGAAAAAAAGCACCTCCTGTTACTTACTTTTTCAGTGTCAGCCTGCCTATTTCCCTACTCTGAATCTGTGTTTTGTAATTGAACAACCTCCTGAGCATAGAGCATATGAGCTGGAAGTTTATGCTGAGATAAATAACTTAGTAAGTTCCACTCCCCCTGATTTGTCTTGATTTTTATTTATTTGTTTTAATCCTTGTTGGCTTTGGACAAGTCGGCTACATGTCCAGGAGGAGAATGCAGAAATGGCTCCTTGGTATTTCATGTTTTATCCAAAAGTGTGGAAATACAAATTAATTTTGCATTGTCTTTTAATTGTGTAATTAATTTAATTTAATTGTGACAGGGAAATGACATTCATTCCCAATAAAAGTTAGAAAGCAGTGAAAAATTATTGTAATGTGGATTTGTGGCCGACTGAACTGCACTAGAATAGACAGTTTTCTGTGGTTTTCTGGAAACCACATTAAATGACATTAAACTGAAATAAAATGTCTCAGTCAATCAGAAACAAGGGGAGCCATGCAGTTACTGGCTTTTAGGCAAATAATAGTTTTCAGCAATTATGTAGCACAACAATCCAAGCTGTCTAAGTTAATTGGTGTGTTTAATCACCATAAGAGTAAAACTAAGCTTCTCACTTTCAGGCACAATAGGAAAATACCAGTTTTTCTTTTCTGACAAAAATAAACTTGAATTTTTAAGCAATTATCTTTCACAGTATTTAGTGACTCACTAGAGTCAAAAAGAACATATATCCTTTTCAGTAAAAAAATTAATATCATCTTATTACTAAAGCAATAGCCATATACTAGATTAACAAAATCTTCAACCTTTGGCAGTTGTTCCTGTGGTGGGAAAAGAGGGAAGCATAGATTTATAAAGACAAAAAATATCTGACACCTAATTGTTAGGAAGCACGGAGAAGCTCAAGGTGGCACAGGGTCAAAAAAGGGAGGGTGATAGCAAAAGCTTAACTGGAGAAATGGGACTGGGGGTTGGGGAAGATGCTGCAGTGCTGTTAAAAGAAATGTCTTTTTCTTTAGCTGTGAATGCTGCAAGGGGGCAAGCAACAATGCCGGCCTTTGTCACCAAACCTGCTCGCCCACTTTCTCAGCTGAGCCCTCTGCATCAAGTGCATCCCAGGCACTGACACTGTCTGCCTGTCAGACAGCTCCTGTAAAGCAATACTGTCTGCAGGAGGGTTTTTTCTCCTGGTATTAGGTTTGAATAGCCAGGTGAAGAACAATAGGCAGGAAGGCAAAACTGAGATACAATCACAGCTTGTGCACTTTAATGCCCCAAAGAATTACCTAAGGAGTCCCATCCTCTGTAAGACAAGCAGTTAATTTAAGATTGAAAAAGCTCTTAAACAAAATCAGGCACTTTTGAATTTTTCTCAAATTATTGTTCCTCTCCACAGTGCAGTTTCTGCAATATCTGGATATGAGTTCTTTTCCTCTGAGCTTGAACTCGTGTGCTGTGAAGCTGCATGGTGATACTCAAGCTTGTAATGAACAGAGAGTCTAGTACAGCTCTTCCTTTATACTGACAGTTTTGCAAAGCTCAACCTTGTGATATTTTTATTTTTTATTACCTATGTGGTATTCCTTTATATGGTAGAAAAACTTGGATGTTTTAATTCTTTGTTTCACTAAGGTTCCCTCTCTTTGATACCCTCTGTCTGACATTGGTTGTAGATTGATGGAAGTATTTTTATTCTTGGAATATGAATGTGACTTTACTTTTGCCTCTTTCCATTGTTTTTAATATGAATGTTGACACTGTACTTCCAAACACATAAGAAACAGAAGTTATACAGCTGTAATTCACCTCCTATCCCCAAATGATTGCAGAAAGGTAAGCACTTGTTTCTGTATTGCTAACAAAAAAAATAGTAATAAAATAAAACTCTAAGGAGCATTTGCTAGTTTTATCAATATAACATGACATTATTATACTGCTTCTTAGCACTGTATTGCTTTACAAGTTAAGAAAGGAGGCCTCAAGGAGAGCAAGAAGGAGGTCTTGCTAGTGTCCAGTACTATTATTTGTTTTTAAATCTGGCAAGCTTCCACAACTTGTGTGTTGGAGGAGCAACTTTTGGGATACTGTGCCTAGAATAGCAAAAGTTCTGCTATTTTGGCCATCTACTAAGCTTAAGATCTATAGGTAGGCTTGATGAGCCAGGGAAAACAAGAGGATTAGTTGTCTCAATGGAAAAGATTTATTTCATTGGTTGTGCTCTTCCTTCCTTTTACACTGACAAAAAAAAAAAAAAAAAAAAAAAAGAAAAATACTGCCATAAACAGTGTAAAAGCATCTGGAAAAGAAAAGTTCTGTTCATCCCCACTTGTAAAGATGGGGCAGAAGAGGGTGGAATTTGTCTCTTTTGATGCTGTTCCTTAATTCACTTCTGAGCATAGGCTTGAAACCCTTGAAAAGATGTAACTTCAAGCTGGGGAACAGAATATGCTGTAAAAAGGAGGAAGATCCAGAATCCCCACACAGATATATTTTTGATTCAAACCGTCTTCAGTTGGGTAGGGTTGTCCACAGGTTGGAGTTAAAGCCCAATGGGATGTGGGAGACTGTTCTGTGAAAAGGGATGTTTTAGAGACTTTTCCAGTAAGCCTCTGAAATGATCCAGTAAGCATGTGCAAATACCAACTTTCAAAGACTCTAAGCATAGCCAAAGCAGAATAAAAAGACAAATCTGTCTTGCCAGATTTCAAGTTTTTGCTCAGAAGCTGGGAATAATGCAAATCTTCTTCAAACAGTCAAGAGATAATTAAAACTTATTCTTATCCAATCCATTTCCTAACGAAATGCATTTTTTTACACAATGTAGAATTTTACTTAATTATTCTTAAAAAAGCAGTTTGAGACATTGCAGGAGGGATAAAACTAAAGCTCAGTTATGTGCGTGGCAGAGAAACAAAATAAAATAAAATTGTACAGTGTAGTTTTTTAAGCACCTTTAACAATAAACTTTATTCCACCTAAACTGGAACACACTGCATTTACTAGAAAGCAGTCTTTAATAAATAGCTGCATAAACTTAGAGGTATTAATTACTCCTTCAGAGATTTCTTTTCAACATTTTTGTAGTGCAGGAAAGAACATACTGAACCTGAACCTGCTTCTGATTAAGTCAGTGAAAGCAGGACTCTGATAAACATTTAGTTTGAGAAAATGAATTCAAGATGTTGGAATTATTTTGTCCATTTTACTAAGCATTTTTCCTGAATCCTCCATTCACTGGAAGATAAGATTTTACTAAGTCTGTTACATCTTTCTGAGAAATTCTTAGGCTAAAGGTAAACTAAATATATCCAGAAAAGTGAACTGAATTATATGTGTTACACAGAAGGCAACATGTGCACTTCTGTAAATAAATCACATAGGGAAATATTAAAGTAATCCCTGTACTTGTTCACACAGGATGGAGCACCCAGGATAATACAATGTATACACATGGTTTTGTGAAAATTTTATTGGTTTGGATATCCTTTTTATTCTGAATAGACTACCAATAAGTACAAGACGTCTTTTACTCCTGCTGAAAAAATGTCTATTTGTGAAGGCACTACTTTAAAAATAATTTTAGTTAATTAAATTGCCATGTCTGTGGATGGGATGTCATTTTTGTTACAGAAAATAAATTAGGGCACTAAAAATACTTCTCTGCACAGAAGCTTTTGTGCTCGGAACAAAAAGTATTCATTTTACAAAATTTGATTGTTTATATTCTTTGCCAAGAAAATGAGAGTTAGTGGGCCTAGTTTTCTGATTTAAAAAAGATCTGATTTGATTAAGAAAACCTGATTCATTTGGCTGTGAAAAGTGCTTAAAATGGATACTCCTTAAAAAGACAAAGTAGCTGAACCAGTGATTTTGCTTCTAAAATGCTGCTGAAGTGTTTGCATCTGTGGCAATGATGTATGCCTGTCTGAAAAGAAATTGTTGTAACTTTCATGCAAACCAAGGGGAAAAAACGTGTGGACTTTCTAAGCTGGAGCTGCCCATTAGGTATCTGTGTGCTGATCATACTTCAACAGGAAATCATGGTATTTAAAACTGCCAAGTGAACACGTGGGGAGCATTATGCTGTATATGCAATGAAACATACATTGTTTATTTTGTGTAGCATTCTTCTGCTCCCTTAAATACGTACAAGATGGAAACCCATAGACTTTTTTTAACCTTTAGCTGCTATACTTGTACAGAAACTGCTAAACAAAACCTGGCAGACTTGTAAACAACCTGAGTTCATTTTATTTCATCTAACTGATCACATTTCCAGTAGACAACAAATAAAATGCATTGCTGACAGAGGTGTAGAAATGTATATACAATTAGATGAAGAAATTGTGTTCAATGCAGTTCAAATCTCAGCTTATGCCTTTTCATTTCCTTGAATATGGCTGTAAAATCCTTACCTGCTGATGCATGGCCAGCAGCAATTCCAGTTTTTTCCTGCTCTTCCAGAGGGCTGCTGGGCAGGCTATCCTACCAATGGCTTAGCCAGAGCATCTCATTGTTGACTGAGGCATTTACTTGAGTAAATGGGATTCTTTGCTTCATATGGCTTTGGATAAAGCTTCCATTTATTTTCCCAGCTGAGATATAGTATTTCCTACATTTTCTCAAATATATTCAAGACATGAAAGCTCTGAATCTCTGTCTTGGGTTAAATTAATGTAATGTGAGGGATTAAATCATCCAGGAGATCAGCAGAATTAGGAATATAAAAGCCAGATAATTTCATTTTCTGGAGGGGGAAAAATCCAGTTTCAGCCAGCAGACCCATATTTGAAAGGTAGTGGGGTTTTGTCTGTTTTTCCACAGAGCAGGATCTGTGGAGCACAGAAGATCGGCAATTTCAAAGTGAAGCTTGAAATAAATTCTTACGATGTTGGGTACCGTCCTTAATGATTTGCCATTGATTGGTCAGAATATGAATACCTGGGAGCTGTTGTTACTGAACCATTCCAACTGTTCAACTCTTACCTCTCCATCTCAGCCTTCTACCATGTTATAGGGCTTTCACATCCTCTGTAAGTCAATCTTTCTGTTGGCCGTTGGAGTACACATATGGTAGATCATTCTCTTGTTACACATGGGCTGGCAGCTTTGCATATATGTAGGAAAATTGTTTCTCTGGGGGAAAAAAATCTGTGTAATTAATATATAAATGAAGAAGGAGTGGGCGAGCACAGACTGCAAATTGGATTGCAATTACCGGTCTAACAAGAAATGTTCCTTGTCTGCTCTGTCTTTGTCTAAGAAAGGCAGATCTGTTGTCACTGCATGAAAGCCATCTACAGGCCCCCAGTGAAACTGTGAGGCTGGAATTCATGGCAGCCTAAATCCACTTGAAATTTTGCAAGCTTCCCAGAAATTACGCAGGAGAAAACAAGTATCAAGAGATCCAAGAAGAATATGCACATTTGTAGGAGTGAAGAATTTTCCAGATGTACATGAAAGTTCTGTTCATTCACTTCTATGGGCTGTTCTTATAATTCAGTATGGATGCAGCAACTGCTGGTTGTTGGAATACAGATAATGAGAGGCAGAAGTTCCTGTTTTGTCTTTCTTATGCACAAACTCTGTGGTGTGTTTCAGGGGAAGATTCATAAGCCCGTGTCACTTCATAATATCTAAAGGAAAAGTAGAAAATAGTGGCATTGTTGCTGTTAACTACTTTCCTAGGTTTGGTAAAAAGCAAAAATGTCAAAGGAACCTGAACTGATTTGTTAACCTGGATACATTGCAAATTCTCCATATTAAAAAAAGAAAAAAAGTTATTATAGAAAATGCAGATTATTTTAGATACTATCACAACGCATTAATACTGTCACCTTGTTTTTTAACAGGTCTATGGAAATGCAAGATCTAGCCAGTCCTCATAATCTTGTTGGAAGTAGTGATGCACCAGGTAGTTCCAAATTGGATAAATCTAATCTCAGTAGCACATCAGTCACAACAAATGGAACAGGAGGTAAGTATAAGACACAGCTGGCACACAGAAAGTTTTGGCTAGTTTTTAGTCATATGCATTTTTTACCATAATTTCAAGAATTACCTTAGACATGTTTATAAATCCAGCAAGAATGATGAAAAATTGGCAGTCATGCAAGTGTAAATTTCTAATTCCACCATCACTTCTTTGATTTGCACCAACTAAAGTGAGAGGCAGAACTGAAACAAGGTGCAAAGATAAAATAAGGAAAATTTTTGGATGGTTTATTTGAACATGGTGTTAAATGCTTGCTTATACCTGTTAGTAACTTACAAAATTAATTGTATTTTCTGTGTCATATTTCCTTGATGAGTAATAATTTACTTTTATACCCTGAGTTACATGCATTTATGTCAAATTAAAATAATTATCAAGAGAAGTGCATCACAATTAGACTTAGGAAATATGGAAGGTTTTTTTTGCTGATGAATTTAACTTCTTGGGAGGTAATTAAAGTTTGTAATAAGGGGATTGTTTGTTTTCCTCAGCAGTAACTGATCATTACTGCTGTAGGTGATACTGTAACACTGCCATGCAACTACAGTACGGATATTCCAATGCTTTCAGATAACCAATCCTACCATAGCAGTGGGAGGCAGGGTGCCATATTCTGAGGTGCAGTCCATGAAGGTGACACCATGAGTCAAGCTAGAGTTGCTTCTTTACAGTTTATACATTCTATTATCTATTTATATGTCTATTTTAACAGTTGGTACTAAGAAATTTTTTTGGGGTTTGTTCTTTGTGGCCACAAGGTACAGCATTTTATTCACTTACTCTATTTAAATAAAAGTCTGTCAATGTAAATAACAAGTCGATGTGCCTGGGAGGGTAACTGAGCTCTGCAAATAAGGTCGAACCATATTTTTAAACAGAATCCTTATTCCAGCATAAAGAGTAGAGAAAACTTCAAGTATGCTATTAAAGAACACTAGTAACTGGATGCCTCTACGTTATACAATGTGCATAAATAAACCAGTTAAAATAATACCCATAAAACCAATACAGTTCTGTTAAAAGGCTTGACTTAAAGTGCCAAAACACTGCTTTGCCTTGAAGACTATTCATTTACACTGAACAGACGTTGGGAGAATGAACTGTTGTACCCTTCCTGTTCTCAGGAGACAACATGACTGTGTTAAATACTGCAGACTGGTTGCTGAGTTGCAGTACTCCCTCCTCTGCAACAAGTATGAGAGAGCCTGGTACAGTGCATGCGTGTGCGGTGTGTCCCCATGACTGCTGTGTGGCATCTCTCTCCGTTTGCTCCGGTCTGTTCTTACGCAGTTTGAACTCAGTTCTCAGTGGGTTCCCCCTCACCCCGAGCATTTTTTTTCCTACCCTTTCTCAAAGGCTTTTCCCACAGCCGGAAAACTGTTAGGAAGTTGCAACAAGCAGTTATCTTCCAATGCTCTGAAAGTCATTTGATGAGCAAGGAGAATTTAACCCGCTTATAATTAGCTTAGCTGTCTACATGCTCTGAGTGACTGGGATTGTCTCGTGGTGTTCAGCATTGCTGGGAAGTGCCAGTAGTCAGCATTGGTGGAAATCAGACCAATGGAATTTTCACAGAATGCCCATTTGCTTTTCTTTTGTTTTTAAGTAAAGTGTTGCATGATTACCTAAGCACAAGTCAAGGTGGACAGTATTGTTCTTACTCCTATTAAGGCTTTCATTATTAATCAAAGCTTATGTCTAATGTGCTGCCACATGTAACTTGCCACTTTACAAAATTTTGGCCAAATTTTCCAAGCTGTTGTTTTCATTTATGAGTTTCCTGACACGTATTATTAATTGTCAGAAGTTGTAAGGATTAATAATAACTCTATATGTGACATTGTTACAGTATATATGGGATTAATCATAGATGTAAACATGCATCACTAGGTTTCTCTACAAGTCATTACAAAGGTGCTTAAGTTGTGCAGGTTTGGACTAAAGTTAGGAAGATTTCAAAAAACTTGTTGTTTTAAAAAATCCCTCAGAATCAGCTTGCCATTTGTAAAACATGTATGCAAAGAAAATTTACCAAAAAAAAGTTGACTTGAGCACAAAAGATCATTTGCACTAGAATAAGTTGTTCCCTGCAAATGCTGCTGCTGAATGACAAGATTTTAAGTTTAAGGAAGATTGAGACAACTTGGACTGTCTCCTCTTTTAACTGTTCAGCATGTTCAGGTAAATGTGGAAGGTAACAATTTAAGTACTAGCTATTAGTAGCAAGGAAATACAATGTGTTAGTTCTATTAAATCTGATTTTTCCATAGACAGTAGAGTATTTAGAATTGTGCTTCTGGTTGAGTATATTCCCAGGAAAACTCTTAAAGCTTGCTAAAAGAAAGAGGAAAATCATTCCTATGACAAGCTGTGTGGTTTATTGTTTTACATGAGCTTTTAAAATCAGATTTGTTTGCTGTAACTTCTGTTGCACTTGCTTGTCCTCCTTCATGCATAGTATTAGCACCTCTTGCCCCTAAAACTCTGCATTCGTTTTCAGTCCTTAACACAGAGGAATGCTTTAGAGAAAATAAAAAAGTGGTCAGCAGAATAGCAGTCATTTTGATCTGCTAAGTCCTTTCATCAAGGTCTATTGTAGAAGCTGTTGCTTGTTGGGAGCTGTATTTTGAGTTAGCCTTAAAATAATGAAGTTTGGACAAGATCCCTGGAGGTCATTTGGGCCAAGAACTGCTCAGAGCGGAGCCAACATTGCTTTAGATCATGTCGCTCAAGGCAGCATTGAATTTTCCTCCTACATCTAATTGGATTTTTCCCTTAGTGCACCTTGTATCTCTTCCCACCTGTTGTTTCCCAGGGCACCTTTTGAGGTGAGTGTGCCTTTGTTCTTTGTCATCTTTGCACCTTCCCATTAGATAGCTGCAGGCAGCAATTAGCTCCCCCCTCGGCCTTCTCTTCCTAAGACAGAGCAAGCCCAGCTTCTTGGTTCTCCTTGTACACCATGTGCCCCAGCACCTGATGATGTTTGTAGCTCTGCTCTGTCACTGTGTTGTCATGGTCTAAGCCAGCTGGCAAATGAGCAGCTCACAGCTTCTTGCTCTATCCCATCTGAAAGCAGAACATGGGCAGTCTTCACTGCTAGCAGCACTCAAATGTATTTCCAGTTAGAGGCTGCTTTTCATTTTATTTTCACTCTTTCGATACATTAAACAAAAAAAAAAAGATTAGTTCTCTTAAACTGATGTTAGATTATTTTCTTTATCCTTAGTTAGCTTTATGCTTTTTCCCTTCTTTATGTAATGACATACGGCATAAAGAAAAATAGGTAATAGTAAAAATCTCCAGCTACACTGAGGAAGGACCTTGATGAATTCCTTACTAGCATGAAATCTGAATGCAAAAAACGTAGAACTGCTTAAAGTCAAGCACATATAAAAACAATTTCTATAGGTATTTTCCAACAAAACTCAGTGCCAATATAATGTTTTTTCTCAAGTTAAGTACAGGAGAGAGTTTCTTTTGTTTTAGATTATTTGCTTGGCAGGGAAAGAAAAAAGATTGCTGATGGCAGTGCAGCACAGCTGGCATTAACCAGAACTAGACACAATTCTAAAGTAAACATTTCAATTCATGACTGAAGTTTTTGTTAAATATAACAGTTAAACACATACTGTCTTCTTGGATGCAATGCTGAACATTTGTAGCTCCCTATGGACAGTGAAATACCTTCTTGAACAGAAAGAGATAAAGGTACTAAAGAGTACTTTTTTCATGTAGGTAGATGCCCAGACTTTGCAGAAGTACATAGAGGCATCCGTATGTAGTAATCAGCAAATAAATTAATTTACATACTTTTGATACTTCGGGCAACCATGCGTGTTCCACATGACTAAGAGGTTTAATGGAGGCTATGATTTTGTGACAAATGGTCCTTGAACCTTTTCTTGATATGTGTTTTATTGATATGATGAAAATAAAATCACATCCTTCTCAAATAATTATAGAAATGGGAATGACTCATTACTCTATTGCTCTTAAGAATTACTTTTTTTCATTTTGGGTTGTTTTTGTCACAGTTTTGTGTTTTTTTTAATTAAAAAGATAATAGCTAGCAAAATGAGGAGTGCATGGCAGCTTGGAAAATGTGGCTAAAATTCTTCCCTAATGATTCCATATTGAATTAATATCCTGCTGCTTGCAGGGAGACTATTTAGTAGTTATAACTACTATTTATGGTGTTTTTATGAAAGGGAAACAATAATGAAAAAAAGTTTGCCTTCAAAGACACACATTCAAAAAGTTTTTAATCTCAAACAGTAGATAGAAAGATACAAGATATAACTGAAACCAGAAGGTGCTACTTGGTTTGTTTGGCACTGGTGCACCAGTAATGCTGCAGGGCACTCTAGCAGTCACAGAGACAAATGCATCCCAATTTCTCCTGCTTGATTCAAACCAGTGTCCCTCTGACTTCAGGTCACTTGTACAGTTGTAGACATCAGCAGCATCCCATGTGACTTCCTGAAGTAAGATCCATTAGGCAGTGTGACTGCAAATGGGATGTGATTTGGGATTTTGTAGGAGAGGTAGCTCAAACAGGGCTTGTGACAGGCAGCTTTACTCGTAGCTGTTCAGTTTCTAATGAACAACTCACAGTGCTCACAGACACAGGGCAAAATAACAGAGTGGGTCTGTAGATGTTGTTCTGGACATTTTTCCCATGAGGAAACTAAATCCTTTATTTATCTCATGCACTGCCTTTTCCTCTGCCTGTATGAGGGACGGTGAGCTTGAGGGCAGCTCAGGCCATACTTGGAATCAGCCTCTGGAAGTACCTCTCTGTCTCAGCTAAACATAAAGGGAGATTAGTGGGCACTTTTTATACGCTTGATTTAGGTGACTTGAATCTGTGCCACAGTTTTTAAATACATTGCCAGCTCAGAACATGAAATTCCCCCCTTTCCCTTGCTGTTGCCAGTGCAGTCAAACGTGGATGCAGTGATGTTGACAGATGAGAGCTTTGGTCAGCTTAGCTGAGGCCTCTCAGAGGCATCAGGTAACAAGCTGGCAGAGAACGCCTCTCCTTGGCCTATGTTAGACCTGCTGGGGGGCTCTGCCAGGCTGGCTGTCACAGCAAAGGCTTCTTCACAAATCCCAGGCTCTGCCCTTGGAATTTGGATACCTTACAGGCAACTATGGTGGTTGCTTGTGCAGGTCTTCATTGCCTCTTCACTCTGTGGCCCTGAGCACCAACCTGTGATATCCAGAAACATGTGATGAGTGTCCATGCCCAGCCCTAACTGACCTTCATGAAAAAAAAAATTGCATTAATATATTGGGGTTTCCACATTTGCGAGTCAGACAGGCTAATAGGAGCTGCAGCACATTCTCTACTGCTGTTTCTTACCACATCAGCTGGAGGGATGGTTCCCAAATTCCATTACAAAAATCCATGCCAAATGTTCTGTCCAGATAACATACTTAATTACAAAAATGTGTATTGCTTCTGTGGTGCTTTTTGTTCTTTCAGCTACAGCTTGGATGGTAAGACTGCATGATGATCCCTAAGAAATAAATTTGAGTTCAGAATAGACTAAATTATTTGGTAACCTCTGATTAAGAAGCTGACTTGTCATGGCTGTCATTTGTGTTCTACTCTAGTTCTTTGGCTTTTTTTTCTTTCAAACTTCTCTCTTCAGTTATGAAAAATTGCTTGTTGGTGGCCTAGCTCAAAAAGACCCCCACAGACTCTGTAAAAGGGGAAGGGGAAAGGCAACATGCTGGCACTGTGAAAGTAATTTCCTTCTGTATTATCATGAAACCATATTATAATTGTTTTACTTGTCAGGCAAAACTATCTTTGTTATGTGCTCCATCCCTTGACAGCTAATGTTTCCTTCCTTTATGCTACTCTTAGGCTATTGTTAGAATCAATCAAATTTATGTTGAAATGTCCCCCAAAGATATTCCAGTTGCCAAAACCAATAACTGGTTGAATGCACAGGTACAGAGCTGTGTAGATAAATGGGCATTCCTGTCAGATTCCTTTTGATTGTCTCAGTATGGTGCCAGAGCAAAAGTTGAAGCTGTTTGCACGTGTGCTTGTTGAGCTGGACTGCCACTAGTGAGACCGGCATGAGGACTCCAGTACAAATCTAGAAGTAAAATCTCATGTCTGCTTATTCTTCTATGTAGTGTCTCTTCTTGCAGTCAAAACAGAACCCATGAACAACAGTGAAACAGCAACAACAACTGGAGATGCATCGCTTGACACTTTTACTGGGTCAGGTAAAGCCATAATAAAATGATGTTTTGTTAGATGCACATTAATGCAGCATTTAATAACCATCACTAATGAACATTTGCATGGAAGCAATCTTTACAAAGCTACTATAAAATATTATAGTATTTTATACTTAAAAATAATAATAGAATAAATAATAATAGATTTTTCATTTTTGTAAATGCAACTCAGCAATTTATGTGAGGTGTGATCTTAATGTCTAATAGTGATGCCTTAGACCACTGCTGTTTGCAAAAGCCTCAGAATAATACTGTTATTATGGTACTGCAGATCTTTTTTCTCAGCATTAGTCTTGTATGATATTAGGAAAAAAATGGGATTGTATTTGTAACAGCCATGCTAATTTGAGTAGTTTCAAATCTTAAGGTTTATACCTCAGTGCTAATCCTTTTACTCCTATTAGCAGTGTGTTACCTTAAACACTGACCAGATTGCCATGTTAGTCTCTTTCCACTGAGATGAGCTACTTTCTTTGCAAGAGAATGGTTTTACTTTAAATAATCATAGGCTCCAATTACTTCTCAAAAAATTCAAGCAGTGTTTAAGTAGAAATTATTAAAATGTGATGAACTGTGGAAAAGTACAGATAATCAGCCTTCCAATCATTAAGTTGCATCCTGCTAATAATAATATTAAAAAGGAGAGGAGGAAGAAAAAGTTTTGCATCTGGAAATAAGAGTTCAGTAATGGCCTGACTGAAATGAAACCCCAAAGCCACGAATCACCACGCCACACTGATGCTACTGTTACTTTGGTAGACCTATGTAGTCAAGCCCTATTTAAAATATTTTGGAAATCACAGTATTTCTGTGTAATTTTTTTTAATCAGGTTTTGGAATTGTCTTTTAGCCATCAGTTAAACCCAAAAGTTAATTATTCAGAAAAGTATTTATAACTAATTTAATGTCTGAATAAAAGGTATTTTGTGAGATGTAAAGCATTTACTATTTCTGATTAGAAAAATGTCCTCATTTTAATTTTCATTGTTCTCATTATAATTATACTGAGAGGAACCTCAGCCTAAAGGCTAAAAAGTTCCATAAAAATTGAACAGTCTGGGCAATTATTTAGCTTTTCTTCTTCGCTCCGTTTTCACTCAATGCTAAAATTTTATTAGTAATTATTACAGATCATAAAATATCCTATTCTATATAGGATTTTTTCATTGTTGGGGATGTTTTATCAGCTTCTGCCATGTATTTAAGGCAGAGTTTTATTATTGAGTTTTATTCTATGGCTAAGACAACATTGGAGTGCCAAGAATTGCAGCCTTCAGCTCAGGTTTAGATAACTAAGTAACAGCTTGATTTCCCCAGGTGCCACTCACCCATCAGCTTCCACTGACTTCAAAAGAAGTCTTGAGATCTCTATACTTTGGATGTTTGGAAAGTTGGTGCCTCAAAAAAAAAAAAAAAAAGATTAAAAAAAAGGCAGGAATTTGAGCCTTGCATAATCCTTTTTTGCCTGGTAGCCACCTGTGTACTCAAAAGAAATACGAACCTGATTCTCAGTTTAGTGCACAAACCCAAGCAGTAAATGAGCACAGTCATTCTCAGTGGGAAATCAATAGTCTGCCTGTCTGGGTGACGTGCAGTCTTCATCATCAGAGCGAGACGCAGAGCTGCCCTGATAATGCACTCAGCCTTTCACAAAGATTGAATATGTTACTTTTGTGCTTGCCTTTTACTTGTACTCCAAAATCAGACAATTTTTTCCCTCCAATTTTATGGGAGAAGTTCTAAAGAGCGGTAAAAACTCAGCAACACCAGGATCTGAGTTTTCAGCCAAACTGGTTAGTTGGGAAGTTTAGTGGATTGCCAAAACCCACGAGTCAGTAAATGCTGACTAGTAGACAGATGTTGTTTCAAATGAGCCAGCTGTGACTGAAAAAATGTGTAGCAGAGCCCAACACTGAACACTTAGTTTTCTTCCTGAAAATGAGGGACATACCTGTGTTATCCCAACTATGGCAAAGTCAAAATGCCAGCACTTCTCTGTATTTTATGAAATGAGACATGGGTGAAAAGAGAACTCCTGGTGCTGAGATGCATTTGAGAGTCTGCCAGGCAGAAATCCTCTCCTTCAAACACTACCCATTAAAATTGATTTCCCTGCTCCAAGAGCAGTCAAAACACGTGACCTGTCCTGGAACTGAGCAGAAGGCTCAACAAGCCATGTGGGGTGTAAAGCAGTCATCTGTGTGCCTAATGACCAGCTGTAAGTGATGGTCAAACAGATTGGGTCAGGTATAGGACAGGAGAGACAGATTAGACTCTACAGAAAACTGATTCTGTGAACTGTTAATTGAAAAAGATAAAGCACATAGATCTCTTGAATTTAGTGTGGCAGCTCTCCTGGGATTGGGAAGCCCCTGTTCAGGGCTCCAGCCCATGTGTTGCGGCTCATGCTCAGGGCCCCGTCCCCCTGTGCTGGAGAGCTGCCCCTGGGAGATCCTGTGCCTCTGGGCATGGGTTAGCCAGGTGAGGAGTCCCATTGTGCACCCCCCTTCCTCCTCCTTCTTCAAAGAGGAGCAGTTGGTAATTAGTGTCCTCAGTTTGCAGCTCTGTGGTTCTGCAGCACGCTCCCACTGGGGTGGGCATTCACAGGACTGAGAGAGGTGCACAGCCCTTAACTGAGAGTTTCATGCACTGTGAATTTGTTGCAGCTGCTGTACTGTAATAATGTGTTGCTTACAACTATGGATTAATTTGAGAACTGTTTTACCATTTTAGTGGAGTGGAGAGAGATATTTGATGTTCTCATTGTTTTTACTTAGTATTTATTACACACAGGGTATGGAATACAGTTTATAGGTATAGAAAAGAATTTCTGAAGGCTACAAAGGTAAACTTAGGGAATGTCACTGCTATTTGACCTACATTTGGTTCCCTTGTGCATAGAGATTGCGATGTTACTTAAATGAGGTCCTTTTAACCTAACCTTTTTGCACAGAATTTTCCAGATACATAATGAAAATATACAAAACTCCAGCCCATATTAATATACTGAACCCAACACATGCTATTAAAACAGCTAATGATCATTTAAATCCTCCACAACCACCTTGGCCATTTGAACTAAGAGAGTGACTGGTAAGAGCTGGCTGTCAGCTTGCCCCCTCTGTGAAACAACATTACTGGGAACTGGAGAGATCAAGGGTCTTACACCTGCCCTGAAGGGCATTCTTCTGGTAATTTCAAGTGGTGAAGTCTTAGGAATCTTTGAGTTTTTCAGGGAAGAAACAATTTTGTTTTGTTTTGTTTTGTTTTTTAACATAAGCACCAGAAAAGAGCATTTAGCCCCGTTCATATAATGCCAGAAAACCCAGATGAACCTGCCTCCTCCATCTCCTCCACTGTCAGCAGTCCTCAGAGAAGGGATGTCAGGAGGGTATCCAGCAGCCAAAGCTGTTAAAGGTTGATAACCCTTAGAATTAGCCATTTCATCTGTGAGATACAGGTGTGGTCTGCAGGCTCCACTCAGTCACAATGTTCTCTTATGATAGGCCTTACACCCTGAAGTGTTTCTCAAACATCTCACAGTGTAAAAATAGTGGACAAACTGCAGGGACAAGCTACAGAGAAACAGTGAAAAGAATGGATTTTTTTTAGTCTTGCCTCTTTCTTTTCCTTACAACTGGATCATCAGGGAAAACTGGGGATAAAAACAAGGAAATTTAAAACCAGACACATTCCAAAAATATTTTATTTTCTTGTCTGAATTTTAAAAATAAGGCTTATGCAGAAAGAATGAAAAGGCAGGCAGGACAGTTTTTGCTGAAAATTATTAGGCTTTGATAGCTCAAGTGATTTAAATTAATAGTAATTTTTTTTGTAGTTTACATAAGGTGGAGTGGCATGGTAAATGTGCTTTAAGTAAAGTGATTAATTGATTGAGCTCTTATCCAGCAAATGATGAGACAAAAAGTGAAGCAGTATGGCTAAAATGATCCGATAGGCCGATAATGGATCACAAAAGTTCCTTGCCCTGAGAACCACCAAGGTCACTCTGCTGCTATTGCTTGTCTTTAGAAAGGTCACAGAGCTACAACAGGGAAGATTAATTACTCATCAACCCTGAAATAACCAAGAGCATTCTTTGGAGTTCTATGAACCAGTTACATTGATAGAAACAGCTATAGGTTTGTCTGACTCTGGGAATAGCTGCCTGCACATGTAGCAGATTGCTCTAAACCATGGAAAGGCATTCTCAAAAAAACCCTCAAAAACAATATCCACACAAAATGAAATTTAGCAGATTTCCATTACAGGCAAACCCTCAATATCTTTTCAAACAGAAACTCTTTTATGAAATCTAATGGCACATGTTTTAAAAGTCATTATCCAATTCTTTACTTTCAAGCCATACTTAACCGCCCATTTTAAAAAGAAGTTAATTGTTTTTCTTCTACTGTACTTTCCTTTTAAGTTCTACACATTCTAAATGCATTTTAACTATCTTTAAAAATATGAAGTTCTCTGTGTGTTCAAAGCAGTAGATCTGAGAGACATTAATTAGGGCTGGATGTAGAAATGTATCATATTTCATCAAATAGTTAGGAACCTAAACCTATTTGTCACTTATAAAATTCAGAATGTTCATTTCTACTACCATTATGAATAACTCAGGAAGAGGGTACACTTTGAAGTATAACTATGATTGATTAGACTAAAGAAATTCCAGTGCTTCATTGTGTACTACTTTAATCTTTTGAAAAGTGAATGAACAGCAGATGGCCTAATAAAGACACTCTGTATGTTTGCCCAGTATGGATTTGCTCTGAAGGGATTGGTTCAACACTTTAGAGTACATATATTTGGAATACATCTGTCTTAGTCAAGACAGATGGCTAAAGGAAAGGGAAACTTCCAAACACTTGGAATTAATCCAGTGTGAGCGCTGCTTCTGGACGAAATTTTAATGGGTTATGACTATTGTTCTGTTAGCTTTCTCGGAGAATGCAGCTGTGGATAGTATAGATACACACCATTTGGATAGCTACTGAACAGGACTGTTTATGCATACTTTAAAATAAAAATGCTGTTGTTAGGGGTTATATTCTAATTGTCCTCTTTTTAAAGAATGGTAGTTGCTTTCTAGTGCTCAAGTCAGTATCTTCCATCACCTAAGCTAACTAAAATTAGTCACAACCATATAAAACATGCTTTTCCTAAATTAAACTTCTTGTTAATGAGAGACTATAAAGGTATGTGCATGTTACTTCAATCCCATGAAATATGTTAGATCCCAAGATTCTTTTTAACTACCCCTTTTAATACAACTTGCAAATTTGAAAGATCTACAGTGTGTGGTGATGTATGAAATACATGCCTCTGCAATATACTCAGAAATGTGTCAGTCAAGTTCAGAAAGCATGACACACCCATGCTAACTAAAGAGTTCTGCACAACAGCGAAAGATTTGGAAGTTTTTAATTTATTTTTTTTTTTAATGTTGTGGTACTGATGACATCTGCTTCCTTGAAAAGCTGTCCATTTCAATAGGCTTCTCTGTTAATGTTTCTGCTTTAGTTCACACTGTGTGGCTGTGTGGGTCTCATGGTGTTTCTAACTGCCGTACTCTTCTTTTCTGTTTTGCAGTAATAACAAGTAGTGGCTACAGTCCCAGATCAGCGCACCAGTACTCTCCACAGATATATCCCTCCAAGTTAGTGTCTGCACCTCTTCTAGTCTTTCATAGACCTTGGCTGTGGGCAGTTTTGTGGTTTGTTGCAAACAAGTGTTCAGCAGGAGAAACAGAGAAAAAGGAAAATTCTTAAGCCACGGTACTGGCTCCGGTACTGGCTCCCTCTCCAACTTTTTTTTCCTCATGTGTCTACAGAGTAAGATCCTGCTTTGTGCAGTATTGCTGCACAAGAAACACCCTTGAATGTCAGCACACAACAGAAGTAAAATAATCAGACTGTTGCATTCTCAGACATCAGCATATTAACAGCATGTGCGGGGAATATATGCAGATATATTTTGGAGAAGTCAGTTTATATATAGAAATCACAATTGCATGCACAAGTTGCATACTGGGGGGTAACCCTGTCCCTGACCCTTCCAAGGCCAGCATTGCCAAACGCTTCCAAACATTCCACAATCATGAACCACCTTTTCCTTGTCCCTCTCCGATATCATAAGATTTAAAAATCAAATAAATTGGATTAGCTTTTAATCTTATTATTTTTAAGCCAACGGATGTTGTTAGAAATAAAAAAATTCATCATGCTTTTTTTTCTTTTTTGGTGGGGGGAACTGATTCTTGGGCAATCACACTAATCCAGGAATGGGAACTTTAGGAAGAAACACCAAAGATGTATGAAATTGCTGCAGTTGGCAGTATATTAGTTTGCTTGTCCTGTGCACAAGGTTTCTTGATTCCAGTATGCCATCTGTTTGTTTCCATTTATTGATAGTGCTATCAGTGTGACTTTTGTACAGAGAAAACATTGAATCTAAAGATTCAAGAGCAAATTAAGCCCTTTCAAGTTTTTTTAAAATAAATTTGCAATCTTATGATGGTAGCCAAAATTTATTAATACAGAAATTAGGTGCCTGAAGTAAGAACCATCATTCCAATTTGAACAGGTTTTGGCAAACTATATTAGGTACTTTTGGCCAAATACATTACAAGGTTTAATAGAATTTTCAATCTACTGTTACAATTTTTTGGCATCTAAATTAATGAGTAATCCTTTTCTGATAGTAAATGCTGCCAATTCTACTGAATTAATTAGAAAGAAAAAAAAATTAAAAATTGGAATCTGAAATTTAGTCATGGCTTTTAATGGCCAGGTTTCAGTTAGCGTAATTCTGCAGAGTGTGTTTATTCAACTCTTGGTCCATAAAGTCTTACTTGACTTACAAAACAATCCAAGAAAAATGTTTCTCTGTATATTTTTGCAACTCTGGAGGGCAAAAAATTTAAACCTGATTTTATTCAATCTCTCTATAAAACCTCAGTGTTCACAAATAAAAGACCATTTTTATTTCCATTCTATTTTCCTAGCCCATATTTTCCGAACATTTAAGGCCCATCTGGTTACCAAAGTACTGGTGTCAGTATTTTTTATGCTGCTCTCCATGGGTAGGATCCATCTCCCATTGAAGCTAGAGGCTATATGTCTGTTGAAGCAGAAACTACACAGATGACATAATGTACTAGCTTCAACATTCACCTCTGTGTTTCCTCCATTCTTCTAGTCCAAGTTTCCCTCCGCTGGATTAAAAAACTGTGGGGGCTTTTCTAACTGAAGTATTCTGATCTCGGCTGAAAGATGTTAAATCCATATAAAGACATGGAGCAGTGGCACAGCCCACCTAAGAGTGGACACAGTAGCTTAAGAATTAAATTGTAGTGATGGGACAGCATAAAATATTCACTGTGCCTTGGGGAATGTGGGACAGAGTGTCTTTCAGCTTATTCCAGTGGGGGATGGAATAAATCCCAGAAGAGGAGCAGTTGGCAGAATAATGAACTGCCTTTGGACATCTTTAAACCTTTCTCTTTACTTTATTGCTTGAATCAACATACAAAGTATTTGTTGCCACAGTAATGCTATTTTTCCTGATATTTAGGCCCTATCCGCACATTCTTTCTACACCAGCAGCTCAAACAATGTCTGCCTATGCCGGACAAGCGCAGTATTCGGGAATGCAGCAGCCCGCGGTCTACACAGCCTACTCACAGACAGGACAGCCCTACAGCCTGCCCACCTACGGTATTTCACCACTTCTTACTTCACCTTGCCTACAAATAAAAGCAATGCCAACTGCAATGCCATTTTTGCTTTCTCTTTTTTGTTTTCCCAACCGTAACAAAATATTTTAAAGAATCAGTTGAAAATTAATTTCTTATACAGATTTGGGTGTAATGTTGCCAGGCATCAAGACGGAAAGTGGGCTCTCGCAGACCCAGTCTCCTCTGCAGAGCGGGTGCCTCAGTTACAGCCCAGGGTTTTCCACCCCACAGCCAGGCCAAACACCCTACTCCTACCAGATGCCAGGTGAGTAGCCACCTCTAAAATTTAAAGCTACATATTCCTTCCTGGTGCTAATAGGCATATGTGTTGTCATTTTGATCATCTGTTACTTCAGATCCAGCCATGGAATGCAGCCCCTGCTTGAGCCTTCTTTTGGATTTTTTAGTGGAGTGAAATGCACTAATTTTTTTAGTGGCAGGACTGGAAGTACTTGTTATATTTACTAATATATAAAAGTCTCTTTTCCTTGTTTTTTGTGTTCCTGAGTATAATTTGATAATGTTCCTGACATAATTTGATACTTGTTTCTCCTTGGATTAACATAATTTTTTAGAATTTCTCCTTAATTGATATTTATTCTTTCATTTACTATTCAGTTAATAATTTATTGATTACCCTCTGGTCATTGATAACCTATTTTATTTTAATAATTTTTAAGCTTCTTATACGATGATTAATCTTCTGCATATTAAAAAATGCAATATGAATCATCTGATTTATGTTGAAAACAAGGACAATGCCTCATTACAGATTGATTAAAAACACCCGGATATAGTCTTTTGAAAAGATTTTTATTTCGCAAACATAACACTAAAGTATTAGAAATGAAAGCAAAAGAGAAAAACAGTGTTTGAGAAGAGATGAGAATGCAATAAACTGAAAAATGTTGCTAAATTGGTGAGATGACTTAATGCTGATACTTTCCTTGTGTGGTGTGCAGAGGAATGTGTACCTGTATATGTGGAAGTATTTAATTACTTTTAAAGTTTCATTACAATGCTTTATACTTCTAGTGGAAAATAAAAGTGTTTTTTTTGTTCTGATTCCTCTACATCTTAGCATAGAATGTTCTAATTAGAATTTTATTTTGATTCACTAACAAGTTCTCACAGGTAATTGTATTTCTTAATTTTAGGTTCTAGTTTCACACCATCGTCCACTATTTATTCAAACAATTCTGTTTCAAATTCTACAAACTTCAGTAGTTCACAACAGGTATGAATATTATCATTTTTATTTGCCAGTTACAAAAACATTTAAATAACTCCAGAGATAACATGTTATTTTAATTTAGATCTGTTATGTTGAATGAGACTCACTGTGGTTTAATGCTATTTTCTGTGGAAAATGATCAAAACCTTACTGGAAGCCCAGTTACATATTTTAGCACTTAAATGTTTCAGCAGCTTCCCTGTAGTCTTTTAGTAAATATCTTTAAATTAAAAGACACTAAATATTCTTAAATTAATTAAAAAAAAAACTAAATAAAGCCTTCAAAACACTAGCAAAAGTCATACAACTGTACAGTTAGAAATATTTAATGGGAAAATTCACTCATTACTGTACTTAATGGAGTGCTCTGCTGCATCTGCTGTTTCAGGATTATTCTTCATACACAGCTTTTGGCCAAAATCAGTATGCACAGTATTACTCAGCATCAACATATGGTGCATATATGACCTCAAACAACACGGCTGATGGCACTTCATCATCATCAACCTACCAATTACAGGACTCTCTCCCTGGCTTGACTAGTCAACCAGGTACAGATCTACATTCAGGTGAAAACAATTTTTGTATTTTATTTGCTGTTTGTATAAAGGAAAGATTTCCATATTCAGCTTGCATGAATATTGATATTTTCTGTTCATGCCTTTCAGAAAGCTTTGTCATGTAAACCACCCAAAATAAGCTTTTTTACTGTTTAGTTAGGAAACCTGTCCAGTTTGTTTGCTAATTAAAGAAAGCTTTTTGCAGACTGAGATGATTGTCTGTATCACTGGCAGTGGAACAGTGCTGTTTCCACCTACACATTCTGAATTATTGCTGTGAAGAATTTAAAGCATGATGCCATTTTTCATTTAAGAACACATGGACTTTATTCAAATGTGTACAAGCCATGCTTGCTAATTCACTGTTTTAAGTAACCAAGAATAGAGAAATTAGTTATTAGCACCACAAAGAAAAATTGTATTGGAATAGTTGAATTTGCAGGAAGAGCATTACCGGGAGACATGAGGAGGCTCCCTTTGCCTGCCCAGCCCTGCCCTCTTGTGCACAGCCACCACAGCACAGTAGCCTGCTGCTTGCATTCCTAGGACATCCCTGGAGGGTACTGGCAGTTTTTAATTTTTATACAGCACTCTTAGAGCAGTCTCTTTCCAGGGCACCAGCCTCACTCATCCAGTGTGGGCAGTGTCTGCCATTTCTAAAAAATCTAACAAACTGGCTTTTGGATTAGGCTCTGAATACAGGAGGAATTTTTGCTTTAGTCACAAAATCACCTTATTGCATAGATCTTCCTAACAACTTATTGAAAAATACAGTAGAAAGACGAATGTATTATTGTAATGAATTTGTACAAAGGAAAGGTAGCACTGTGTAGAAAAGCATAAGCAAGAACTCACACACAATATGAACTGCTTAAATTTGCTAAAAATACTGGAATTTTAACTAAATTAGTTGAAATTTTTCCTACCCAGACATTTTCCTCAGGCTGATTTTAAGTTGTAACAGTGTATATGTTTGTGGGTGTATATTTGGGATGGGGTATGGATATGGATATGATATGGAAGAGCAATGGGGAGATACATATTCCCTTGATTTTTGATGAAAAGTGCAGTGTTATTCAGTAGTCTCAGGATGCAAATCTAGGAAGAACCTAAATGTGAAATCAAGTGAAATTTCAACAGGTGGAGGATATCTATAACAGACACAAATCAAAGGTAAAGAATTTTTAAAAGAGTATGGAGTGTAGTCACAAGTTACATGTTTTGATAACTGTGTATGTCCTGTGTACTTTCACTTGCTGCTTTGTTATTCCTTCATATTCTTATTTGAGAAAATCAGACAGTTTCCCATGTTGTTTCTCCCCTAGGTATCTGTTTCCTAGAAATGCTGTGGAAATGTATCATGTATTTTTACAAGTACCATTAGTATTAAATAGAATTGGGGAAAAAAAAAGAATCTTAAATAGTTTGAACATGTTGAAAAAGTCTTGAAGGCTTCACATCTGTGAAACAGTAAAGGTTTTTCTTGGTTGTGCATTGCTTAAGCACATGAAGTTGTTCTCTTGTAAAGTAGGTTGTGTATCTGAGTTTTACAAATCCACCCCCATCTGCTCCTTATTTCTGTGAAGGGTTGCAGTGATCATGTGGCCCTCTGCTGAGAGTGAAACACCCACTTTGTGAATGCATGACATGCCTGTGCCCTTCTGTGTCACAGTAAAAATAAATTTCCATTGGTGAGGGGCAGTGTCTAGGAGATAATTTCAGATATCATAGATCATGCTGCAGTTCTTTAGCACTCACTGTGTCCACTTGCTGTCAAACAAGTCCTTAAGACTTACTCCAACAAAAACCTGAGACTAAAAACAGCAAGACACTTAATTCTTTGGCATCTCTACCAGCTGTTAATTCAAATATCTAATCAAAACCTCTAGTACTATCTGCACATACAGGATTTCTCATTTGCATAATAAACCCCCATCAGATCAAGAGTTAATACCAGCTACGATTTTATTTATTGGCTGTGTAAAGAAAATGAGATGAAAATTGAAACAGACTTTACTCTTTCTGCTATTCATGACAAGCAATAACACACTACAAGTCAGGAAAAAAAAAAAGCAGGCCTGTAATGTTGAAGCTGTCTTCTGGCTGCTCTGTCTGGTAAGGATATGTAACAAAATTCAATCGTAAGGAAAGTATGAAGGGGCTCAGAAATTCATCCATTCCATATTTGTGTAATGCTCAGCTCATTAAACCAGGGACTTCTCTTCCAAGCTTGCCTTGAGCCTGCCTTATGTTAAGATTTTTCAAAATGCACTCATTACCACAGAGTGTTTGTGAGATAAACAGGTGTCTCCCAGGGCACTTCCTCTCAAATAGGGATACTCAGATGGCCTGGGAGGTGAGGTCTCAGGAGATAAGTACACTTGAGTATATTTGATGAATACATGAGTACATTTAATCTAGGGCAAATAAAGCTCTAGCAGAGAATATAGGCCTGGATAAAAGCTTCTTGTGAAGGCACCTTGCTATCATATATCCAGGGTTAGGGGAGACAAATCGCCACAGGATATTAGCTCCCGTTCCGTTACTGGGATGCAGCAAAGCTTAACTTGGTACCCACAATGAAGTCACCCTTTGCAGTTTCTCTGGGAGACAGCATTAGGTTTTTATCCAGACTGCACAAACTCTTTTTTTTCCTTCTTAAGTCATAGAACCATGTTTTAGCAAGGAGGAGGGGATGTTCACATCACTGAACTAGAGGTGGGAAACAATGTCCTAGATATAAAAGACCACCTCTATTTGTAATGTGCAATTCCCTTTGTAACTTGGTGCTGTAATTCCCTATCCTCCAACTGGAGCTGCTGCAAGGTCTCCACAGCATGAAAAGCTTCATATTGGACAAGTGTATTGGATGTGTAAGAACATCTGTGATAAAGAGGTCATTCAATATTCTGGTTTTAACATTTTCCTCCTGTTCTCTTGGATCACTGGCGCTGCTCACAGTCCCAGTGGGAAGAGGCTATGAGGTGTATTTATTAGACATGTGTTAAATATTGAGAAAGCTAAAAAATTTCAAGCATTGTAATAAAAATTTCTGTCTATTATAAGCTGCAGTAGGAGCTCTTCATGATGCTAATGTTTTCAATACTCTCTGGTACTAGAATTTCTCACATTCTTTTATGTTACAGGGCTGAATTTTTAATAAGTTTTCATTTTGTCAGCATTGACCTCATTTCTAAAGCAAACAGAGGATAAGAAAAGTGCAGTTTCTTCTTCAGACTGCTGTAGGTAAAAAGCAAATCAAGCAATTAAGCCTACAGTTGTTTAAAAAAACAAGCACCACTGACTTCTGCAGTTCTAAAATAGATGCATACCTTGCATTCAAGTAAGAGACAGCTGCTCATTCTGATTTAGAGATTAGTGTAATGAAATAAAGTTGGCTTTAAATATCTAGATTTTACAAGGAACAGCGATTAGTTACAGTACTGATTAATAGATAATTATGCAATCCTGTACAGCATTGTCCCAAGCAGAAGCCTAGAGCAACTGGTAATGGCTAATGCTAAATGAAAATTGGATTTATTTACTTCAGTTGTTGGGTAGTTTCAGAGAAGATTTAGAAGAGGAGGTTTTTTTTTATATTTTATTTTTGGTAGATTAGAATAAACACAGTTATTGAGATGTTTTAATACATTACGGTGGAACTGAGTCTTGATTTTGTTGTAATGTTTTGAAGTGTTATAGACTTTTGTGGTAGGAATGTAAACATTCATCTTCACTTTCTTAGTTTTTTCTTTCTGGGGGGGTTGGTTTTGTGCATTTTTTCCACTCAGTCAGAAAAATCTAGGAAACTATTTTTGCACAGAGCTCTTGCACACTCAGAATTTATTTTGAAGCCATTGCAGGTTTTTGCTGCGCAGGGTTTCTGATTTTAATGCTTCTTATACATTTGTAATTACCCAAGTACATTTTGCTGTTCTTACAGCAAAGAAGAGCCAAGATAATGTGATCCTTATTGATTGCTTCACTGCCTGCTGTGACCTTGCTGACATCAACACCATGCCAGAAATAGAAATGAGTAGTCAACAAAAGCTGTCTACTCTCCCCATTCTTTAGGGATTTCTGCCTGTGTGTCTTGTCCTTTCTCTGCATATCTCTATAAAAAGTCACTTAGCCTCTTTTACTAATGCTCAGCCCCCTTAACTGTCATGGTGACCCTCATCTGGACTAACTCCAGTTTGACAATATCTCTCTTCTACCTGGGAACCCAAAACTGCACATTTTCCCAGATGTGGTCTTGCAAGTTCAGAAGAGAGAAGAAAAATTAGTCTCCTTCACCTGCTGGACACCCAGTGATGCCCTTTAGTAAAAAAGAAAATTTAAAAAAATCAGATTGCAATTCAAAACCAGATGCATCATAGATGATTTTTTGGGAAATGTTTGTACCAAGTGTTAATTTATTCTGCATATTTGCCATCATGAGCACTTTTAACAAATATTACCCGTGGCCCAGGAATGCTCAATTACAGACAGCTCAAGGACTGTCTTGAATCAAAATCTGCACTAGATGTCAGATCAAAGCTGTACCCTTTCCTCCTTTTCTGGCGAAAAATCAAATTATTATTAATAGGATAAATTAAGAAGTAGGTTTTTTTGTCATTTAGCACTCGGGAACCTAGCCAAACTGCATTTATTGATAGAAGTTTTGAAAGCTGAAAATGCTAAGCTTCATTTAATGGGTAAGTCAGGGATGGGCTTGAGTGTGGTTCAGACAAGCCATGCCATACCAGGTCAAAGGCCTTCCCAGCACATCTCTGTGAAAGCCCACAATGCCTCATGCTTAGAGAAAGACAATCAGAACACAGCAAGGACAACTTCATGCTCTTTCAGGTACTAACTGGAATATTGCATTTAATATTATGACTTTCCTCTGACAATTTATGGGCTGAGGTATGGTGAAGGAAAAAAGTGAACTTTACTAAAGAGCAGGTGACATGGAAGGAGGACATGAAACTGGAGGCTGCCTGGCTGTTCTGGATCATGGATTAGTGCCAAAGTGTGTTCTGGTAAAAGTAAAGCAGGACTTGGAAATACGTCTAGCTGAACTGAAAACATGGGAAATTAACTACTTTAATTAAAAAGCACTTCATGTTTTGAGAAACCATTAGTATGACTTCTAAAATACCCCTGTCTTGGATATATTGATATTTTGCCTAGGCTTGTGTGTATTTGTGTATATGCACATGTATGTGTGTCATTTTAATTTTTGCCTTATTCTGCTAAGGTTTATAGTGTTTCATTGGTAAAGCCAGAAGTGTGTGTAGCATATGCTGATCCCATCTATATAAGACAGCCCCATTATCATTCTTTTTATACAACATTTTTACACGTCTCTTGTCATTGGCATACAAACACGTTGAACTTTGAGGAAAAAAAGTTGATTATTTAAAAATCCAGCACTAATTTTGGCGTGAATGGTTGCCTCTACAGGGGAGTTTGACACAGTGCAGAGCCCCTCCACACCAATCAAAGATCTTGATGAGAGAACATGTAGGAGTTCTGGGTCAAAGTCTCGGGGTAGAGGGCGGAAGAATAATCCATCACCCCCTCCGGACAGTGACTTGGAGGTATGTCTGTGGTAATTGATGAATGTTAACGTGGAAGTTTCTTCTGATGAAGTGTAAATTCTGAATACTGCAGCTGTGAAAATAGCTTAAAGCATTTTAAAGACATTATGGACTCAGTCTTGCTAACTGAATGTAACAGAGAGTAGTAGCTGCTTTAATCTGCATGTACAGTGGGACTTTACTGTTCTGCATTACATGTCTGTCACTTTCTTGTGCAATAGAACCACAAGCCTGTACTCAAAAGCGTCACATTTTCTTTTAGTTTTTGAAACAGGAAATCTCAAATGTATCTCTCAGCTTAATAACCCGTATTTACGGATGCAGTGGAAATATCCAGGATCACCTGGCCGTAGCCTTTTAAATACTTAGGCACCAGTTTGTGCTTGTGTTTGTAAGTTGTATCAGCAGATCTCAGTGAGGCAGCTTACCTCAGTGAAGTGACGGCAGTGCCTTGCAGCGGCAGGAGCAGCAGGAGGAAGCAGAGTGCCTGTGTGTGTGTGTGTGTGTGACACTCCAGCTGTGGCACCAGGGACACCAGGCTGTGCTGCTGCCAGTGCCGTGTGTCCCCTGCTGCCACCAGAGCAGCGCTGGGAGCCAGCAGCCCTGGCCTGCCCCGCCGCCCTGCCCTCACTGACCAGCCCTGCATGCAGCACAAGACAAAACTGTTGCTGAGACTTGGCTGACCACAGGGCCTCTCCTGGGGTAACAGGGTGGGTTGCAGGGCTGGAAACTGAGTGTAAATGCTGTTGCTTTTGTACAGAAACTGACTTTTTTTTTGCTCTTCAAAGGATTTAATTTTTCCACTGAAAACACTAACTTCTTACATTTCAGGATTTCTTTTGGTTGGTTGTGGGTTTTTTAACTTATTTTTACCAGTGAGAATCAAAAACAGTGAAATTGAATGAATGAAACTGAGTTAAAATAATCTGGTTTATGCTACAGTATTATTTCAATTCTATATGGCAACGGCATATAGCACTTTTACCCAAGATTTTAGTTACACAGTAGAAATAAAAAGAATCTTGAATCAGTAGGACTTGCAGAGAAATATCTGAAAGTTCTGTTTATCCTTAACAATTATGTTTGACCCCCAATCACATTTCTGAAATCTGTATAACAGAGCTTTTGTGGAAAGGCTTTTAGAGAACAAATAATAAATAGTTGAAGAGTTAAAAAGTTACTGCCTTTTGACTTTTTACCATGCACGATACACTGTTATTGCTGATTTTCAGAGAAAACTTGCTCAGTTAATAAGTACTTGGTTCTACTTTCAGACTCAGTTGACTTTTAGCTTCCCTGGGTGGTGTGGTGGTGGGACTGTGATGTTATTTGTCCAATAATATTTTCCTCTATTCTGCTTTCAGCGTGTATTTGTTTGGGATTTGGATGAAACAATCATAGTTTTTCATTCGCTGCTTACAGGATCCTATGCACAGAAGTATGGCAAGGTATGTGAGCTGTGAATTTTGTGGCAATTCACTGCAGCTATCTGGCCTGACTATGTACATGTTTTTCACCTCTGTGTTCTTTATGGGTGAAGTTAAAGTGTACAGTAAACCCCATTTTCAGAGGGTTAATGTGAAGAAGTCTAGGAGAGGAATGAGACACAGCCCCTAAGTACAATACATGAGGCAGGGCTGAAGTAGATGCTGCAAATAAGAGGAGAATTTATAGAGAAACAAGGATGAGGCTCCTGACATGCATTGGAAAAGACATTGCAGGGAGATAATAGATGAAGTGCACAAATGAAAAAAACTGACAGTATCTGGAACAGTAGACGAAGAAAGAATAAACTGGGCTGGTGGGTGAATTTACCAGGAAATTTATGAATAGGATGAGTAAGAGTCTGACTATTTCAATGCCAGCTGCAGATGTTGTTCTTTGACTCCCTGCCTTTTTCACTGAAATTTTGGTTCCCCTGGCTGGTTCTGGGGTGAGTAATGCTGGGGAGTGAAACCCTCTCCCAAATATCTTAAGCATCCTCTCCCCTCCAATGAGTCCAAAAGGAGTTCAGGTCACAGAGCAGTGAGTGGGAGAGCAGGAAGAAGAGTGAGGGAGGCAAAGAGAGGCAGTGGCAAACTGCAGGAGCTCCAGAGCTGGTGCTGGGAGTCCAGGGAATGGCTGCTTGGACAAGGTGAGAAGGGTCTGGTGTGTAGCAACAGGAGTAGACTAATGGGAGGGGTAGAGCTAAGAGCCTGGATAAAACAAAAAATCAAAACAAAAATGTGGAAGGAGGAAAATGGACAAAGGGGATGTCAGTATGTACATATATTGTTTTCTCTGTGCTGTGATGTTCAAGTGAAATTAATGCAAAGGTATTTCTTTTAAAGAACATAACCATGTTGTCTCGGATAAGGGGCTTGTTTAGCATGTTTTCAGCATCTTTATTCCATCCAGAATCAGATGCTTGAAAAAAGGATGTGAGAAACAGTACGTTACAGAAAGGCTTTTCACAACCCCCTCCCCTACCAGTGGGTTAGAAATGTCCAAAGCCAGAACTCGTGGATTGTAACCAGAGAGGGGCCAGTCTTCTATGAATCAACCTTTTGTGGTTATTAAAAAAGAAAGTTAACAGGAAAAGCCACAGGCCAAGTGCAAAATCTGAATTTCTGGAATGCTAAGATAAGGATAGGTACTCACGTCTTGTAAAAATCAGCCTTCCTTGCTTTGCAGCTTCCCAGTGCCAGATCTGTGCACTTTTCAGTAGTCTGTCAAAAAATCCTCTTATGCTCCTTTTTAGACATGGTAACAACAGTGACTTTGTCAGAACCATTTCCAATTAATAGTTATCAAAACAAGAGAGAAACCTAGCTGAACATGAACTTTTGTATCGCTTTGAGAGTAGCCCATAGACTACAGGACTTGCTGAATTGTCACAGTGATAAAGTTATTTTCAGATAAAAGTTATTCCTTTCAGTATTTTTTGATTTTGCCCTTTGGATGTTTCTGTAATCAACTGTAACACATAGTTTTGAAAATCAGAGCACATTTTGTAGTTCACAAAACATCTGTGGATAACTTTGAAAACTGTCTTGGAGACAGCAACAGAAATGTAATTTCTCTTGGTAAATTAGTAATGGCATATTAACAGATAGTAGTACTGACAGCAGATAAAGTCTTATATAAACCAAAAGTGTCTCAAGGGTTAGTGAAATGAATGTAGTTATACTGCTGAGATCAACATCAGTAAACAAATGTCAAATGCCATGGATGGCAATGAAGCAAAGGGTGCAAAATTACAGAATTCTTAAGTAAAATCCTCTTTTTCTTTTTTTTTTTGTCTCTCTCTTTTTCTTTTTATTTTTCCTGATACTCATAGGTATCAGGAAAAATAAAAAATAGATCAAATAGATCAATAGATCAATAGATCATTTCCAGACCCTATAAAATAAAAGCAGTAGACTTTTTCCTTGCTGCAGTGACTGCCATTGCCATATTTACATAGAACTTGTGTGATGAGTTATTACCAGTGCAAGTGAAATATAAATATTGTTGACTGTAAGGGAACTAGAGCAGTAGGAAAGGGAATGCAGGAAGAGCTTATAATGGGTAGGCTTTAGCTTTTGCATGTCATTGTAGAGTTGCCTAAATTTAAAGTGGGATGTGTCTCAGCCTATGTGCCTAAGAGGTTAGAAATGGGAGAAGTGAAAGATCCCACAGATAGACTTCACTAAGCTCTGGTACATGACATTTTTAGCACATACGGTCCTTATCTTTTCTGCATATGATTTCCATCTATATACAAGGTCTTAATCCAGACTGAAGATGGGATTGTTATGAGAATTGGGTTGCTGTAGAGTAAATGCTCCAAAAATTGTGAGGTTGTCAGCAGAAGTCTTGTTATCACATAGGTCTTTCAAAATTTTTGAGAGAACTGTTTGTCTTGGAAAGGTGGTGTAAAATTGTTGCCTAACAATGAAAAAAGAAACAGGGTAGTGTAAAATAGTGAAGATAGTAAATTATTTAACTGTGATGATTTGCTGTCTGATTTTAGAAAGTAAAGGTTTCTAATGTTACATAGATGCTCAGCTGTGAATACCATGTTCTTCCACATATATTTCATGAGCCCATTTTTTATAAAATAATCAAGAAAAAAAAACCTTGCAGGACAAGCAGAATTTTCCCCTTCTCCCATTTTTAATTTTTTACATGAGAATAGTGTGTTGTTAAAGCAAACATTGCTTTAAGGAAAGGCAACTTCTTATACCAAGTGTTCTCACTTCATACTTAGAAGGAGTGACATGCTGAGTTTAGAGCTAGTGGTAATATACAAACAGGCAAGATATTCACCTTCAGTTCTTTCTCATGTACTCATTGACAGAAAAACTTTCATTCCTTGTTTTCACCAGCTTATTCCTGGTTTTTTGAGTACTGGGTGAAAAAAAATTCAGGAATTAGTCTTTTAATCTCTCTGTTTTGCTGCAGTTCAGGTTGCACAGGGATGCAGTGAGAGGAGGTGCAGCATATTATGGCCTGGCATAAGGATCCACATGTGAGTGCTGGAGCACTTGAGAGCTGCAGTTGTATCTGGAAATAAACACTTTCAAAAGATTTCTACAGTTTAACAAGTGGTTGGAGTAGAAGAGAAAAAGGAAAGTCAAACCAGCATCTCCTTAGGCAAGGAGGGCTTTCATTGGCAGAGATTATTTGGAAGGCCTGGATCCAGTAGACAAGTTTCTGGTTGTGTATTTGTCAAGAGAACAGCAAATTTCTGACTTATGCCTAAGGATTTATGAAGCTGAGAATAGACACTCTCCTTGGTATATACTTGTTCAGCACTTTGCATGGAATGATGTCAAAATTTTCTAGGATAATTATTTGATGTCAAAATTTTATAATAACCATGCTAAAACAGAATTAGCATGGTGATTTGCTGAAGGATGTAACTGTAAGCATCTCTAAAAATGGGGCAAATTGCTGCTACTTTAAAAATGGGGCAAATTGGTGCCAGTAGAGTATAGCTTTAAACCCAACTGAACAGGGAGAGATTTGGCCAGAATTTGGCCAGTGTATCACTTCTGCATTTAAAATATAAAACTTTCCCAGGAGAATATTCCATGCCTTGCTGTTGTCTACCTGTGGCTGTGTCTCTCTGGCTTTTGGTATATTGGTTATTCTACTGGGCTAACATAGAAAGAGAATAAAAACTACACTACACCTGTGATAGGTTTCAGGAAAGCCGTGCTGCCTTCCAGCAGTAAGATCACCTCTCACTTTTCCACTCATTTGCTCATCTGCATTGTACCTCATGAAACCAGTGCACTTCTAGTTTTAATTACTTACTGCAGTAGCAAATTGTGAACATTGGCATTGGAGCTGTTACATTATGACTTGTGTGGATGATGATGGTTTTTGCAGCTAAGCACCAGTTGACAGATAAAGTTTTCTACAATGCTGAGCTCTTAAGTGAGCATTTATTGATGTGACAGGACATCTGTTAAGAGATGTCATCATCTCTTAAAAGTTTATGAGGTACATTCTTATTCCCTGTGAACAGTGTGTATTCTTTGTTCCATTGCATTCCAGTTATTCTTACTGGTTGAAGGATGATTAGGCTGGAGTTTTTCTAGCTCCAAGCATTTATATTTTATTCATTTCTCCCAGGTCAATCCAGAGGGCAAGGATTCCCAGATTAATGCTGTGACTCAAAGTGCAACTGTTTAGAAGAAGAATAAAATTCCTTTGTGAGCTTAGAAGACGGAGAATGTGATTTCCAAGTGCAAAAATCAAAACAAATCCACACTTGATGATCATATTTGGCCATTTTTTTGTAACATTGCAAATGACAGAAAGTTGTCAGGGAAGCCTCATTAACCTTGTGCACTTCTCTGGAAAGGGCTCAGAAGCTTTTTACTGCTTGCTGTCTGCTTGTCTGCTCATTAAACAAAAAAGCTTTGTCGCCATTAACACCCATAATGGCATTCCCAAATTCACTCCTAAATATTCTCTTGTCCACCTGTATTAATAGTGTATCTCTCATCACCTCCAGTTGTCCTCTCCATTCACTCCCTCATTGTCTGAGACCTCTGAGTTGATTTTCCTACTGCCTTCTAGAGAGCATGGAACAGAAACTCCCTATGGAGTACGTGAGTTTTCCTTCATCAGCCACCAGCTATGGTTACCAAGAAGAGATGTGTTCTCTTCCTCCATCACCACCCACATGAATTTCTCCTGGGACAAGTGTCCCCTGTGAGAGAGTGAGGGCTGAACTTAGATCTAAGATTCCTACATAATATAGAGAAGTCTCTTTAAGCTAAAATATTGGTACTTAAAGTTAGCGTTTTCACTTTTTCCCAAGGTCAGTTTTGTTTTAAGTCTGTGCAGGACAGCCACCCATTGAAAATAACTTCTTAAAATTTTGCTTGTTTTCTTTCTTATTTTTAAGGCATCATGCATGCAAATTCCTGTCACAATGAATCTAGCTGGCAGTCTATTTATCTCTTTGTTTTCCAAGGTTTTATTAAAGTCACTTTGGTGTTTGCAGTTTTTTTCCTAAGAAATGAAATTATTTTGAACATGTGCTGAAACTTGACATTCCAAGACAGTATTAAATACATCTCTCCCACTAATGGACACTGAGCTTTTGGGGCTTTATTCCAGTTAACTCTCCACTTGATCAAAACATTTAAGTATTGGTCCTCCCAGGATATTTTTATCTAGTCTCCCAGGAGGCATTCCAATGGATGGACCAGTCTGGTACAGAAGTCCACAGACAGACAGTCTGGCTCCAGTTTAGTGCCTTCTTCTTAACATAACTAAAGTAATTTGTATTTAGGTGCACAGAAGTTTTGTAGCTGGTCTTGATTCTTCTGCACACTAATGATATCTGGCTAGCATCATACCTCTGCGGGCCAAAGAGTTGTTCTTTGTTCTGTGAATTATCTGGGGAAAACTTCCAGATTTTTTTATTAATCCTTTTTTCCTCTATTGTGTGTGCTTGTTCAGAGTAGCACAAAATACAATTTTGACAGAAATTCAGTCTGCCTCTTACTAACTTTTTCAATTTGCTGTGCTAAGTTTTGTATCAACTGCAAGTTTCTTGCTTTCTTTTCAACACTCAGCCCTTTGTGCCACTTGAATCAGTCTGTAACTTCTGCTTCAGGCTGAAAGACAGTAAAATGATGATTGTCATGTTCCTCCATATTGTGCAAACACTATAAAGCCACAAGACCCTTAAAAATCTGCTTTCTTGTCTATTTTTTATGTGAAGGAAAGAACTAAACCTGGCAAGAGCTGGATGGAACATAATTTTTAATTCTTGTTAAACAGTTGCAGTGCAAAATTTTGGCCAATTTATTAAGGGAAGAATTGTTCATATCTTGAGAATTTAATTCCAGCCATTCTCCCTAGTAGAAGTTGTACAGGGAGATCCCAGAGTGATTTTATGCTAAGCTGAAATGAATTCCCTTTGCTTTGCTTTATTTTATTTTACATACCATACCTAGCAATAGCCTTCTCATGCCTTTGTCAAAACAGGAATGCAGGAAATATAATTTTAATAGTAATAGTCAGTCATAACTGGTTACAAAAGTACTATTAATAAGAAAATCATAAGAGCTTTGTCACGTTTACATTTTTCAACTATACTAGGCAAGGCAGGAAATTGTCATGCATAGTTGGTAGTTTCTGTAAAAACAAATTGAATTATAACGGAAAACATTATAGGAAATTTCTCCATTCAAGTCTGCTTCTACCCAGGAAGGGGTAAAAAGAGGCTCAGAATTAAATGTCTGAGATTCCATCTTTGGAAGCACTCCAGTGAATAACTTATATAAATAATAATGAGTTACCACCTGTGCATAAATTATGCACGTGCTTTAGTGTTCATGGGATTGAGGTCAAAAAGTGTATTGCAAATACTCTCTGCTATATTGTATCTAGAGAGAAAAGATTTATAGTTTACAATGCACAGAAAACGCAAAGGAAAGGGACAAACACGTGTTTATATGTGATGACATTTTGATGAAAGTGTTATGGCTCGATGAGGAATCTCGTGAGTCCTGGGTATTTTGGTGATTTGCCTTGTCAGTGCCTAACATTTTGCTAATCTGTTAATGGTGTTCCTTAATCATCCTCCTGGAAATCTGACCTTTGCACTTGGTGCTGCCTTCAGCCATGTGACTTTCAAATCCAGTTATCATTACTACAGAAGACAGAATTGATAAAATTCTGTTCCTGCATTTGTTTTTTGCTTCTGAAAGGTGCTCTAGATCAGTTCAAGGGTCTACATAAAAATATTCCCTTTCACTGCCAGAGAATTGCATATAACTTTGGATCATTACAACTTCTTGAACACTATTCTCCCCTTCAAGTATGCCTTTTCCATGAGCAGGAGTCAAAGTATGTCAGTGTTTCAGATTTTACCATTAGTTATTAAGTGCTTGAACGCAGAAGCCATCTTTTATTTTGTCATTGCAAAGCCCTGGAGTAGTGAGTGTCTGATCCTGGTTGGGGAGCCTTTCATCCTAATGCTAACAAATGATCATTTGAGGTTTTGTGAGATTTTGTTGCTACATGCTGGTAAATATTTAGACTTTAAATCTCAAGGTATTTAAGAAGGGATTTCTGAAAATTTGCTCATGTCAGTCAGAGATTAAATGATGAAATATTTTTTTTCATATTTTGATGAGAAGAGGACCATGTGTTTTAAAAGTCCACTGCAGTTGTGTTAGGCATAAAAAAGTTAACAAGCTAAGGCAGATGATTAAGGCAACAATCAAACTAATTACTAGGTGTCAGCAAAGCGCCAGAGACCATTACTCTAAACCAACTGTAAGGTTACACAAATCTGCTTTACCTATCTCCTAGCAAACCCAGAAAATTTGAATTCATTATCTTGCCTTAGCTGTATGCTTAATGCTCTCAGACAGTGTTATTGCAGATCAGGAGATTTGTGGTGTCTGCTGAGGCAGAGCAATTTGAGAGTGTGAAAGATGACCTACAAACAAATGTAACATTTTGAATTAATCTTATCCAGGGACAGGATTCCCATGTTTCATCAGCAATGAAGGGATGATCTGTAGCAAACAGCAAACTTATATATGCTTTTCACAGGAATTTATGTTCCTGCATACATCTTTCATGAAAAGTGCTGTCCCTATTTCCAGTCTTCTTTATACTTGTTTATATTTATGTATATGTTTATGGCCACCAGATTTTTTCAGTTCAGCCAGTTTGCAAATTACTCAGCTTTAAAAAATTTGATTTTTCAACATCCACAGCTCTCTGAATTTTCTCACAAATAGAGGTTCAGCAGTGTCTTATTACAGCATTATATTAAAATAGCTTAATACTGAAAGGATTTCAGAGAAATTTCTTACAGTGTTAATTTTTCAAGACACTTTATATGCATAATTTTTTAAGTAATTCTTATATAACTTAGAGATATGTAATAGCTAATCTTGTTTTTGTTTTTTTTTAAGGATCCACCCATGGCAGTGACCCTTGGACTACGAATGGAAGAAATGATTTTTAATCTTGCTGACACACATTTATTTTTTAATGATTTAGAGGTAAGAGTCAAAGGAATGCTAGCACCGGTATTCCTGATTTTTAACTTAGTGGCTGTGTTGTGCTTTAGTGTTTATTGTGTGTGACATTTCTGCCTGTGTAGTTTTTGCGTTTGTCATACTCCAATCAGAGAGAGGTTATCCAGTGGCACTGACTTCCAGTGTCACCAGAGTCCTTCCGTGAAACTCAGTGAGAGAGAGAAACTGCAAACTACCCATTCCTTTCTTTCTTTCTTCATCTTTTTTGGTTTCCATGTGTGTAAAGCTGTCATTTGCTGTCATCTCCAGGATGGTAACATACATGCCTCATGTTCTTCTCTTGAAGTTCTCCATATTCATTTGCTTTCTGTGGGTGTCCTCATCTGACCAGAAAAGGCTGTTCTTCTCTTGACACACCTCAGCAGCCTTTTGGCTACAGGCCCCTGTTACTTGTTCAAGCGTAGAATATTCCTCATTTATCTCAAAGAATGCAGCATCAGGGAGCTGGGACTGTGATAGATGTTCTGATCAGTGATTTCTCTTCCCAAGGTAACCAGGCAATCAATGTATTGTCACAATATACCCAGGCAATATAATTTGGCAACTAGTCAGGAAAGGGAGAGACCTCTTCCTAGGAAGTGCCCTCTGTGGGCAGCTCACCTGTCAGAAGGACATGGATGGACTCTCACAGGGACAGTGGTCTGGGAGCAGGCTTGTAGCTGAGCTTCACAGGCTTCTTATTTCACTCTTAAGAGGCCAGATCTGTTAACATAAGACAGTGACAGCTTACAACCATGTGTGTCAAGACACGGGGTGAAAAACAGTTTTCAAATTAACCCAGGGGTTTTTCAGACCTTCTGCTGGTCTAAAATGGTTGTTTTCTTACTGAGAGTAGATCCCAGACTTCCTTCCATGGACAGATACTTGCCATGAATGGGAGCTGGAAGACTTAAAGGTTTTGTTTCGAGTCCTAGAGAAAGGTCTCTGATGACTGAATAGACAAAATAAAGATAAGTGAATTTTTTCCATCCACTGGGACATCGATTTTGTCTTTTGTTCCTTCGTCAAGTAGGTAGTAAGAAAAGCAGAAGGTACCAGTTTGTGGTTGTCTTTATCATCCCTTGCAGATCTCATTTATTCTTGGCTCTTTTTAAGTCAAGAAGCTGAAATCTACTTCACCCCACACCTGAACTGCACTTCCTCCTTGCAGCAGCAGAAACCAAAGAAAGTAAAGCCCTGGACATGCCTTTCTCAGTGTCTGCTTTATTGCAGTTCTAGAGAGGCATCTCTTGACAATGCAAGTACATTCAGTGGATGTCTCCTTCTGGTGCCCTATACCAGGGAGAGAGTCCAAATTTTTTCAAAACATCTCTTAAGTTTCTTTTTAGCAGACCTTTGCCCCTGCATGTTCAGAGTTTATATGGCATGAACAGAATTTAAGCCATTCTGTAGAATCTGTTCCTCAATGTTGTGCTGAGTTCAAGTGGAAGAGATCAGCAAAATGGAGCTTTGCCCTCTTTCCATACCTCTTTATTCTTGCTTATAGCCGCTGAAACTTCATTCCTTTCTCTCATTATTTATTTTGTCTGCAGATCACAAGTTTGGCTGTCATAGGTGGATCATTATATTTTGGCTAATCTTCATAGGATGGTTTTAATACCCCTGTCCAAAAACTCATATGCCAGCTCATTCCAGAGCTTGAACAGTTCCCAGCTTTAGATAAATAAAAAAATACTACTTGAGAACTGTCCCAGAGAGTCTCATAAATCAATCAGTTTGATTTGATTAAAAGCAATTTATATATATATATATTTAATAATCTCAATTTCTACAAGAAATTTAGCACTTTATGACCCAGAATTCATCTTGGTCTCAAAACCAACTCTCTTACAAAATTACCAAAATCCAAAGTTCATGTGCTGAAATGAGTTGCATGCACACATTTCAGTATGTGCGAGAAGACCAGCAATTTTCTATCTTCTTAGCAAATAGGAAGTGCCCAAATATGGCAATCCTTTAATATTCTGATGGATAAACTTGTCTGTTTAAATCTGTTTGCAGAACACATGGCCATTACTGAATATTAAAGTGCATCTGCACAATGAATGTGTAATGAATTCTGAGAATTCCCAGAGTCTGACTTGAGTTCTCTCCCTCATCTCCCCTCCTCTCTCCATCTCTCTTTCTCTGTCTTCCTCTCTCTGTCCTCCCCCATGGGAGCAGAAATGAGTGCTGAGCTGCTGATGATCGTGGCCATCAAGACACAAGACCTTCAGTTCTCACTGAAGGAAATGAGACAGGCCTTTATTCGTTAGCAGACAGACTGCTAATCTGTTCATCATGTTACTTTTTCAGTGGTGAGCCCTCAGGTCCCACACCTTCTGTCTTGCTTTCATCTTCAGCGCACAGTAAACCTCGTGGCTCTGGACATGACAACTGTGAAGTACTACTGAACCTGTGTACCTGTAATATTTATTCCATCTCTAAACTTTCTTTTTCCTGTCTTTCTTCGTTACAAACACTGCATAGCAGGTTCTAGGAATAATAACCAAGTTATTGAAGTTATCACATGCAAAAATAAAGTTTTCCTTCCTCTATGCAAATCCGTGTCACTGCAGCGACTGCTGATGCAGAAATTCCGATCTGCTGAGACATTCCCTGCTGACCCAGTAACCCATGTTCTAATCAGCCAAGCTGCACTTTTATTTCAGGCTAGGCTGTTCTCCAGCTACTGCATTCTCAGGGTATAAATTTTAGTTAGCTTGAGAAGTATCACTCGGGAGGGCAGTTGGTGTTTTGCCATGAAAATAGGAGTCTGGTGTTCCAGAAAGTTCATGTGCCTAAACAACACTTAGGGATGGGACTCAGATTTAAATAATGGCCAAACTAAGGCATTCTCTTTTCAACCAGGTAAGGAATAAAACTGAGTTTTTCTTCATATCTCAGTATTAATTCTAAGACAGCATTTAGAAATGTTGGTAAGGCGTATTACACACACCAAAAAAACAATTTCTGCAAATTGTAGTAATTCAGACATGAATCTTCCAACTCCATTATTCTACTCCACCCTCAGGTCAGTGAAAAGAAAAGAGTATTCATTTCAAACAAACTTAAACATATTTAAATTTTTATCATTACACTATCATATTTTAAAGGAGATTTTGTCCTTTTTTTTCTCACTAGAAATAAAAATGAGAAATTAAAAATAATATTCAGGGAAGTCTCAGAATTTGGGAGGGAGGTAAGACTAGTTTTAACAGAGACTGAAGCATATATATTAAAAGAGCTTTTTGGTATAGCCTAAGAAAGCATCATGCAGTTCTGTGTTCAGTGTGGTAAGTCAGTGTTTTTACTGGATAATGAAATTATTATCTGGTCCAAGATGATAAGTTCTATGGATGATGTATTGATTCTTTATTCTCAAATTTTCAGGCTCTAAAAATTGCTGCAAAGAATTGACTGCATTCAGATATAATTTTAATTAGTATTGCTTCAAACAAAAGCTAGGTACTATACTTAGATTCCTTTCCTGTATTTGCTGTAATAGGAAATGTATTTTTCTGTTTCTTAGTTTTGACATTGCACTGACAGCCACTGTGACTTGAGCTTAACCAGTACCATAGCTGATGTGAAAAGTATTTTTCCTTAACATTTAAGTTGACAGAGAGCTTGCTTTCTCTCCCACAACTCTTTGGCGTCATTTAAAAGCAAACTCAGACGTAGTGTTGTGCCACCAGTTTCCTGTTTCTTTTGAGAAAAGTAGAGAACTATCTCAATTCTGCTGAAACAATCTGCTTTTTTTTTTTATAGCAAGATTTTTCCACACCATGTAAGTGAATTTGTAAAAGGTAAATGTTTTAGTTAAAGTAGATAAGTAAACAAGAAAACAAAGTAAAAAAAAAAAAAAAAGAGTGATGGGCACATGAGCTTGTTTGCTGGTCAGAAAATGTGTATTGCCAGCGTGTACAGAGGAGATGACCCATAGATCCAGAGGAGAAGAGGAAGGGGGGAAAAAGAGGAAGCTGGAGAGTGTGTTGGGTTTGATCTCCTATATAACATATATGTTAACTCCTATATTAACAACCTTCTTGCAGAGACAAGGGGATGAGTAATCAGAAAACTGCGTGGTCCCCTCATCCTGTTTCTGGAGTCAGTCACAGAATCACAATGAACCAACTGTGAGCCAAAAAATTAAACAGCTGAGCCTTTGCTGCCCACTCATATTTAACTTAATAATGAAATTATAAGCAGAACAGTTACCTAGAATTTTCAAGGCTGGAATAATGTAGCTGAAAGGCTTAACAAAACCCAAACATCAGCAGACACTCCTTATCCATCAAGGCTTTTGTGTGCCTTCCATTTAATTAGTATACCTTCATATCCACAAGATTTTTAAACTTTTAAACTTAATACTTTTACAAGTTCCAAGGAAATCTGTGGATGTGATTAGGAAGCCAGATATTGCCCAGATGTTGCAAAATACAGAGTCAGAATTTTTGCCAGCAGGCTTTTTTTCTGATTTTTGAGTTCCTATCTTACACTGGATGAAACATAGTTCCATTTTTTTTTTTTTTTCTGGAGTGTAAATGATGAATAAAGATAAAGAAATTAATCTTTTATTTCCGCTGCCACATTCCCTTTAATTTCTCTCTTCATCTGCTATTTGTATCCAAAAATAGCTTCTTTAAAATATTCTACAGCTCAAGATAATCTCCTCAGACTGATCTAAAAAATTTTATTTCTCCAGTGAGGGGAAGAATGCTTCATTCCTGTTCCTTGAACACAGCTCTATTATCCTATCTTAATGGAATAAGCCACATAAGCAGAGCTTGGTAACTCTTTCTTTTAGCTTTGGCCCAATATTTTAGATTATGATTGCTTGTATGATGCAATGAAATTATGTATTTGAAAATTAAATTATACGTATGTATTTATACATAATTCCCTCTTTTTTAACAGCTTAGTTCATGCGAGTAGAAGTCTCTTAAGTTTTTGCTCATTGCAAAGCAGACAAAGTAGAAAGATGAAATTATAATTCCCTAAATTCACAGTCTAGGAACTTGTGTCTTACACATTTGGAAATCACTCCTCTGTTCAGATTTATTCTTTATCTGCACAATTTACCACTGTTACAAACAAGACAAAGACTGGAAACCTAGAAGGACATACCCATGCATGTCACAGAGAGCCTGAATTAAGTGCTGACTTAAATGGATACTGAATTTCAGGTGTGTCTTTGGATTAAGATGTTAGTTCCAGCAAGTATTGAAAACAGTTATATAATGCATGGTGGCTTGGCTTATATATTTACCTTTTTTTTCACCACAATTTCTTATCTTTGTGCTCTAACCACTGTGCAGATAAGGATATTTGATAGTTGTCCCATTGTGAGACCATCTTGAAGGGAATTCATATTTCCAATGTCTCTCAGTTCCCTCAAGTTCTTTCCATCCCTTCCAAAGCCAGGAAATAATCAAGTTCTGTAGGATTGCTGATTATATGTGATTTTCCAGCCAAAGGCACTCACATAAATTAAAATAAGAACCTGATAAGTGTCCAAGCTACTTGACATAAGTTTTACGCCTGTTGAGGTTACCATCAATTGCTTTTAGGGAGCAGGAAAATAAGGTTTATGTGATTTTCAAGTATACTAGGAAGGCTGTAAATGAGACTTACAATTTTGGTGGCTTTACAATTAAGATAATTTTACTCCTAAAAATCGCCCCAAAATTGCATATTGTTTTTCTGAAGGTCTGTTTTAACTGGTGATTCACACTGTGTAGAAGTTGAAGAAGTTTACTCTTTTTAAAAAAGATGTCGATGCCAGTAGGAAATTGTGGGTGTGCACAGGCTGCCACCTCCTGGTGCAGCCAGTGGCCTGCACGGCTCGTTTCTTTATCCGTACTAAGCCTGTGGTGAGCACAGAGTCGTTCAGGTTGGAAAATACCTCTAACATCCCCTCCTCCAACCATTAGCCCAGTCCACCGTGCTCACCACTAAACCGTGTCCCCAAGTGCCACATCCCCATAACTTTTAGACACTTCCAGGAACGGTGATTGCACTCTCTCGTAAGATAAATTTGTCATTTGGGTTTGCTTTCTTTCTAACAGGAATGCGATCAAGTTCATATAGATGATGTTTCTTCAGATGATAATGGACAAGACCTAAGGTAAGAGACAGAAATAATTTTTTTCTTTTTTTTAAAGATGAAATAATTTGAGCACTTACAGGAATACATTGTATTTATTTTTACTGTATTTTGGGTGTTTGCAGTACCTACAGTTTTGCAACTGATGGCTTCCATGCAGCTGCAAGTAGTGCAAACCTTTGTCTGCCAACAGGTGTAAGAGGAGGGGTTGACTGGATGAGGAAGCTGGCTTTCCGTTACAGAAGAGTAAAAGAGTTGTATAATACTTACAAGAACAACATAGGAGGTGAGTTCAATTATCAAAACCAACTTTGAATGCTGATCAGTCTAAGCTGCATGGTGATGAGCTGCCACCCAGGGAAGAAGCCTGGGAAGCCACAGAGAGAATGGAGAGTGATATGACTGAACCAATGGCTGTTGAAAGCTACTGACTGTAAAGGCAAAGCCACATGCTGTTCTGCAGGGGAAATGCACTTGGGAAAACAAAGCAAGCTTCCATTTAGTTTTCACAGAGCCCATTTTCCTCCCTCAGAGCCAGCTGATTTGTTGAACCACTTAGACTACCTCAGATTTGCTGTTGTTCTAGGAAAGACATTGTATAATTTAAAAGTGCAAATTGGTTGTGGATGGCCATTTCCGTCCTACATTTTCATGATCTCGTTAGTAACAACACTGTCCCTTAAACTTTCTGCTGGCTACCTGCTAGTCTGTTTTCACCAGTAGATGCAAGAAAATTCAATCACTGCCATGCTAATAGCCCCCTTTGTTGACTCTGGAGCTTACACAATTTTGTCTCCAATAAGTCCAAATCTCATCTGGGACAAGAACTTTGCTGTTACTATAATTCATGGACTCACTTATGTCTACACCAGCAGATTTTAGGCAATCAGGCAGCAGAGCCTAAAGAATCTTGGAGAGTCCTGTGTGCCTTGCAGAGACAGTCAGCCTTCTTCTGAAGAGGGAATGTGTCGACTGACCCCCTCAACAAAAGACTGTGAGAACAAAGAGTACTTAAAAGTCTTCAGTAATTGTTCCAGTCACGTATTTTCACCCTTAGCAGTTCAGTCTTTCCTTACCACAGGGTGAAGCAATAGGACCAAAGTGTGGTAGTAGAGGGCTGACTTTCACTTGCCCTACTTTGCCTTTCATTGGTGTTGTGAATAGAGTTGTTATATATTAATAATTCTTGAAACAGTGTTAACCAAAAGTTTACTAGGTTTTCTTGTATCTCCTGATGCATCTAAGATTCTGAAGCTGCTGCATTTCATAAAACCTTTAACAGTGATAAGAGAAAAATCCAGGAACATAGCACAGGGAAACACACTGAGAGGAACAAAACATTTCAAACAGAGTGCACATATTAAGGTGCACTGGATTAAGGTTTTTATTGTCTCCCACATATCCTGCATCTGAAATATAAGCCACCCTTAATGGGCAGGTTTCTTCACTTGTCCTCCACATCTTAGCCTTTTTAATAATTTTTGTCGCTTATCTGTATTTGTTTATTTCAAAAGAGCTGCTAGAAATTATCAGAAGGCAGGATTAATCCATATATTTTTAGATTATTTCATTTCTGATTTTTGAAGACAGTTATCATCACTTGCAGGGTGTGAAAGAGAAGAGGGATACTAAAAGTCAGGAAGCCTATTTCCCTGCTCTTCCGAATCTCCATTTAAAATACGTTGGTTCCAGCAAATTCATCTCTCAACATTCAATAGGCTGGGTATTTTTTAATGTCTGACAATTTATAATACCCAAAAAGAGATGTTTGAGGACTAACTTTTAAGGACCAACTGAGATATGGGAACATAAGATGTGCAGCCATTTCAGGCTCAAAATGCTGTAAAAGGAACCAACTACAACAGGACATGAAGAGCAAACCATCAGCAAACAAATATATCTATATGTGTAACATGAGGTTCACACTATCTGCAGAGTCATAAGTAGGGCAGTTTTAAACAGCTTATTCTAATGTATCTTCTTTTGTGACCATCTTCACCTATGATCCCAATGACGGGGATCCCCTTGTCACTGCCTCTGATAATTTCAGAATAAGGTATGTGGGAGGACCTGGTTTAAAAATATGTTTCTGAAAGGATTACTTTGAAATGCAGCCTCATAGATAAAGAAATGCAACTAATCTTTATTATCATCTGAAATATTTGAGATTCCTTGATGTAGTGAAGTACAAATAAAATCTATGATTTCCTGATCATTGAAGACAATAGATTTTCTCTGTGATTTTTTTTTCAAGTCGTAGTGGAATTTAAAATAGAAACAATGACCATAAAACCTATCTGATACAGAATTTAATTCTATTTTTCTCACTTCTCTTACATTAAAGGACTCCTGGGTCCCGCTAAAAGAGATGCTTGGTTGCAATTAAGAGCAGAGATTGAAGCTCTGACAGACTCCTGGCTAACAAATGCACTTAAATCATTATCAATTATCAGCACAAGGTATGTATCTGAGTCTGCTGTAAAATATGTTTCTAGACATGTAATGGATATTTTTTTTTACATTTTAGATTACAATAAATTAGTGCCTTTAAAGAACAGAACAGGTCTACTATGACTTTTGAGTAGGACACAGGAAAAGTGGAAAGTGGTTTAATTTATTGTGATTCCAGCATTTACTAAAGATAATATGAAATGTCTTCTCAAATGTGTGTGCATTGAAAGTGTATTGTAGAATTCTGAGACAGCTTTTAATTTATTGCCTTGTGGACAGCATTCTCTGAACTCCACAGCTCTCTGTTCTGTCCTTCAGTGTTTGTGCCTATTTGCAGTGCTACCTAAATACTGTACAGATACCAGAACATAAGAGCATTTTTATTCTGCCCTTCCAAGCAAACCAGTTTATCTTAGTATAAATCTTAAGTGTTCACAGGAGCAAAAATCTCTTTTAACTAAAAGTCTGAGTTCCCAATGTTGAGACATAAAATGTATTGTTCCTCTGAAACAATAAAACTGTGAACCCTGCTGCTGCTTAGTAAGCCATGCAATATGTATCTTACCAGAAATCCTAAAAAATCTAGTTTTAAACCACAAAAAAAGAGCAACATTAAGTCATCTTGCTTTCTGATCACATCTGGGAAAAAACTCAGTGTCAAGTGGAAACAAACTTGGAAAGACAAAAATCTTTATTTCAACATAACTTTTGCAATATTCTTATCTCTTAATTGTTTATTTAACAATGTGTGAAGCACGTCAGGAGAAAGAAAGTAACAAATTTCTGTGAGCTGTTGTATTTAGCTCTGCATTTCTTTCTGAAAGTCTGTTCTGAGAGACTTATGGTAATGAAGGCTACTTGTGCATTGGTGGATGAGTCTGGAAAACTGTTATCCTTCACTCAGGATTGTTAAATAATAGTCTTTTGTCATGTCTTCAAGGAACTGTACAACTGTAAACCTTCAGAAGCTACCTGTGAGTCAGCTAACCATATATTATAACAGGAAATTGAGATACATAAAGGTGAAAATAGCAGCCTAGGGTCTTGCTTGGAATTTGTGGAAATGCCAGGAGGAAAACTCACAAGTATTTACTTTCAGCTCCATGTCCACATCATGATCATGCTCATGTTCCAGCCTGTGAGTGCCTGAAGTAGCTCAGCTCTGAGTTCTCTGGCCTGCACAACTTCTCCATTCAAGTTTTCATCCTCACCATTCAGTGCTAGCTTATTAACATGATCATCCTTATCTCTCCCTCTCTTCAGAGATATTCTTACTCTTGAAACTTGAAGAAAGCAATGCCATTGTGGAGAAAAGTGTAGATAAAAAATAGATAAAAGAGTAACAAATCATGTTTCTGTATTATCTAAACTCTTTTATTTTGCTGGTAGCTACTGACAATTAATTGCCAGCATGAAAATTATGCTTTCAAAGCATTCAAATACCTTGTTTTGGAGGTTGTTGATGGTCTTAAATATCTGTATTTTACTAGACCCATCTTCAAAGACCTGGTTTTTATAAACCAGTATGGAATATTTCCTACAAATCAGGCCTACATATTTTTAAAGGCTTTCACCAGGGGTTTTATGTACATTTTCTGTAAGAGATGGTGCTGAGCAGCTGTACTGGGTGAATGGAAGTAAATGTTGAGGGATCCTTAATATGCTCTCCACAGCTGGTTCACCTCATCAACATTTGGGTCCTGTTTTAAAACTATTTAAACTTAAACTGTTTCTCTCATTTTAGGAGTAATTGTGTAAACGTGTTGGTAACAACAACCCAGCTTATCCCAGCACTTGCAAAAGTTCTACTATACAGCTTAGGTGGAGCTTTTCCTATTGAAAATATATACAGTGCAACCAAAATAGGTAAGAAAATTATTATTTCATTCATTCTGACTACAATGCATTACCTTTTTTTTTTTTTCCCAGTAATGGATGTATTCCAAAACACTTCCCTGACACTTAGCAGTTTTAGTTAAAAGATTTAGGCATTGCATGTGTTCAGATGTGTTTATGTCAAAGAATTCCAAATTCACCTTATTTTCAATGATGCCTAAAGGAGTAGAGATGCTGATTAAAAGCCACAGAAACTCCTCAGTATGGTCCAGAAAACAAAGAACTTGCAGAAAAGAATATAGAAAAATTTTTTGTGAATTCAAATCTGAGCAGAAATTCTTTTATATTAGCCTCTGCTCTGACCTTCCGCTCTATGCAAGCCAGGCCACAACTTCACAAACCTTTTCCTGAAGCACAGTATGTCAGTGATGGGAATGACAGCTGTTTCTGACAGAACCTGTGCTGCTGGATAACAAAAGGGCACTTCCCCATTCTGTTCACAACCATGTGCCTTTTGTGCATTATGGTTTGGAAATGTATGGCGTATGGAAATTACATCCGAAACTGTAAATCAAGAAAAGCAGGCATTCCTGTGAAATGTGATGCAGCATACAATGACTGATAATTTTGCTGATTTTACCAATCATCAGTTCAGGAATGCTTCATTTCTATAGCTATGACAACTTTTATAGCATGGAATGTGTCACTTCATTGACAAAAGCATTGCAATATGTTTCATAAATGATTTTCACAAGGGAAAAAGCAGTGCATATTCTAGCAGTGTCAGGCAGAACTATTACCTCAGTCATCATTTAATTAAGTTTTTTCATTACTACATCACTCATTGTTGCAGATACATTAGAATTAAGATTTCTACTTTCCTTGTAAGAATATTATTACAATCATAAGGAAATATTTAAATTCAATTATTCATTCGCTAACCTATTCATTTTTGCAGTGCTCCTAATTCCTTTGTCTTGGTGGCTTTCCTGTAATCATTAAGAGATGTAGTTTTATCTGAAAGATCTTAGTGTCATTAAGGGAATCCATTGCTTCGTACCAGATTTGGCTCTAAATCTCAAGGCTGGGGACTTCTTAAAAGTAGTAGTAGCAATGTCTTACCACTGCAAAAATCCTCTGTAAGGCTTCACCATAACTCACTTGATGGCTTGTATAAATAGTGCATTGTTTTTCAGGCAAAGAGAGCTGTTTTGAGCGTATAGTGTCCAGATTTGGCACTAACATAACTTATGTTGTGATTGGAGATGGCCGAGATGAGGAACATGCAGCTAATCAGGTAACTTCACTCTGAACTCTTATCTCATTTATCTTCCAGGAAAAGAAAGTTGCTTTGAACGAATAATGCAAAGGTTTGGCAGAAAAGTAGTATATGTTGTAATTGGGGATGGTGTAGAAGAAGAACAGGCAGCAAAAAAGGTAACCTGTCTTCTGAAATGTTGGTGTGATACATAGCTACTAATGCAAGCCTTTCTGTTTGCATTTCTGTCAGTGTTGCACAAAATGACAAATAATTTCAGTCCACAGATGCAAGCCAACAAGAGCATGATGAGATCAGCACTTAGAGTAAAACGAACCATTTGGATTCTAGCATTTGCTTCGCTTCAGTTTGGAAAGAAAAAAAAAAACCAAAACCAAAAAATTATTTTTAAAACAGAGGAAAAAATAATGCAGAAAAGATGTCTGACAAACTTCAAGCAAATTAAAAGATAAACAGAAGAGATAGAAAGTGTTATGATATGATGGTTGGGTGGTGTTTTTCTTAAAATTATGAAATTGGGAATGTTTCAAGAGAAGTGTTACAGAGAATGTGGAAAACATCTAAAGGACTGTGCAAATTTTTTTGCTAAGATCGATGAAGATCCATAGTTTACTGGGGCAAATATGATAAAAATATAATTTGCTTCAAGAAAGACATATCTGCTAAAGGAAAAAGAACACAATGTAGAGATTTTGCACCAAATCTGTTTCCAGAAAAGAACTGTTTCCTAGTTTCCTCATGATAATTCAAGTCTAATTTCAGCAGAGAAGTTTTTAATGTTCAGAAAGATCAAATTAGTAATTTGTGCTGTGCTTCCCAGTATAACCCGTGGAAGTGTGCAGAAACTGAATTTTTTACTCACAATGTCTGTATAGGACCAGTTATGTAAATCTTATTGTACTAGATGTAGCAAAATTAAGCACTATCTTAGTATTGTAGTTGGAGTGGAAAAAAAATAGAAATAACCAAAATGCTCATTCCAAATGGTTCTTTAATATAGGTACATTACTGGTGATGGGTCTTTTATAATTTTTGCTAAACAGTGGTGGTTGGATTGTGGGCTTTCTGATTGGGCATGCTTTTTCCTTAACATTGGCTATATTGCATGGATAGATGTAGAATTCAGAGAGATGGATGAATATAGCACATTTCAAATAGATCTAAACACAACATGGAAGTATGTGGTTTTTTTCTGTTCTGATGAATTATTGAAGGAGAATAGTGTGCATACCTGCATCTCTCATAGACACTGATGCTTTCTGCAACACAAGTTATCTTTTCTTCAACTAGAAATGTGTTATTTTCTTATCCAAAGACATTCTTTTTCTGCCTGGATGGAGACAAAAAGTAATTCAGCTCTGTTTTGAAATGTTGAGTGAGAAGCACCTTTTCATGGAAGTGGTATAGTCCTTTAAATGATGATTCGGTATTTTGCAGTAAAATAAGTGCAGCATCAAATGATTTCCTATTAATGCTCCTTTGTACAAGCTTGCATGCTAACAATAAGCAATTAGCTCTTACAAAGTAACAGGCATTTACCAAAGAAACTATTAAGAAAGGCTATCATCTAATTATTTTAACTTCAGTTGAGCTGCTAAGCTCAGATCTATTTTGGTCTGACTTTTATCAGTACTTGAACAGCAAAAATCAATCCAGAAACACAGTGGCGTAAGATAGGTGCTGGTAATCTCTAACTGTCCTTGTGTGTCGTATCCTTGTGTGCCTCCCTGTGTCACAGTGTTCATCTTTCCTGACCTTTTCCCTCCTCTAACAAACACAGCACAACATGCCTTTCTGGAGGATATCCAGTCATTCGGACCTCTTGGCTCTCCATCAAGCACTGGAACTAGAGTATTTGTAACTGTGTTCTAAAGCTGGTGATCCTTTTATATATATATATATATATATATATATACATACATATATATATATATATGTATACATATTTCAAGTACACTGAATTTTTATGTGTGATTCAATGCCTCTGGCTTTACACATATGAATTGTCTTAAGAAGGGAAGAAATATTTGGAATTAAAAATTCCAAATTGAAGAATTCAGATTGCTGAATGGAGTTAAAACATTAGTGCTACGTAAGAAAGCTCTATGGTCTTATATATGCAACGTTTTTAAATGAAAACTGTGGAGGTTGCTGGTACACACCAAGTGAGCCCTAACAGGAGTGAACAAAGGACTCGAACTGGCAAAGCACCAAAACACATTTTCCAGCCAACAAGGTGGTGTTCAACAACATTCCTCAAAATGGGATATATTCTCAGCACTGAGGTTTGAACCAGACTTTAGCCTACCTAACCCAAAAAATCTGAATTGGAATGCACTCAGACTGTATAATGACAATCCTGTCTAGACGTGTAATTTGTGTAAATTATTGATGAAAATAATTTACTGTGACTTTATTAGCAGCTGATTTTGGAAGTGGATGCAATTTTTCTTTCTTTTTTTTTGGGGTGGGGGCAGGGGAGGGAAAGGGTTATATAATATTGTCTCTTTTATAAGTTTGGCAAACAGAATGTGCATATGATGTGTTGTGCCTTAAAGAGAAGACTGTGTTCGTGTGTTATAATGTAATTTTTGGTTTAAAACTCTGTAGATAAACAAAAAACCTTTGTGATAATTTTTGACATGACCAAATTTGAAATTCAAAGAAATCAAAGAGCAGGGCTGCACCAAAGAATTTAAGTATTTGTTGCAGTAAGAAAAAAATAATAAAGGAAAGTTTGTGTTTTTATTTGGATTCTGAATAATTCCACTGATTTTTTGAGAAAAGTTAAGAAAATATTGGGAGGTTGATACTGGGGACCGCTACTTGGAAAGGTGAAAGAAGAAATAGTGTTTAACACCTTAGGCATCATTTCTTGATTCTCCAGCAAGAGAACTAAGAGCCATATTCATTAATTACCAAGTCCACTGATAGCCATACAATGAGTGCATCTGCTGTGTATAGCAGAGCAAAGTTCGACCCAGCAGACAAAGTATTCAGGAGGCAATACTGGGAGGTGAAAATATGGAGTTAATCCCAGATGGGAAATAAAACACAAGTTCATTAGGAATTAAAAATTACTAAAGAAGCTCTTATCTGTCAGATATGGAAATGATGCTACATTTAGCATATTCACGATCAACACAAGCTGCTGAAATTGCTGGCTTGATGACATCGGCCATTTCAGAAGAATAATCCACTTTGGTAAAGAAAACAGCACTTTGGTAGCTTTTCCATTCTGTTCCACATTTTCGTGTATTTTGTTTTGGGTCAGCATGATTTTTCTCATCCATTTTTGATTGCTCAACATAATTACACAGGGACAACCCTAAATGTTTTTGTATCAGAAATTTCAATAGCATGTCAGGCATCTGAGGAGAGGATAAGGAGGTGATTTTCATGAAGAAACATTGAGAAATATATCACCTTAACTTCCATAATCTCTATTGAAAGTTACGGTCCATACAGCAACAATTACCTTACACGTGCTGCCATATGGAAAATGGGCAAGGTCCATATTGCACACAGGGCCCTTCATGTTCCATGTGCAGCTTGAGCACTCTGCAATAACAGCAAGTGGCTCATCTTTCATGGCAGAAAGTGGAAACTATTTTTTCAATTTTTAACACTGTATGTGGAGACACCTGAGGCTGAATGTGCGCTGACTGTGTGAAGAGGTATTTGCAAGAGAAGATGTTAAAGGCAAACTCCAGGATGTCTGCACGAGCACAGTAGTCAGCACTGAGGTTAAAATTCTCTCTCCTTGTGCTCTGAAGCCGTCACATGCCATAGTTACCAGGCAGTAACTTTGTTCATTTAAACTTTGTTGAGGTTTTTAACAAAGTTACTTGGTAGGTGAAAGCCCAGAGCTGCTACAAGTCCAAGGTGAAACTCCTGTATAAATTCATAAAAATGGATTTCATTGCTGTGTTGGAATTGGATATACAAGTCACCACACAACAAACTAACAATAATTTTTTATCACTGGGCAGTTTAAAGTCATCACTTGAGACTCCCCACATACCACTGTAGACTAGGTAGATACTTGGGTGATAGATTTGTGTGTCCAAAACAAAAATAATTATGCATACCTTCTTTATATTTTCAGTACCTGGAAATATATGTCATAAAAATCTGTAGTACAACTTTTTTAGTTTTTCAGGTGGGAAAAAAGTGTTTCTACTGGAATGCAAAAGAACTTCAATCCCTTCTCAAGTTCTAGCATTACATAAAAATCTCAATGTAAAAGATGTGATGAAACAAAAAATTTGTTTGGTTAACTAGCTTTTTTCTCTTCTTTTTTTTTTTTTTATTTTGACATGTCATATTGTTATTTAAATGCATGAAGTAATATTATTTCTCAAGTTATTTGTTCAGCTTTTCAATGTTCTTTTCCTAATCAAATGAAAGAACAAAAAGTAGCCCAGCAACAGCCATTGGTTCTTATTAAAGGTTTGCAGTGCCTTCTTTGGAGTTGTGCTTAGCTTTCTGTGGCAGATATGGCTCAATTAATATATGGACTTCTAGAGAGGAGATGGAGACAAAAGGAGGGAACTTTTACAGAGCGTGACAAGGTTCTGTGTGCCACCATAGCAGAAGTTAATTGTTAAAACAAGTAATCCACACAAACATGCATCCAAAGAAAATTCAAGGATCTAGCTGAAAAGGCTTTGCAATACTAAAACCCTAAAACAAAATTTCAACTGTCTTGCTAAGCAAAAATTGCTATATATCTTTAAATAAAATTGTGTAGTACATGCCTGCCTTGTAGAAAGAAATTAGTCTGATATATTTTCCTGCATGAACAATACAGAGGAGAAAATAACCAAGGCAGAGACAGTCACGCCAGATTGTTCCAGATGGGCCTAAGAAGATTAAACTGAAGGTTGGTCACTTTGACATTGAGTGCATTTTAATTCAGAAGCATATTAATCAGAAACTACCTTCCCTTCAGCCTCTCCTCAACAACAAGATTGAGCACAAGGCCCCATTTGCAAGTTTTTTGGGCAAATGAAACAGAATAAAATGCCTCTAGCAGTTCTCAATACAGGACCCGAATGTTCATTAGGAATTTGAGTGGTCAGCTTGCAAAATGCAAATATTGTGTGATTACAGTCATGGGATAGTATCTTAGTCATAATTCAATGCAGTTCAATAAAAGAGGGCAGAAAAACCTAGAAATTACACTTATTTTTAGATGCCTGTGCAGATTGTGCAGAAAGGTCTAGGTAGCAGCTAGCTCCCAGATCTGTTCCCATCCAAATCCAATGTGAGCAGCAATGTCAGCATCTGAAGCAGATGCAGAGTGTGTTCCAGTGTAAGCATGACAAGGGAGATGAGGCCAAATCAAAGTCCTCTAAACAAGCACTCATCATCTTGGGGCAGATGAAATCTTACATCCCATCAGAACTGCAGAGTTTGTGGAGAATATAGGCTTGACCTATAGGAAGACTAGGTTTTAGCAGTGAAGTTGTATCCAGATCCAGGGTTTCAGTTCAAAAGTCATCTCTGCTTTATAGGATTGACACCTGGCATATGCTGTAAATGAATATGGTATTTAGTATCTCTGAAGAGGAGCTGAAGTGACATTAGCCAAAATCCCAGCAATAGCAGCATTTTGGAGATTTGAAGCCAAGGGTCTCTGTCATGTATTAGCAGATTATAGTTTATTAGGGCCTACCTAATTTAAGAAAAATGTAAATTAAAATTAAAAGCTTGTAAAATTATGTACATCTTTACTATTTCTCAATAAATACACTTGGAAGTGTCATTTTCTGCACTATACAATGTTGTAAGTTGTTTGGTTTGTGGTTGAAAGATGCAGTGTCTCTTACAGGAGCCCAGAGCTGGGACTCTGACGTCCCCGCTGCCCTTGTCACTCATGCCTGGAGAAGCCCTGAGCCCGTGTATGGGTCTGGTAGACGCTGGCTCACCTGTGGGTTGTGCCTTGCTCCAGATGCAGCCTGAGAGACAATTAGCAGCTCTTGCAGTGTCCTTGAGACAAAACACAGAAAAAAAACAATTTGACAATGTAGACACACAGTGTATGCATCTAAATCCCCATGTCATTCACTCACTAAAGCTATGCTAATACCTTTATGGTCATGGGTTGTTCAGGAAACAGACTGGGCTACTGAGGAGCAAGTAGCCTGTCCAGTTGAAGATCACCCTCGTGAAACTCTACATGTTTTTGAGAGCAGTACTTTATTATTTTAGTGAGGTGCTGAGTTTCATTTTGAGGCAGTCCCCCCACAGTCTGCTAGCAGGGGCCAAAGTGGAATCACAGAATTGTCAGCACACTTAGATGTGACATTATGATCTTGGGAACTATGTGGCAAGTGGCAGAACCTTGGTAGCCACAGTGCTTCAGCCACAAGAAGCAGCTTGTAGGTAGCAGACTTCTTTGCAAGGGGTTAGATTAAAGCGTGTCTCTTACAAACAGAGCTGTTCTCTCTGTCCATCTGCTGCCTTCTCCGTTTTAGAAACAAAAAGAAAGATCTGTCAAAAATCAAGTGGACAAAATACAAAGAAATCTCATCTACTGAGCAGACAAACCCATAGTAAACAGTTTTACAGTGTGTCTCCCAAATGGGTTTGCATGTGACTCCAGAGAAGAACCATTCAGTAACATTTCTGAAGAATGAGATAAAAGGTAGTCAGAAATTGGGCGATAGCACCACATAACCTTCATTTCTCATTGCTGAGAAACTCAGTGCTCCAAATGGCTATCATTGTGCCCTGCACTGAAATAAACACAGGCAGGAGACTTTTCTCCTTTTTAATGCCTTAATTAAAAGCAATCAGCTTGGGTGGGGAGAACTGACAGGTCCACGCTCACGCCACCACTGCTCCCTGGAGAGACTTGGAAGAGGAGGAGGAAGAGCACAGCTTTGTCCAGGGGTCTGTGGGCAGAGTTGGGGGTTCTGTTCTCACCAGAGCATCGGGAAGTCCATTTGGTTTTGGTTCAACATCTGACATCCAGTGTCTAGCTGGCATCTTTAGGTTAGGGTGAGGGGTAAAAAGGCCTTGGCAGATATTAGATTCTGTTCCTCATGTCTAGTCATCACTTTGATTCATCAATTTTGTGTTGGCTCGTTGTTTTAGGGGTTTTTGGCTAGGTTTGTTGAGGAGTCTCTCCCATTGCATGCTGGATCCGATTTCATTTGCATGTCAACTCGATGTCCCTTCCCCTTCACCATCTGGGTGTCATCCTCCAGGAAGCAGCAGGGTGTCACTGGACAAAAGGGAGAATTCTTAACCATCAAGGACAGGTAGTTAATGAAAACGACAGGTGATTACAATAACAAACAGTTAGAACTCCACCCTGGCAGCAACAGGCCCAACGTGTTAACACTGAAACCTTGTAAAAAATGGGCAGCTGTTCTACTCATAACATGCCCATGATGTTCACAGTGATGAACTAAAGTAAAAATATCATACTGAGAACATTTATGGGTGGAGTTTTCCTCATTTGGGTGCAAAAATGCTTCTTTGTCATTATCCATTACCTATAAAACTCCTCCAGAAAAATGCACTTTAGGGTTGACTTGTTTCAATAATTATCTTTTTTTTTTTTTTTCAAACAAATAATGGATTCTGAAACATTTTGGAAATGCTTGTAAGTTTGGGAGAACTTTTTTTGTTTTTCCAAAAGCCCAGGCAGCAGAAGGAATTCTGAGAAAGTCAAAACATCACAAGTTTGTTTTTCCATGTTAGTTTCTCTACAAATTTCAAGGTCTAATTTTCAAAGGACTGACTATCTAACTTGAAATAACTAATAAAAAATGAAGAATTTGTTTTTCTGGTTGGGAAGTAAAGATAGAAAGGAAGAAAACACCAGAAAGTTTCAGAAATCAATTTTTTAAGTGGACAAGCAAAGAAATTCCTTTGGTACACAAAAAAAAAAAAAAGTTTCTCAAATTTTGTGGATAATTTAGGGATCAGACATCCATCAAAACATTATTAGAAATTTACATATTAGAAATTAGGCTATTAGAAATTCACATACTTCAGTGAACATGAAGCAAGAGAGCAGAGGGGTATGAAGGACAGGATTTATAAGAATTATATTAAGGAGTCAGGCTAGAATGGAGCTTTATTAGATTCCATTTTTCTGCCTTGCTTGTAGTGTCTGGGAGAATGGAGTGCAGCAGAGAGGCAAATGGAAAGTGATTCATGTTTCCTACACTACTATACTACTGTGCCCTTTACTATACTACTGTGCCCAGGAAGCACACACTTTTTCTACATAAAAAAAACCCAAAAAAACAAAAACACAAAAAAACGCAAAAACAACTGGAGCTATTTGGAAAATATTAGAAATTGTTGACTCATTGAAACCAAAATGTGTTTTGGGAGTGCACACACCAATGTCAATGAATGGAACATTTCTAGTCCTATTTATAGAAAGGGTGAATCAAGGGCCCACCACATCAGCCAGAAAAACATCTGAGCCATTGCAGGAGTCTGGTGCCTGTGGCTCTCAGCTGACATATCAAGCCCCTGTTGTGTGCTTTCAGCTTGTCTGGATTAGGGTCTTGATTTTTAGCTTTCTGACTCAAAACAGTTCTAATTTGGTCCAATTGTGAAGAATAATGTTTCTAAAATCGGGGGGGAGGAAAAATAAGAGAAAAAAAGAAAAAAAAGAATAAGCATAAGGAGATGATGTGTAGTATTGTGAGCCTCCTGGATAATGGAGCAAACTCAATATCTTTCTCACGTGCAAAGTTTTTTGTTTGGTTTGGTTTTACGGTACAAGCCATGACTGGAGCATGTGTTATACCTCGGCAGCTCATGCAAACCAGAAACCCTTAATGAGAGCTGTGCCTCATGATCGCTCATGTTTAAAAGCAAAACAAAATGGGAGAAAAAAAAATGGGAGAGAGAGAAAAATGGAGCCAAGTGTGGAGGACTGTTCCAGTCAAATGGCATATACACACTGATTTATGAAATACAGTCCAAGTCTCAATAATCACCACAGACCGCTGATGCATGGCAGCTGATGGAGGTAGGGTAATTAGCAAAGCCCAGCCTCTCCAGTTACTCACTGGGAGCTAAAATGAATTTATTGCAAGCTCTGGGTAGTCTTGGTGAGGAACATAGTAACCAATATTCAACATGGAACAGCCTTGTGTCCAAAAGTGATGCGGTGTAGCCACCTGACCCCCATAACCAGCTGAAAGGGGAAGCAGCCAGTTCTGCACAGGTGCCTTCTCAAGAGAGGCAGTCACTCCACTCACCTGGCCTCTCACCACAGCCCTGCCTGCCACCATTCCACTGGGGAGAGGCAATGACCCCAGAGGCAGCATCACGTGTGAATGTAGCCCCCAGGCAGCAAGGGGTGCAGCTCCCAGGGCTTTGCTGATTCTGAGTTGCTTCTATATCCTCCTTAAACAAAGTTGGTTCTTGGTGGAGCAGGTATCCTAGTTGGGAGGCATCTATTCACAGAGGAAAAGAAACAGCTAATTTGGGGCCTCAAGAGGTCAAGAACTGTTCACCCCAAAAGGTATCCAAGCACTTGCCAGTGTTCTTATTTTTCCTCTTTACCTAACTGCTTGCAACTGAATTTTCTTCTCTGGTTCAGCTGCAGTTCCTCAAAGGAAGTTTACTTATAATTGAAAGGCTGACTCAACCTTCACTCTAATAACCAGGAAAACACAACAGTAAAATGAAACAATAAATCATTGCTCTGACAGTAATGAGGCACTTGCTTAGACATTTATCTGTCCTTTTACAGGGCAGTAATTTTATGGTTGAAAAGCCTTGGGTTAAACTTTGTGTCTGCAAAGAAATTGCCAAGCCCTGGCCAAAATTGCCTCATTTAGCAGACGGTAACATGGTACATAATTAACGTATTAATTTTCATTCTTAAAAACTAGTAAATGCAGCATATTTGAGCTTCCTCCTGAAAGCTAAATTTATTATCTACAAAATACTGAGACTGTGCCAACTGTTTAAAGGAGATTATGTCCTGTCTTTCCCCTGTTTTCTAACAATTTTCCACTAATACCACCTGGGTGGCTCTTGTCTATAAGAAACTTCAGTGCAAACAGCTTCCTCCGTCCCTTTTGTTGCTTCATAATGTTTTCATGATAAACATTTCTTTCCTTCATCTCCACCTAAAAAGCAGAGAGGCTGCCACTTGTTTGCTGAAAATTACTTTAAATTCATCAGCTCTCCCAGACCTAATAAAGTGACGTGTTTACAATGCTAAAGGAAATCAGGTGTTTTAGTGTTAAAGGAAAAAACCCATATTTATGTGGTGTTACAATAATACAGTTTGCCTGGCCTTTCTCAGCCTATTCATCACCCAGCAATCTCCTCACAAAACGCTGTGGAGTCTGTGTGCTTCAATGCCATGCAAGAGTAAGTGCAAATTCACCATAAATCACATATTGCACAGCCTCCCCCTTGGCTGCTGGCAACTGCTGCAGTGGGGCACATGTAGGGAAAGAGTCATTCCCTGGGCACGTGGCAGTGAGGATGGAGCAAAGGAAACCCAGTGGCAGGTGGGTAATGCTGCTGCATCCCCCTTCTGCTTCTCAGGTAAATCCCATTCATGGTACTTGTCCCACTACACCCCACCAGAAGCTGCAATGGTCTAGCACTGAGCAAGCCCAGGTGAGAGCTTTGGGGGAGACAGGAGCAGTTCCTGTCTTCCCTATTGAGTGGAAAGATGCTGTTACTTTGTTCTAACACACAGGTGACTGAGGCAGTAAGTGATTTTTGTTGACACATCATGGCAGTATATGAATCATACACTTGAAATTAATCTCAACTCTTTGTCCTTACCTGTTGATAAATCCTGTATCTATTATTCTCTGGCCAGGGCCCCATGAGGCTTCATTAATCCTCGTTGAAATTTTCCATTCTGCTCCATGTTCAGAGATTGGTGTAAGTCTATAATGAAAGAGTTTTGGATTTTAAAAGGAAATAACACTCCGTACATATGAGCAGAAGGAGACACTGAATTTCTAACTAGTATTTCAACCACTTCCATGGAGGAAGGTAGAACATATAAATCTTTAATTGGTAGCTTTCTTTTGTCCCCACCCCAGTTGAACAACAATCAGACTCTACTGTATGGTTTTATGCTAGGAAATGTCTGGAGAACATGTGGCTCCTTACTTTCTTCAGCTGTCTGTCTTCACTGATTTTCAATCTTCCTTGTAATTCCAGTGGTAGTTGTGAGTTTAAATATCTTTTCTTACACCTGCAGATATCAGAGCCAGCAGGTCCTTCATTCAAGTATGCAAATCTACAGACACTCTGCACTCAAATTGACCGCTGGGATTAGTAAAGGAATCTTGTCTCTGCTATGAAGACTCTGTGGTAGTGATCTCTGCAGTGATGCAATAGCAGTGACCTCTGTGGTGATACAATAACACCACAGAACTAAACATCTGGCTATAGAAAGCAGCCACTGGGCTCTGGGACAACAGTTCCTTTTAAATGGTTTTAATAAGATGAGGTGCATAAAGAAGTGGATGACATTGTTTTGGCATATTTCTGAATTAAAAGAGGGTGAACCTCTTTATCTCTGGTAACCATGGATTTCAATATTGGGATGCATTACAAGAAAAATATTGTCATGATAAATCATCACATTATACTCCCAGCCTTGTAACTGAAATTCTTTCTTGACTCTCGCAGCAGTAAACTGACAATCCGTCTCCATGATGCTCTGTCATCCTGAGAGGTGGTGTTTTCAGAGTTTTTATCATTGTGGATTTCAGGAGAACGTAATGAATAGAAGCAGCCAGAATTCTTGTCATAGTGTTGGATTTATTAGAACAATAAAATACAAAACAAACATGTTGATATTTGCTTTGTTGGGAAAATCAAATTGAATAACACAGCAGACTCTCTAATGTAATCCTGGCTGATATGTTTCTTTCCTGTTTCTCCGCCTTTGTACTTAATCCAGACTTCCTCACTGGTTTTCAGCATGTAGATTACTCCCCAGTGCAGAGCTTTTCTCATGGTCCAGCTCACGATTCCATGGCTGATCAGCTACTTCCCCTCTTACAGCAGCTTAGTGCTCTGTAACCCTAATGCCTGGTTTGGAAAACCCACATACCATCGTTTATGTTTGGCTTCTTTCTTCAGTGTAATAAGGCTGACCAAAGGAAAGACGACTGCCTTATTTTCTACAGATGTAAGCAGATGCTTGGAACACAGATAGGAGTTCCAAAGCTGTAGCTGTGGGAAAGGTTACTCTCCACTTGCCTGCTTGCAATCATTTCTTCAGATAAACCTATCTCCCCTGCAATTGTCTGTATCAGATCTGATTAGACCAACCACCCAGGAGATCTAGACTGTCTACTTATATCAAGTGGCATGTCAGAAAAGGGTAATTGTACTTGGCAATGGCAGTGCATTTTTCCTGGTCCTTTCTTCCTACTCCCACCTTTCATGTGATTAATTTTCTTGAATATTCTGTAGAGCATAGCTATGCATTCAGCAAAGATGCCTGGGATAGATGAACTAAACATTGAGATATTTCACCCTTTCTCAACATTTGCTGATGGAGTATCTCTGTTTATACAGCATTTTTAGAATTTATTTTCAGACTAGTTCCTAATGCACTTGCTAGTCTGCTGTGTAACGATTGTGCATTAAAAATTATCTTAATTATAATCAAACATTTGCATTATTTCAGGATTATTGTTTTAAAACCAATGTTAAACATTTCATTCTATTGATGAGTGTGCTAGATGCTTCCAATCAACACAGAACATTGAGTCCAGGTATTTAGACAGATCTTCAGCTGTCTCATGATGGCCTTTGCAGTCTGAGATTGTGGGATGCCAAAGAATAACCTTTTCATAATGATTTAGCAAGTTTAGTTGTCAAGAGATATGCTGGTTTTTGTTGAGGTAATTTTTCTTTTCAGTGGCAGGTATGGGGCTAAGTTTTGGATTTGTGCTGAACACAGGGTTGATAATATAGAGGTGTTTTTGCTATTGCTGAGAAGGGCTCACACAGAGCCAAGGCCTTTTCTTTCTCCTTTTGTAAGCCAAACTGTCCAGGGAGCTGGGGATATATGGGAAATTGGGAGTAGACACAGCCAGGACCCAAACTGACCACAGGGATATTCCAGACCATATCACATCATGCTCAGTATATAATGTTAGGAGGAGAAAGAGGAAGGAGGGACATTTGGAGTGATGGAGTTGTCTTCCCAAGTAACCATTGCAGGTGATGGGGCCCTGCTCTCCTGGAGATGGCTGAACACCTGCCTGCCCATGGGAAGCAGGGAATTAATGCTTTGTGTTGCTTTGCTTGTGCATAGCTTTTGCTTATCCTATTAGCCAGTCTTTATCTGAACCCATGGGTTCTCCAGCTTTAACCCTTCTGATTCTCTCTCCAGCCCACCTGGTGGGGAGTGAGTGTGTGGCTGCATGGGGCTTGTCTGGGGTTAAATCATGGCAAGGGAGTAAAGATCCACTTAGTCTCAGGATTAATACACCTTTAGGACTACTCAGACATCACCCTAGAATGTGGCAATAATGTTTTGGAGGCCATTTGGAAAGAAGATTGTGCTGCTTGACCCATTAACTGAGAGGTAGCAAATGTTTGAGAGTTACTTGAGAAAACCTCCTGGAATTGCTATCTCTAAAGCTGCTGGTCATCCAATAAACTGAGATTACATGTCTGTAATATTACCCAAGTGTCAACTCTACAGCATGCTGTCTGCAGTGAAAGTTTCTCAGAGTTGTGTAAGCAGTCTTGTGATTTGTTTGAGAGATGAGGAAGACGTGCACTGTAACATTTGGCCTCGGCTGCAAGAGGATGACTTCAGGGATGGCAGACAATCCAGTAAGTGCATTTGTTGACACAGTATGCCTCTCAGCCAGGCAAATGCTTCCACTGTAAGCCAAATTTATGTCTCAGACAAATTGCATAATTTATCAGCAAACCAGACCAGACCTATTGTTGCTTACAGAAGAGAGCCTTCAGAGATGGCAGGAGTGTGGACCAAAGAGTTTGCAGTGCAGTGTGTGTGGCTTTTCCAGCTCTCAATGTTAGAACATTAGGCAGAGAAAGATGGACAGATTGGGATCTCTGCAACTTTAGCACCCTGTGCTTAACAAGGCAATGAGTTGGCCGTAGAGACAATGCCAGGAGACATTCCTTAAGCTCCCTGGAGCCAGGACCGGATTTTCAAAGAAGCCAAGATTAAAACACAGTATTTTCCATGAATGAGTTTCCTTTCTATGGAGGTCATAGCATACTGAGAGCGGGTAATTCAGCTATCTGCAAAATATTCCTGCGCTCTCCCTGGCTTTACAAAAAGAGCCAGCATTCCCATGCTCTTCCTGCAGAGAGACTTTGTGCAAAACAGATTTTCAGCAACCTTAAATTGTGGCCCTGGCTGTTTTTATACACCTGTTTGGGGTCACAAATTTTCTCTGCATTGATTCATTCTAGAAGAAACATGGGAAATGGAGCTGGTAGGACAATCTCATAGGTATCTGGTATTCTCAAATTCCTTGGACCTCAGCCATTTAAATAGGCTTATTCATAGCATTATTCACAGCAGTTGATGGTCTCCAAAGGACTTTGCCAGTGCCAGTGCATCTTTCAGCAAACTTCAGTTCAATTGATTAAGAGAGTCTGTTGGACTGAAGAGAGATAGGATGCCAGATATACTCAGATATTTCCTGAAAAACAGGGTAGTACTGAATGCCTCCTTCTCCAAAGATCTTTAGCTATAGTGACTTCTTGAAGTCTTTACTACTCATCATTTTGGTAAAATTGGTAGAAAGAACAGCAAACCAATGTCAGCTGCGGTGTTTCAATAGCAACACTTCTGGGGTTACTTTACAAAATTCACAGTTGTTACCACATTTTTCCATTTTCCATTTTATTCTGGAAGCTGACTGAAAATTATTGGTAGTAGCAGATACCTAGGTGTTCTGAAAGAGTTAATAAAATTTCTTCTTGTAGGATATAACAAATTCTGAGCAACTGTCTTGACAGAAAATATCCATAAAAGTTTTGGATAAATGTTTTATAACACACCCTAGATCCTCTGTCTTCACCACTGTGCAGTCTCTGACACAAACACATTGGCACAAATGGAAAACAGATTACAAGTTTTTGTTTTGGAAGGAGAATTGATCTTATTATCATGGTGCTCCAGCACAGAATTTTGTGAAATGCTTTGCCCACTCAGACATCAAACAAATAATAGTGAAAGCACAGACTTTCACTCACTTTCTGGGCAGACTAGTAGCCTCAGATAGGAAGATTACTGGTATCAGTCAGAAAAATGCCAATTCTGTTTCTCAAAGGTGACGTGGACTATCTGTGGAATCACAGAATATTCTGAATTAGGAGGGACCCAGAAGGATCACTGAGTCAAGCTCTTCAGTTAATGACCCATACAAGGATCAAACCAACAACCTTGGAATTATCAGCACCATGCTCTGACCAGCTGAGAGTCCAGAGATGTTTCAGAGTAGTAAAGGACCTGATAAAAGAAGACAAATCCAGAGATTAATTTCTTGCCTTTGAAACATATTTCAGGAAGGAAGGAAAAATCTTTTCAAAACCCAGCTGTTGTTATCATTCCTCAAGAAAAGATAAACTAGAGGGTCCCAGGGACCCACTCACTTTCACCCTGTGAGTCCCCACTTTTCACCCTTAAGGGTGTGCAGGGGAGGAGATGTGACATGGACCAGCTAATGGAGGAGAGGAGTTTAGGAAATGCTTTTTATTACCATTGAATCAGATGCACAAAGAGCTAGTGGGATGAAACTGGGAAGGGAAAAGCACGGAGTGAAGTTGGGCTATGGGTTGGTACAGGTTAGGGCTTGACATACATATAAGTCATTTTTTGTAGCAGTCCTTGGGGTATGAGCTGAGTACTGGATGTTTTAATATCTGAACTTCTGTGATGCTGAAAGCAGTTGTCTTCTCCAGCCATGGGCTAGTGCTGAGATGGGCAATGTCAGCCTTCTTTATCTGCTCCATACTGAACCCTCCCCAAGAAAAACATGAGTCATTTCTCCTGTCACTCCGCCCCTGGTAGTAGAGATGAACCATCATGGGTGGCAGGTGAACAGCAATGTGATTGTTCTTGCCTAGAATACTGAAGCCAGTGAGTGTTTGCAGTCTATTTCTTTTTCATAGGGGTTGATCCCAAGCAGATACTGCAGCTTTGAGGCAGATTTCATTCCTCTATGTCGCTAGCACAGAGTAATTTCAGCCTGCTTTGTGGCCTGTGTAGGTCCTGACCCCGAAGTGTGAGGAGCCGGGAGTGGCGCGGGGTGGGCAGGCAGGCTGACGCTGGAGAAGCGGGAGAGATGCTCCATTGCACGGCAAAGCACAGGCGGATCGCCACGACTCAGCTGATGCCACAGGCTGGTCCCATTGCTGCTCCCCAGCCTCCAGACACCGAGTTTCTCCTTCAGCGCCACCTTACCAAGAAGGGGTCGTGCAAACGCGGGGCTGAGAGTATTCCGGGGCAGAACCAGGCGATCGCTCGCCGCGGTTGGGTTCGCGCTGCCGCAGCCGTGCGAGCTGCGCCGCTGTCGGCGGGGAGACACTGCCATCTCCCGGGGCTCGGCTGATGGAGCGCTCCGATCCCGCCTCCCCGGGGATGCTGCGGGGGCGCCCGGGGCTGGCTCATGCTCGGGTTTCAGGGCGGGTTCGGGGAGCCGTCCGCGGGAGCCCCGCTCCGGGCCGCGGGGCAGGAGCCGTGCTGCAGCGAGCGCAGGGAGACGGAGGCGGCACAGCGGGATAAGCCCGAATGCAGCGGGAGCCTGGGAGGCGCAGAGAAGCGCCTGGAGCTGGAAACTGAGCGGGTTGTCACAGGCCATTCCGGGCACCATCATTAACAGCAGGGTAGGCAGGAATCAGCGAATTGCGTGTGCCCTGCCCACCTTCTCACTGCGCCTGTTCCACCTTGCCGAAGGAGAATGCATTTAAAGGAAGCAACAGCTCGATTTTACACTCCAAAAATACTCTAATATGTGCTGGAAATCAGCAGAAATTCATGCACCTTTAGGTTCAGCTATTACAAATAGCATTTCCACTGCAGCACACCGAGCTTGGGAGACAGAGCTGGGAAAACGCGTTCAGCCGCTGTGCCTGTCGCTGCTCCAGCGCACGGGACCGTCTGCGGGACGCCGCTGGAAATGCAGTTCCGCGCTGAACTGAGGGCCAGCAATTCCCAGCAAAAGCACCAGGGGTCATTCCACTCTTTAGCTCCACCTTAGAGCCAGCATACAAGCGCTAGCAAACACCTCTCCCCTTTTCCTCTCCCTCCCGACTGCCTACGATAAACCTGAACTGCAAATAAGGTTGTGTTTAGACAGGAAAGTGGTGGGAATATTGTCTGAGTAAAGACAGGAGGATCTATCCCGGTGGAAAGGCTTTGCAATGGTTTACAGTATTTGCCTGTAATTGTACACATTCCTTGAACAAATCACATCCACTCATTTATTATCGTGCTAAACAACGCAGTAGGTCCAGTACACAGGTGTGTCACTCACCCTGCTTCAGGCTAGAGACATCTGCAATGGAATGTGATTTTTCCACACAGAGTTATGTTAATGCAACATCAGAGGTGACCAATTTGGGGAGATGAGGAGAAAAGAGAATGCAAGAGGAAAAATAATATGAACAAAATGTTCACCCAAACATGGAATAAAATTACCAAGAATAGGTGTTTGCTTTCTTCCCTGACATAAAAAAAAGGCTTTTTAAAATTAATAATTATTTTTAAAAATTTAAATATTTCTCTAAGTGGTGATGGTTTGATCTGAAAGATCTGATAATCAATTGGAACTTTCCCTCGGCTTTAGATTGTGTCAGCTGGATTTATTTGTCATGGGAGTAGTAATGAGGACTAAATTGTTTAAGGCTCGAGTGCCTAAGGCTTTGCTTCTAGTTAAAGCAGGTTGCACATGTGAAAAATGTGTACCTCCTGTCAACTACTGTGAGTGTTTTCCATGTTAAATGCAAGGTGTTTGAGGCCCACAGTCCCAAAGGAACAGAGGTGCAGGTTTAGGAGAAGGTAAACGCTACACACACTAACATGTCTTGTGCCACTTTTCTATGGCTCAGTATTTAATCTCATACATGAGCAATGCAGTACTTCTGATGTACTTCAGGCAAAGAACTGTGTGCTAACCCAGCCCTACCCACCAGAAAATTAACGCCTTTCTTCCTGACCTTTCTCTGCACTCCACCTGCCCACTTCAAGAAAAGCTAGGTCACTCTTCTCATAGATATTTTTTCTCCCAGGAAGAATGGCTAGAAAAAGAAGCATCCTCAGTTCATACCAGTGTGTATCAATATCTGAGTTTTGCTGTTCTCACAGTCTTAACACTTATTTGCTGTAACAGGCTCTGGTACCTCACTCCATGTCTGTCCAGCACTTACCCAGATAATACAGCCTAAAGTCCTTAATGGATGCCTAAGATTACACCATGTCGGCACTCACTCCCTGGCTTGTCTGAAAGTTTTTCATCATCTTGGCCAAGAGTTTCTATTCTTTTTTATTCTCCAGAAACATCAGGCAACCCCTATGCAATTTATTGCAGTTTATAGTTTCTCTATATGAACGTCACTTCCAAAATATTCATTAGAAAAAGTAGTCATTTACAATAAATGTTACATTTTTACAAGAAAATGCAGCAATTCTTTATTAAGCATCTGGATTTTTTCAGCATCACTTCATAATGAGGATGAGCCTGAACTGGAACACCTGATCTAAACCCTCTTTTGACTTTTGGAGAATGTCAGATCCAAGTTTTTAAGGCTGGGATTGTCTTCATTTTGAGTCTTCCACAGCTCTGAGCACATAGTTGGCACTTAACAAATAAACAATAGTAATCCAGAGCTGGACCAGAAATTAATGGCTAGACTGTATCTGTACTTTATATAAAAATGTATATGTCTTCCACATTACCCATGTTATGACAAATGCAATGCCTTCTTTCTTTTGTAACCATACATGATTGCAATTAGAAAACATAAATTCCAACCCACAGCTCATGGGGCCACTAGGAGAAAACAACATCCTTTGTGTGGCATGAAGGATAGTCCAGAGATGGGATTTGGAGTGATGGCTTTTAGACAGCAGCATTGTCACAGAGAAACAATAACTTGAACTGTGGCAGCACCAGCTACAAAGCTCACCTGGGCAGAAGCTCAGTCTCTGACCTGCAGCCACACCTGGCTGGGAAGGAACAAATTGTTAATGACAAACTGTAAATGACTGCACAAGGGAAATATGAATTAGTGACTGTGACTTATCATGGAAATTAATCCATGTCTGATTCATTCCACCTCTCTGGGAGGACAGAGAAGGTGGCTTACCCAGGCTGGATTTACATGGATCCAGCTTCATATCAGCACTCTCAAGAGAATGAGCACTTTGTGTATGTAACAGTCTCACAGAACTTCCCCTTGCAAAGTATTGCCTGCCAAAACCTTCCTGCCAACGTCTCTGCTGTTTTACATGACCTGGGGTTTAGGCCACTGGAAGTGTCCAGAATTGTAAACTAAAAAAAAAAAAAAAGAATGATTGAAAAGCATCTCACATTGTTCTCCCTCAGGAAAGAGAAGTGCAGGGAACTTCTTGAAGAGGGAAATACAGTAGGACAGCAGCATTAGTTGCAGTCTGTATTGCTTTGGTCAGAAGCCTATACTACATTTTCCTTAGCATCTGCCTTTGGGTGTTTGGTCTTCTCTGTGCTTCACAGTGGAAATGAAGAAACTGTGAAAACTTCTGGCAATTTGCATAGAACAGAAGGAGAGAACATACATGGAAAAGCGCTCCAGCAGGGATGGAGTAATGGCAACTGATATGCAAGGGGAAGTCATAGGAAACAATGCAATCTAACTTGTTCCAGCTGCCTGAGCAATCACAGGGACAGTGCCAGATGTAATATAGCTCTGGTTAGCATGAGCTGAGATCTGGGATAGCCTCCAAAAGCAAGGACAGGGAGAAGAGAAGCAGCAGCTTGTTTGTGAACAAAAGACTAAACTATTTGGTTGCTAAAATATACGCAAAGGAGGTATCCCTTCCCTTAGCCCCATGTGCAAATCACATTTAATCTGGGAAAAAGTCAAAGAAAAAATACCCCAGTTTGTGGTTGTGCTGAATTCATTTGATAAACATTGGAGACCATGCTAAATGGGGAGGAGAGCTTGGAGAGTGTTATTTTTGTTGGGCAGCAATTGAGTCTGATGTTTTTAACAAACTACTGCTACTCTGTTTGAGAAAGTGCATTTTTAAACTGTGAATCAACTGGGACAATTCACAACAAGGGAGGGGTTGTGAGACCCCCTCCATTAAGTGTATGGTACATGGATGGTCAGTCCCTTCCATGGTTATGCTGTGGGGTGGTGGCTTGAATTACCTTGGGACTACTTACCTCAGGTGCGAATTACCAAGGAGTGTGGTAACCGAGCCTATGTGCCAAGAAAGAGAACAAATAATCTTATTTTGAACTTCCCTCTACTGGTATTTAATCTAAATCTATCTGAAATCACTTTATACCATGTGCAGTCATGTCTGTCTATGACTGTTGAGTTTACCTTTCTCCCTGAGCCATTCAGATGATGAAGGAAACTTAGGGGTACTATGTAGATCAGATTGCCTTGTCCATCCCATTGCCTGCTTGCAGCTTTTCCCCAGTCTGCAAGAGCATGGGCAGAACAGTGTCAGTCCTCTCAAAGACAGCACCAAGCCTGCAGGATTGCTACCCTGTGCAAATGCAATCACAGTTTGTGATTCACTGCTTCGCTCCAGTGCAAGAGCTATGCAAGAAAATGGGCAAGACAGACAGCAATTTGAATCTCTCTGAAGAAATATTTTGCAAAAGAGCCCTGCTGTAAGTAGGGATCCTTCTGACTTGGTTTCCAGAACACATTAAGAAATACCTTCCATTTTTTTCCATTTTTTTTCCATTTTTTCCATTTTTAACTTGCTTGTGTTTTCCCCATGAAGGTCCAGCTGTTCAATTTGCTCAAAGTATCAAGTCTATCTGCATGAAGTGGTTTGAAGGAAAGAATTCTGGTTTGACTAGACTAAATTTCAAAACATCTAGAAAATAATTATCCTTATTTGTTTTATATTAAATTGAAAAAGAGGCAGGAGATAAACAGCATTATAATCCCTGTTTTACAGAAAAAATGGAAGACCTGGGGAATTCAAATGATTTTCTTATTCAGGATCTTCATCCAGCTCCATTCTTCCTCTGACACAGAAGTCACAGCTCTGAGGAGGACAGCAGACATTGCACTAGCATAGGCCTGCCACGCACCACCATTCTCAGCTAGGAAAATGAAGCAGGGCAAGATCACTCAGTTGTGCAACCAGCGAAAAAAATTTGAAAAGCAGAGTCAATTCTTCAATGTAGCAGCAGCGTCGACTTCCACAGAAAAATCTCTATTTGCAATTTCTGAGCCTGCTTCAGTCATCCTTCCTTCAAACATGATCAATTAACATGTACTTGTTAACATTTGTAGATGTTGCCACGTAATGTAGATATGGCTCCTCCTTCGCCCACAGACACAGACCCAGACACAGTCTGTTTGAGGGATAAAAGCTGCTGCTTTCCTACAATCAAAATGCCATCAGTCTTAACCAGTATCAGATCTGTGTAGAGTTCTAGCAACAGAAACACTTTACATTTATCCCCTGGCATGTGCCACCTCTGTGCCCTTTTTTCCAGGGACATCACTTCTGTGGAAATATTAATAAATGACAAATTGCATTTTGTGTAATCCTGTGAAATGTTTTGACTACTAAAGTTGTTCTATAGCAGTTCATTAAAGGACACATAAAGTATTTAAGTTTACATTTTATAAAAAGATCAGGAATGCTCTGGCTGATAGCTTTCTTTCTATTGAGCATCTGTTTCCTATTTTTTTAACAGTTTACAGCAGTGGTTGGCTAATTCTGTACTAATAGTTGATCTTAACTGGATCAAAACATTGTAATTTCTTAACAAAGGTTAGATAGTGTCCTTCTAGCACAGCTTCCTATGGCTGCAACCAGCAATGCCTGTGCATCAACATCTGGCTACAAAATATTAAAAATGATAAACACTTCCAGATATAAGCCATCTGGTCTCACAAAATTCTACATCTGCATAATTTTGCTTTCTTTTTAAAAACAAAACACAGATTTAGTTTGTCCCTGTTACATTACTGAAGAATCCTCCTCCTTCTGAGTGTGGGCAAAGCCCATGGTCTAGTTTTGTTGGAAGCACACATCTGTATCTGGCTGACTGTTGTGTCCAACATCGGCTGTGTTAGTAAGCGACAAGCGGAGATTCTTTGTTTGATTGGCATACAGTATCTGAGTGAATCAGAAGGAAGGCTGCAATGAAGAAGTCCTCACAAACTGAAGGAGCAGTGAAATTTTCGGTGCTGGCTGAGACCAGGCTTTTGAAAGCTTCGTGCTTGCTGCCCATCTGCATCGTGTCAGTCCCCTCGAAGACAGCACCAACCCTGCAGGATTTTGCTGCCCCATGCGAATGCAGTCACAGTTTGCGATTCACTGCTTTGCTCCACTGTCTCAGGCTTTCCTGAGCAGCAGATTCCTTGGCTCCAACATTGTGCAGACAGGTCTGCAGCACTGCAAGGGTCAGAGCATTGGAAGGGGGACCACCCCTCTCCCTTTTGGCTAGAGATGCTTCCTGTGGGATGGCTGCTGCCGCTGTAACTAAACAATACCGGACTACTTCCTCTGGCTTCTCTCCCCTTCCTTTTCATTTTACATGCCAACTCAAGGATCTCTTGTCCCTGACTGTTTTACCCAGATGGAAAGGTTATTTGTATTTCACATGCACAAAGAAATAACAAGTCTTTCTTGCACAAATAACTGTGTGCAAAGTACAAAACGTAATTGGTTTCTTTCATTTTTAATTAATGATTCTACTTAGTGTTCAACATTATGTATATAAAGAAACGGTGAAATGAAAAATAACATATGGAAATTAATTGATGTGTGGGAGATCACTCTTCCAAGTCAGAAGTTCATCTTATCATTTTTGTGTCCCTCAGTGGTCTACTTTGCAATGAAACTTCTAAAAAGCTAAACAGGTTCCAGTAAGCTCTGAAGACATGACATTGAACAGGCCTTTCACCCCAGATAGAGTGCTCTATCTTAAAGCTGAAGAGGTATCAAGTTGGGAATTAACACTTCTTTCACTCTCAAGATTTTACTAGCTCTGATTAGAGCATCTTTATGCTAATAGCAAGGGTAGCATTTTTCAGACCAGGATAATGTCCAAGAGAAGTCACTGCCTACTTTGACTTGGTTCAGAGATACCCGTGACCCCACAGTCTGTTGCACAATGCCAATCAAAAACACAGTAAGTGACATGGTCATAGCCTGAATGGAATGGGTGAAAATGTCAACCACAAAACCCACAATGTTAATTTCATTAAGGAAAAAATTCCAGTCAGGCCAGCCAATCTAAATGCTTCACTGTGCTGTCAAGCTCATTAATTGCATGTATTTCTAAGCCCAGTTTGAGGCAAATTTCCTGAAAAACGAGACACAATGAGCACCATCCTAACACTGTGCCTAATCTGTCATGACTGATGTGGGTGTTGCTAATGTTTCCTGGAGTGATGATGGCTTGCCAGATGCTGAGAAACAAGAGCTCAGTCAGACCATGGAGTAAGCTGAGTAAAACACAAATCTCCTGCTGCAGTACTTACATATATATCTGTATAACTGAAAAGCTTGGGTACAACAAATCAATGAGAAAGCAGTTAATATGTCGAGCAAACCCCCAGTTACCCACAGCAGCCACCAGAAAGCCAGACTGAGAGGGCAATTCTTCTTTCTTGACTGAGATCTGTCTGAGGCAGCTTTTTTTATACTGTTCACACCTAGAGCTTCCTTCCCTTTCCATTCATATTTTGAAAGACATTGGAGCATAGCTAACCCTTATTTTGAAAGATGCAATAGCTCAGTCTTGACAACAATTCTTTTATTTTCAATTTAAGTAGCCATAATAGAGTTTGCCCATTAGTGAAAGAAATTCTCAGGAAAATATAGGTGTTGCCTTGGGGTTCTTTATGACCCTGACCCTGACCTGCCATCCCAAAAGTATCACTGTGTTACACTAGGGTCTAATTAATTTGATCATTTGATAACAAAACCATTTCATAACCTTATGTAATTTATAGGATGACAAGTGCCATCATCATATGCATCGTCCCTTGTTTTCACCTCCTACACTGAACATTTTGAAAATGTTAACCATTGAAGTCTTTTCATTCTTTCCTCCTCATTCCTACTTTCATCTCCTTCAACTTTGTCTTCCCTTGTCTCACAAGGGGCATTTGCCTCCATGGCAAAGCTGATATTTTATTGTGATAGGGGCATGTGGTTAGACAGAAATGATCATGAAACTTTTGTTTCCCATCATCAGCTGAGGAAAAAGATGTCTTAAGATGTCTGGATAAATTGACTTAAAATTTTCTATAAAGGAAATCAGAGCCAAATCATGTTCTCTAATTTTTTTAAGAGGAGGTAGTAGTTATTCAGTATAAGTTGTGACCACTGCTTCTGAACACCTTCTGTCCTGCCTCATTCCTAGGAGGTGCATAGGGCTCTGCTCTCTCTGCCTTGTCTGGGCACCCATCTCAATGTAAGGGAAATTTCTATTCTTGAGCAGAGTTCCTGTTGATATGAGAAGCAAGTGAGGGGTGTGATGGCTGTTGTCAGCCCTGCCAGGAAGGAATGCTTACAGTCCCTAAAAGGAAGATACAGAAGGCTGAAATTAGGAATGAGGCTGCAAGATGAGTCAAGATTCTGGGTTCAGGATTCCAAAGAAACCAGAATTTTAAGCAGTTATTTCAGTATTGGTGTGAGGGTAAAGAGACTATCTTCCCAGGTGGAAAGCAAAGGTTTCATCCCCTGATTCCTGAGAAACAACACTGCAGTGGTGAAAGCAGTTCTTGCCCTTATTTTAAGACAGTCACTCACCACAGAGAAAAACACCTTGAAGAAGGCACTTGGGGAATCCTAATACTTATATCTGTCTTAAAATATTGGTAAAGTTATTAAAATAAAAGAAATAAAAGATTACATTGAATAAAGTAGTCTTACCCCTTAAGTCTGCCTCACAGATACCTTTATCTATTTGGCATGATTTCAACAAACTATGATTGACCTGCATAGAGGCAAGAACCCTGTATTGAGACAGAAGCTCAGTAAGTCTGAAGCTACAGACGTACTACCAATTAGTTTGCTTTACTACACACACCAAAAAGAAAAACTGAATAAACTTGAGATTGGCCAATTTTATGGTCATGATTATTTTTCTGCTGAATAAATTTGCCACCATCCATGTTCACTGAGAAAAGGATGTAAAAGCAATATTAAATGTTTTATTTGATATCACAGAATAATCAAGTACAGCATATTGAATTGTGTTGACCTTGGAAACAGGAGTGTCAGTTATTCATTGAATAAAGACAGCCAAACTTTGGCATGATCTCTATTAGAATAAATGTTGTTGCACAGTTAAATATGCCAAAGGATCTCTAGAAAAGGCATAAATAATTGCATAATTCAATGTAGCAAACAAGCTAAGAAAATAAAATAGTCTCAGCAAATAATCTGTTTTCCCAGGCAGCTTACAAAGAGGAAAAGAACCAAATCAGATATTTGCATTTCCTTATTCTCTAGCTCTTAAAAGGCATTTTTTCCCCTTTATGAAACAGAAATAGTTGAGTCAGAATCTGGTTTTGTTTCTGTTGAGACTAATAGCAATAGCATGACTTCCGCAGTAAGGAAGCAAATCCATTTTGCCAAAGAAATGCTGTAAGAACTTATCCATATTCTCTGACATGTAGATAACATTAGCATTTGGCTTTTCTGTCTGATAGAATTGTTTTAGTATGAACTTCATATTGCTTTGGAAGTTTCTTTGGTCTGACCTCAAGATCCCTGAAGAGTGAAGAGCTAAAATGATTTCATATAAGGATTAATGAAAAGAAAAGCAAACAATAAGAAAATTATACTGGCTTCAGATTTATCTGCTCAAGTGTCTGGGCTGCTGAAAATCAATTTTAAATTGTGCAGAAGCATATAAAAAATACATTGCCTCTTTAGCTGCAATTTTCCCCATAAGTCTTCACTCAAACTTTAGCCCAGTAAATGCTGGAAGGCAGAATAATATTAATATAGAAACAAACAGGATATATATGCAAACATACAATCCAACTGCTAGAAGACTTTATAGATGCTTATGAGTATGAACAGTCAAGGTGGTGTTAAGAACTAAAGGCCTTTGTTGTTCAGTAATGCACTTAATTAAGCTCCTTAGTTCCATTTAGTAACAGATTTGTGTCCATTCCATTTTTATTATGTTTCTTCAATTGTGCAGTTCGGTCTTATAATAAAGGAGTGTATTTTGTGTTCTGGGTAAATATGTAATCTCTGTGGGATCATTTACACTTGAAAATTAGCTTGGCACAAATGCAGGGCAGAAACTAAACATTACCTTTTTCTGTGCAATTCCTCCTGTAGATATTGTTGAGCACTGAAATTATCTGCCCATGGATTATTCAGGAATCTTGATCCAGATGTTTTGCTTCAGTAGAACTGTTCAGGTGCAATATCATGTTCAGAAAACTCTTTCTGATCTATATTCAGGCCACATAAACCAGAAAAGGAGTTAAGACAGACAAATTGGCTGGGCTGAATATCACTAACAGAGATGCCCAAAAGCACAGCCAAGCCTTGATGTTTTAATTCCAAGATATTTCACTAATTATTGCAAATTTAACTTCAGCGAGCATGTACCCGTGATGAGATCAGAACCATGCTTCATGAAATCAGCTCTGCCCTTACCTACTTGCATTTACCTCTCCTCAGGATAGCTAAAAGAGGCAGATGAGAAGGTAAAGTACCTCACACACAGAAAGTCTATTGACTAATATATTAAAGTAATAAAGGGATGCAATTTAATCTCAATTTTAGGGGCAATTGCTCAGAGAAGTGAGAAGGGAATCCTGTTGCAACACTCCACTGGTCCCAGTTCCCTGTCCTCTCATCTAGAAGGGAGGCTTCCTATTCTTCCCTCTCAAACTTTGAAGACTGATCTCTGAGTAAGGGACAGCTGAGTTAGACCAGATCTCCATGGTGTGAAGAGGGTTACTGAGATTTCATGCTGATGAATCTCAATTGTGCATTTGTGGTCAACCCCTGGACTGGATGAATTAAAGATCCCTGAAGGCCTTAACCACCCAGAAACTTTGCCACCCTCAAAATGCTCCTTTCTTACTGGGAGCCTGGAGGATGGTGAGTTACACAGTGTTTTCTCCAGCTTGTTTTCACTCTGAAATGCAAACACAGACTTCGGCTTGTCATGGTGGCTACAATGTCCGCAGACATCTAGTTAACTACCAAGAAGACCTGCAGATTTGCAGGGCTGTGACCACAGTGGAGATACAAGCATTGAATTGAATGTGTTACAAGGCCAAAAAGAACTTCTGGAAGTTAAAGCTTTGCAGCTGACTGCTGGTCACACGTGCCCCTCTGTTGCCCGTTTCAGTCGGGAGGAGTAGCAGGAACATTTGTGGTTGTGGTTGCCTAAAGACAAAAAACTCTTTGTGAAAATATAAAATCTGGAAACAAGCTGGCTGGTGAGGTCCTAAAATATTGGCTGCAAATCAAACACTAGAAAGGTATTGGTGAAGGCCTTGTCACACACAGAGGAACAGAGTGATACTCAGCTTTGGAACCTTCCTTGGGCTGTGGAAACAAATCAAGCCTCATTTAGACAAAATATATTCACAACTAGACAGAGTTCTGCTTTGTTTTTGTATCTTAAATGTAAGCATTGATGTAAGAGGGCATTGATAATTAAATGAAACTGTACTTTTGCTTTTTGTACAAAATGACTGTATTTTCCTAATGCCTGTCCCAACAACATTACTCAGCAACAGCCCTTACAAAGAGTGTCTCCTCTTAAAAACAAAAAAGGATGTAATAATATTCATATGGTCACTCTTGCTTCAAATGCTTCTTGCCCCTGCAAAGTAGGGATAGAACTATAAAATTAAGAGTTGCACACTAAATTGACCTTGACCTCTAACGGTCAAATTCATCATTAGTTTAACTTCTCTGGAAAACATGCTCACACCAGCTACCATTTTAATTGCTGAGTGCTTAACTAGGTTGAGAATATGGCCAACCTTTCAATTTCAATGAGGTGACTCTAGGATTATCATGTGGGTAAATATATGCCCCAAATGTCATCTTTACTCTCCATTAAGAAAGAGTTAAACAAAATGTTTCAATGGAAAGTTTAATAACAAAAGACATTTATGATGTTTACTTAAATTTTCTGGACCATTAAGTCCAAATGACATGACTTATTGGATGCTATATCTGGCCAAAAAATCTTTTTGACCAGTCTAAGTTTTACTACGTGCTGAGCTGCCAGCATCCCTATTAGAAAAATAAAAAAAAAAATTAAATATAAATCTATGGTCGAATCCTAGTTTTCTCAGTAAAATCTGGATTCAGAATAGCCATTCATGCCAGAAAGTACCTTTTGAAGTTTACATTAACATGGATATTTATTTATTTTCCCTCTGTAACAATGACAGTGGTTGAAATAAACTGTTTAATTCTAAATAGAAAACACATCTGCTGTTTCTGCATTGTTTGTGGTTGCTGGAGGGGTGACAATTTAAACCAAGTAGCACACATGACATTTTAAGTGAGATGTTGTATGAGGATTTGCAGCTGCTGTACTTTCCTATTTTTCTCTCGCCTGACGGCACTGCTCCATTGCAGGGCCTGCAAACTTTTCCATCCCCAGCACAGCTCTCAAAGGGAAAGTTTATACATGTCCTTACATACCTGCATGCCTGTTTGCATAGATGTGATATTTTTGACGTGCTCATGTTCATCTCTTTTGGGGTGAAGAGCATTTTCTACATTGATTGGGATCTTGGAGGCGAGAACATGACTGAGGGGCTGAGATTAGGCCAGACTTTGTTGATGACTACGTGGTGAGCAGGAGCCTCAGAGGTCCAAAAGCAGCCTGCAGTTAAGTCCTGACACCTTGCCATTGGACAACATGGTGCTCTTGGAGATCAGTGTGTTGGAAGGACCCTGGGCAGTGAATTTTTTGGTGCTGGAGAATAACAAAGCAGGCCCTGAGCTGGCCCTGCTCTCTCTGGCAACCTCCCCATTATCTCAAGGCTGCAGCACAGCATTGAACAAAGAGAAAGTGCCATGGGATTGGACTGAAGAAGGTAGTCAGAGGTTGGAAAGGCTGGCCCTGCTCCAGCCAGGGAAGCTGTGAGAATGGACAGAAGCCCTGGCTCCCTGCTAGCATTTCATCTTGCCTGTGAGGGCTTTAAGGTGAGGTGTCATCTGCCTCCACCCCAAGTACATGCTGGCTGAGTAGCAGACTTAATTTGTGCCCAAGCAGCTCAGAAGTGTCAGCCCTCATCACAAAGGGTGAATTGTACCTCTGAATGCCATGCTGTAGTCCCGAAACCTAAACTACAGTTAATTTTTTTAATCCCTATAGGGGTTTAGTGTCAAGGATTTAATGATCCTTGCAAGTTAATGAACTTGGGCCTAAAAAAATGAAGGTTACATTTCTAAATACTTCTGATAATCTTTAAATTTTTCCTTTTCACTAGGCTGAGACAGTGAAACTCCCTTCATTCCCCTGTTCCCACACTGCCTTGTGTTTAATAAACCCCTGAGGTTTGACAGTGCAGCAGTGCAATCCATTAACCATAAAAACAGTGTGGGCTGATATTTGACTCCTATATTATGGCTGAGGAGACTAAAATACTCCCAAATAGTGTGAAAAGCTTAGGCAAGCACCTGAAGGAGGGCCAGAGCCCACGAGTTCCCAGTACACAAGCTCTACTTCATTTCTGCCCTTTTTCTTTCAGTTCAAAGAAGGGTGTTGGCATTTTCTTTTGCCAGATCTTAATAGAAAGGAGGTTTCCTGTTTCTCTGGAAAAATTCCTACCTCGGATCCAAACAGAAATTTATGACATTTTCTTTGCTGTTATGGGATATTGTGTTTATTCCTCTCTGTTGTCTCTCAGCAAAGTAAGAACTTCTCTTTGGGTCTTATGAAATGTCCTGAGTGGAGCAAATTATTTCCCTTGGGAGGGACGAGATTACAACAAACTGCAAATATTAAAAAAATTAAATTCCCAGGGAGGAGCCTCAGTATCAACCTCCAGGTCATCTTCCCCCACAGCCCTCTTGGCATCATACAAACTGAACTTTGTCCTGCCCTAGTTACTAATGTGCCCAGTCCATCTTTAGAAACAAAGCATAAACACACCCAGCCAAGTGCAAGTTTAATATAAATGTGCTGCCTCTTCCTCTCGTTACACTTGTGAGAAATTGTTTGTGTTTTAGGAGGGAGGACAGGGAAATCGGTTCCCAGGTCAGGTCTCACTGTAGCCCTGCAGGCAGGGAGGGCAGAGGCCAGTTCCATTGTAGGAAATCTTCAAGCACTGAATTGCCACACGCTGACAGGGATGTGCAGGCCCATGTGCTCTCACAGGGTCATGGCATGTTTGGGTTTTTTCATAATGCTGGCCCCCACACAGCAGCCACAGAGAACGAGGCCATGGTTTTCTTTCAGTTCAAGGAATCACTGCTCTGCCAAAGAAACCACATAACAGCTACTCCACAGATGAACTCAAATAATGGCACAGCACTTGGGTGGCCATATTTATACTGGGCTAGCCAGGAATGTCAGGATTTCAGCATTCACAAAAAATGCATTTCTGGCACAAACTATCTCTGTCATTTCAGCTCCACTCCTCAGTCTCAAATGATCCATATTGTTAGGAGAGCTTTAGTGTTTGGAGTAGCATGTGTTTCCCCTCTCCATAGGTTTTGGGAGTAAGGAAATGAATCCTGCCCAGCCGCTCTCTTTAGCAGTTCTGCTTTCCTCTAAGTAAGCAATGGCAAACATGAGATGGGAGAGAGATACATCTGAACTCATGCAATCTGTCACAGCACAGCATCTCCCAAGGCTTTTTACCCTTGGATCTGTCCCATCTCTGTCTGCACAGCCATATTTCAAGGATTTGTCACGGGTCACATCTGCCAGCAATCATAGGAAGAAATATAGAAAATGAGCAGCTTGCATTAGCTCTGCTGTTTTCCTCCTGCAGCACTCCTGGGCTCTTGACAAACAGACAAACTCCCATGCTGAAGACAACCAGCCAAATCCCCACCCCAGAGAAGCAACTGGGGAGCCACCATGAGCCTCAGCAGATACTGTCCCACAGGAGCAGAAAGCTGTGAACCCCACTCTCTCAGGAGGAATTTAGCAGATGAGGCACAGCCTCACAGGTCCCCAGAAACATCAGCCCAGCAAGGAGACTCTGAGCACTGCAGTGAGCAAGGCCACCACGAAAACTCACTCAGAAGTGTTGTCTAGGAAAAACAATAGTGAATTTTGGGCTTGTTCAGGGTTTCTGGGCATCTGTCAGGCCAGAGGAATCTTATCTGTGCCCCCTCCTACCTAAGTGTCTCCTTCTTCAGAGCCCTGGGCCTCCTTGGCCATGCAAGAGCAGATTGGCTGTACCAGTCCTCCCAGTGACTCCAACAACTCTCATCAGTATCAGTTTAATTGCATATTAAATGCAATGTGTAAATGCAATGTGTAAATGAGATCTATACATCTCATTTACACTAAGGCGCAAAATCTGGTGTACTTTGAAAGCCTCAGATTTAATGCATGTGTGCAGTCTACCTTCAGATCAGACATCTCCTGATGTTCTTTTGTACTTGGTTTCTAGACCAGGAAATCCCAGGTAGGAATATATATGCCCTGATTATGGTCAAAATGGACAAATAAATAACTGCTGTAAATGCAAAGAGTATTGACATCAGCCCTTCAGAATAAGAGTATTCTTGTAGATCTTTTAATCTCAGTGCCCTGTCAAGTTGGACTGTGGTTCCAGACTGCTTTTTCAGAATTGTTCAGTTTCTCTGTATTATGGGACAAAATAGCTAAGGAAGATTTAAAAACAAAACAAAAACCACTTAACAATCTTGGATACTGGAGTACCAAAATCAAGCACTTCCAAGTGAAGATTAATTTAATCCTTCTAAGTAAAATTTTACCATCACATAATACCAGCTCCATAAAATAGTACTAATGTTCCTTGTGACAATTTAGGAGCTTTAACCATATCTGGAAAAATTTCTCATTGCAAAGGCTTTTAAGTAATAGAGGACTTGGTAGGATCTCTTCTTTGTGAGATCAATAAACAACCAAAGCCACCTGGTGTTGACACAAATATATTTTTAAACATGGAGGCCTAACACACAAAAACATCTCTTCAGCCAAGGCACTGGGCCAAGTGTTTAGGATACAAGATTTGCCAGAGTGCTTAGAGCTGAAATGGAACCAAGACCAGAGAACTACTACTACTACCAGACTACTCTCTTTGCAGTAGTTTAGTGTCTCTTCTACAGGTCTTCTCTTTTTTCTTTCTTTTTTTTTTTTTTTTCTTTTTGATTTTTTTTCGTTTGGTGAATTCAGTGTAGAAGAAAGAAATGAACATTTTCCATTGAATACTTTTCTCAAAAAAAAAAGAAACTGTAGTTTAAAGTAAGCACCAAAGCTTATTAAAAGATTCATACCAAGGCATTATTTTCTTAATAGAAAATGTTCCATAGACATGCCATGAACAGGAAATATTGAACCCAAATAACATACAAACAAACAAAAAATCCTCAAAATCCCAGTGATGGGAAACTGATCCCAGCTCTATTCAAGCAAATGGTAAATTTGCCAGGTGTTTCCAGGGAAATCTAGATTTCATCTGCTTCATAAACCACAAAATACAATTAACTAAACCTCTGGGCATAAGGAATGACAAATGTTAATCAGGGAAATCCATACACAGTTTAGTGTCATGTTTACAAATGTTATTCTGGAAATAGGGCTAGAATGGGAAGACTTACTGATTCAAGCCAACTGTGATCACTAAAAGCTAGGGCTAAGCTCAGCAGTAACAGTCATGCATCAGCCACCCAGCTGATAATTGACAACACAATTTGTAATTTCTGTTGTTTGCCCCTCTGAGGTGTCCTCTTCCAGTCAGTAACAGTATATTTGAAGAGCTGGCAGACAGAAAATAGGGACAGAAGCACTTTGCACAAATCATAAAGTTCTTTAAAAATCGATCCCTGAGAGCATTCAATGGTTTTACATGTGACCCATGTGACCCATTCCATACATGTGACCCAGCCCCATGGGAGTCTTAACCTGTGCAGTTCAAGTTGCTCCAAACAGAGCTGTACCACTAGCAATCCATGTGGTATGTGAAGCGGGAAAATTTTGAAACATTTGGACTTCTGTTAAATCTCTGATAATATTTAGATTAAAACCTCTTTGAAGTATGGACAATCTCCTACTATATTTATGGAGACCCTAGGAAAACCTGTGAGGGAGTGGAGAGAAGACTCAGGCAACTTCCCTGGGTCTATTCTAATGAGAATTTCTGTTTCTCCTACATCTGAAAAGGATGACTCAGATTATACTGAAAAAAAAGTCTAGGAGCAAAACTGGTTATCCATAGGCCTTTTCCATATATAGGTTGGATACTAATATGATGTAAATTTTATAAACCGCTCTGAGTAAAGAGGTACAAAATAGAGTGGCTGCATAGCACCAGGTTTATCCACAGAAGTTGCTTCTGCATGATACTTTTTTTTCCCAGGGCCCTGCAAATTTGGGACTGAGTCAGAAGTAGATGTTTCCTCTTTGCACTGGGTACACAGTGCCAGTGAGAGCAGAGGAAGCCGAGGACCTTCTTTGTGCTGCTGCTCTGGTGTGAGCAGATTTCATGTTGTACTGCAGATGTGTCCCAGGTAACTTGTTCAGTATTCAAGAAAAGTTCAGTTTTCACCCTTGGTCTCCCTGGCTTGGTACTGTGAAAGTGGGTTGTTGCTCCATGTTAAAGAGAGCGGAAAGGGTGGGTGTAATCCAGGCTCACAAATTCCCCCACACCTGCTGCTTATGTCTCCTGAAGAAAGCCTTGCTGAAGAGGTGCAGCAGTGATTTGCAGCTCCAGATAAGTGGGAGCTCAAGGCATGCTATGGAGCAGGCAGAGCTTCTTCACCCTCAGTTAATACAGAGGGCTCCAAGAATTACTCCAATAAATTCAAATGCTTACAATTTCTTTTCACCCTAGTACCTCCTCCTTGAGAGCATGTCTTCTTCTGTGCCAGTGGTATGGAAATACGCTTTTCGAAGTCACATCAGTTGTTCTAGTGATTTCTTAATTGTCACAAAAGTGGTAATCCCTTCTCTTACAGGTGCATGAAACTACAGAGACTGTAGAGCCAGTCAGACTGAAAGGGTGCATGCAGTTGTTTGGACATATTTGCATAGACATGTTTATGCAATTGGTTAGATCCATGCTCCCAGATATAGGCACGAGGTAAAGCTCCCAACTGTTGAGTTGGGTACCCATCCTTTTTTTGTCTGATCTGAATTATGTCCTGGAAACATCAGGAAAATTCCTTCACACCAAGGTATTTTCTCTGATAACTTCAGAAACTTTACGCATCAATATACACTTCCAGTCAATGGAAGACATTTGCTTCTGAGTGGATGCAGCTGCCAGAAACAAACAATGACACATGAAGCTCCAAGAGAAGACTTTTAATTCTAACAGAACATGTCCAGGAAATACCAATCAATTCATATAGTAACTGATCATCTTCACCCTTAAAAATTCAAACTAACAGCTGTGCACTGTCTCTTCTTCCAGAAATGACTCCAGATCTCTTTTGACCTGGTGCATACTATTCACTTCTATTGTAGATTTTGGCAGTTTGCTTCATACTTTTAATTATACCCTCTGAGCAATGAAAGTCATCCTGAATAGTTTACAGCCCGTGCCTCATCTGCAAGCTGTAACCTCTTTCTTTGGAATTAGCAACAAGTCACACAAACTTTTATTTGAAACAACCCATTCCTTTTCTGGTGTATACTGGACTGTATTTCCTTCAAATTCCTATCCATTCCAGCTGCATTAGAACTTGTCTCCATTCACTTGGACCCAATGCAGATATTTACTCCACAGATCCCAGATTTTTAAAGCCAGAAATGCAACTTTATTGTCTAACCTAGCTTCCTGTAAAATTAAGGTGTTAAAGTTTCATTTAGCTATTTGCAACATGAGCCTTAACACATTGCACTGACTAGAAAGCATATTCTTCTATTTTCACTAAAAGTTCATATGAAATGCAGTCATTATTGCATACCCCAGCTTCTGTATTCCTTAGACAGGCCTGTACATGACTCCACAAGGTATTAGGCATTGAAGAATCACATCAGACTTGTCAAAGGGTTGTAATCTTTCCTGACCGCTTTTCATGTATCCCTAGAGGATCACAACAACGCATTGCAATGCTACAGTCTGGGACAGAATGTCTGGAAAGCTGCCTGGCAGGTGGGGACCTGGGGGTGCTGGTCAACAGCTGGCTGAACATGAGCCATCAGTGTGCCCAGGTGGCCAAGAAGGACAATGCCACCTTGGCCTGTATCAGCAAGAGCATGGCCATCAGGACCATGGCCATGATTGTCCCCTGCACTTGGCACTGGTGAGACCACACCTTGAATTCTGTGTTCAGTTTTGTGCCCCTCACTTCAAGAAAGACATTGAGGTGATAGACCATGTCCAGAGAAAGGCAAAAGAGCTGGTGAAGGGTCTGGAGCACAAATCTTACAAATTAGGAGTGGCTGAGGGGGCTGGAGCATTAACTTAGAGAAAGGAGGCTCAGGGGAGACCTTGTTGTTCTCTAGAATTGTCTGACAGGAGGTTGTGATGATGTGGGGGTCAGTCTGTTCTCCCAAGCAATGAGCTGCAGGACAAGAAGAAATGGCCTCAAGTTGCACTAAGGGAGGTTTAGATCAGATACAAGGAAAAAATTATTCACTGAAAAGATTGGAACAGGTTGCCTGGGGAAGTGGTTGAGTCACCAACCTTGAAAGAATTTAAGAGACTTGCAGATGTGGCTCTTCAGGAAATAGTATAGTGATGGGCTTGGCAGTGCTGTGTAAATGGTTGGGATTGATGATCTTAAAGGTCTTTTCCAACCTAAATTATTTTAAGTTTCTGTGATTATATACATAATGCTTTAATTTTCTCTTACTTTAGGTTTAAGTAGAGTTTCACTGCAATCTGTATGTACTCTCTGGAATAGAAAATTAAATTGATTAATGGAAAATATTATTATCACACTCTTTATGGAGTTTGGAAGGGATCTTGTTAAACTCATTTTCAATTAAAAAATCTTTTAGATGGAGGTTTTTGGGGTTTTTTAATAATTTGGTTGTTATTGCTGTTTATTGATAAAAATACTCATCTTCAGATGGGAGAAAACATAGTAAAAGATTCATCTATTGGGAGTGAAAAAAATTCTAAAATGTTCCCCAAAATGTAAAAAAGATATATTGGAGTTGTTTTTGAAGAGGAGTTTTATATCTTTCATCTGAGACCTTGCACTGCAGACAGTATCTGCAGGGGTGGCAGCCTCAGATGCTCAGGCTGATGTTACAGACTTAATGAGAAATTTTAGATTGGCTTTTGAAAGGCTATTTCACTGTGAGATACCTTTTCCTAAAAAGCAGGACAGTTTATGTTGACAATAGAACAGAAATACAAGAATGATCACTCCCTGTCCTGTATTTAGATCACAGTTTTCAAGTTACCTTGCCTGAATGTGAAAAATGAGCTAAACGGTCAAAAGCAGGTTCTTGTAGGATTTGGTATTTTTGTAATATTTGTTGTAGAATTAGAACATAAAATATTATTCTTCTTCCTCTATCTTCCATTCTTTCATTTTATTTCCTACTTTGCCTAAAACTTGAAAGCTTAGATAGCTGTTAAATTTTATATTTGATTTCAGAAGCTGCTCTAATTTCAAATAATTTTCAATGCTTGAGGAAGTTCTCCCAATAAGTTGGAACCTTGGAGATAATCTCCTGCACAATTTAATAAACAAAGCCATGGCATAAAGAAGTTGCTTAAATCTGCAAGAGAAGTAAATACACCATTCCAGCTGAGGAGCCCAGAGGGCTCATTGTTATGATCAAGTGGGTGAATTGCACAAGTTATTTCCATGTCTAAAAGTTGAGCTTGTTCTAATTTATTTAAGAACACGGAGCGAGTAGGCAGCATTTTTGTAATAATTGAGGTATAATAATCTATACAAAAGTCCATCCAAAGCCATAGAACTCTGATGTAGGAATGGCTTAGTCATGCAATATTAGAACAATTTCCTCCCTGGAGGAAATATCTATATAATCTCTCATAAAGATTCTTTAGAATGATCTTTGCAATTCTGTTATTTTCTTCTTCTTTTCTAGTATTGATATGAACTGGTCTCCTCCAGATTCAATAATGTGATTAAAAGAGAAATGTAAAGAATCATAGAGTATTGAATTATTATAGACTGACTCTTGCCCTCTATCCTACTTGTTGTAAGCTCTGTTATGCAATTGAGTAGAGTGACATAAATAGGATATAGGCTCTCTTTATCTTTTTGGAAGAAGTTATAGCGTATTCAAAAGATTTTTGGTATGTGAGTTACTTTATCTTCATTATAAAAACAACTTGGATGTGGGCTCTGGGGGAATTTATAGTTTCTCCATGACACAATTAAATTACAAATGTCTCATTAGAGACTGCCAGTGTGCCTCAGATAATGGCTCTAAAGTATTCATCTTAAAGCTCATTTCCAGATTGTTTTTCTTTTGAACTCATTGTACTTTAGGATTGTACTAACTTTTATGAATATGTTTTTAAGGGACATTGTCCTTTAGGGCACGCCATAAATATTGGTGTGCTTGGAAGAAAAGTTGTTAAGAGTCCAGACAGCAGAATAAGGGGAGAGGCTGCAAAAGGGAAGCGTAAAACCAATCAAAGTAGCTAAGCCCAGTTATGAAAACTTTTGTCAAGTACATGGTAAAGAAGTAGTAGTCTTGAGCACACAGATACTTCATCTACTGCAAAATGCAGTTATATCACAATTTCAGAAGATGAAACCACTAGAACAAGAGAATATATTTGCTGTGATTCACTTCACAAAGGAAGTTCGAAACCAGTTATTTCCAATGCTGACCAAGTTTTACAAAGTAGCCCCTTCAGTGAATATTTTCTTACATTTTTGGATTTTTCTTTTGGCACCAATAACACACTTGATTCCTGAAAAAGTAAATATTAATGAATTGGAAATTAACTCTTTCTCCAAACTCTGACATTAGGTAATGAATCTAAACATCTAACAGAATAGACTTAGATTACCTGTTGGTTTGGGTTGGTGTTTTTCCTAGCTCTTAGAAAATACCACAAAGCTGTATTATTCTGTCTTTCATGTATTCCAGGAAATGGATAAATCAGAACAATGCATCCTTTGTATGAAAGCTCAAGAAACAATTTCTGATCCTCTTCATATAAAACATTGTTTTTACAAAAACTGAGGCTTTATTTGTAAAGAATGAACTACTGTTTAACCTTAAGTAGAGGTAACCTACTTAAATTTAGTTCTCTTCAGGATAATGGGTGAGGGAAGTCACCCATCATCCCACTGCTTTCCTTTAATGTATCTGTCTGAAGGGAACATAGCATACCTACCTTTGGTGTAGAAAGAAAGTAGCTCTGGGTTCTCTAGAGTGGAAAAGGTTCTTTATGTCTTAATATCTCTGTTCCCTTCCTCCTGACATCAAGGAATTGAGCCCAGAGCAGTACACTTCTCAGAACTATCAGAAAGAACATCCATCCAGCAGTCAGCAATCTTGCAAAAGAACCTTCTCTCTCCGACTTCAAACAGGTGATCCCTCTATTTTTGTAATGGTCTCATGAACTACAAACAGAAGAGTGCTTGGCTCTTCTGCTTCTGTATTTCTCCCTTAAACTGGATGATACCATGCACACTGGCCACTCTATGTCATCTGTGACACACACTTGACAATCTATGTCATCAGCCATTTTTTGAAACAGTAATAAATTAATATGAGGAACACTATGAGTTTAAAAAACAAAACAAAACAAAACAACAAAAACCTGCCAGGTCCATACAGCTGTTATGGTTCTGATGTATTAATTTTGTTTGAAATTGTCCATGAGTTCTTACACTGTTCAGAATTCACATACTGGAAATTTTAGTATGTGAATGTTAATTCAGGTATAAGTTATTTCCTGAAGATGAATAGTGTGAAAGAACAGGCACTGCTTTTTGCAGCTGTTCATGACCTCTGTTTTTCATCCATCCTTTTTGTTTCCAGGAACGCAACAGGACACAAATGTTGAACCAATGGAAAGAGCATCAGCACTTTTAAACTTATTCAGAGAGTACAGATATGAAAATAGAAAGTCAAAATACAGATTATGGGTGGTTGGGGGAGGGGGGGGGGGGCGATAATTCAAGAATACCTAATACACAGCACTCCATTATCTAATAATTGTTAATATCTAGTGCACTCTTAGCCCACATGGCTGTGGAGAAAAGCTGACACATACAACCAGTTTAATCTCAGAAATCAGCAGGCAAAAGAAGGAAATAAAGGTACTCCAGTCTCACAGCTATTTCCCAGCCTGACATATAAGTGCTACAAGCCAGCAGTGCTGTACTGCTATCTCTTAACAAAAAGATAGCTTTTGCTCCCCTCCCCTACATTTGGTAATTCCAGGAGAGGTTGCATGTGCTGTATCAGATTGTGGCTAGTAGTGACAAGAGTGATATAGCAGTAGGCTTTGTTAAGGACCTTAGGAATGTTTAAAAGTGCTAAGTAGGCCAAAAAAGCATTTAAAATATTCCAAAGGCAAGCTAAGAGAAATGGCCTTTTGGACACTTTAGAGCAGATTCTCCAGAGAGCTCAGTATCTAACAGCTCCTTCTTAGGCACTTAATGGCAAGGCTGAGCTTTCAGAGTACTAAACTCCACAGCCTGATCATGGGATTAGGAGCCTGCCCAGTCAGAAGCAGGATTTTCATTTTTCAGCCTTAGATTTCTTAGCAAGTCCAACACTGAAATCTCAGGGAAATATTTTCCAATTACTTGTTTTATTAAGAAAATTAAACAACCTCCCTGTGTTTCCTGGAAATCTGGCAGGACTCACACTGTAATTGTAGACAGATAATGTCCCTGCAGATCAGGTCTTGCACTGTAAAGTAAAACAATACAAGGTGAGAGATACCTGCACTACCTGGCAGTATGATTAGGTATTGTAATATTGTATTTAAATATTCAGGCACAAGCAACAATCTTTCCTGTACATTTAAGTAAAGGAAAGATTTATACAGCTATAAGTGAAACCATTCTTCTGGAATAAATACGATTCTAAAGTTTAGAAATCCTCAGGCTATTTTCTAAACAAAGATGTGGGAAACTATTACTGTTTATATTAAATATTCCCATGTGGATCTTTTGGTCCTTGTAGAATATGAATGGCAATATCTTGTAAAATCCCTACTGCAGCTGTCAACACTTTTTATATGAGGCATCCCAGACACAGAGAGGAGTGGAGCATGTATGTGTGTGGGACATACCTGTTTCCCTCAGAATTCCTCACCCCTCTGGTGGCAGATAGGTTTTCTGAGGCTACACAGATATCAGAGCAAAGTCACTAAAGTGATTTTTCATAGGGGAGGAGATGATAATGCTTCCTTATTGCCAGCTTTTTGAAACAAGAGAACTACTCCTGATTTAGAGAAGAAACTTGAGACTAAAAGGTTTGCCCTGTACCACAGAGGGACTCTTCATTCTCACAAGCCCCATCTTCTACAGTCAGAGCACACACTCACCAGCTTCACCTTGAACCTTCCCATTTTATCTGCTGCCTTAATGTAAACCTGACCCAGAAACCACCTTCTTCTTTGAAGCCTAAACTAATGCCTGGACTGTTTATAACTATTTCTGTTTGTGACAATATTTTTCATCTCTTTAAGCTTCTTCTCTTCCTAGTATTTCTCCTCTTCCTTCTTAGTGTATTTGTGTAAAGTAACCTTGTCCTCCCTCAGGCTTCTTTGGGTTGCTGCCCCTTGCCAAGTTCTTCTGGTCTCTTATAGGACAGCCCAGTGGGCCCTTTGGTAGGGCTCTTAATCAATGAGCTCTTACTCACTCCATGAGCTCTTCTCTGCTCTTACTCCCGCATGTGGGTCTACTCATAGATAGTAAAAAAAAAAAAAAAAAATACATTCAAAGTACACCAGAGGACCTCCTCACACTACCTTGGAGAAGGCCCGTCCCTACCAGAAACCAATAAGCTACAAGTTTGCTTTCTCATGGTCAAGAATTCTTTACAATTTCCACAGTATTTTTTCATTCTTCTATTATTTCCAGATGATGAGATCTAACTTTATAGTTTATAGCACTTATACAATTAAGTGAGAGGTGAATCAGGGCCAGTTTTTTGCCAAAAAACAAGTAAAACTCAAACACTTCATTTCACTGTTTATTTTCACACTCCTCTTGAAGAAATATCTAGGTCAGCTACACCAAGCTTTGACTTCAGCATGCCTTGTATAAGACTTAAGCTATCTTGTTTATACCTTTTTAGATGATTTCCACAGATATTTGTAGCCCAAAGTATACTTACTGGTGAGAATTAAAATAAAAATCAAGATTAAAAGTTCTCTGTTGTTTCTGTATAGAGAAACATAAAGTAGTATTTATGTTGTGCATATCTGATATCATTATTTTATGTCTACACAAAGAGATGTTCTTATTCTATAGGAAATGTTGCTCCCTGGAAATCAATGGCAAGATTCCTTCTGAGTTCAGTAGATCAAGATTCCTTCCAGAGTCTGATTTACTAGTTCACTGCATGAGTTATATGCCAGGGTAGCTTTGCTGAAATCACTGGAATTCCCTTGGCATGAAAGCAGGGAAATAAGAAACAATCAGAGTACAGAGAATCACAATAATTTTTACTGAAATAAAAGGATTACAATTGAGGGATGGCAGTTTTGGTAAGTGTCAGCTAACTGACTGAGATATTGTCACCTGGCTCTTTAGTTGCACACTGCTATAAAAGCCAAGTATAAATACATTTCACGTATTCATACTATTTTATAAAACTGGAATATTGCATAGACAAAACAGGGAAACTACAAAGACTTACATCACTGCTAAGTGACTTTCTCTTTAAAAAGTGTTCCACGTGTTTTAGACCAGGAGCCAAATTCTGCCCCTTGATATACACATGCAAATTCCATTAAGTAGCTGGAGCTGCATATTTGTGCTTGTGGGAATGATTTGGTGGTGTAAAGCCAATTCTGGGAGCTGCAATGACTGCCCAAGAAATCACCAGTGAAAATGCTTTTTTGTTTTATTTTTATGTCAAAAACTGTTGATTTGTCAAAAATAAACTTTTCTGCACAAGTATATATAGCCCGTTTGACAATGAGCACATTTGTGGTCAAGGAAAAAGAGAAAGCTAATATCCACAGCACAGCCAACAAGCATTTATGCCAAACTGAGAGCTAATGTCCATGTATAAGCTTTCCCAGACATTTTCCTTTCTCTTCCAGTCCATGATGAATCCTTTGACCAGAAAAAGTTGTCATCAGTCTTCCTTGCTGGAGCTGTTTCACACAGATTTATAAATGCAATATTAATTGGACAAAGAGTCTGCCTAATCACCACTTCCCCATCTCATAGCTGTATGATCCTCTTATTAAAAACAATTACTTGAACTCTTCCTCCCTTCCAGAGGATTGTCTCTTAGCAGACACTTGCCCTTAATTGAACAAGGCATTGGCATATCTAATACCTGCCACAAAAGGAGAAAAAAGGATTTTTGACTTATCAGAAATTAGATGTTTTTTTCCCTGTAAATTCCACTCACCTCTTTAAAAATACTAGGAAAATAGTGCTTGGTTTTGGTTTTACTTTGAAAATGTATATATTTGTCTATATCAATAATAAATATATTTGCTTCCCACCTCTAACGTTTCAGAAATTGAGTTAGTACTTCACTGTGCTCTCAGCTTTCAAGGTGCTTAGGGATACAAACTAAGTGAGAGACTTTTTACATTCATACGTGCAAGACCAACAGCAGGAGAGACACCATGCCTTTGCTGCGCTGTTCGCCAGAGCAGCTGACACCATAGGTGGGGGGGACAAGTTGGGAAGAGAGGAATTTAACACTAATAGTGCATTTTATGGATGGCTTATCTGGTTGACCTTTGGAAGGCAGAGTGATGTATTAAAACGCAACTTGTCAGGAGTGCAGCCAGCAGGTTAGGATCTAAATCCATCCCAACGTCAGGGAGTGAGGCTAAAACAATGCCTGCATGCCAGTCCTGCTTAGTCCTTTCTGCAGGACTTTTCCAGTGTGTGAGCCCCAGGGTGGTAATTCCATGTCCCCACAAAGGGGAGCCTTCTCGAGGGAAGTGCAGCAGACGTTATGAGACATGAATATCATTGCACATAGCAATAAATATTTTGTGTGACAAATGCTGGCGCAATCACATATGCCTCCCATTTCCCAATTCTGGCAGCTCAGAAAGTCTCAGGCCCTGTGAGCCACTTTTGCTGGCTGACAAACACAGGGGACAGACCTTACAAAATGAACAAGTTTAGTGCTAGTTCTTTGCACAGGCTGAATTTCCCTCCATGCCATTAAAAGTAGAAATAGTGACTTTTGGCCACTCTGAACCTTTTTAGTTGCCACTCCTTAACTGTTTTCAAACAAATCCTTATTGCTTGTAAATGAAGTTCAAATTAAACATTTTTCCATCTCTCTATGTTTTTTTCCAAAACTGTTTGCTTGCTCTGGAATGATGAAATTTCTTTTTTGTACTTTGAAGTTAATTTCTTTCTTTCTTTCTTTCTTTCTTTCTTTCTTTCTTTCTTTCTTTCTTTCTTTCTTTCTTTCTTTTCTTTCTTTCTTTCTTTCTTTCTTTCTTTCTTTCTTTCTTCTTTCTTTCTTTCTTTCTTTCTTTCTTTCTTTCTTTCTTTCTTTCTTTCTTTCTTTCTTTCTTTCTTTCTTTCCTTTTTCCCCTCTTTCTTTCTCTTTGCATCTTTTCAGTTTTAACAATTTCACTTCTACAGTCCAAAGCCTGTAGGGAAATGCTTTCCCTTCAGCTGGGCCTCTTCCTATCTTATCAAATAATATTAGTTTGCACTCCATTTATACCACATAGAGCCTTAGAAACTCTCATAGCTTTTAACCTGTCATGCAGATTAAGACCTCATTAAATTTCTTACTACCTTCACCATGATCATGTTACCTAATGCTAAAGATTTTGGGGCAACATAATGAGTACTGATACAGAATGAAAGCAGAGGGATATTTCATCATGTGGCTTCATTTGCTAGAAAGAGAATTTAAACATGGGCATTTGAGAATTAATAAGGTCTATGTGCACATGTATATATGCAGACATGCATACACATGCACATATTTACTTTATAAATAGGTACCAGACAAATGAGCATACACAGGGACAGGAACAACATTCACCAACACCAACATTTTTTTTTCTGTCTCTTCTCACACGTTTGCAGAAAAAAAACAGTTTAGAGAGAAATAACTGGAATCAAAAGGGGGAATATGCTCTTCTCCTGCATGTTTGTAGCACAGTAGCAGCCATAGGTGACTATTTCCAGACTGGCCATTTTTGGTGTGGGCACTGCATACACAGTGTAAAGCCCTGTCACAAAAACTTTACAGTTGAAGCAGGTTAAACAAGATAAAATACTGTTATTCTAGTTTCATTAGTGAGAATAAGAAATACCAAATGCCTTGTTCTCAGTCTCATGGAAAAACAGTGACAAACTCCTGCCGCAGCTTATACATCTGCTACTAGTTCTACCCTAGAAGTCATCTGCCCTGGCAATGTTTGTAGTCCCCTTTCAGAGATAAATGCAGTCCCTTTTACAGATAGAGAAAATCCGGAGAAAAAGAGAGAAAAAGAAGCCTCAAACTTACACAGCACATTCCTCATAATATGAGCATCTCACAACAGTTCTGTGTTTGTTCTAATAACCAGCCCCTTAGCTGAGATGTAAGGTGTGGCTGACACAAAGAAGGGCAGCAGAGGCAGAGACCAAGGGCAGAAGCAGCCCATGGCAGTTGAGGAAATGCAGAAGTTGAATGCAAGTTTTCCCCAGGTTTGACCTGGATCTCAGGCATTTGGTTCAGCCTTTCTCACTGGGTGCTTATCTAATTATCTAGGAATCCTTATCAGGGCATTACAAGACCTCCCTATAGGACAGCATTAACTAACAATCACTTGGATTAATTTTTTCCACGTATTTTCTTTTACCTTTATTTTTTTTTTTTTTCTGTTTCAGGGAATTCTGCCACATAATGGCATAAATACAGTTTTCCTCTTGGACCTACACTTTGTTGGGTTGAGGGACTTGTTTAGGGAGGCGAGCAATACCAACTTTCTCCCAGCACATGGAACAAACCCCTTGCTGGTGGAGGTGGGGGGGATTGCCCCTCTTGACGTGCCCCCTCCTAGCCCCATTTCCTTCCCTGCTGCCTGCCCACCCAACAGCAGCAGCCTTTGGACTGGGCTGGCCGAGGCTCTCCTGCCACCAAGCCCTGATAGCCACTCAAAGGACTTCCCTGTGTCACGTCTGCTGTAAACTCCACCATGCTTTTCCTGTGTCTGCACAACATCTCAGCTCATTAGGGAGACACGAGATAGCAGAGGACCCGATAGGGAGCGTTTTGGATCCCCCCAGCCCAGTAGATCCTCCTTCTCGTACCATGCATGGGACCCTTAACTTTAACCCAGCCGTGCCTTTTGTCTGAAAGGGAGAGACTATTTATGAGGAGTCATACAAAATAAACACAGAGAGTTCACCATAAAATATGACAACCACTTTAAATAATGTTGACTTAATTAAACTTTAAACTTTATTTATATATTTTTATGGCCGTAGTGTGAGCTCTTCTCGGATGTTTACTTCAGTGAAAAATCCATCATGTGAGGGCCTTGAAAGGAATTAATCCCCTTACCCCTGGCACAGAACTCAGCTCCAACAATTCAGATCTAAATATTTAGTGATGGATGATACATGTTTATAGAACAGAGGGCAGCATGACATTTAAATGGGATCTGGGGTTGCTATAGTGAGCGGACATTGTTGAAAAGAGACTGGAAGCTGAAGCCATGCCAGTTATCGGAAGCCAATAAGTCAGCCCCTTGTTGCCTGATTTTTCCCTCCCGTCTATTCTTTCTGGACTTTCGAAGGCTTCTTCACAGAAAGTTACAAGCAATTTTCAGAAGGAAAAGTTCTGCTGACTCTTGTACATTTGGTAGTGCATCCCATGGTTAAACTAATAGCCTCGTTGGGTGTCAGCCAAAGGTTACAGGCCTCTCAAAATATTCTTGGAAAAAAAAAGAGTTTATCACTGAACTGAAGTTTCTCATTAGTAACCCTGTGTTGTCTAATCTGTGAAATTACATGATTAACTCTTTTGCAGAGACAGCTTCAACCAGAGTTTGCAATCCCACAGGAAGTTATTAAAAGTATCGCCGAGATAATTTCCCTGCTTTGTACTTGGCCCTTAGGGTAAAGGAAATACATCATTAGATGAGTACTTTATAATAAAGCTATAGATCACGAACAATTATTAAATGGCTGTCAAGAATGATTATTATTTTAAAAGTTGAGCACTGTGCAATTTGAAAAAAACAAATAAAAAACCTTGAAAGAAATTACTTCCTTTGTTTTTGTATAGAAATTAGAAACATGCCTTCCCCCCCCCCCCCATTCTCTTTGAAGTGATTATTGGAATATAATCTTTCTCTGTACATAGCCATCTTACCTTCAACACTAGTTTCTGAAACTCTAAAAACATGGAAAGCCACTGTTTGAGAGAATATTGCCCAGTGATGCAGAGGACAGCAGGGTCTTTATGCATAAACTGAGAAGAACACCTCAGTGCATGAGCCCTGAACCCCTGATGCCTCCAGTTACTCAAGTGGAGGTGGTGGTTCTCACCCTTGGTTTTTGGTTTTTGGTGAAAGTTGAACTCAGAGCTATCTGGGACACAGAAAACCCTCCCATCATGTATTATAGCTGAAGTCACTTGCAGATGTTCTACATGATGTGTAAACACTTGGTTTTGGCTTTTGAATGAGTTCCTCCCAGATCAATGGGTGGTTTAGTTTGCATCTTTTGGGAGGAGAGGGAAGAGTTCATATCTTTATTATCTTCCCCAGCTACCCAGCTAGTCACCAAGGCCTTTTTTTTTTAACCCATTAGTGAAAAAGTGAAGTGGTGAGAAGCAGGAGATGCATCAGGCTGTGTCTCAGCTGGTGACACAGGTGCCCTGCAGGGATGGCCATGCAGCATCTGGCTCGACTGCACAGAAGAAAAATAGTCACGAGAGGTATGACAGAGGTAAAGTGTATGGAAGCAAGAACCAACAAGAACTCTGCTGGAGCTCAAATCGTATCAGCCAAACAATCCTATGGAGTTTAGCTGTAAGCCAGTTGAAAACTAAGCTGGAATTTGAAAGAACATCATTTGGACATCCAGGAAAGGACAACTGTGACCAGACACCTCTGAGAAAGCTTATTTGTGCTAGTGTGAAAAAGCTAGATCTTTAAAAAGTTGTGTTTAGGATTTAACATGCAGCCCTAAAGGCCCTGCCCTGAAGTGCACAGCAGGACCAAGCTCACAGGACAGCTTTTGTAATTGCATCACATTATGGTGCCTCACTGTGATCAATGCAACCACTAGTTTCAACCTAGGAGTTAGAAACAGTGCTTTGAATCAGAAGAGATGAAATCTAATTTCAACTGCATAAATGCAGATGGAGAGAATTGCTGTTTCTAGGCTGCATTTTTTATTTTCCCTAATAACTTTTTCCTGACCTTAAAGAAGCCATGATCTCCTAGGAGAGAAGTTGGTTGACTTGCATATATTATAAACAAAATACATGTTTATGCATTTTCAGTATAAGTGCAGCTTCAGAAGAAGGAAGAACTTAAAGACCATCTTCATTCTGTATCACTTGAAGTGGTTACAGATTGTATCCTCTTTAGGAGTTTAGAATAAAATTCATACCAATGTGCTCCTTCTCTTTTGTTGGTAATATGGTCAGACAATGGCTTGGATAAATCCCTACAGCTTTTAATGGTTAACCTAAGATCTACATGTCTAACTCTTCTCAAAAACGTTGAATTGATGAAGGGAGTTTTTCTAAATTGTTGCCTACACATGAAAATACTCTTCTTATTCTAATTCTAGCTTCTAAAAATAAGATGACTGGAAGCAATTCGGAAATGCAGGGTAGGATAACCCAGTCTCTGCAACCTTTCATGACCTTCAAGTGACAGAGAAATATTTTTTACTGAATTTTGTAGTAAAGAAAAAGAAGACTGATGCAATTTCCCTGAATGTTTCTTAACCAATTAATAAGAGACAACCTATTTTTTTCCTCAAGAACTTTAGACACAAAGGGTTCTGGTATATATTCAAACTCATACTTAAATAAATGCAATCTGAATCCTCTGAGGTTTGTTTATTACCAGTGTAAGACTGGGTTTTTACATGAAATGAGAAAATTCTTGAAGAATTATAGGGAACAAAGTTACTGTAGGTATGAAAACCAAACCTACAGCCAAACAGGAGCAGCTTAAGCTGTCTATGCAAGCATCCATATTTGCATGAGAGAAATTTCTGGGGTCCAGAAACTGGAGCCCAGTTTGAAAATATTGATGTACATTCTAGATGAATACTTTCAGAATGGAAAAACATCACAAAACAAAAGTGACAAATATTAATCAAAAATCTCTCACTCCAGTCTCTTGATTTGAACTGGAATGTTACGTAGATATCTGAATTTGTAGAAAATAACCAAGCACACACTCCAGAGCTGATCAGGAAAGCAATATAAACAAAATTGTGACTTGGGAAATGAATAAAGAGTGTAATTTTCTTCATGTAGATACACATTCTCAGGAGATCTGTTCTGGCTGATACTAATGGTAAAACACTGATGTATATGCAATTAAAGAGATCCACAACAGCATATGACAGAATAAATGCAATTTGTCACCAATAAAATTCCCATTCTTGCAGAGAGAAGTTAGCCATCCTCACATGGCATGGCAAGTACCTAATTTCACTATTCATTTCTGATAGGCATGGGGTATCTCCACAGGAGATACATGAATTTTCCTTTGGTTTTTCTGTGAAATATGCCTTTATGTCTCTGGGACCAGTTTTTGTTTGGATTTCATTTGAAAACCAGCTTGTCACAGATAAGAACTGAGAATTATGTTCCTTTCTGCAGTACTGACTTATTTTTCCTTCTTGCACTACTGATTTTTCTTACTTATGTCATCCAAGAAAGAGATAACTTTTTACACACAGAAAATATTACTCCAATATCTAATTAATTTTTTATTTTAACTTACTACTGTTCCTTTTTCAGAAGTCTTGTACAACTACCCTTTCACTAATTAATGTGTATGGCCCTATTAATTTTAAATTGCCTTTCTGGGTCCCCATTCTAATGAGTTTGAGATGTTTGGTCTGGCTGCTCTTGTCCTAAACACAATTTTATGAGCCAGTGAAAGCTCATGCTCTGTGTGTATCCATGGCATTTGAAGAAAATGTTTCTTCTGCTGAAAAAGGAGGAGGACAGCCCTCCTCAGACAGGGGTGGATGTTTCCAAAGGCATCTCTTTTCCCTGTCACCAAGTGGCTGTTCTGCATTGCTGAAGGCAGCAGGAACGCAGCAGTTCCCAGCTCAAGGTCACACCTCCATCTTCTAATCACACCGATTCAAGTAAAGATGAAAATATTCTAATCATACCACAGGCTCATTCCCTAAACTGTTAGCACCCTTTTTGCCACAGAAACATGAGAGAATGGTTTTCTTCTCTGCTAGCGGCGACCTGGCACCTTTCAATGTCATAATTTGAGCAAGGCTTTGAAGATTAAGAACAGTGGAAGAGGAAGATTTAAAAAAATAACAGCTAGAACAAATGTGCAAAAAAAAACCCCAAACCCCGAACCTTCGCTGAGTATTTCCTTTACACTTTTTGACTTTGCAGGCTATCCATTTTCCAGAGCAGAGGTATCAGTTAATTTCTGCATATTTTTGCCAAAGCAGAAAAGACAATCACGCAAAGCATGATCATTGCCTGTATTCATATTTGCAATTACTCTTACACTTCAGATGTGGGGAAAATCCATTATTCATAATACTGTGTTTTAGTTGGTAGAGCACCAGGTTCACAGATGATTAGTGATAGTTGACGAAATGAACTTTTTCTGAAGTTCAGGGGTCTTGCGTTATATAAAATCAAATTTCTGAAATCTGTGCCTTTGATGTCTTCCCAGTACAAACATTTTACTCACAATTAAGTACTTGGGACAAAAGTCTGGGAGAAGGGGGAGACAGAAAGGGGAAGGGAGATGTGGTTAAAGGCAGTCCTCAGCAGGACAACTTAAAAATATGACTATGATTTCTCAATAACTGCTACTGACTTTCCGGTGTCCGTGAATTTGCCAAATGTGTTTCTTTGGGTCAGATCTTACTTATTTTGCTCACAGAAGTATTTTTATCGGCTACCCTGCAGAATAAAGAAACCCAAATTTTGCTAGCTCTTTTTGTTTTGCTAATTCTCTTAGGATCAGTTCAAATAAACTGGGATCTATGTTGCTGGATCAGTCAACAGACTATGAAACTATACTAGTGCTCACATTAGCTAAATTTTTTTAGGGGAAATACATGTGTTAATTTCCTTGGTTCTCAAAACAAAACAAAGCAAAACAACAACATCAACAACAACCAAACAAAAACAATAAGAAAATAAGAAAAAGGTTTGCCTGCCTTTAGAGTGGAAGCTCTGCTATCCACAGTTGAGGCTTATCCACATGCTGCGTCCAGCCCAGCCCTAAACAGATGCTGCCACTTTTGCTGCCACAATTTTGTTTGGAGTTTAATAGCTCTTTTTCTCTCTTTGTTTAGTCTTTGGCCAAATTTTTCATTTCCAGTGCAAAATCCAAAGGCGGTCTATGTGAAGGCTAGCTCTGCAGGTTGACAGCCCCAGAGCTGTAATAAATTGAGCTTTTGCTCATCCCAGCAATGATACAGCCTCACAGTGTACCAAATATCTATCACTTGCATTTATACCTAAACCTGTGTGCATACTACATGTATACCTGTATTTTCAAAGCTCCTTTTTTTACCTCTGTATGCTCTATTTTGCAAAGAACACCAGTGTCAAATAGTTCAGGCCATCCTGCTGAATCTGTTTGGGGCAAAAAAAAAAGAATTTGTAAGGACATAATGTATAGCCTTCATTGCAAAGTAAATTAGGAGCAAGCATGATGGATGAGTTAAGAGTGCAAGACTGCAGAAAGATGTGAGTCTGGTTGGGGGGAGCTGGGCTGAGATTCCTGGTACATGGGTGTTATTTCTAGTGCTTCTGGTAGGAAGACTGAAGAGGCTGGGTAAGTGGCTTTTCACACTGTTTTAAATCTTGCTTTGCCTGGAGTTTGAACAATCTCTCACTCTGTAAGCCTGAGGTAGTGTCATGAACACCCAGTTTCCAGTATATGTCTTAGGTGATATGCATTTTTTTTTACCTCAATATCACCATTCTCTTTCTAATGCACTGTATAGTGTTTTCAGCCCCTGCTGATTCAAAATATTTTGATTTTTTTTTTTTTTATAAATTTTGCTCTTGTTTGTGTGTTATAAAATTTAATTAAGAGGAACTTTTGCTCCTTACATAGATACAATGCTGAACTGGTCAAGACATCAATTTATATTCAAGGATATTCATCACTACCTGCAATTAGATCAGACCAAGGACTTTGACCTTTACTTGAACATTCTGTCTTGCCCTTGCCTCCCTTGCCTAGTGAGGAGGTCTGCTGCAGACAAGTGCACATCTGGAAGAAGGCCTCTTTTTCTTGGGTGGTAGGAAGTTTCCTTCTAACATCACACAAATGGCCACATGGATATTGTCAAAATCCCACAAAACTTGCCCTGCAGAAGAGATGAGTTCAACTCCCAATCTTTTGCCTGGGGACCTGTTACTGAGCTTGGGGCAAAACAGTTTTCAGTCTGTAAACAAAAAGTTTGACCTGCTCATCTTAGCCAGCTTGTATAAACAGATCAGTTCAGCAGAGAAGTGGTGCAGGTTCCAGGAGGAAACAGGGCACTCTCTGCACGCCTGGGACAGATTGTGCCTTGCTGCCCTGCTCCCCACTGAGCAAGTGACAAAGCCCTTAAGATGTCCCGTCCTCCAGGTGAGGCTCTGCACGGTGGGAGGGGAGAAAGGGGAACTCCCTGAGGGTGTCTCTGGATTCATAGGCGCTGACTGTCTAAAGGAAGGGCGAGGGAATAGCCTCAGGCTACTTGGCTTTCAGCATTCTCAGAGGGAAATGGTCACAGAAGATGGAAGAGGGGGAGTACCTGCTGCCAAATGGCTGTGATTACAGCGGTGGCAAACTTCCAGGGAAAGGCAGCCCCAGTTCTATCAGGATCCTTTGTAAATTGCTATTAAGAAGTATTTTTCAGCAATCTCATTTTTATTAGCCGTTTGTGCCCATTATAGTTTTCTAGTTGCTAGTTTGTTATGGCTGTAACATAAATAAAGTTCTAAAAATGTCTCATTTGAGGAATTGCAGAGCTGGGCATGCCATTTAGACACAGATAAAAGACGATGTAAAGGGTTTTCTTTGGTCTATTTTATATTTAATAGAACTGTCATATAAACCTAGACTACCATTTAAAATGCAGTTTCTAGGCTATAAAATAAACACCATTTCTAATATTGCTGTTGGCTTTCACCTATGTGGTGCAGTTCTTTAAAAGCTCTATAAGGCATTTACGTGGGGTTACCATATGATTTATAGTCTAGGAGGCACCCCAGGCAACAGATATGTTTCTCTCCCAGCTTAGGAAACAGTTCTTCAAAAATATTAATGATACCTGCAGGATCACCCAGCCATGTGTGATTTGCATGAGCTGCAGTGCAGGGCTGGTGGAGACTGACACAGCTTCTGTGGCAGCAGCTCCGCTAGGTGCAATTGCTTCCTTCAGGAAGAGTCAGCCTGAGAAACACTTTCACATTCATCTCTCTTTACTGAAGTTTTTAGGACAAGTGTTACCACAAAAAGAAATGTATCTGGCTTGGGCTTCTGTGGCTGGCCTGTGCTGGGGCTGGGGATTGTTTACTTGCCAGAGCTGGGATTAATGACTCTCTGGAGGAGTCAACTTCCTTCTTTGGCCATAGGAATGGGCATCTGGGTGAGATGGTTAAAGTAAGGTGAATCACCTGAACATGAATTCTGCATTACTGATCAAATATGAAATTCCAAATTTATGGACATTGCCTGACAGGGTTTCAGTTTCATCCTAGTATTGAATGCATTTTTCTTAGAGGGTTACTTCTCCAAATGCCTCCTTGCTTTCCAGGAGGCATTCAGGCTTGGTAGGGAAGGGGTCCTTTGTGCTGATCAAGTGTGAATCATTTTCTAACAAGATTCTACTGCCTTGAAAAGTCAGACTGAGTGTACTGAATATAGAGCTGGATTTTAGCAGCTAAAATTTTCTCAGAAATTCATTCTCACTAATTGTATCTGGTTGAAGGTAGGACTCGATGATCTTGGGGGCCTTTTCCAATGTAAATGATTCTGTGTTTCTGTGATGCTATGACCTCTCCACAGAAGAAATGGTCTGGTACAGACCAGCTGGTCCCTGCACCTTACCCAGTAACATCAGGCCCCTGCCCAGCAATGCTACTCCATGACTGGTATGATCTGAGCGGCAGGCAGGATCCAGATCTGTGGGGTGGCACTCAGTCCCCTGGGCCCTCACTGTCACAGGAAGACTGGACATGGAACTTGGAAGGGTTGCCTGAGATTCAATGAACAGAAAATTGGTTAGGAGTGCAGGGGGAAGTCAGGGGTTGGCACAATGCACAAGGACTATTTAGGAAAACAAACTGGGAAGATACAGGAAGGTCTGAGGGTTCTTGATTGGGCAGATGTACAGAATAAAACTGAATGGTGGATGCAAGCTGTGCAGGAGAAAGAAGAGTGCCTGGAGGAAGGGGAACAGCAGAGAAGAGGTGAACACTTCAGCAGGTGGAGTAGAACCTAAGAAAACTGAGTTTGCTGTCCTAATGCCTTAGATCCCACTAGCAAAGCACTTGTCTTATCTTCTGCTAAAAGTAGTCCACAAGGAAAATATAAAGCCACAAGTTCTGTCTCTCCCTCTGTTAACACAAATAAGTAAATATACTCCATGAAAGAAGTCTTCAAAAATCAGATACATGTCAAACTACATTGTGATATTTCAGAGGTCTTGAAATCTGATGTAGGAACACTTCCATAACTGAACTTCATAAAAGGACTTTTAAAACTGTGCCTGTATCAAGCAGTCATAAAGTAAAAACTGCTAGTGATGCAATGGAACTCCAGGTAGGGTACCCTGTGCTTGTAACAGGTTGCTAAATACATGGTAGTGTCTTTGCAAGACTTTCTGAGTAAATGAGACTGCTGGGCAAGTGCATGGGTGGGCACAGGTCCATACATATGTACATGTGCATCTCTCTACATTTATGCAAGTCACTAACTCCATCACCTGGCAAGCAGTTCCTTGGTTTATTTGAGCAGTATTTAACTGAAGGACTGTACCCCTGAGATATCAGCTTCACACACAGCTGGTGGAAGTGTATGGCTTCTGCCCTAGCCTCTAGCACAGAGATGTTTGGGGAGACACTGCGGGTCTAGCTACAGGTGCACTGAAAACTTCCAGTCAGAGGGAACTCTGCTGTGACAGAAAGGAGAAAAGAAAAAACCAGAAAAATTTGGACTCACTAATTTCACACTAGGCCCTGAAGGTGCATGGAAACTTATGTTTCCACCCCTGGGGCCTCAGCTCCCTATCTGTCCATTAGGTCCTGTCACTGAACATGAGTGTTGCAAGAATAATTTAGTATTTGTGGGACAATATGAAATCAAGTCAATAAACTTTCAAGTTAATTCACAAAGGAATTCATAGAGGGAAAATCGTCATTATCTTTCCACAAGACTATTCCTATGTGAAGATAAATAGTTAAAAAGCCTGTTCACTTAACCTTAGACACTTCACAGAAATCCACGTGTTAGGATCCAAGCTGTTTTCAGCTCTCTTTAAAGTAGGTGATGATCTCAAGTGGCCAGACACCCTCTGGAGATATGTTTCTCCTCTAATTACAGAGAGAGTCTATGGTGACCAGACACCTCTCTGGAGTGCCTGAAGTGGGTGGGATGAGCTCAGAATGTAGCAGCAGCTCTCCAGGCTCTTCTTCAAACATCCCACAGATGGGAAAAATCTGGGCAGTGGTGCTTGATGCCAAGTGAGAGGAAAACAAAATGCTTTCCAGAAATTATATCCATCTTGCCATAATTTTTAATCTTTTCACTTGGGAAGGACCTTCCAAAGTCTCCTCGTTCCAAGTGATTTTTGTATTATACAGAAGTTCCTGAAAGCTTCCAGATCAATTGTCCAGGTATTGTACAAACCGAGCTGTGACTTATTTTCCATCACTGGTGGCTGCATAAAATTCTATATTTATTTGGATTAAGTATCTTCATCAAAAATAGCCATGCAGCCATTTTTGGTCACACACAAGCACCATGAAGGTTCAGAAAACTTACCTGAAAAGATCAAAAAATCAGATGAATTTTATTTACAACTGTATATGCCAGGACCCAAAGCACGTGCCTCAGATTTGGCATATCCATAAGTCACATTGAAATTAATGCACCATTAAGAGCCTCACTTGAGATGTAACATAGGACTGCCTGGCAAACAGGGGAAATGGTGCAGAGACCAGGAGTGCTCACAAAACTGGAGAGAGCTCTAATGACTTCCTTATGACCCATCTCCAAACTGTGCTGAGTGGAGCTCTGGCACAGGGGACAGTCTGGCCCGTAGTATGTAAATAAATAACAATGAGGAACTCAAAGCAAAGACAGAGATTAATGAAGTGATTCACACAGTGTGGCTGCAATTCTACATTGTCTCCAGGCTATGGAAGGCAACCCATTAGACTTTGGTTTAGGTTCTCAAAATCATTTTTAGTGCCATAAAGGGTGGGTTTGTGGTTTGTTTTTTTTTTGCTCGTAAATGAAAGCCCGTATTCTGGAACTGTCTTCTGAAAATAAATAGAGCCAGGAGGTATAGCGCTTTCAACAAAAGCATTAATAAGTGACTGTCACTACATGTACAAATGTAGTTTTGGACTGAAAGCAAAGTATAATTAATTTTAAATTAATACGTCAATCCCTAATTTGATTCATAAAATTTTAAAAACAGTCTGTACATGGAATTTTTTCTAAAACTTGCACAGAAGCCTACTTTCCAAATAGATCAGGAATATAAATGCCAGCAGGACTAAAGGAAAATTTATAAAAGGGTAGGTTTTAAAGCAATTGCAAATCAAAATTGGCAGTTTGTTCTCATGGATTGTATGAATTGCATGCCATATTCAAAAACTGAGTTCTTAGACTACTGAAGTGGGAGCATTAAAATTTTGTTTGCCAGCAATGGACAAATTATGTCCAGACATCTTCTGTAATCCCACCAGCATGTCCAGGGAGGGGTGACAATCAAGGAACACACTTCAAAATGTTGGGAGGATGCTGTAAAAGACATCTGTGGACAGACGGCAGACAGCTCAACTGACAGATGCTTGGTATCCCCCAGTGTGGAAAGAGGGAATATGTGTAAGAGTCAAGAAAGATGGGTGGTAGATTCCTCCGCATAGGAAAAATTTATTTTAAGTCTGTGGTAGCTTAGTAAAAATCTACTGAAAGAATGTAATGTCTTTTGGTTCTGGCTGAAAGAATGTAAGGGGAATATGATCATGGACTCATAGAACAGTTTGGCTGTTTGGCTTGGAAGGGACCTTAAAGATCATCTAATACCAATCCCCCTGCCATGACCTAGCAGGGATTCCACCTGCCAGATCAGGTTGCTCAGGGCCTCATCCAACCTGGCCTTGAAGGAATGAGGTGCCCACAACTTCTTTGGACAACGTGCTCCAGTGTCTTACCACCTTCATCTCCAAGAATTTCTTCTGAGGTTAAGGAAACCTCCCTGTCAAATTTTTCATCCACTAGAACTCCAAATTCCTTCTCTACAGGGCTTCTCTCAATGGTTTATTTTCCCATTCTGTACTCACATCTGGGATTGCCCTGACCTAAGTGCTGCACCTTGCACTTGGATTTGTTGAACTTCATGAGATGCTCATGGGCCCACTTCTCAAGCTTGTTCAGGTCTGTCTGAATGGCATTCCATTCTTCTGTTATGTCAACTGCACTGTTCAGCTTTGTGTCATCTGCAAACTTGCTGAGGGTGCACTGAGTCTCACTGTCTGTGTCTTTATCATAATAAAGATATTAAAGAGAACCAGTTCCAAGGCAGAGCCCTGAGCAGCACTGCTTCTCACCAGCCTCCATCTGGAAATAGAGCCATTGACCACAATTAACTGGCTGCATCCATCTAGACAATTTCTTAGATGCTGAATCCTTCAGATCCTTCAGTTCATCCTTCAGATCCATGTCTCTCCAATTTGGATATAGTTGTTGACTGATATTGTGTGAAAATGCCTTATGGAAGACCAGGTAAATAGCATCACTTGGTCTTCCCTTATCAAGTGACTCCCTTGTAGTCACTCCATGGGCACTGTTTACCACCAGTTAAGCCATGATGCTCCGTAGACCATCTAGAAATTTCACCTATAGCTTTGGGGCTCTGTCAGGCCCTGGGTACTGAAATGTGCCACTGTAGGGGCAGGGATCTGGGCTCCGTCTCCTCCACTGAGGAGGTGACCCTCTGGGTTGTCACCCCACATCTTCTTTGTATAGCTGGCATGCAGATGGAAGATAGGACTGAAACAAACAGTCCTTGGGCTTAGAAATGACTCCATAACATATAAACAGCTGCATAGAACCACAGAAAGCAAAAATGTGCACCATCCAGTAGTCCAGATCCCAAATAACCGAGACCCCTAAAATGCCAGGAAGATACTGGATTTTGCTGCCTAGTGGCTGGACAAGGAATTAACTCAGTAAGAAAAAACTCTGGAGGTCAGCTGAGATACAGAACGGGCTTCTAGGTGTTCTCAGACTACAGAAAGGGCTGTCTCCTTCTAGAGGGAGCACATGCAAACTGTTCTGTCCAGGGAATTCTGCAGGCAGTCTGGACAAAAAGAAGAAAACAGAGGCACCAGCTGGCACTAGGGCCCTGATGGCTGGACTGATAAATTCAGGGTAAAAGGGAATTGTCTTCTGGCTTAGCATGCTTACAAGCTCACCAGCACATTTTTTGTGTCCCTGGCTGGATGGAAGGCAGAGACTATATTTTCACCTGGTTGTTTTGGGGTTTTGTTGAGGAAGACTAAGGGAAATTAAGAAAAAACCTAAAAAGAACCCCCCCTGTGAACTGAGGAGTGGAGATGACTGAAAGGCTGGGCTGGGAGAAAATGTCTGCTTACCAGAAATAATGAAAAAAATTAAGCACTAATCTGACTTGTCTGTACAGATAGATTTCCAGCATAAGGGAGCAGTGAAATAGCACATTTCCCCAAGGGGAGCTCCTGAGCAGGGAAGCATAATTCTTGCCTGAGAGTTAAGTCTCGGCATGGCTCTTTGCTGTGAAATTACTGCACTGCTGAAAATACACACACAGACACAGACAGGCATACTGACACTGGAAGAAAAGCTGCGCTGGCATTTATAAGATTGTAAGGTCAAAGTTAATTTTGTCAGATTTACTAATTGTTTTCAAACTGTGTCTTTTGTTTAAGCTTATTTAAAAGTAAACTTTGACATACTGTGATTTGATTTTAAATACCTTTTGGTATCAGTCATTCTGAATTATAAATAGCTTCATCCTTCTTTCTTCTTATCACACTTTGACATATGCAAGATAATAAGAGGGATTTTAGAAATATTGATGCAAACCAGCCACCTCTGAATCATGTCAAGTCAATAGTCCCTAAGCATTAATGTTCAGATCATAGAGGGAATGTGTAGAAAGGGGTTGGAGAAGGGAGAGAACCTTCTATGGATTTTGAGCCCAAAATGATTTATTACTCACTCCGTTTAAAATCGTTTAAGACGTTTTTTTGTAAGCATGCATCCATTTCCCATCTGCATAGAGAGTATGGCAGTGTGACCACAAGTGAGCACAGTTAAATGAAGATAGACATGTCTTAGTGCATGCTGTAAGTGGATTGCTGTCATCACTAAGACTAAACTAGGGGGACTAGGGGGAAGATGAGATTTCATACTAGCATTTTTCTACACTTGTTGTCCCTTAGGTATTTCTGAGTTTTGCTTTGTTCCTTGAGGTAATAATGTTTTCATTCTCTAAATTAAGATTTGCTAGATTGCTTTTCTGCAAGAAATCTTCCAAGGGCTGGATGAGGGCTATCCTGTCCTTAGAGATACTATGCCAGATTAGCAGAAAAGCAGTGGCACAAGAGGGAAGGGAAATCCAGACTCCCTTTTGGAGTTTTCCATTGTGTTTTCTCTGAAATATCTTGGTCCCAATCCTTCAATTGCTATCATGCAACCAAATTTTTTTACACATGACCGTGGCCATTCATTTCAATGGGAATGCTCCCATTGGTAAAACAGTTCAAATAACTTAAGTGTTGGAAGGACTGAATCTTGTGTAAAATGGAGGTATTTCCCACAAATTCTGTCTTCTGGATGCTTCCAAGTCATGATCAGTCATTCTACTGCCATGTCAAGCTTTTCCTTGGCAAACCAGTGGAACTAGGAGACTGCAAGTTTGTTCTTGTCTATTGAAAAAAGATGTCATGCTCCTGCAGAAATGTAGTCTGCAAGACTTGTAAAATAACCCTCCTATCCCACCTCAGCACTCAGTTTCAGTTGGAGCCCATAATTAAGGGCATCGTGCTTCAAAAAGACTACAAATCAAATAAAGAGAGAATCCAGAGATGAGCAAATCAAATAATCAGAAGTCTAAAAGACATTACTGTGAATGCAAAGGATGAGGCATGAAAGGAATTTGCTTAATCTAGAGAAAACAGAGGGAGACATGACAACAGTCTGTAAGCATGCAAGGGGATGTCACCAAGAGGAAAGACTTAACCTGATTTCCGTGTAGACACAGCAAAAAGAGATGAGGCTCACTTGCAGAATGGAAGATTGATATCCCCTCAGTATTTTTGTAATTTTTTTTGTTTTAGAAAGAGGATAGTGGTCAGATTTTTTTGCCTGGAGAAGAAAGATGGAGATAAAGGAATCTTCTTCACAGAAGACCTTCAAACAAACATCTCCAGCTACGAATAGTCAATCCCATGTACTGCAAGGGGATGGTTAGAACACCTCAGAAGGTCCCATCCATCCCTACCTTCTGTTAAAGTAATCAACAAAATTCACAGCTACATACTAAAGGCAGGAGTCTTATTACTGGGAGTAGAGAAAAGGAAGAAAGCATCAAAATATTGCTGTCAGACCTCAAATGGAGTTTGTAAAACATCAGTAATATTCTGTTTTGATCGGGGAAATACAAAGACATGACTTGAAAAGAATAAGCACAAAACTCTAATTTGACCTTCTGGGAAATATTTTCTTCCTAGTCCAGCAATCCTTGATCATTTCTCCTCCTAGCCTTTAGATTTTTATCTCAAGGTGGAAAATGGAAATGACACCCCCAGGACAGCATAAAGGCAGCTTCGTACTTCAAAGACTTTTGCCAAAGTTTTTTACAAACTATTATTTGTAACAGTGATGATTATAATGATAGAACTTATAGTCTTTGCTATGTCCAAAACACAAGCAGAAGACCTGAGAACAAGCAATATCCACTGTCAAGCTACAATAATTCAGCAGGAATAAAACCTTGCAAATTTCTATCCAAAAGTGAGTGAAATGGGATCTAATGGCATTCAAGTAACCTACTCAGCTTGTTAAGATTGAGCAGAAGATACTTTTGATGAAAATCTCAAACTGAACGTGTATTTAAAAATACAGAAATAAAAATCTATTTTTTCTTTGTTATTGCGTGAATCGGCATCTGCATCACGCTTAGGGAGGAAGAAGCAAAAAACTAGGGAGAGAAACTAATGCAAAAAGACTATAAAAAAATGGAGCTGTCTTGCTCCTAAAAAAAACAAAAAGGGGAAAAAAAAGTTCAGCATGGATCCATATGGTGTGAGATTTCTCTTCTGTGACATTTTTATTAAGGTTATGTATATGACCGTTCATCTTCATTCTGCTGGTGCTAATTGCTGTCTATTGGGCCCTTCGCTACTGTGTACAGAAACACATGCTTCCCCTCGACACTGCCGTCCCTGCGAGCACACTGCTGCTCTGCTGTCCTCAGACAGGAACCTGCTGCTGCTGCCTGACCACAACAGCTGGGAATATTCTGCTTTTAAAAGCTTATCTTGTTGATACTTGAGTTGAGCTATTACACAGTGGAACAAGCAAACAGAATGAATGGACCCTCTGCGGGCAACTTATGGTAACAAAAAAAGCTTCCATGTGCTTTTGAATGTGTCTCTTGTCTCAGAATTGACAGTGATGTTTAGCATAGATGTTTCCTGCAACAAAATCGTGATGGTACAGAGCCAGAAGCAGGCTAAAAAGAAACATCCACAGAAGACATGTTCAGCACTTAAGCTTCTTTGCAACTCTAAGCAACATCTAGAGACCAATCCTGCAAAGGTTTACTCATGCAGACGGTTCCGCTGAAATGCAAGGGACTGCTTTGTTCTCTAGAATGGTTAATTTGATTAAGAGTTACTTTATGCACAAAATCAGTGCGTAAAAGCACATTTCCTCACTCTTCTCTGGGGCTTTCAAGTAATCAGTCTGAGAATCAGGTTATTTGTTTATCAGCATTAGGTCCATACACACACATATATATTGCATGTACAAGCAGATCAGAGCACAGAAACACAAATATTCCCATGTTATGGACAGACCACCCAGGGAAATACAGAAATCTATTAATTTTGCTTATCACTTAGACTCCAATTTAACAAAACATCTAATAGTGTCATGAATTTTTCTGTCATGAAGGAAGTGTTGCAATCATCTAATCTGACTTCCTACGTAATCTAGACTAATGTATGATTTCCCCAAGCAATTCTGACTTGCATATCCATACATTTTAGTTGAAACCGTAAAAGCAGTAGCAATAAGAATAATTATCAGACTTAAGATTCGTGAATTAGTGATTCTTAAACTGTTACCTTAACACATTGCCTTTTGTGAATGGTGCTGCACTTAGCCATGCCCTGAACTACACACCAGTCTGCCAACAGACTCCACATGACCTCTAGGCAGGAAAATCTCTCTTCTGAAGTCTTAATGGAGGTGTCGTCTGAGCAAGCACAGGCCCTGAGTGACATGTGCATTATTCTGTGCATGGATGAACATCTGAAAATTTGGCTCTGAGACCACACTGGGCAATCTGTGAGAGTTGAACTTGACACCTAACAGCCAGAGCAGTGGTAACTTTGGTCTCACAGTGATGGTGATTCTTGCTATCTGACCGCTGGTTTAATCCATTAACATCAGTTAAGTGGCCAGTTGTAATTGACACGGGTGATCCGTGGATACATGGCCTTTTCCTGCTTTCTTGGTGGCAATTTTGGCTAAACGAAAAGCTATTCTCTTCCCCTTCCCTACTACTTTTGCCTTGTGCAACTTTCTCATTTGTGCTTATGCAAATGTTTATATGAAAAAATTGATGCAGCTTAGAAGTAAATGCACATATTTGCCTATGCTATTAATGAGGTGAGAGATTTCCTTCTAAAGACATAGACAGATTTTTTTTAAAAGATAATTTGGAGTCAATGCAAATGAATTTCTGTTTGCTGATTTTACCACTCTAATGAAAAATTGAAAATTATATCCATCTAAAAAAATAATTTGAATGCATGTACCCACTACTTTCTGTCCCTGGTACTATTTAATCATTTTCTAATTATTATATCTAGTTCACATTTGAAACAAAACTCCAAAGAAAGTGCTGAGAAAACTTGAAAATGGAACATCCTAAAGTCCCTCTATTTATTTTCTTAATTTAAAAAATCAGTCTAATTCAATTAAAAATTACTAATTTTTTTACACCTCTTCTGAAAATAACACCTTTTAAACATTTATATTAGTATTATAACTATTATTTTCTAAATCTCATTAAGGGTAAGTAGCACCTCAGGAGGCGAGCCAGCAGTAACAAATAAATATATTTTTGCATATGTACACACATAAAAATATATTAAGATAAATTTTCAAAGGATACCAATGTTATGAACAACTCTAGAAATTACTACCAAAACAAAATCAAAGAAACAAACCCCAAACAAAATTCCCTCCCTCCCGCTAAAAAAACCCCAAACAACTAGAAAAATAACAAACTATTCAATTTAACTGCCTATCTGTAGTCAATAGCCTACCTTATCCTTTCCTGTGCACAGCTCTTGGGTCCTGGCCAAATTCTTGTGGCACATTTTGATTTTGGGGCTGTGATATGCCCGGGTGGGTTTAGATACAGCATCCCATACTTTGTTTATAAAACCAGTGATTTTTGTGTGCTAACTTCATGTCTGCCCAAGAGCTGGCTGCATTTAAATGATCAGGAAAAGTTTTTCTTGTCTTCACATTTTTATTTAATTGGACAAAATTATTTGCAGTACATCTAGGAAAATGCCATGCAATCTTTTAAATTTTGTGGCTACAAATGCACCTAAAAGTTATTCTTGAGTAATATTTTGCTGTCCTTTTCTTCATCTTCTCTTTTTTCTTTCTTCTCCCTATCATAATCCTGTCTTTGTTCTTGTTTAAACACTTCTTGTCCCACAAGCTTCAGACATGACAAGTCAAATTACTACCTCTCTTTGTTCCTATGTACAAGAAAACAAGGATGTTGTCCTTTCTTGGGGAAGGGAGGAAGAGACAACATATTCATATAAGTGCCTTGCCAGCTTTGAAATATCTTGCAGAATTCTATTAATGTTTCTCTGCCATGCATGAGGCTTGCATCAAGTGCCTTTTTCAACAGCATCACTGTAGACAACCATTTATCAGGTGTATATTGTATGGCAGTGTGGTGTTTGGAAATTCCATTTGCCATATGTTATTCATGATCCTTGCTCACAGCCTTCATTTGTCAGGGGATTTAGAACTCAGCTGTGTTTAGTTTTTGGGGCTTGAGAACAAGTTGACCCACAAGCAGACACCTAATGATATAATTTGTTCAGTGCAAAAGGTTTGACTGCCCTCTATCAACCTTTATGCAGACAACTCCTTTGAATACAGTAATGGATGACAATATCAAAAGCATAAATCTCGGCAAACTTCAAGGTTTCCTGGAAAACATGACTCTTAAACTTTAGGCACATAGACATTTGGCACGATGTCAGAAACTTTCTGGACTATTCATTTATCCAACTCTGGCCAAAAATAACCAAAGACTCTATGTGTCTGTTGATTTGTTTTGAAATCCATTCAAAACGGCAAAGAAGTTAAAAAGTAAGAGACCAGCAATTGAGAAACAAGACTTCTGAAGTATGAAAGATCCTTTTCTCTATCTTACAACATGTGGTGCTAACAAGCCAGGTCATGTCCCTCTTACAAAATGCTTTCTGTGAACTTAGTGTGGTTAAATTAGCGAGTAGAAATGACATCGTTCAGGTTCCTTATGGGTTTAGAAGGTAGTAAATAGAGGTCTTGCCAGAGGGCCTGTTTCAGAGGAGTAGAAAATGCTGATGAGTGTGGCCTCATGCCCATGGGCATGAGAGAGCAGCCAGGGTAATGGTCTTCTTCAGCCTGATTGGCTTCCAGGGTCACAGTTTCCTTTTTTGCAAAATCTGTCCCATTCTTAACTTTATGCCTCCTCTGTGACATTCCCTGGCTTGTTGTTCTTCCTCTTCTACATCTGCCCTTCTACTTTCCCCTGTTCTACCCCTACCAACAGGAGGCAGAAAATCTCATCTTCCTCTTCTCTACTCAGCCTCTCTTTGTCTTCCCCCTTGGCATGCATCCTCCTTTCCTAAGCAGAGTGGGTTGCCAGGGAGCACCACAATGCTACACTTTCTCCTTCTGCTTTGTCTTGTTGCTCATGCCTCTTGCTGCCCTGCCTGGGAGGACTTGTGGCTGTGCCAATGGACATCCTCAAATCCAGAATGGAAATGTGCCCTTGATAGAACATGATGTCACTGTTGGGACTTCAACACTTCCATCACTATGAGGTTTCAGTTTAAACTATAAGGAAATGGGTGAAATTATTATTATTATTATTATTATTATTATTATTATTATTATTATTATTATTATTGTCAACACAGTCTCTTTAAGCAACTTTAGTAGCACCAGAGACATATGAAGTTGGCTGCACTGTTCCTCACCTTTCATGCTATATATCCAACATCACTTTTAACAGCTTGAGGTTTTCTTCATTAAATCCTTTTGCACTCTCGCTCATGCCAGAATACTTACATATCCCAACAGGAGTGATCAGAAAAGAAGGGCAGTTATTATAATTTATGAAAAACCTATTTTCTTTATTACTGCTTTATTACTGCTTCATGCTATTCCTCTTGTTATTGCGCAGATGAAGAGTTACAGTATTTTGCATTTTGATCTTTATCTATGCAGTGTCTACTGAAAAAAAAAGCTCTTATTACTGTATTTCTGTTTGGGGCCCTTGGCTGCACCGTATAATACCTGTAATAGTGCCAATAGGAGTAATAATACAAAAAAAAAAATAGAGAAGTTTTCCAAAAAGCACAGCGCACAAAAGGCACATGTGCTTGTAAGGGGTTTGTGATAAACGGGCTGGCAACAGGAATCAGACCTTCTGATACCATCTTCTACAGGTGCAGATCTGAAGGTGCTATGAGGTTTCTCTCTGAAAGCCAAGCTGCCTATGAAAGAGGAAGGAATCAAAACTACACTCTGCTCTTGGAACAAAAATATTCTGTAGGCTGCAAACATTGGAGTACAACTTTTAGGTATCTTAAGGGAAGTCACACTTTTTTTAGGGTGACAGTTCTATGTACATGAAACGAAGGTGGCAAGGAAGGACAGCTGGCTGTGAAGAATAGGAAGTGGAAAAGATGTAAAGACAGAAGAAGAATGGAAGGAAGATATGGAGAGAAAAGGGAAAGAAGGCAACAAGTTTTTAAGACAGGGCAGTAAATCCTGGTCAGTATGTGGCTTGGAGACTTCTGTGCCTGCCTTTGAAGTATACCTTCAGTGCTGCTGAAGATAATCTTCTCTTTTTCTTCAGCTATAGGAGCTCCTTTGCTAACAACCAAATGAAAAACACTTATTACTACTTCCAGCAAAAGATGAATAAAAATGAACAAGAAAATTATTTCAATATTCATATAATGACAATATACATGCATGAGAGATGTCTACTCTTACTTCATCAGGTGCTTACTGCAGCTATACAGCTGTGTTACAATACATGAACACAGCCAGGCTTATGAAGGAGTGTGACATCTTCACTAAAGAAATGGTCTGGGTCTTACAAGGGGCCCAGAAGCAACAGCATCCTGCTGCCAAACAAGAATATCTGTCTTGCTGAGTGTTCCTATCAGGTAATTCACTTCTTTACCAAAAAGTTAGATTTTGAGGTGGAAAGATAATGAAAAACATCATTGCTGCATTTTGATGTTTGCAAGTGGGAGATGTAGAGTTCCAGAATTTGGCTCATCTGAAACTGCTGAACATATGCATAGTTTGGCTCTGCTCAGAGCACAAGTTATCCCATCTTCTTCTGTGAATTATTTGGCAGGCCTTCTTCCCCCCTGCCCTCAAAAAACTGACAATTTTCAATAGTAAATCTCAGCTCTGAAAACTCCATCCTAATTGTGCATCCAAGCTTGATATAAATCAATCTGTTTCTTCCAGTGGACCTCTGCTGGTTTCTGCCAGCTCAGCATCCGGCTTCAAGTGTTTCCTCATCCGCATTGTTCCTTCTGGTTTAACCAGTCCTTGGTTCCCCTCTCTAATGAGGCAGAGTGGTAAATTGTAGCAGACATGCCTTAATTTCCTTATCACAAATGAAACTCTTTTTCCTTCCAGATTCCCTGTACAGTTTGGCAAGACCTCCCTGCCCTTATTCATCTCTGTCTCATCCTGAAAGCACTACTAAAGACAGTATTGCCAAGCAGCTTTTATATTTATGGGGAAAGCCTGTCCCAGAAAAACAGATGACTCTGTGGTAGTTGATTTTGGGTAAAACATTTCTGCCCTTGGCTAATCCATGTCAAGGCAAACAGGAGGTGCACTGAGACGATCCACTGCATAGCAGTAGGTGCTAGCCCAAACTCCTGTAGAAGTCTCTTGTCCCTTCCAGAGAAAAGTGGAAAACTCACTAAGAAAAGAACCCCTATTTATCCTTGTAAAAGTGAATGGGAAATCTTTAAAGTGAATCAAGATGAGATCTGAAGGCTCTTGCAGTGTCTGGTTCATGAAAGACATTAGAAGTCCACATGGATACAAGGCTTCAAACACAAAAGCTGGTGGAGTGACAGCTGGTGGCAAAAGAGATTTTATGGATTTTTTTTTATGGAGGTCATGGCAGATCCTAGCACTGACAGTGCTTTCTTTGAGGCCTGACTACTTTTATCTTCAAAGGAAAATTATGACAGCTGCTACCTGCAACTAGTAAGAATTCAAAAGTGAAAAGAGAATCTTCTCCTGAAACAACCTTTGGAGAACCCCAAAGTGAGAGGAGGGAGCACAGTGGAAGTGGAGGGATGAGAAGAATGGTCCTACTCAACATTTCTGCTGTGGACTTAGTCTGCCTAATCGACCTAAAAAATACTTGGCTTGGGGCCTACTTGCAATTATAAACAAATATTTACTCAGTCTTGACAAGTTCATTAACTCTTCATGAACATATCCTTATGCAGAGTACAGCCAAATCTTCAGAAGCTGTTGGCTGATTTTTAACATATATTTATATGTCAGGAAAGTGCAAACTTTTAATTTCATTCAGCTTTTACTTAACTGATTTGGCATCTACAGACTGTGGTCTGTAAATTGGCACAGGAGCACTGCAATCAATGGACCGAGAAGTTCTCAGTAATGCAGGCTTTGGCTCTTCACCTTTTGGCTGATAGTTACAACTTTCAACTCAAATACTTCAGATTGCAAAGATTGCTCCTTTGGCTAAGCATTGTAAGTCATGACAAAATACAGAAAATGTGCCATTATAATCTATAAAAAATCACAGGAAAATATTTTAAGGGAGCCATAACCATGCAATTTTATCACATATTTTGGGTGAGAGTGCCTAGGAACAGACTGTTACATTGGTCCCCAATAAAAAAGTCCTCTAAAGAAAAAAATTCATAGAACAGGACCTACCTTAATGACCTGAATCTTTGAAGAAGTGAGCATCAAGAAGCTTTGCTGTGAAAATAACTCAGCACTTCACCCTGTGTAAGGATTCTCTAACAGAAGAATATTTCTTTTTCTGTGTAATTACCTACACATGAATTCAGTTGGGCGCTAATTTTGGGTGCTGTGGAGGGGTGAATGCATTATGCAAGTATTCTGTACTGAGTCTGCTGCCTTAACAAGAATCTTTAAGTTCAGTTTTTCTCCAGATTCATGAAAAATCAAATAACTCTTTCCATCAGAGGTATGGTGCAGGAAGGAAGCATGGCAAGGCAAATCCTCAGGGCAGTGGCACACAGTTGTTTACAGCCAGTTGTTTACAGCCACTTTCACTAAAGGAATGAACTATGGGCAACTTACATTTCACATCCTTCCAAGGACACTTTGAAGGATATTCCATGGGGTTGACTGATGTTTTCTCTGTGTCTCTTTTGACACAGAGATCTGAGCTAGATTTTTTATTATTATTATTATTATTCATCCTGTTTGAATTGGCTAATTATGTTAGAAGCAGCTAGGATCAAACATATGTTTTTTTCTAGAAGATGCTCTATGTCCTGCTGTCTTTGAAGCCAAGCAAGTAATAGGATATGCACAGAGGCTGCCAAAGTTTTTGGAGCAATGGCTTTAGTCACTTTAGAAATGTATTTTAAGCTCCCTCATGAAGAAAAAATTTCAGTGGGGCATACAACAAACAACAGAGCTTTTCTGCCACAGCTCCTGTTTCTCTCTCCATCTCCAGTTGGTGCACCCCGCTCCTCCTTCCCTCACTTTTTAGAGGTCAGCAAAAGCAATTTAGAGCCCAACTGAGTATGATGGAGGCAGTATTGCCACGCAATTAATTGGGTATGTGTCACATCTCAAGGTATCAGCGGCAGTTAGAAAGGAATTTTTGGGGCTGGTGACTAAAATTTATTTACCCTCCTAATAAATCTGAGGCTGCAATATACCTACCTTTTATATAATGCACAGGCATTATGATCAAAAGCCCTCTGGAAGATTCCTAAGGCATTTACAGCATCTAGCCAAACACATAGGAGGAGTTCTGTGTGGAAATGGGGAGGATGTGTGGGTGATGTGACAAATGGCTCTGATTCTTGAAAAGGACAACTCCTCCACACAGGGAGAGGAAACGTAATCAGAACAAAAGTAAGTCACCGTGTACATTTAATATTTTGGGCAAGGTGGATTTTTTTTTCCTCATGGCATTCCATGAGGCTCTGACTGCCCCTTATATCTTCCCAATCATCCCACAAAAAAGGCAGCCACCCTGCCTGTAAGCACCAAGGGCTCTGCCTCCTCAAGCCAGACTGAAGGGGAGAGAGAGGGGAAGATGACATGCTGATACAGGGGAAGCAAAGGAAAACAGAGGGAGAGAGATGTGAAACCTGATCCATCTAATAACATCAAGACAGATAGTGATTTTCCACTCTATCTAGTAGGTCAAATGATCTTATAATGCAGTGTTAGAAAGAAGATGGAAATATTTTCATTTTCTCTCAGAGTCAATATTTCCCTAGCTGGAAATTAATCACTGTAATAGAAGTTTAAGGGGAGTCTGTCAAGGTTTATTTAGGCTTCAAAATAACTTTTTAAAACACTGGCTTTTGTTGTTGTTGCAGGTTTAGAGGTCAGAGTTTCCCTCCACAGCATTCTTCTCTTGACAAATGATCTTTTCAGCAGTCAGCCAGGTATTTTTTTATTTTAAAGTGACTTCTTGTGTGTCCTGCCATAAGGAAAGCTGTGCAGATACAGTGGAAAAGGTAGAACAACCACAGCCAGCTCTATCAGTGTCTCATGAATCAAACAAGATGTCTTACCTTTTTTTTCTGATTTTCTTTTTTTTTTTTTAATATAATTGCAGTGAATCCCCCACTTACCAACCTGTCATCTGATTCTGAAGCAATTAGATTTTGAATTTAGGTAATGCCTTATGAAGTGACTATTGCTAAATTATGGAAACTTTCAGTAAAATACCTGGATTAATGCCAGCTGGCCATTACCTGTGGATGTTCAAGTTCTCTTTAAACTAGCTGTAAATTGCAAGATGAGCCAGAAAGAATATATCTGAAGAAAGGGTGAGAATAACTTTTCCATCTACAAAATAGTACTAATCTGTCTTTTCACTTGACTCTCTGTCCCTTTTGGAAATTCAAGATGAAAAGATACCAAAACAATGATTCTCTGCCCATCAGTGATGTCTAAACTGGGTTACTCAGGCAAAGTTTGGGCTCTATGATATGGTTGCTTTGAGAAGCAGCCTGGATCTGAGAATGAAGGGACTGCTTCAAGGAAGCAGCAAATAGCACAGCTTTCCTTTTGTCACTTCATTTGTGAAGCTGAATCAGATTCTGTCCCACACACCAGAAATAGCCCTCAAAAATCTGAGCAATTCACCAGGAGGTCTGTTGAGACCCACAGCGGGAGCAAAGCTGGCTGCACCTCCCTGAGACTTAACCACACTGGGAGGCAGGATCCTCACTGAGGGCCTGAGACTTCAAAATGTTATTTCTTCTTATCATACATCAGAATACATCTGTAAATGCTTTCTAGCAAAGATGCCAGATGTTTTGATTCCCTTTATCATCATGCATTGATTATTTCTTGTTTGTTCAAGGCTTGTTTATGGTTTTACATTTTGTTTCTTCAGTGACAACTTTAATTATTCAGTGATAGGTACTTGTTATTTTGCTAGACACGTTTAATGCTCTGCTATTATACTCCAGGGGAGCTTTGCAAGTTAGTAATAATAAAAATATTAATGAGCAAATAATGTTTTAACTCTGTTTATTCTTGCTGCAATTTTTTGCACTCATTTAAGGAACAGCTTCCCTTAAGAATTTACCTAAGAACTACAGATTTTGCATAGTATAAATTTGGTTCACTGTAAACATAATGGTCTCTTTTTGTCCTTTATGCACTGGAAGATAGCAGATCTTTCCCTGGGAGGTAACTCAAGCAAATCACGATGACATCTCTTATCTGGAGGCTCAGAACCAAGCCGGGACACAAAGTGCCTCCCAGACTGCCAGGGCCTCTCTTGACCACAGCACAACTTCCTACAGGTTGGTGTAAAATCTGTTTGCTACAGCTGGCAGACACTGCTTCGCACTGAGGGATTATTAAAGTCTAACCTACCAAAAACCAGCTACACAAAAGATGATTCCACGTGCATCTGTGTGTGTATGTGTCTTGTTTTGTAAATACTTGACCAGCAGTGGATTACTGACACCAGGAAAGGAGGGCTCTCTGTCTGGTAGGCTTCAGCAGAGTGGTGCTTGTGGTTGCTGAGTGCACTCAGTGGGTGGAGTTCTGGGCGAGCTGTTTGCCACAAAGCCCTGTTAACTCTGTAAGGAGTCGTGTTTGTGGCTCTCTGCAGCTGGGTGTGGGCAGGGAAGGGTGAAATGGGGAACAGGGGAAGGGTTGAAATGGAGGACCAGACTGAGTTCTCTGGAAACTAGGGATCACAAGCCATGAATCATCCAGTAAATACAGAGCCAAACGTTTGGATCAGCAGAGCCCTTAACAATTAATTAATTGTTGACTTTAACTGCCTGTGCTGCAGATGTGCTATCATTTTTACAGAGCAGTCCCTCACCAATCTCTTTAAGCTGTTTACAAAGTAATTGGTAGATGCAAAAAGGAAAAAAATAGTTCTTGTATGAAAGTTGCTTTCACAAATGCACGGATGCGTAGGCGTGCACACAATGAAAATAGGAGAAAGGTTGCAGTCTGCATGATGTTTGATTTTATGAGAGTTTATGAATGTCCCTTGGAAAAGACTTTATGTCTTATGCTCCCATGCTTCCTGGATTTTGATGTTTCCCATAAAAAAGCAGAATATCCCTTCATTTACAAAATGAGTTGGATTTAACTCCGTAATTTGTAAATATTTATACATATTTCCAAAGAATACATGGGCTGAACTGCATTTTTTCCTGATTACTTATATGCCTCAATATATCATCTTAGCTCCCACATCTTGTACTTGCAAAAATGAACTTTCAGATGAAAAGTCAGTACAAGATTACAACAAATTGGCAGACTGTCGCAAGAGGAATAATCTAAGTGGCATGAAATTCAGACCTGGGCAAATGCGATATGAACTGATTTTCCATTAGAGTTTTTCAGGTTTGTTGGTGCACAAGAGGTTTTTGATATTAGACCTGAGCCCTACAAGCACTTACTCACATGCTAAACATTTTACACCCTTTTCAGAGACTAAGTTGTCCCACTGCGCTCAGCAGAATTAATTTTATGCAAAGTTCTTCAAGGTTAAAGCTCAGTGGTTTGAAGTTTATGTGCAACATGGACTACAGAACATTTTTGGAATATATTTCTTCCATTTATATTTCTTTTGCTGCTTCAGCACTGAGCCATAACTTTTTTTTTAAACTTGTAACACGCTTATGCAAATGAAAAATGTTACAAAGAATGGCAAGAGAAAGTTGAACCACCCAAAGCTCTTTGAAGGGAAGCTGAAGCAGGTGTTCAGAATCAAAGATGTCACGTATGCTCAATCCAGGATTTGCACATAAACTCTGTTACTCGAGAGGATGTCGGCTTACACCACTGGCTAGCCTCACTGTAAGATCTTAAGGCACTTAATTCCTTTTTCGCTGAGACACTCTGCAAATCCTTCTGAATAGGATAGGACATGGTAATTAAAGCATGTACTGAAGTGCAAAATCCTTTTGCTTTGACTTTTTATTATGACCCTTCTTTTACTCCAGGTTTTTTTTTTTCTTTGAATTCATGTGTTTTTCCCTCACTCCTAACCCTAAAAAGAGTATCAGTGTACATGTGCATAGATGTACATTTCTGCCAGATCACCAAGACATGTGTAGAAATTTCAGTGCTGATTATTCTTCTTGAGAGGTGTTCACCAGCCTGACTTAGCAGAGGCATGATTTAAAGAGTACTCTCAACATTTGGAAAGTCAGATCATATTTGCTGGTCAGTTTGGAGGCATTTAAAAATAAATTAGAAACCTATGCTTCTAATCCCTTCAGAGAGCACCCATCATTATCTCCTTCTTTGTCCCCCTGGATGCACGTGTCCAGAGCAGGAGACATCTCATGACTCACCACACTTGCTGCTGGAGCTCTGGACTGCAGAAAAGTTCACTGCTGTTTATAGGATGTTTGTGGTGACCCCCGGGATACACTCTCGTAATGAATTTCAGACTGTCTACCCAAGTCTTTCCACTATCTATCCAATCTCCCTGAATTCTTAACCTCACACTTCCTCCTACTGCACGTCCTTCTGGGAGACACTGGATACTTGGGATGAAACATTTTAAAGCCAGTGCCTGCAACCTTGTCAGTACATCCAACACAAGACCCCGACTTTGTTGTTTATTTTAGCGCAAATCTCCACCCCCTTCACTTGCTCACAGGAAAGGCTTTTTCTTACAGATCACAGCCCTTCACTTGAGAGAAATTCTTCTTCCTTTCTTTTTGCGGGTCTTCTATTTTTCTCACCAACAGAGAGAAAATACTCTGTAAGAACAGTTTCAGATCCTGTTTTACTGGGACACAAGTTAAAATACACATTTTTTTCTGCTGCTTTATGCAACCCCAGGGTTAATTATTACAACTTTGAAAAGAAATAACTCCTTACTTCTTCAGAAAGCCAGCCCTTAGTAAGCTGACCTAATAGAAACTGGAAGCCCTAACTAACCCCTTGGCTGATTCATGATTTATCTATGCCAGGGTGAAGTGTTCCACATATTAGCTGGAGGAAATGCACTTCTAGTTTGTAATCTTGATAAATAGTTACTGAACTTATTTATTTTTTAATGCTCATTTTAACCATTCATCATTATTTTGAAGATCTTTTACAAATACTGCCTTGAAACTTCCGACAAGTAACTGTTTGTAAAAGGAAAGCTGCAGAAATGAGCCAAGTTAGAAAGAACTCCCTCAAATGAAAGAGGGGTGCCAACCCACCAGACAAATGAACATTAGCACTGGATGAAACAAACTGCACATAAAATATATAAACATTGCAGGTGGTTTGCTCTGACCATAGTTAATGTTCCGTGCTTCTTTTATGAATGTCTTATGAGGGGCTAATGGACTGCTGGAACAGCAAGCCATTTTTTTTAATTCCCCCCCAAACTCCCAAGCTAGGGGACAGGATTGGAGTGTAGGAAAGGGGAAGATTGGTGATTCTGGCTTTATGGAGAATAACTCATGTGGAAATGATTAAATTATTTCTATAGCCAGGACTATTTTTTTTTCCTTAATGGCTTGTTAATAAACATTCTTAGAGTATGTTTATCAGCATCACCTGATTTCAGGAGAGCACTTATAAGCATGAGCCATCTGTGTGATTGATTAGCAGGTTTTCTGAACCTTTTAAGATGTGTTGTCCCACAAAGCACAATTATCTTTTATCCAAAGATCACAGATTTTAATTGGCTCTACTAACCTATTGCTTTTACAACAAATGGTACAATAGGGATGATGGAAAGTCTGAATGATCCAGCACAATATTCAAATCTCTGTCCAAAAATCACATTTAACCTATTTCTGGATATGAAAGATTGAGTTTCTAAGCAGAAAGCAGTGGAGGGATTCTCAAGCCATTATTTTCAGGCAACACTTTGCTACCTGATATTTAAAAGGTGGTCATAAATAACTCTAAATCATTTTCTTGCAATTAACTCTGCAATAATAGGGAGAGAAGCTTAGACATTAAGAAAGACTTTTTTTCTCCTCCAACAAGAATAATGAATTGGTAAAATGACCTCAGGGGCAAAGTTGTTGGGACAAGGCATAAGGTCAATCAAGGAGCAATTAAATGCTGTCCTGTGGGAAAATGGTAAGTGCAGTCCCAAAGAGTGAGCTAGAAAAGGGCTCAGAGGTAGAGGAGGAGAACATCCCTGACAGCAACATTATGTAGACTCATGATCTTCCAGGAAGAAGCCACAGAACAGGAGGTCTGTTAGGACTGTAATAAATACTGAGTTATCAGAGTAAGAGGGAATTTGGATATAAACTCCAGATGGATTTAAAGCGTAGGCTCATTACTCTCACCTCTCACAAACTGTGCAATAAGCCAATGTGTGTGAGTCCAGGACTTCAGTCAGCTGTAACTGTTCATGTTAGCCTGCCACAAGCAGGTAGTTGCCTGCTGATGCTTGGTCTGTCTCAATCCCTCCAATCTCAGTGATCTTGCCAAAGACAGCATCCATAAATCCAGAATTTTAAAGCATAGAGCAGTGGCAGATGCTGTTTCTGCTGCAAGGAAGCGGCTAAGGCAAGTCAGTCTCATTTGCACTGAATTTTCTTGCCCCAAGTTACACCCCTGTGCAGGGTATGGAGTACCAGAGCTATACAGACAAAGGCCATGAGGACTCTGCAGTCTGTGTCCCCACTTGTGTGGCCAGCTCTGGGTCAGTAAATCAATGCCAGGCGGCATTCCTGCAGACACAGATCTGGTCTGTTGTCTGTCCTTGGCCTTTTGCAGGGCCCTGACACAGATGTTACCACTTTTCTCTCATCTTGGGTGTTGCTTGGAAGCCATTGTGTTGGAGAGCACTCCCAGCCACCCTGGAGAGGATGGTAGTGGTGGATGAAGTTCAACTCCTTGTAGGGCCCATTCCCAAGAACTGGATTTGCACACTTACTATCTGCCTGCACATGCACAGTCACAAACTCTCTAGGAGATAAGGCATTATGAATCCAGGTCTGAAAGGGATGGTAACCTCAACAAGAATAGAGAGATTATTCCTCTTTGTGATGAGACATAGGGCAAGAGAAAAAAATCCACCTGGAGTTTGAGGGTTTGGTGTGGTTTCTTTGTTTTGTTGAGGACATTGAAACACCTGCAAATTTCTCATGCTGGTAAATCTGATACAGAGCTATCTTTGAAAATAAAACAAAGCCAGCAACACAGCATTACTTTAAATCTTAGGAATTGCAGGATGGGCAAGAACACCATAATCAGGCACCACTTTTAGATGGACAGCAAGTCTGGCTTCCTCCAGCCAGCAAGTCTAATTAGATCCACAAACAAATGAGCTGCAAAGCCCAGCTGAGTACAAAGCATGTACACAGAAGCTTTGACTATTCCCCTTGTGAGCAGCTAGCAGGGCCTGAGCTAGCCTGGATCAAAATAGGTTAAGAGCATCTCTATTCCACTGTAGTACTGAATGCTTCAACAGCTTTGGGTTTCTTCAAACCAGTTGATACTTGTAAGAATGATTATAGGCACACTTTGGAGGAGCAGACTCCTGAAATAATGTTTATGTATCCCCATGTTAGCTTTCTGCCCATTTCTCCACCCATCCAAACAAAAATCTGAATTCACTTAAGAGTCGGACCCAATGATCCTTCTGGGTCCCTTCCAACTCAGACAATTCTGTGATTATGTGACTCTGTAAACTAACAAAGATACACGTTCCCATCAGGCTTCTTCTTTCCCATGGAAAAGGAGAACGTGATGCAGGGATTCTTTGATTCAACTGCTTGCTAAGTTTTCCCCATGAAAGTTCAAAGATCAGCATCTGAGAAGGTAGATGGTTACCCACATGCTGCTAAAACCCTGCCATGTAATAGAAAGCGCACAGAAAAGAGAGAGCGAGCGCTTGAACCTCCTACAAGCATAGTTCTACTCTTGATATCTTCCATTTTCTTTCTTCACCATTTTTCTGGTGAAAGATATGTCAACCCCAGGCTAGTATAATACTCCATAAAACTAACCCCCTTGACCCAGGAAACCCTACATACAATGATGCATCTTCATATTTAAACACTTCAGTACCCATTTGTCAATAAACCTTCACAATTCTATCTCTTATAGTCTTCTGGAATTTAAAAATATTTGAAAAAAAAATAAGCACAGAGAGCAGCCAACAAACAAATGCAAACTCCCTTTATTATCTGAGGTTCATAAAAAAGCCTAAACAAGAGTCCTTGCCCCTGAACAAAAATCCAGGCTCTCCCTGCCAGCACTCAATGCAGTTTCATCTATTTCCTTTTTCTAATCCTCCTTTATGCCCATTAGCTGGTCCTTTTAGTGTAACATGGTCCAGCTGCATCTGCACCACTGTTATTTAACCCCTCATTGTCTAGTTCTGTACCTCAGTATGTACAGCAAAGAGGAGAAAGGTAAAGATCTATGGATTGCCATGAATAGTCTTATCTGAATTATAGTCTTTTTTAAACACCATGAACATATGGGCTCTTTTTTTTCTCAATTTTTAGTATTTATAGAAAGAAAAAACAACCAGTATATTTTGGGATAGAAAAAACAACTTCAGTCTGGATCAAGAGCATGAGAACTGGGTGCTAAATTAGTCAGTGTTTACTCACAGACTGGTGATACTCTCAAAACCAGGGGAACTTAACCACAGATTTGGCTGCTTGAGATTATAATTAATTCAATTTCTTAGTCTCAATATGCTGCTTACATGCTTTAAAATTTCTTCCCTTCTTTCTCTTAGCTACTGATTAACTAAGCAGAAAAAAAAACAGTCATTAGAATATAGATATCTTTTGAGGATTCACTAGGCAATTTAGGTCCAGTTAGACTCTTTCCTGGGAGGAACCATTTGAATGGTTCTTTGAGGCAACCTGGAATTTAACAACTTTTAATTGCCCAAACTAACAGTGAAGTAAACATTTCATGTATGGTTATAAAGCATTGACCTCTTCTCACATCATTCTTGCTTTATTCTAAGGATTTTATTAGTAACTCAGAGACTACAGCAAACACACATGTAGCATTTAACTAATTAGATGAGGTGAGAGGTGAGGATTCCTGGGGTATGCTAGTTATGTAATTTGGAAATATTTACCATCATGTCATACCATACCTGAAAGTGATTAATTTTTGGGTGCAGTGTTTATGTTATCCCAATTCAGGGAGCGAATTTTCTGAGTCTTATTATCTCAGATTGTACGTTGATTTTCGTTAGTGCTAGGATTCCATAGCACAGATTAAGAAACCTTGAACAAATCCAGAAATACAGAGCTAGCCCCAGAGGTGGTAGCTTTTGCTCCACATTATATAGTATAAAGACTCACACATTTGCTTAATATGTGGGTTATGAGGAGTTCTTTTTGCCCACCACAACACTTCTCCTAATTTCCAGGGCAAATCCATGCATGAATATAAGCAGGACTCTAATAAGACAGCCAGAGCTACTGGCTGGACTGAGCTCTAACCAATGATTGCTTTTTGGTGATTTGCACATTTTTAACCATCTGGGTACCTAAAGACAGGTGGTATTTTCATAAGACTCCAGTGCTGCTCTAAGCAATCTAAAATGAACCTTCCTGAGCTATTCTGAAAAATAGTCAATGCCAAATGTTTCTCATGTATAGGTCATCACTTGATTTTTTTAGGCATGTGGGTGTGATTATATTCTTCCATATTATTTTCCCTCTCTGAAATGTAAAAAATCCCATATAAACAGATGAAGTTTGATCATCCTAATTTGCATAATAGTGAAAAATTCCATGAAAAAATCCTACCATATGGAAAGAGAGAAAGAAAGAGAGAAAGAAAGAAATTTCTTAACTATCTAATTTATATTTATGAGCATTTTTATAGAAAAATGTTAGGTCTGTTATGTTTATCTTGTGTTCTAGATAACTATTGAGTTATTTTAAAACTTTTAAATAAACTGAACTTAATCCCAATAAAAAAATCACACTTTGAGTCAGATGTGATGTCAACTTTGAAATAACAGTCTTTCATTATGAGGTATTGTTTATGTTTTGTAGAGTTCATAGGACCTTTGTCGAGGCAAAAACCATGAAAGCTCATTTCTGAAAGCATTGATGTGTATTGTATTTATTTTAGAGCTGTGCTTTTAGTTGCTTTCCACTGCTCTTGTCATCAAAAAGCATAGCATATTCTGATTTGAACAGCAAAAATATCACACTCTCTGAAAGGAAGGATCCAGCTTCCCATTTGTAATGAGTAGGACAAAGTCTGTTGCAAATATACTTGTGCAGAGATTTAATCAGCTCTTTTCTAGTAAGTTATGAAGAAAGATATTCTCATCAAAGCTAAGATACAATATTAGAGTGTGATCCACCCACTCACAGCTGTCTTTTAAGCCATGTTTTATGTTCAGAAGCTACTGTTCCACTGAGGTAGCATGACTGGATGTGGGCTACCTTTTGTTTCTTGCCTTTCCTGATTAGTTCTGCATTAAAAGGGAAGTGGAGATAGTGGGAGTCAGTGGAAACCATCCTGAAGCATTCGAGGTCATGGTACTGCCACTGCCCATATGTTAATAAGAACTCAATACACAGGGCAGGACTGTAACAGAGCTAATGTTTGCCTGAGTTTCTGAAATAACTGTCTCTTTAGAAAAAGCTGAATGTTAGTCTATAGAGGCAGAGATGCCCAAAGGGTTCTGTAATCTGAATGATTGAGAAGAATTTCTGAAAAGTAAAACTTGAAAAGAAGATGTTCCAGAGGTTCCTGTATGCAAAATGGTATTATACCTTACGCTGAATGGTGTACCAGGATTTGGCCAAAAAAAAAAAGAATCCCACAAGATCAGTGTATTTTAAGCCTTTTTTGCCTTCTCCTTAATTTTTTTTTCCTTCAAGGAGCAGGAGTCTAACCACCAAGCACTGGTATCCTTACTTGTCTGCTAAGAAATGCCCTGGTGAGGAGTGCAGAAACAAACAATAGTTCTGAAGATTTAAAAAAAAATAGGTGAAATCACTTTAGATATTTAGAGAAGGTTTTGGTGGACTGGGACTTCACTGGTGTAATTCATCCTCCTCAAGAAAAACTATTTGTTTGTTATACTCCCTCTAACTACCATTTCCAAGAAAATGAAAATAAAAAGAGGCAACAGCATCCTCAAAGGGAGGACTATTACAGATTTTTGGCACTAATCTTCTTCCAGATCGCATCTATTTTTTAAACATCTATTTTCAAGGTCCAAGAGTATGGGGACTCCCAGATCCCACATTAGTTCAAAGAGTTAAAATGTTCAGCAAGCTAAACTCCTTGCTTTGGCATGTCTATCAAAGGCTTTGAGCCTTTAATGTAATTGAAAACAATTGTCCCAGTGGGGAGGTCTAACACTCTGACCAGTTGCAGTTAAATACTTGAACTGCCTGAGAAAACTAGAGGGGTTATAAGAATTCAAGGGTAAACTGCATGACACGGCTCTGGTGATAATAATGTTCCAGAATTTATATTTATTAATATGGCCTTCTTTTGGTCAGACTCCCACAGGAAATCCTGAGGACTACATGTCTCTGGCATGTTTTATCTGAGATAGTCCCATCCTTGTGGTATTGCGTGCTGATAGCAGGACAGAAGAGTACCTTTGAAAATCTCTGGTCTTTATAGAAGCTGCGGATGACAACAAACAGGACCTTCAACACTCCGGGAAGACAATCCATCTACTTTCCGTAGTTATCATTAAAATGTCTTTCAGACATAGGTCATAACTGGAAACCTATAAAGGATGCCTGTGTATTAGGCACTTCCCACAAAGCCTGGTCCCTAGTGATTAAAATTTATCACATTGTTCTTCTGGTTACAAATACTGCTGATATGTGTCATTAGTGCAGAGCACTGCTCATAATATTTTGACTTTACTCCAAACATTTTTTTTTAATTCCGAGTTTCCCCATAAAGAACCCACTCCTGAAGTTTTTAAAGACACACATTACTTTAACATACTTAAGCCTCTTTTAAAGTTTGTTAACTATCTTATTTTCCTGTTAAATGTACACTTACTTACACAAAATGATTTGATGAGAAGCTCCACATCCCCCACTCTGGTAATTGTGATATAGCATAGAGCAGTTATTGTGCATGAAATCATACAGCTTTATCAGTATATAGGACAGTTTTATAAATACTCCTTCTTAAAAGCCCTGTCCTGACTGAGACATTGCTTAGTGGTGTTCTCTTTGAAATATTTTCTGGTTTGTGTACCTAAATTTTTTGTACAATTTTTAAATTTGAACGTTTACTGAAGAAGAAACACAGCATAATTTTTGTCTGAACCTACCCTTCTTGCTAGAGTGAAGTTATTTGATGTAAGCTGTACTAGATCTCTAGCTGTGGGCAACAAAGTCCATTTTTTGCCAGTTTTTCTAATAAAAATGTTTACAACATCACACCACATATTGCTTTTCTGTGAATTATGGTATCACAGAACGGTTTGGGTTGGAAGGGACCTTAAAGTTTATCCAGTTCCAACCCTTCTGCCATGGGCAAGAACACCTTCCACCAGCCTAGGTTGCTCAAAGGTCTGTCCAGCCTGGCCTTAAACACCTCTGGGGATGCACATGAGTGTGTCTCTGCCCATGCTCTTAGCTGCTGAACCCCTTGACCAACTGCAACAAATACAGAACAAGCAGCAGCCTCACACACAAGTTCATCTTTCATGGAAATAGTTGATTGGGTTGAGAAAATAAATTGTATTATGCAGTTTCTGAGGCAGAGGCTGAAGTTTTATCTTTATGGGAGATCAAAGAACCTGCTTCATAGCGCAACTCTTCCTGCTGTGAGCTATTCCTGGGACAACTGACACCTTGTTACCTGGGACCTTGTCCCACAAGGCATTCTGTAGGGAATAGCTGAGTCTGGCACTGAAAAGACAGAGGACAAAATGAGGACTGACACTGGAAGGTAAATTTTCGTTTTAAGAACAATCAGCTTGCAGGCATAAACAAATGTTATATGCATGAATATCTGATATAGAAACCAAGAAAAAATATTTTGCATGCCGCCCTTATAATCTTCCGAGAAGCTCTACAGTCAGTTTATTCCTTAGAAAGCTAACTTCTTTGCTCGTCACTCACCTTCTCATATCTGCAGTTTGCTGTCTCATCCATCTTTTATGTTTCTCCTTCCTTTAATCTAAAGAAGTCATAGTTCTCGTCAAACAGACATTTTGTTTTCTGCAAGCCAGGGAGTACTGTCCTGAAAAAAACCCAAACAACTGAAAATGACAGACATCTCTGCCCCATCTCTTTGATTCTTCTCACTAAATGATATATTTGAGAAATATGGGAAAAAAGAAAAACAAAAGATAAAACTTTAAATCTTAAGCTGTGGTTTCAGTTATCTGCGCAGAGAGAAAAGTGGTTCTTCTTGCATCTTTGGATTTCACTGCACCTTAAAATAAACATGCAAAAAAAGTCCCTTTACCTATGCTCAGGAAATGAAAACATTCCTTCTGCTTGTTCCCAGATGGCACCACAGCAGTTTCTGTAACTGCTGTAGCAACACGAAAAAAAAAATTTTGCTGATGTGTGAATAGGCTAAAGCCTGATGCAAAGGGTATTAAAGTCTCTCTGGCTGGCCTGCCAATGCCTGCACTGGGGCAGGCCTGCCATCAGGCTCCATGGGATACTCAAAAGCACTCCAAAGGAAATTATTTTCCCCTGTTATGCCCTCCTTGCAGCCATTCCCACAGAGAGCACAGCTCACTGACCATTTTCACAGAAGCCCTGGAAACAGCATGTATAGTGTTAGAAAGCCAGATGATAGAAAATGCTGAATTTTGTCCTTTGATACATTTCCAGTAGAAGTGTGTTAGTTCCCTTCCCCTAAACATTTTCAGATCAAATTTTTTGTAGATTTGTGGGCCTTTACAGGGACAAGCATCCCCTCTCCCTTAACACCAAAGGTGCTCCAGCACAATGTCTGTGCTGAGCTCTGCTGAGAAACAGTGGATGGTGCCTGAAGGACAAAGGCTGCATGATGGTAGGGCCAGGAGATCCAAGTTTCAGCTCCACCCACAAACTTTGAGGACTTCCAGTGAATCAGACTGGAACAGGACTGCTTCACAGAGAGAGGAAAAGAAGGTGGATATAAAGAAGAGAGGGTAACTCAGATCCAGGCTGGGTTGCATGGGGGCCCCCAGCATATGAATACATGAATTCCACTAGCCTTGTGATGTTTTGAAAAGTAAACTATGGAAGAAAGACCAGAAACTTCAAAGAAATTCCTGATTTGGAAATTGTCTGATGTAAAAGGTGTTAGCGTAGAGGAGGGTAGAGAAATAGCCTGTTCTCAAAGGCACTCTACAAGAGGTCAAATGTTGGTCTGGCTCATGTGGCCACTTTTTCCAGTTGTACAGTATATTGTGTAAACTAAATATAATGTAAAGATGCAAAAGCTTCCAGAAATGTCATCTTACAGACATTTGCTTGGATGCAATCCATGATTATGTGAAAACATTTACTTTGAGATCTAAAAGCCATGGGTTACGTGGGTGTTCTGTACATTTTGCATTGGAACTTATACTATAGAGCCAGCAAAGGCTAAGAGACTTAATTTGAAATTAGTTGTGTTAGTATACTGGCCTGTGCTGTACCCAAATGTAAATGTGGCTGAGTATATGTGACAGAAAAAAGGATAGTTCATGGCATATTGGAGAGAACTGCCAGAAAACTTTACAAGTGGCTGGGACCTCAGTCAAATCTCTGCTACCAATCTCATGCTTACTATTGCCCCCAAAAAAACACTAGGTTACTAGAAAACCTCTAGACCAAAATAGAGGCATTTTCTTCAAAAAGAATGACACTTATCTGAATTTTGAACTGAGTTCACCAGTATGTTCTCACATGACAGGGCATGCATGACATTAGGCTCAGGTGTGGTTGTGCCCTTCAAGGGACAGAGGCTAAGAAATGGCCTTTTGGAGGCCACAAATGAATATCAGTTATTGTATTGTATTAAATCATTGTCTTGCAACTCCTGTAGCAGGCACAAAAACAATATGCAAACTCCACTGTTTCTCAGTGTTAAGTACACGTTTGTGGTGGGCTGGATCAAGCAGCTGTGCTGCAGGGGCAGCAGATTGCGGGGAGTGATGTACATTTGTATCAGGACTCGGTGACTCTTGAGACTATTGAGTTTCTCACTAATGAAAGTACCTCAATATCCCTTTACTGTTTATAAGTAAAGTATTGTAAGTATTTTGCTTTATACTTATTAAAAGAAAAAAGGATCTCTGCTCCTCATGCAGTCAACACAGAGATGCCCTAGGGTTTACTTGCACTAATTCCAGAACTGCAAGCTGTACAGCTGCATCTTTAAAGGCTCTAAACAGATCGTGCCATTGGAGTTGAACATACTCTTCATGGACCTCATCTGCTGTGGTTACCGTACAGCACCGGAACTGCTCTGGGTAATGTAACAGTTCTTTTAGTTCTTTTGTAGCCAGATGGAGGGTCTACAGCACCTGGTGTAAAAAAGGTGCTCTGAAGAGTACTCAGTAGTCTTCAGCAATGGCCAAAAGCCTGTCCTTGGCTATTGAAGTGGGTTAGGACCTCAGATGTTCTCAACCCAAGACAGATCATCTGTGCAGATCCCAAGAATTGTCCTCCAATGACTGAGAATAAAACTCTTTCAAAAAGTTTGAAACTGTTTTGCATCTATCTGTCATCTGGAATGAATGCCAGAGGGTCTGGGGAAAGAGAGGTTAACTCCTAGCAAAATGTCTGTCAGCATTGCTCTCTCAGCCTGGAAACTGGCTGGATTGCCATAAAGTCACGGCACGCAGCTGTGGCATGGGGGAACTGACTTTTAGGGTTCTGCCAGTTTTTTGAAAGATTTAAAAAAACTCTGCAAGAGTTCAAAAACACAATTCCCAGAGCACAGATTTTAAGAGTGAAATGAGCACAAATATAATAATTTAAATTTGGGAAGAATGAAAGAAATGGGAGGATCAAATTAGTTAATGCCCATAAAATATCCAGAAATCTGATTTGGATTAGGTTTTGGAACTCTTACTGCTGTGTCAGTGCAGCTGTGTGTGGGATAACCTGCTATACAGATTGAACCCAGTGGCTGGGTCCTGGCTGTTTGCTATCTGCATGCCATGATATTTTAGCAGGATTCAGACTTAGAAATCTGGATACAAAGCAGACTCAAAACTGCAGTATCAATATCCTGATAATTAAAACACTTTAAATGTCACATTATATCTGCTCATAGGAATAATAATTTAAGAACATCAGGAATAAGTTCTGTCTCTCTTGTAGTCAAAAGATTCCTTCCATTTCTGTTAGTGGATAGGGATTCACATAAGAAGCTTCAATTTAAGAAAGCCACACATGGCTTGGCCAGTATGTTTATATTACATTGTGTTATATTATATTTTTTATTACTAATGTTTATGCCAAAACAAGAATCAGACAATCATGAACTGAAAATTATGTACTTTGTTTCTTTCAACATCAGAAAACCATATTTTGTTAACCAAAATCTGAGCAGTGTAAGAAATATAAAATCAATGACCCAATATCTTTCCTTACATCACAGCCTGAATTTAGTTTAGAGATATGAATTTAGCCAAATGTTTCTTAAGCTGATCAATATCCCTGGTTTCTCTCTCAAGCTGATAAATTTCTCTCTGATAAACCTCAAGCTGATATACCTGGAGTACCGTGTACAGTTCTGATGTCCCCAGCATAAGAAGGTCATGGAATTCTTGGAGCAAGTCCAAAGAAGGGACATAAAGTTGGTAAAAGGACTGGAGAACCTCTTCTACAAAGACAGGCTGAGAAAGTTGGGGCTGAAAGTTCAGCCTGAAGGAGAAAAGGCTGCCTGAAGACCTGATAGCAGTCTTCCAGCACCTGAAGGGTCCCACAGGAAAGCCAGAGAGGCATTCTTCATCAGGAACTGGAGTGATAGGACAAGGAGTAATGGGTACAAATTGAAAGAGGGAAAGTTTAGGTTAGGTATTAGGAAGAAATTCTTTATTTAAGGGTGGTAAGACACTGGAACAGGTTGTCTGGGGAGGTTGTGGATGCCCCAAGCCTGGCAGTGTTCAAAGCCAGTTTGGATAAAGCCTTGAGCCAAATGGTCTAGTGGAAGGTGTCCCTGGGGGCAGTGGAACTAGATGATCTTTAAGGTCCCTTACAACCCTTAACATTCTATGATTCTACGATTCTATAAAATCAATGAAATAGCACTGAAATAGTTGTCATGTTGCTTGTCAGTAAGTCCTATTATTTTACTTTTTTCCCCTTAAAAATTGCTACATCACAGAACTCATCAAAGGCTTCCCTGCACAAAGTGGTAGTGCCTGTACTGTATTAAAGATATCTGTTTGTGGAGAAGGTAAGAATTAATTCAAACCCCAAAGTCATTGCTTAAATGCATTAACCACTTAGCTCTGCAACACACTGAGGCAAACATTGTTTACTTCATGTCCATGGAGATGGGTCCTGGATTTCCACTGGAAGCTGCATGAAAATTGAATCATAACTGTGAAAACTGGCAGCAAATGTGTGCCCTTTCATTTAGCGAATGTATTTGTGATAAGGAAGGAGGAAAAAAACAGGGTCAAGCTGCCTCAAGTGAATGCTTTAAACTTCCATATACTCAGGCAGATATGGATTTAGTTTCTAACAGAGCAGGGTAAAAACACAGCCTTTATTTTATATTCACTTAAACATTTTGAGCCAACATTAGCTGAGGTCACAGCTGAAAATAAAACAGGAAGTCCTGTTCTATTTTTTCATGCCCCAAGAACATCTCCACCTTTTGTTCCAAAGATACAACAGAAAACTAATATTTATTTTTTTTAATCAAGCAGCAGGGACAGGACAATTCAGGACTGATGGTTTTTGTGATAGTTCTGGCTTCTTTTGGTTTGGTGTACATGCAGTTAGAAACTCTGTTACACCAACCTGAAATCTCCTCATGTCACAGTGCCTGTGGAGAGGAGAGGAGAGGAGAGGAGAGGAGAGGAGAGGAGAGGAGAGGAGAGGAGAGGAGAGGAGAGGAGAGGAGAGGAGAGGAGAGGAGAGGAGAGGAGAGGAGAGGAGAGGAGAGGAGAGGAGAGGAGAGGAGAGGAGAGGAGAGGAGAGGAGAGGAGAGGAGAGGAGAGGAGAGGAGAGGAGAGGAGAGGAGAGGAGAGGAGAGGAGAGGAGAGGAGAAGGTTTTGGGGTGACATAATTGCAGCCTTTCCAAACCTGAAGGGAGCCTACAAGAAAGATGAAGAAAGACTTTTTACAAAGACATATGGTGATGGTACAAGAGGGAATGACTTCAAACTGCACGAGAGTTTAGAGGTTTAGATTAGATATTAGGAAGAAATCCTTTCTTGTGAGGCTAGTGAGACACTGGCATAGGTTGCCTAGAGAAGCTGTGGATACTCCATTCCCTTATGGTATTAAATTCATTAATACCTCAGAGGCTCATTAACTCTCTGGATGGAAAGTGGGAAACAGAAATAAAATTTTGTCATGTGGACTGACACTAGCAACGCTGCTGAAGGGCATGAATTTCAGAGGAAGGTCACTGCACCCCTATGTCTAGTCAGCACCACTGGTAGAAACAGAAAAAGCAGGGGGAGCAGTCTGTAATTAAAACTTTGATTAGATGAGGGGTTCTTTTAGTTTCAGTTTTCTGCAAGCACGACCACGCTTGGTTTTGAAATTGCATCTGGATCTCAGTTCTGTGTAATTTTGTTGCTTCTTAATGGTGCCAAGCATCTGTTTTCACTACCTGTATTGTGAAGTTTGGCATTGCTAACAAAATCCCAGTTCTAAAGGTAGCTTGTAATAAAAACAGCTTTCATTAATGCTAACCAAAATGATTCTTACAGTGACAAAGATTAATTTGTAAGTCAAATGTATTTTTGAGGCTCAGAGGCCTCAAAGCATATAAGGCAATGCCATCTAGTTATCACAGTTGATAATTCCCTATGAAATACAACAATTCTAACCACCACTAATGATTCCAAGATGGATTTTCTTCCTAACCTAAATGCAAAGCAGGAAAATTATTCTTCCTTTTGCAGTTGATAATTTTAAATCCTATAATTAGCCACTTTTTAATCCTATAATTAGCCATTTTACAGTTATATATAAACAGTATCATTTTGTGCTTTTAATGATCTCTTTGCAGCTCCTACATTTTCATACACTTTACAATTACAAACTTTCCTTCTTGGCATTTACATCTGCTTCCAGACATACACTTCTATAACCAATGCTAATAAATTTTGCATCTTCCATTCACATCATGGAGAGATACTGAACTTCTTTTAAGAGCTCCTGCCCAAGACCTGTGAGCTCCCTCTCTGTCTTTATTTTAAGAGGGCAGTCTTGCCCTCTGCCTTGACCATCTGCCTAACATTTAGTTCCATACCTAATATTCCGTGCAAAAATGCTGTATTCCCATTGATCCCAGGGCACTCCCACTCATGTGCACACTGGCTGATGAATGCAAATGTTCCCCCTTCTGTGGTGGCAGAGCTACTCTATAGAAACAAAACCCTTCTTGGCTTCTTTCTTAGTTAGAGGTCTAAACTTACGGCTTATTGCAGGCCACTCAGATATGAGAGGTCTCTGAAAGAATGACCAGTTTATGAGCTAGTAACAGCTGGACACAAGGCCAAGGCAGGCCCTTGATCATACTTACTGACTAATTGCCTTCTCATTCCCTCATTTTTGTTTTAAACTGCCCCAGAGGTCTTTCTCCTCAGCTGTGCACTGGTACATTTTGCCATCTCTTCACTCCACCCCCAAACACCTCAGGTTACATCATGCTTGCCCTCCCTTTCACGCTCTAAAGCACCCAATTAGGTGTCCAAGACAAATATTTTGAACACCCAAAATGAAAAAGCATTTAGAAAGGGACATTTGCATTTTAGGGCTTAGGGGATTCACAGAACTGTTACACAGTGTGCCCATCACCCCACAGCAAGCGAGCCCTGAGCAGGGCAGACACAAGTCTGTACATAATGCTTGGATTCCTGACCCTCTTTTACTTATCAACAAAGATATGGCAAACAAACTATACAGTTCAGTGCTGAAGCTCTCACCTTGGATATTTGCAGCATTAAGAACTAAGACTTTTTTCCTGTTCCTTTTTTTGCCCTTTCATTATCTTTTCCAAATAGCAATGTTCCCTATCTATATACTTAGACTTATATACTTCTACTCCAAACCCTTGATTTCCATGACTCTGATGGATCATGTTTTTCTCAACTCTTTCCTGAGCTTCTGTCTTATCAGACTTCAGCACGGGTCACTAGTCTCTAATGAATTTTATGGGTAATCTGGAGAATGTTTCTAATATGTTAGAAAAGATTCTGATAAGCTCTTTATTCATTATCCATCCTAGAGTGTGACTCTCTGGGGGTGAAACCACTTCTCAGGGTTGTTAGGCTGTTTAATGCTCACATATATATTTCTTAAAGGTCAATAAGATCAGGCTGGCTGGCTTGTAAAGAGGTAACATAATTGCACCCACTACTAAAACCTGATGCAATACTGATTATAGTAAATAGAAAGATGGAAAATGCCAGTCCTTTTTCAGTGAAGATATTCTGACAAAAATCGTGAGTGCATGGAACTTCACATAAAATAGTGTCTGCTCTCTGTTCCAAGAGATTTTCACTTTCTTGTGGTAAATGCTTTACAAAACGGACTGAAACAATCAAACAATGCAAATGATAATAGATGGGTTTTCCCTCTGTATATTTTTTCAGAACAAGCTACACAGAGGAGGAGCAGTGTCACTTATTTGTGATGCTATTCAAGAAGTTCTCTGTGACTTTTTTTTACTATGTTCTGAAGCTTGAAGATGTAAATTGAGGGGAGAATACAGTTAATAACAAAGAGACTCTAGTCAATCTTGGTTGGGAAAGGAAAAGTTTGTTCTAGTGAGACATCTAGCTGCCCTTGCATGCTAGTATCAGTATAAGGCTGAAAGAAAATGGTTGCATACAATGCTGAAAGTTTCAGATGCAAATAGGAAAAAATATATTTTTATTCATTAGTGAGAGTAAGCTGACAAATCACATCCTTGCTGAGGTCCCTTTAAGTCTAATACATGCCTAAATTCAAACATGAATGTTCCAGCACAAATAATCAGATTATTCTTGCCCTAAGTTTTAAGTGCTTTTCTGGAGTAAGATCTGTGTAAGAGAAAAAGGGCCAAGTCTGCCCAGCTGTAATCCCAGTGAGCTCACACTGGGTTTGAATCCACTCCAGGAAAGATAAATGGCTGCATATCCATAATTTACAGGACTATAAATATCAAGAATGCTGCTGAAGTCAGACTGGAGTGTACAGTCCTTCCTCAGGTGACATTTCCCTTGGTTATGAGATGAGTGGCTTTTAGAAAAGGACTACAGGACTGAGCTGCCACAGCTCATTTTAAAAATTTCTCCTTAAAACCCTCTATGTCCCAGTTCCTGTGGTTTCCCATTGAGGGTTTTTAGCTTGTTTTAGCAGAGCTTTTTTATGACATGATGTGACTGTAACAGCTTTAGCATTTGAAAGACTGAATACTGGCTGTCATGCTACTCACATGGGTCTTGGGACTTGCCCCTTTATTGAGACTGCTGAGGGCTAAATTTTGCCCTGACCCATTCAGTTTTTGGGTTCACAACAGAAGTGTGGCACCTGGAGGGGAAGACAGACATAAGAGGTGTCTATTCTGAGTTCATTCATGGACGTAGTTAATAAATCTTAATTAGTTAATGGCTGTTTTGGTTCCAGTTCTTGGCATGTTCAAACTGTGCCTCCAAAAGGGAACAGAAGAGGTCAAAAACTTGGATATTACTCCTTCATTGTAGCAATGAAGTTTTAAAAAGTCCAGGGCTTTTATTCTGAAATTTATTATGCATTCTTTATTTTGGCAGGTCTGAGATAAACCAGCAAACATACTAATGAAGACAAGAACTGTCCTGAGGAAATACCTCCTATTAGTTAATAAGCAGACACAGTGGCCTGGATTAGGAAGAAACATGACAACATTGTTGAAAATGAAGACATGTATCCTAAGTGAAGCCAATGGGTTCACAGAAGCCAGGGCTGTGTAACCTGCTGCTGCACATCAGGGTTCCAGGAGAGGAAATGAACATTACACATGGTGAGAGCAATGATACACTAGGGTGAGATAAATTTACTGCTTAACTGCATTTCATCTCAGAAATTTTAAAGTAGCATTTCTGTACTGAGACAGATTCCGGAAGAACGGCTGTCCAGCGCAACCCGCCTTCCAAATGGGAAGATGGTTGTCAGCTCTCTGGTTCGTTAATTTTTATCTTCACTGATAAATGAACACTAAGTGGTCAGTTGTTGACAAAAGCCCTCTTTTTAATTGGATATGTGAACTGGACCTTACATAACCTGGCAGCATACTATCATCCCTGGACCTCGTCACTCAGATAAAGCCATCTTGGCTTCTACAGGAATGCGGGTGTTCTGTGTCGACATTTCTGCTGTTTGGAGGAGAAGATCCCAGACATATATGCTCCAATGCAAAAAAAAAAGTTATCTTCCAAAGTTTTGGTTGAGTAGAAATTTGCCCAAAATAGGCAATAACCAAGGGAACCACATTTGAAGCCAACTAGAGAAAGTTGCAGAGCTCGCACATTGTTCATAGGTCTGGAGGCAGATGTGACCGAGCACACTGAGAGCTCAAGTTCAAGATGTCACTAAAGAGACTCTGCCTATATCTACCAAGACTTTCTTAGCTTGTGGTGGGTCCACTAGTAGAAAAAAATTTGCCAACACTGTCTCTTTTTTTTGAATAGAATTCCAAGATATATTCCAAGAGAATTTCAATGACTGTGAAAGCTGGAGTTCATGAACTGCATATTTTTCCTTCTTTTTTGTTTTGTCTTCTGGATTTCTTTTTAGCTGTTGATTTATTTCTAGCTGGGAAATCTCCCAGTCTTTTGAAATACTTACATTTTTGTTTTAGAATTGTTGCAGGTCTCTATGAGGGTCAGTCAAATTCCCCATCACAACAGATAATACTGTAGACACTCCTCCTTCAGCTTCAGAACAGCTTCAGCTGTTCCCTACACAGATGACTGTTCCAACCTAGTCCCAAATCCTGGGCATCAACCCACTGCTACCAGTGCTCAGTCCTACGCAAGGAATGGCAAACAGTCCAGGGCCCTCTCCTCATCCAGAACTACTTTGGACAGCCAAAATAAAATGGGTAGCTTCACATCTGTGTGATTGCTTATTTAGCCCATTTCATGACAAGTGCTCACACATGATGAGCCACCGGAACACCTGAAAAAAGCCTTACTACTAGCAGAAGAATGGTGACCAGCAGCTGGGGAACAGCAAGGGCAGATCCCATCTGCCTTAACTGGAAAGGACCGATGACCACAGCCAAAACATCCCCCTGTTTGAAATAATCCTAAACATTCGCTAGAGAGCAAGAGGTCAGCCTGTCCCTCACAATGTGCTGCTGCCTTCTCATGCCTCATCTCTTGGGCTTCGTGGTCCTTTCTCTTTGGTAAGATACACGTAACAAATTAAGAAGTGCTGAAATAGGACCAGCTTTATAGTTTGTGTTAGTAGTCCATGGAGCTCTGAAAAGATAGCTTCTGCAAAAGGCAAGTTACCACAATTGGCTTCTCAAGGGTGCTCTCCTGGTGTCTCTTGTGTGATCTCACTGCTTGATGCAGTTCCAGGAGGCAAAATCATCATAACCAAAAGGGAGTTCAAAGAAGGGAGACTGATAATAGGCCTGGTCTTAATTTGATAGCTGCATTGCTTAATTCCTAATTTATTTTGATGTTAGTTGTAATGACCCAGACCAAGTGATAGTCTGGGGCTTCTTTGCTGGGTGTTGATGGATTTAAGTTGTTGAGGTTTTCTTTTTGTTCTTTTTATCTATTTCATTATGTTTCAGTTTGTTTAACTAACATAATAAAGTTATTAATAAAGTTAAATAATTTCTGTCATTGAACAAAACAGTTCAGAATCTTTAAAGAACTGAGTAGAACTCATCCAGCCAACTTAAAAGCCTGTATTTAAATCTTACTTTGTAAACTCATTTAAATCACATGTTCTTACATGTTCTGTCACTTGAAAGTTGTTTCCTTTGAAACTTTCCCCTTTATGCTTTCATACAGGAAACACGATAAACTTGTTTATTTCATTTGTCAGTTTTGCGTTTCTGAATTTCTTCATCAAATCTGTTATCTTCCTTAAGTATCCAATCCTTGCTCAAGTTATGTGCAGAGAGGGGAATGGTTTTACTGCTGTAATTCCAGTGCTGGAAAGACAAGAAAAGAGCAAGAGGAGGTGCTGACTTCTGAGAACTACAGGAAAAAAAAGATGTCAAATGGGCATTTTATTTTGGAGGCATCCTTGCAGGATGAGAAAGTCCAATATTTTTAGGATCATGGGATAAAGTCATGCTGGAAAAGTCCTCCAGAGGTTAAGTGGCTCAACTTTTCCAGTCTAATGATGCATCACAGTCAAATACTTGCTCACCTCTTTACTCTTTTTCCTGGCCTTGTATTTTCTTAGTGAACTCTACCTTCTATTGCTTTTTACTTTGAATTTGCCTTATCAAGTCATTAGCATATGCATAACAGGAGTATGTTTTATTTATTAGTGAATTGGGAAGAGCTAATTAGAAACAAATGATCTGTAGGCTGGAGATCTGCTGAAATCAGCAATAAAGGCAATTTTTAAAATATGCTTGTGAAGAGGACCCTGATACATGTGGAAGCTTCTCTCTTTCCTTGCGTAGTGTGGAGTTTTTCAAATTCTTCAGCTTTCACAAAGGGGAAGAGGGTGATAGGCCTCAGACATTAACAAACCCAGGGGAAGGAGAGAAACAACAGCCCTTCACAGCTCCATTTTGAAGGGGAAGGAAGGCTGGGAATCCCCAGGGTCTCTTTAGGCAGGAAGAGTTAGTCTAAGAAGAAAAATATTATAACTGTTGAGAAATAAGCAATTTCCAAATTTTTTTTAATCATTGCATCATTCATTCTCCCACAAGAAATCTCTCCACTTAATGCCCTGAAGAAAGACACTTTTTACTGTGGAAATGTTGGTAGGGTTATCCATACTTTTTTGTGCTTTGGAAAAGACAAGAAATGCTATGTCTAGATGCAGAAAAAGGCCAGCCTTATTTGCCACTCCCTGATTTTCTCCAAGTATAGATGTCTTTTCTTGTCCAAAGACAAGAAAAGTGCTATCATTTCTCCTGCTGTAATGCCTCTAGTGAATTTTCGTAAAGGGAGTTACTGGGCTTACTATAGACCACTGCTAGGAAGAAAACTCCTGGCAAGTCTGTGCTCAAGCAGCCTGTGAGCAGATGAAAGGTAACAGAAGTGTTCAACAACATGCACCGACCCTCAGCTAGTTAGTGAAGTGAAGCTGTCAAAGAAAACTGGGCAAACCGCACCCCCATGGTTTTATTTTGTATTGCATATGCCAGCCTTGGTGTTTCTGTTTATGTGGCTGGTAGCCAAAAATTATTTAAAAGGCCTTTTCAGACTGTAGCAAGGAAAAAATTTCCTTCCCCGTTTTGAACTTGGGGGTCTAACAGACTCACCCTTTCTGTCCAGATGGTAGAAATTTGGGATTAGGACTGCCTCTTTCCTTGGTGCTTGCACAGTATACATCACGAATTCATACTGATTAATACCTAGAACTTTCCACACAGAACGAGTCCAAACTTAATAATGATTGTAGCAGGATTTTAATAGTCATTAACCATGAATATTTACTTCTATAAGTTTTCTTTCCCATGCAAAACACGCATACATGTGGATGCATTTTTAAGGAGTTGGGAACTATTCAAAACAAAAGTTATTTTGAGGGTTAGGAAATAGCTTGTCTTACAGCTGCCAAGTGATTTTGGAATAACTCTTTGCATGATGGAGTGGAGGGAAAAATGAAGATAAAAACATCAGTCCTTCAGTTCAAGGAGACTAGATGTTTAAAAAAGGGAAGGGGAACGAGGAAAGGAGGGAAGGGAAAAAACGTTTTTCACCTTCTTCTACTTCTCCATCTAGCTCTGCCTTAATTTTCTGTCCTGAAAGTGGGAGGAGCTGCATCTACATTCTCCTGTCTGTGCCCCTTGGTAGGCTAGATAAAAAAGGCAGGCAGTCCTTCTCCTGGATTTTTGTCACTCACTTTAAGCAGGTTTGAAAGAGAGAGGGAAAACATGCATTGATGGGCATGTGGAAATGTCATTAGTCACATTTAGATAAGTTTATAAATGTACAAAGTAGCTCTCAGGGCCAAACACAGGGTTGAGGTGAAACATCTGAGCCTCATCCAAAACTAGGGACCTTCAGCTGGTGTAAATCAGGTATTGTGATACATTCCAGCTGAGGCAGCAGTATGAGGATTCATCTCCACAGCCTGTAAGTTCCTGACTTATATTTAAGATATTATAAAATGTTAATAAACAGTTGCAGTATGTAAGCACTGAAAAACAGTGAAGTTCAACTGTCCCTTTAGTTCATTTTATGCTTGTCCTGTATTTTAAAGCAGGAAAAGAGGATCCTTTCCTTTACCTTCCAAAAACTTTGTTCCAATTTCACGGGATGATGGAAAGCCTTAGGATGGGCATAGCCATTATAATAAACACTGACTCCAGCCTTGCACAACCTATGAAATTTGCATACAGACACCAACATTTCTATAAGCATGATACTGCTTTACTTTAATGCTGTAGACTAAGACGAGGGTAAAACCACAGAAGGAAACCATCACTCTTCCTTTCTTTTCCTTCTTCCTCTTAAACAGGCATTTTTGAGAGAAGGCTAAAACCTGTGCTATAGTGGTGCTTTCCTGAGGCCAGGACAACACACTGAAACTTCCACAAAACAATATTTTCATCTTAAAGCACCTAAAAATATCCAAAAAAGAGTACATTGAAAGTTAGAAGTATTATTATATAAAATGGTTAAAATTCAAAGTCATGCCATTAGTAAGTCTTTTGCTTAACAGATAGTATGCAAACTGAACACACACACACACACTCTCCCCTCAAAATCTTGGTGACTTTTTGTCTTGTCTCCCAAAATTATCTTTTTCCCCAAAACACAAGAGTATTCTTTCTGGATGTGGAGAGTATATAATATATTTAGGATGAGTAATCTGGTCAATCCTGTGGACAGGTAATTCAGGCAGTCAGGGAAATTAGTTTTGGAAGTACTATCTTTTCCTCCCCCAAAGTTAGCAGGAAAATTAAGCTCTGAGATAAAGTTTATCAGTGTAAAGTTTACAAATGAACAAGGGAAGAGGAGGAATGAGAAAGAGTATGGTACTGAAAGAAAAACAAGCACCAAGCCTTTAAAATTTCTTGAGTGTAAGTTGAATGGCCACTCCTTCTTCGTATTAGGGCAAATTGCTTGCAGTGACATTAACTCTTTTGATTTGCCATTAATAGGGAATTGCCTGCTTGGATGTTGCTGTAGAGTCAAATATCAGGGAGAAGATTCATATTCTGCAAGCACAGAGGGACAGGCACATACACTTTGTCTACAAAAGAAATCTGAGTCCTTCACCTGGCACTATCAGGCCAGAAGGAGATGCCACACTGTGGGAAGCCTACTGTGTGGCATTTCATTTTATCAAACCCAGTCCCCACTTGTGAAATCTGACGTGTGACAGACAGAGCATTGTCAGAAATCGTGGGGACAGTCAGTGTGGCCTCTCACTAAGTCCCAGAGTGCTGCTTGCACCGTGAAGCACTCCTAGCCCTAGCAGCTGCAGCCTATTTTCACAAATATCTGACAAGTTTTTTTGGCTTCCTGCCAGTTTGAGCTGTACCAAACATTTCTCTCCTTCCCCTTGCTCCACAGTCCTTTGTAACTGCTGGTCAAAACTTAGAACATGTACCAAATGAAGCTCCTTTCCTCCCTGCAAAGTGCCGACATCCCACCCCAATTAATTAACCCAACAGTGGCTTTGTCTCTAGAAAGCTGTGACTTCCCACACTTTATCCCCCTCATTCAGCTTAAGGACATCAGCACATTCCTGACTTCATCACTTGTTAACTCCCTTCTGCTAATAGCCAGTGCATCCTCTCTCGATGGCTCCTCCGATTTGATATGACTTGAACTCTCACACAAAAAATGCTGAGGGCTGTTCACTTGCTGTTATGGCATATAAAATTCTCTAACGATGTCTTTTAGCACAGCTTCTGTATCCAAAATTGAGAGGCTTTCAGACCTTCTCAGACTGTGCGGCAGCACTGTTCATCTTGCAAGCACCTGGTGAGGGGCAGAAAAGCCCGAGTGACAGCAAGACCTCTGCTGTTTTGTGTTTGATTACCATCAGTTAATCCTTTGGAGAAGTGCCAGAGGACTTCATAAAGGTGGCAACAGAGTCATTATATAAAACATCAAGTGAAAAGTTCTTTTCAGCAACTATTACAAAAAATCAAAAACCACATCCAATATACCATCATGATGTGTCTCCAAACAGATTTTTAGCTATGCTACCAAGCCCTAGAATTTATGATACTTTAAAAAAAGCCTACAATTTAATTCTTCATTTGTATTCTAGGATGATAAATATTATTTAAAGAATTAAAGGGTTCTCCAGAGATCATCTGCAACACTCCCTAAGTACACGTTAATTTACATCTTTTTCGTTCTACACTTGTTTGTTCAACAAGGTCCTTAAAAAACATCACTGACGAGGATCCCCTGATGGAATTCTCTCCTTTTCTTGAAATAGATTGCAGTGTTTAGCTTTGCATTTGATAGATTTTAATTTGTTTGCTCCTAGAATTTTGTGTTGAGGTAGACAGCAGCAATAGCTGCTTGGAAAAGAAGTCTGAAGTACAGGAAGCTGGGAAACTGTAAAACCATTAAATATTAAAAGGAAAATCAATATAATAATATTCCACAAAATATCAGGCATACTCAACTTGAAAAGTCAGAGGAAGTACATAAATTTTTAGCTGTTCATTTGACCCCAGACTGCTTGGACTAAAAGTACTTAGATGGTTAGACAATAATAAGCATTCCCATAAGATTTCTTTCAGCAATCTTCATATTCAACTATAATAAAATAAACTTCACCTGAAGTAATCAAGACAAAAGTTCCTGAAATCAGGGATGTTTTAAAGTGAAAAAAATAAGTTCTTTGTCCTTTTCACACTGCACAAAATATATTCAAATCATTTCTAGCTGGTTTTTTTCACCTGTTCAGAGGAAAATCTAAATATGTATTTGTTTCTAAACCAATAACCTTGAGTTAGCAGAGATATCCAGCCTCAGTTACTGGAGGCTGTACTTCAGCATAATGTTTCTTTACATCATTTTCTCTTCTTACAGAGCTAATTATACTCACCCTTGAAAGTCACTACAAAATCATTGAATAGCTGGCATTTTAAAACTGTTGCTAGATCTTATGTCTAGTAGATACTTTAGTACATGATTTGTTCCTCTCCAAACAAAATGGTCCAGGGTCTCCTGTGCTTCCATCATTCCCTATGCCCAAAGGATTCTTCATTTTGTACAACATCAGCACTATATTTCTTGGCTCTCAGTATTTACTGCAATTTTGCAGGTATTTATCACACCAATGTCACCAGACCAAGTTGTTACTGTTATTAGCCTTCCTTTCTGCTTTGAGCTTTCTAGGCTGGCTTGAGAGGAAGCAAACGGACTCTGAACAGGATCACTCCAAGCCATTCCTTTTCTTTCCTTTAAGCCTTTGTTTCTGCCAAGGGCTGGACTGCAAGGAGGAAGAAAAACATATGGGAAAGCTAGCAGTCCTGCCTGGTGGTTGCTAAGAAGTGTGCAGACAGCTGTAAATTAGAGCAGCCTCTGTTACGTTTTACAGAAATATTCCTCTGAGCAAGCCAAAAGTGCTTCTCACTTTGGGCTGTGAGTAGAGGGGCATTGCAGACCTTAAACCCAAAGATCCTCAGCAATTATTTTTTCCCTTCATTCTATACAAGAGATTGCCAGGACAAAGCTGTGAGGAACAAATCAATGAATATACACATTTCATCTGGTAATTCCCTCTGTTTCTAGCATCTGCTGTGACATTTTCCAGAATTTGCTGCAGTCATGATGCCACCAGTTGGGACAGAACCTAGAACTGTGGGAACAGGTCAGCAGCTGAAATGCAGTTTGGGAAAGCTGCTGAAATGGAGAAGGTATGTCTAGACTGAGGTCCACATCTCACCCTCTAAAAACTAGTTTTCAGGGGTTGACCATGGGTCAAATTTGTTTTACAAACCAGGCAGCCAAGGCATTTACCTCTCCAGCCATCTCCCTTTGGAACTGCTGTAACATGGAATTTTGTATGTAGAAAGAACAATGGCTAAGCCCATTTTTTTTCATAGATTATTGCAGAGAGTACCAGTCAGAAAGTGTTTTTACTGACAGGCATTTCACATCTATCAAGTGAAAATGAAGTCCATGCCTGCAGAATATCTTCTTACAATCTACGTAGATTTTGCCCTATGAACAGTCCTTTACATTTGCATTTCCTCCTGCTTCCTTTGAAACCAGCATCAAAACTTCCAAGTAAATGAGGGTTGAAATCTGTTTGCAGTTTGTGAGTGTTCTGTCAGAAACAATTGGACACAACAGTAAGAAAAGTTTTCAACATACCTGTAACATACATTTGTTAGGAAGCAAACAAAGAGTTTGACTTCTGATAATCAATATGTTTGCCTCTTCATTGTAAAATGTAAGTAACAATAACATAAACCAGCCCTGTTTAAACTCTTGTTTATAGAATTCAAGTGGTATTACATTTTTTTGAATAGCCAGACTAGAATAAGCATTAAAGTAGCTTTCATGCAACTCATAATGCCAAAAAATAAATGCAATTCTGCACATTCTTTCCTGAGAGCATCCACAAATGACGTGCAAGGCATACACATTGGCCAGAGGCCATGAGCAAAAGCATTGTGTTAAAACTTTGTATGACATCAAGCCAAAAAACTACTTAGCATTTGTATCTCAGATCTCAACTGAATTATGAATTAAATAACCAAATCAAAACAAAAAGCATACAGCACACTACATCGTGTTTCTTGGTTATACACACACATATACACATGCATGAAAGTGGCATGGATCTGTTGTGAATGGATACAACTGTGGTGTTCTTGTGTGTGTGTGTACTCCAATGCAAGACAGGGACAAAAAAATATTTGGAGCTACATTCAGAAAAGAACACACTGCCTATGCCAATAAGTGGATTATATCCCAGGTGGGCTCCCTCTGGTGTTGAGAAGATAATGTATTTCCCCATTCAACCCTATTTCTTTATGTCCATCAATGAGGGTGTTCAAAAGCACTAAATGTAATCATGGCTTTATTATGGCAGAGTTCCTTATTCACTAGACCCTTATGGATGGTATAGAATAGAATAGCTTTTCTACTATCTCTCATCCAGTGTTCATGAAAAATATATGAGGCATATATATATATATATATATATATATATATATATATATATATATATATGTATCTAGATATCTGTGCACTTTACTACACTCAAACAGCTTTCCATGCATGTACAGATCACTTCTCACCTGAGAGACACTGCAATGCCGTACTGTGAGACTCACTGCCTGTAAGCAGTGTAACTCTTCACAGCTAAACAGCAGAATCTGAATGCCCAGAGAACAGCAGGCCCCACAATAGCCAGGATCTGGAGCATTTTTGCAATGCCTCTTAAGCTCAAATCATGTCTATTGATAACACCTGTTCACTTGTGAAAGTCCAGCCCAGGAACCATGCGAAGCACCCCAGCTAATGGTAGAATACATAATTATCTATTTAACTGTTAGATTCTCAATTTTGGAAACCCAGGACTCGGCATTGTTAAGGAGCATTGTGGCATAGACAATGGGTAGAATAATTTTAGCCATGAACATTAACTAGGCACCTTAACCCCAATCTTCTTCCACTTTATTTACCATCCATTTACCACCTTTCAGTGCACCTAAGGAAGATTTCCCTCTTGTGCTATAAAACTATCTGTCAGTGAGAGAGTACAAATACTAGCCTTGCCCTTATTTCCCAGATGGTAAATGCTTAACTATTTTTTTTTGTGATGCAATCCTTTCCTTGGAAAAACACCACCTTCCTTTTTGTCCTGAGATGGTGGTGGAATCAAGGTGACTCCAGCCTAGCTGGCTGGAAGACCGTGACCTCCCTGCAGCTACAGCACACCTCTCCCCTGCTGAAATTCACAGCAGAGCTGGGTCACTTCCTGCAAAATGACACAGAAAGGAGAAGGAGAAAATAAACGCACATGTCCAGTATTTGTTCACAGATGTTCACTGACAGGAGAGAAGTAAGGAGACCAGGCTCAGCTCCCAGGCCCAGGGAGAGCGTGTCCTCATGATCCCAGACCTCTGCTCCTGCTCCCAGCATGCCCAACTTTCCCCTTGCTCCTCCTCAGCTCCTGCAAGCCCTCACTCTCCATCTCATTCTTGCCTTCCAGCCTGCGGCTCATTCATTGCCACCCACGCCCTGGCTGCCGCCTCCTCTGTCCTCACACCCTGTGCACTGATATATGCTGGCAACACAAAGCTTGGGCCAGATCCCAGGCTTGGTAAAAGCAGGGGGAAAACCCAGCATTCGCTCTAGTGGCCTTCTTGGCCTGAGTCCTGAGCACATAAAAGCAAAACTGGTGTTAATTTCCCTTTCCCTCGGACAGTGCTGTTAGAGTTGGCACGCTCTCCTTCCACCGGTGAAATAAGCGGGGGGGTGGCAGCTGGGGGAGCAGGAGCAGAGGAAGAACAGAAGGCATACGTAAAAGGAGGAATGATTGCACACATGTGCTATGAATTCTTCAGCTCAGATTAATGTTTTCCTGTGAATTTAATTGGCTGCCTTCTGGTTTCGGCCAGATGACCAGTTACATTTCAGGACAGCTATAAAGTGGAATCTAAATGAAGTATTTGGACAATGGGCCCCAATGTCTGTGAGCTATTCCAGAAAATTATTAAATAAACAAAAAACACTGGAACTTCTAACTGCAGAGCGTAATTATTATTCTTGTTCATTCATATGTACTATTAATTCCTACTACTGACAAAAAGCCCCACAAACCAACCAATTGCTGCTTCAAGAGGTAAGCTGTTCCTGCATATTCATCGCATGTAGGACATTGAGATGGTCCCTTAATGAACAATCTAGCATCATTTATTGGAACAGCTAGAGGGTTTCACTGCAAATTAACTAAATTTAAATTTTCTTGTTATTAAAATGTTCTCATTTCCAGTAGCAGTCTGTTGTCAAATGGCATTGAAATTAAAAAAACATGATAGCAGCTAGAGTGGGGGGACTACACCCGAGTAGCAAAAGTGTCAACAGACTTCTACTGCTGTCCTTTCTTAGATGTGGATTTAGTTCTTTTCACGAGCCTGTCTGCTGATCTGTGCTGGTGAATTGGCTCTGGTGCAGCCAGTTCAGCCTCATGGAAGCATCAGCATGATCTACCTGTGGGCCAGGTTCCGCCCTTACTGCCCCCTGTGTGGGCTAATCTTAAACAGCTCCCGAGCATCCTCATCTGCAAAGGAAAACTCCCAGCTGGCATCAACCCACCACAGCTTTCTCCTAGGCCAGCTACTCTCCTTCCTCTGTGTGGGTGTGGACACATGGCACAGGGCATTTCCTCATGCCTTTGCCAGTTCCTCACTGGCTGGTGGCATAATTCCCTGGGGAAAACATCCCTGATCCAATTCACAATCTGTCCCGGCCTTATGAGCTTGCAGAACTAAACACAAGAGAGCAAAGAGGCAGCAAAGGCAGCTGTTCCTGCCTGGGGACAATGATGCACAGAATTAGAGAGGTCGAAATGCCTACTCCTGCATTTATTAGGAAACATCCACTCTGCCCTGCACACCAGGTGCCCCAGTATCCCGCTCCGGGGTCGAGGCAACTGATCCCTGACAGCTCCCATGAAAATGCTACATGTAACCAAATCAGGAGGCATCCTCTGAAGTAAATGTGGGTCAGTGGTTGTTACCCTAAAAAGGATGGAGTTACATAATACTGTCAGAAAGAACAATTAAAAAGGCAAATTGTAAGTCCTTGGCTGTGTCTTATCATTCCAGTCTAGCTCTGCCATCTTGGTCTGGACAGCATTTGTCAGAGCATCCTCAGGGAAGGGAAGGGGTCATCACAAAATAGAAACATTTGCAATAATATACAGCATCTTTCAGAAACAGATCTCAAGTCCATTTATCAGTTCTAATTCTTAAGTGTGCAGCATCAAAACTATATCTGAATTCACTTTGACCTCTTATCTGTTCTGAATTTGCTTTGCAAATAGAATGCACTGATTTGATTCAGCTGACAACAATGACAAAAGTGGATCCTCTGCAATTCTTGGTAAGAGACCATTTCTCTTTTGAAAATGTACCCAGTCATCCTTAAAAGCATCTAGTGGGAGTTACATTTCCACAGGTACTGGAAAATCATATGCCACAAATGTAAATATTTAGAATGATAACAAATTTTAATCTGTTTCTCAGAAAACCTCTTGACTCTGTTCAGACTCCATTTCTGCTCAGGAGGCAATAATGACTGAACATATCTCTAAGTGACATATATACATATATACATATATATATGTGTGTGCCTAATTACCATCCCTTTCTCTGAGCTAACTTTGCATGGAAAACTAGGGTTACAGAGACACAGCAAGGACAAGAGCCAACATCTGGGAATTGAAGCTCAGCAAATCTAAACTGAAGTAAGATGGAAATTTTTTAACAGATGGGGTAATTGACCATAAGAACAGTTTGTGGAGAGTTGTGATGAATTCTCTCCACCACTTGCAATTCCTAAATCAGGACTGGATGTTTTTCCAGTAGATAGACCAAACAAGAATTAAGTCAAAGAAAGCTAATGGCCTCAGTTGTAGCAGAGGTCAGACAAGAGGATACCAAAGGCCTCTCTTGGCCTTATAGTCTTTGAATCTCCTAAATAAAAAGTTCAGGGTTTGCAGATTGTAGCATAAATCCTATTCTATTTCAGGCTGCTTTCAAACTTGGGCAATGAAAGGAGAAGGAAAATAAACAGATGCTGCAAGACAAAGTCATGTGAGTGATGAACAAAAATCCCTATCCATGCATCAAGTGTGGCAGAGCATCTTCCCAGGGGTCTGTCTTATCAGTGACCTGCTTTACTTTGGCCTATTTGTCAGTGGCAGAAAAAGAAAACAGCCCCAGAACCTGATAACTATATAGGACTGATTGTATCATGTAGTGATAATGAATTTGAATAGCTCTATTAGAAGAGCAGTGTGGCCTGAAATATCCCTCCCCTTTTCATGGATGGGGACTTTTCTGCAGTTGTCTCTTATCTAACAACAGGGTGTTGTTCCAGGGCACAAATTCTTTAAAAGCAGAGAAGTGTTAAGAGATTCCTTCCTTGCTTGATAGGAGTTACCTCCTCTTTGATTTGACAATTTGATGGCTGAACTCCAAACCAGACCTGGGGAATGGTCCGGTTTTAAAAGAAAAAAGGAAGAAAATAGATATCTGCTTTGAAAGCAGGCACTATGACAAATCTGCTCGGGAGCAGAGCCAGCCAAACAATTGACTCATCACAGCAGAGCAGACGGTGAACTCCAGCACCACCGGGAAGAGGACAGGAAGCAGCAGCAAAGGCAAAGAGGGTGGTGAGAATCTCTTCAAGTGGGTCTGCGACCACAGGGTTTGGCCCGTAGAAAAACCATGTCCTGGACTGCAAAATGCACTGCTTTATGAGGGTTGCCTCAGAGTAGGGCTCGTTATGGACTTTCATGGACCCCTAAAAGCTGATTACCTGTGGCCCATTTCATGTGTTGGTGTTTTCCTACCATAAATTTCTCAATATGCATTTTCTGAATGAAAGGGAGTTTCTCAAAAATAATAAAAAGTCTGGGAGAAAACGTGAAAAATTTCACCCAGCTCCCTGACAACTCCTGTTATTCTGCTCCCTGTGTTCGTGTCTCCATATCACCAGCACGCACTGCAAGGATCTGTAACATTTACAGGGATGCTTGGGAAGGGAAGTTCTTGGAAGTCCGATTTCTGAAAGTCCTGAAGTACCTGGTAGGAGGTAAGAAGAAGGCAGAAAGAGATGGAATTTTATGCTACTTGGAACTGCATTTTCAGGATCCTTTTCATTATTTCAATCCCAAAAGAAAGTCTATTCCTCAAGCAATGGCAATGTTTAATAGACTGGTGCCACAAACAGCCTGAGTGTACTTCTGAAAGTTTTGTAAAGATCAAAATTAAATCCATTGTTTGCAACAGATGGTTTTGCCTCAGTAAACTCCAACCAGGATGCAAACTGTATCTTTGAATCAGACACTGCATAAAATTGATGTAAGAGTCCTCATCTAGACAACCTAAGATAGAACAGACGAGACAGAAAGACACTGAATGAAAGAAAATGACTCATTTGGAGTGGGTAAGCTAATGCGTAATGCAGCTACGCCTGATACACTCGTGATCATATCACAATTGTTTGGGCATTAGGATGTAAACCTCTATTCCTTAAATGCCAGCATTGTTCCAGAACCACAGCACTCACATTCAGAAAACTTTCCAGGAATGGTAGAATGGCCTCATTAAATTTTCATCTCAGTGAAGAACTATAGCCCACTATCGGCACCAAACTTTCAGACACCTGTACGTGAAATTTGAGTTCACAGCAAACACTTGAAATATTGCCACAATCTTTGGTGGGAGTAGACACAAGCAAATAATCTGGTACCCTATGCCTAATGGTGCTCTGTCTCTTAGGTGTCAGAATAAGGATTAAAACAGCCTATTGGATAGTCAATTATCCAGTCTTCCCTGTGTCCCCAAGGGAGTTTATTTTATGGTGTAAAATATGAGTTTGGACTGCCATTATCATGATCTTCACTTGCATAGTTACAGATGTTGCTGATTGCGATAAACTTACCTAGCTCTTTCAGAGTCCAGCCCCAATATATTATCTTGATGACCATTTATGGCAGTGGGAGCTCCACAGCTAAATGTTGGAAAAATTGGGGATTTCTTTTTATAGGGACAAAATTTCCTGCTTTTTAATTTTACTGGGCAGGGACACACTTCTACACTTCTCGGAATTTCTGTTACGTGAAAAGGTATGTCTCATTTCTCTGCTGGATCAAAAATAGTTTCAGAAGCTGTAAATACAATATGATATTTATCAGATGAAAACCAGCACTTCTTTGCCAAAGTGCAAACTGGGATGAGGTTTGCAGCTCCTCACATGCTGGTGGTCTCCTGTAATGGGTTTGCATATGCGACACCACAGCCCCCCTTCCCTCTCCCCCTCACCACTGCGTTCCTCCCAGCCTCCAACCTTTAGCTTGTCAGCAGTAAGGTCTGTCCAATTATTCACCTTTTCAAAAGTGATTTATTTCCAGGATAACCTAATAATGTCAAAACCAACACTGTTATGCTCTGTCACCCACCAGGATGGGCCAGAGAAGGAAGGGGGTAACTGTATTGATCCATTTTGCCTTGTAGCATTTACCTGAGGACAGATGAATTTTACAGCCAATGACTTAGGAATCATTAGGTCAGCTTATTGTAAACAACTCCCTACTCCTCCTTCACACTTCCTAATAACATAACTGTGTAACATTTCCAGCACTCTTCTCTACCTCCTGTTTCTGAGGGAATTGGTTTTTTCATGCAGCTCCATCTCTGCTGATAAGGCATTACACAAGCTGACCAGTGATTTGTGCCACTGAGGAAATTAGGTAGAGTTTGTCAGACTGTTTGTCTTCCAAAGATTTTGTTAACAAAAACAAGAGCACTCTTGGCAAATAGTTCTTTTTCATCTTACAAGGGACTGGTTGAGTCTCAACTTAAAAATGTGCAAACTGGCAGTTTTACATCCCAAATAAGTGTTTCAGGAAAATTGAGACTAGCAGAGTGATTTCTCTGTTCCCGTTTCCTTTCTTGTAAGGAATAATTTCCACCACTGGCATAATCTCCCTCCATTTCTACCACATGTTACCTGGCTGATGTTGGCAGAATACAACATAAGTTTGTTTTTACTTCTCCCTCTTTTTTTTGGCCACTGCCCACACAGTTGCTGCAGCGCCAGGGATGCAGTTTGTGCTCCCTCTGCTCTGTTCAAATGTGGCACATGGAGGAACAACTTACTCTGTCCCTGTTCATGGCTGTACGAAAGCCAGGCAAAACTCTGGGACATGGGATGCTTTTAAAAAAAATTGTAGCTGCAGCTGAAAGAGGGCAGGGAGAATTTATTAACGTTACATTCTTTTATATATATGAGCAAAATCTCATGAACTCTTGTTCCATGACTGTGTTCATTCCGTTTTTGATGCAGCAGCCAATTCACACAGTGGCAGAATTGTCTTTAAGGCTGCATAGATGCTCGGGTTTGCAGCTCCTGGAGAACATGGAGAGATCCCTGCACTCTGTTTTAAGTAGGAGTCAGCAGATGACTAAGATGACTAAGGATAATCTAATTTGTGCAAGGAATATATTTCATTTACATTTTGCTCTCAGAAAAAGCAAAAGCACAGTAAACAACATCTTATCTACACCCATATATTCAGCTCAATTCCATGGAGTTTTGCCACTGACTCAAATTGGAACAAGATCAGTCCTTAATCATTAAAAAAACACACTTTTACTCTTGTTCTTCTGCACTTTATGCAATATATTATATCAGAATGGAAGAGACTTCTTTTAAGGAATGAACAAGCATTCTGGTATATTCCACACGATTCTGGATGACAAATTTCTAGTGTAATAAATTGCCTACTCCATGGCAAATTCTTACATGCAGCCATTTTGCAACAGTTTATTTTATGGATTCTGTTTTTTCATGCGTGGGCAAAATAATATTTGTTTCCTGACATTCTCTCTATATTATTTTTCATTGAAAAGTTGGGAATTCGAAAAAAGTAATCTATTATGCTTGTTTCCTTCATGAGTGAAAATTAAAAAGACAAAGTTTTTTAAGTAAAATTCATTTACAATCCAATTATATAGTCTGAAATGGATCCTTGTTATTGTGTCCTTGTACTTTTGCTTCATTAAAGCTATATAAAAAGTAGGATTATCTATTTTATATAACTAAATAATTTTAAATGTTTTCTTCAATTATAGTCCTGGAGGTAATAAATCCATATTATTTATTATAAGACTACATGAGGAAATAAGCACCTGAAATGTCACTTTAAAAGAGCTCGTTTCTGGTCCTTTCTGCAGAACTCCTTCTCACGTATCCCATACAACTATTAACAAAGCTCAGGATATTGATACACATTAGTATAAAGCAATTTGATGATTATCATGTAAATCTGTAAAAATCCAGAGAGCACAAACAAAAACCACAAGTAGAATGGGATAGTGTCAAACCAAGAAGTTCCTGACCAAATGCCAAATTCTACTGATACACTACTTATTGCCAGCCTGATTCCTTAAACAGGAGATGGGGAACCATTACAAATGAAACGTTTCTGCCCTTTTTGTTTGCATTCAAATGACACTGGAAAATGTTTTTTGTTTAATTATTTTACCTGGCACTGGATCCTGATGCACCCACTCAAATCCAAACACTTAAGGATGACTCTTATTAGGCCTCTTTATTATGAACAAGCCTATCTGAATAGGTGTTACCATTCTGATCATCCTGAGCACTTTGGGTAAGGTTAAATTGTTCTCTTTGTCTCTCTTTGCTGAATTGTGAGCAGAGGTATCTGCCCAGCAGACTGTTAACCTGATATAAATTATCAGACAAGGCTACCACAACAGGAGGAGGAAGCCAAGGAAATGTGTGGGTTAGCAATCACCAAGCCTATTAAACTGCTTCGAAATCCCACCCTTCGGATTAACAATTTCTCATGTTTTGGCTTGACCAAGAGGCAGGTTGGTGAAGCAAGAGGATCTGTGAGAGTGTGAAAGGGATGACCCTGGAAACAAAATATTGGTTTTACATCGCAGGGTATCCGTTACAGGAGAATTTCCTCTGGCGCCAGCAGGTATTTGAGCAGGCATCTGGATGGATCCCAAAGGGGGGAAGGAAATGGAGAGGGAAGTTTTTAGAAGGGATCAAGATGTTAAGCCTTCAAACTGTTTGAATGACCCACAACAACTAACCTGCAAGGTTTTATCTGCATTATGACTTTTGGTGATATGGTTGATTTCTTTTTTCCTTTTTTTTTTCCTAATTTTTATTTTTTCTTGTCGGTGGGGAACTCCAGCCAAGACTGCAGAAGGGAACCAGTAAAAGAATGCAAAGTGCCCCCTCAATCAGTGATAAGGAAAATCATCTGATTCGTCGCAGCCTCCTTTTCTCTGCACAGGACACACTGATCATACAGCTGATCCTGAGAGCTCTTTGCTGCACTCCCAGTGCTTTTCAAAACACTGTTAGTGGTCTTGCTAACTGCAATCACAAAATGTTACTAAATGGACTGATAGAATTTTATCCTGCGGGCAAATTTTGTCAAATATTTGTTCTGCTTGGGCTTGGGAAAGAAAATCTTCCTTGGGGGTCTGAAGGCTGATTCATTAAATCTGAGCTGTCTGCTGAAGTGCTCAGTAAAAGTGACTCTGATTTATTTGGATTTGTCACTATAAAGGTCTCTGGAGACAGATATTTATCCTGTGGGATTCTTGACAAATTGGCCAAGTGGTCTGGGCAGTCCAGAAGGAGAGTGGTCTTCTTTGACCCCTCACATGGCCAGAGAACAGGTAATTACTCCCCCAATCACCAACATGCACCAAAATCACGTTGTTACCAAGACTTCTCTCCCCACCCAGAATCTGGTGATCTGAGCTTAGACAAGAACTCAACTCTATACTTGATCTCACTGAAAGACATGTCTGAGATAGAAGTATGGTCTGTAGCTGTAGGAATAGGCAGATAATGGGATGGATTTATGCTGTTGAGGGTACATCCTGCTGAACTGGAGTTTGTCCTGCTGTGGTCAGAATTTATAAAATGCTTGATTGTAATGCTGAAAGATCAGCCTGGACCCTAACTTTGCCAGTATATTTTAACACCCTCCCACCAGGGTGGACTAGGTCAGGCATCCCTCTAACTGCAAAATAGAAGAGATTGAGCTTGTCAAAAAGAAGGGAATTTGCTGCTGTTTTCTTACAATCCCACTTGTGTGACTTTCCCCACACCATAGTGTATAAGGTGGAGTAGTGTCTAGTGTCACTCCTTCCCTTTAATTATCTACTATCCTGGCTGAGAGCTGTATAAACACATTATGGTCTCTTGCAAGAAAACCATACTGCAAGTGCAACCATCTTTCCCATTTAACTCTTTCTGTCTGTCCTGCCTTTTGTGCTCCTCTAAATTTCATTAAACTGTTCGATAAAGTGCATATTGGCCCAGTTTCTTTTTGGCTGACTTAAGCTACTGATTCATTTATAGTTGTCACAGGGAAATATGCACCTTCAGGACATGACTAAGGCCACTTAAGATCTGTGTTCCCTCTCAGATGTGGGCAAAATAAATTCAGGATGCCACAACCAGAATTATTGTTACAAATTACTAGAATGGAGTTGGTAAGAAAAGCATAACTAAAGGGAAGCATAGGAAAAATCTGTGACAATGACAGCCTGTCTTGGAGCTAGCTTGCCCTTACTTAGGGATTTTCACCTCCCAGCAAACAGGTCTCCTCCCCATTCACACCCATGAGTTGAAAGAGAGGTTTGACTGATATCAGTGCAGTAGCAAAGGCCTGAAACATCCAAACTTGAGCTAAATAAGTTCAGTGGCAGCTGAAATAAAGTGAGGGGGGGGGGGGGGGATTGAACACAGTGCGATGGGGAATTCTGCACCAGGGACTGTCATTTGCAAGAGATGCACACAGATGAGTTAGTTTTAGCCTGTATAACAGTGGAGTATTTGGGCCCCAAATAAACCATTCCATAACCATTCTGTTCAGCATAAAAATGGTGTCAAAGTAGCTAAAGTTCATATTAGAACCTCAGAAAGAAACACCATTTTTAAAAGGCACTGAGGGTGGGGGTCAGTCTTGTAAAGGTAACAGCAATGGTCTCTTTACTCTACTAGGTGGTTGGATGGCTTCAACCCAGAGGTTTTGCCTGGCAATCTGTCTTGCTAAAAGTCAGGGTAAGATAAACTGTACTCTGTCTCTGATTTCTGCAAGAAAGAAAACAATTGAACGACTGGTCATTCATCACCGAGCCACCCTGCCCCCTCTCCAACACCTTGTATAGGGTTGTATATTCTGGAGCTGTTTAGCTTTCCTCATCCATTTCTTCAAAAGAAAACGAAAAATTAAAGTAGCAAGATATGTATTTTACAACTTTCCTGTAATACCAATAGTTTAGAATTGAAAGGGACTGATCAATAAAGAAATTACATGACTATTATGATTGCTTGCACATCATGTCACTTGTATTATTACATGCCATATCTACAAGTAAGTTCAGTATCAAAGGGCCTCATGGGTATATTACAGGGCCCAGCCTCTACAACTGTGCTCATAAATACATTTACCTATTGATAAAAATTTGCATTTATTTTTGTATACTGAGGAGCTCAAACTCAGCTCAGATGTAGCTTACAGGGTTACAAATGTGTGCTTTGACCATCCAAATGCAGGAATTAGAGGATATTATTTGAGAAGTTTCTTTAGCAGCTTTAGTTAGATGAGTTATTTAAGTTGCTGAGAAACTCACCTGGACAGAACAAGCTGCAAAATTTATAAATTTGCTGTGACACAAGCAAATCTGAAAAGGGGAAGGGTGGCATACAATGATGGGAAACAAAAGTAGTCATGATATATTATTGTAGGAAAAAGCAGTACCTTGGGTGAGAAGAAATATCTAGGCTTGCTCTGATGAGCTGAATGTATGCTCAGCTGTCAGGGAAGAAAAGGAAATTCTACTCCTCCTTGTAGCAAAGCCAGCTTCATTCTGCTTGTGGTACAAAGTGCTCTGCTTTGGGTGCCATGCCTGCCTGGCTGCTTCCCACAGCCCTGCAAAGAGATGCTTCAGAGCACCTTATCCTGCACACGACATGGGCACTGCACAGGTAAGTACCAGGAAAGTCTTAGCAAGCTGTGAGGTGGAGTGGGGAAACTAAAAAAAATCACTCAGGAAAAAGATGGGCATAAAAGCTGAGTCCTCTACAGCCTCACTGCACCCCGAGAGTCTGCATTAGCTCATGGTTCAAGGAAGTAAGACCCTTCATGGAAGAGACAATTAGTTACAAAAAGGCATAAAGAAGCCTAGTAATGGATTTTAACTCTCCTAAGGGAATCCTGTGTTTTTACTGGGGAAGGATTACAGGAAACCAAAGTAACACTTTATTTTTCTTCACAGAGAGCTTGGGGACTGCGGAGTAATTTAGTCAATGGTGATTTGCTACTTGTGCTATAGTGTTACCAATGATGGTACTCCTGGTCTGTTTATTAAACTTCTGGCACGTCACTCACCACGAGCAGGATCAAAACTCATTGTTTTTCTTCCTATGAAAGCAACTTTTCTATCTTTCAGAATTACTATGAGGTTGAGAGATGAGTGCTTTCATCTGAAATCAAAGTCAGGCAAGTATCCATTTTGTAAGACATGTGAGCATAAAAATGTGCCAATGTAAACACCAGGTATCTGAGTGAAAAATGTTAATTGGCATTTCAAGAAATGAGGAGACATCACAAAGATATTTTAGGCTTTCAACATATTTGTAGTATTCTAACATCAATCATTTTCTTGCATCTATCAGGTTATTTATCTTAGCTACCCTCTGTATCCATTACCATAGTGCCTAAGCCCCTTGTAATGTTTCTGTAGGGCAGGGAAGTGTTCTCATCCCTGTTTTACCACTGAGAAATTGGAGCAGAAAGGATCCCACTTTTGTGGACACTTAGAAAGTCTGTAACATAGGAGAAAATCAATGCACCTATGCCAGCTCTCTGGCTAGAGTCTTAATCAGAGAAGAGTTTGTATCTTTTAAATTAGCCTGAGTTTGCACTTGGCTAATTTGCACCATAAATTGTAGAAGCAAGGTTGTGTTAGACATGTCCCTGAGCCATTAGCTATAAGACTAATTCCACCAACACTTAGAAATGCAGGAACAATCCAGGGCTTGCGCCTTAAGAAGGGCTCTGGCTACACACTGCCAAGGAGAGATGAAAGTGAGTGTCGGCATGGGAGGAAGAGAAAGATGATGTGTTGTATTGCTGTGGGTGCTGCACCAGGCACTTCACAGGAGCTTTCCCTGGAACTGCCAGTTCTTCAGGACAAAACACATCTCTCACCCTGGAGAGCCCAAGCTGGCCACAGACACCCAGTGTGCACTGGCCTCCCATGGAAGTTTGCACTGACTCCCCTTAAAGGCCCTGTGCTCAGAGTGGCCAAGCAGCTCCCCAGTGAGGGTTTTGCATGGAAAACCTTTTGAAGGAATTCATTCACAGTGTTAAGAGAAAACTTCTGGGTGCAATGTTACACATCTTTTCCACTCTCTGGAAATTTCAGTCAATCCAGCTCTAGTGATATACATCTTTGCTCAGGCCTTACAGAATACATATCAAGATACTTGCCAACAAATTTTGGTATATGTTAAATGGGATTATATGTGATATCTGGTAAATTTGCTATGTAATCCAAAAAGCCTGCATGAGAATTAGAGACCTGCCTTATTTTGGTGCAAAATTTGGCAAACAAAGGTCTATTGTTCTGGGTGGAACAAGCTGAAATGATATGGAGATTGAAATAAGGCATCAAAATCTTTCCTTACGGTCTAAAATCAGGAGATTCTGGCTAACATACCTCTCCACACTAGCCTCAGCCATCATCCTGTCTGATTTTAAAAAATTAGCAAACACATATCTGAGTCCCGTTCTGTTTTTCTAAAAAAACACCAGGGCTGCTTTAATCCCTTGGAGCAGATGCCTTAACTTCCTGGCAGTTTTAAAAAACTTGCATTTTCTGCTTTGGATAGACTCAGAAAAGCTCTTAGACATTGTTTTGTATCTCCCCTCACTAAACTGCACAAGTGTGCTGGACCTGTCTAACAGAAGGTCTGATGACTCATCTCTCTGTTTTCCTCCTTTAACCAGCTTTCCTTCTGGGTTAGTCACACCCCAGTTAAGAACTTCATACTAGAGAGACTGAGCATCACCCTAGATCTTTTACACACAAAGAAAAAAAGAAAAGCAGGGAGAAGAAAGAGAGCCAGCCTACCTTCACAATCTGTACTTGAAGGTTTTTCCTCCCTCTCTTCTCTGCTTTCATTTCTCTGGTCCCTTCTCAGCCTTCTGGGACTCCGCTGCAACATGTGTTTATGGTCTTCTTTGTATGCTATCCCTGGTTCATTGTCAAAACTATTTTTTCCCCTCCAAGTTACTTAAATAGACTTTTATTATGTGCTTTTGCAGTACCACTTTCTAAAACAACACCATTTTCTATAAGTATTATGAGCTACGATCTGCACCATAAAATCAGAGGACTGCACTGTGGCAAAGTGCCATGACCCCACTTTGGGGATGTTCCAGGAGCTCTGAGAGTCACAGTTTGTGAGGCATGTATAGGGCCTGTCAGAGTCAGAAGAAATGCACAGTGACTGTGGTCTTTCTGTGTCACTTGAGTAGGATGTGTAATTTGCTTTCTCCTTTGTCTTTCCAGCTAACACTCCCATTTCAGACTCATCCACAATGCATACACTCTTCAGCTGACTGCTGAGTTGGTTGAACCCCTGTGTATGATCACACACGTGGAGAGCGGAGTATTGCCAGTCTGATGGTTTGTTTTATCAGTATTTTTAGCCAAAATAGTTTTGCAGCTATGTCACTGCAGTCCAGCATGTGTTTTTAAAGGCTTAATGTGGCCACCTATGGTAAAATGCAAAGCCCCTGTGACAAATGGAGCTCAAGGGAGTCCAGCAGCACAAATTGTGGCCAACTCAGTCTCTAATAGAGTAAAGCAGCCCACAAAGAGTGGGTTCCAGAATGTGATGTTTCACTTGGATGGGAACAGAGAACATAGTCCAGCCTACTGTGTTTAATGATGGATGCTGTGGGAATCTGACTTTCAGAAATTGCGAGCACTTTAAGTGAATAGGAATTTCAGAAAATCTGTGTCTGCGCACACACACATCATGCCATAAACCATGCAAGTAATAAAATCTTACCAGAATAGCTGACATTCTTCCTGCCACTCCCCTACAAAGCGTTCTTCTTTTCCAAACTTCCCTCTGAAAAGGTCTTTTATTTTCCAAAACTTGATCCAGTGTGCTAATAACTGGAAGGCAAAGAGAACTTACTTCTTATCAACAAATTTCATGTTCTAAAGTCACAAAAATGCAAAGGATTAGGCAATAAAGAAACATCACAGAATGAGATATTCAAAACAAAAGTTATGCCTGCATTTTAATCCTTCCCTGAGTATTTTACATAAAACAAAAGTTATGCCTGCATTTTAATCCTTCCACGTACATATTTTACATTGGCTCTTTTTTGCATATTTCTCTTTTGACCACTTCATAAAAGAGTCTGCAGTTTACAACGTAAAAATATTTCAGAGATGCATTCTGGAAGTAATATCTAGTAATGGTCTCTGCAGTAGAGATGGAAGATACCTCTCCTCACTGTCTGTGAAGAGCAAATAATAGAGGAATAAATAATAAAATAAGCATGACACAGCCACTGCATTCTGGAAGTAATATCTAGTAATGGTCTCTGCAGTAGAGATGGAAGATACCTCTCCTCACTATCTGTGAAGAGCAAATAATAGAGGAATAAATAATAAAATAAACATGACACAGCCACTTAGGTTTCACAGAATGTTCCAAGTTGGAACAGAAACCCAAGGATCATCAAGTCCAACTCTTCAGTGAATGGCCCATACAGGGATCAAACCCATGACTTTGGCATTATTAGTCCCATCCTCTAACCAGCTGAGCTAATTTCTCCTAGGTTTGGTTCACACAAGCATTCTGCCAAAGGAGATTCACTAGCACACCTGTGAATAGTTCATTGAAAGCCTGGGCTGAGCTCTCATGTCAAGAATTAGCTGTCTTGTTTCTACTTCAGTAACTTCTTTATCTTCTTTATCTTCTATGTTTCTGGTGTACACAGGTTCTAAATCACAGCAAGATATTGCTTCACGCAGCAGCAGACCCAAAGCCCTCACCACAGATCTGGAATAGGAGGAGGATGTGAGTCACACCAGGATTTGATTAATTGAGTCACACCAGGATTTGATGAATTGATGATTAAGATTTGTCTTAACTCCTGAGACATTGACCTTGTTGTAGGTATCTCTCTTAGGCATTAGGATATTTAATCATGGCTTTGCTTCTGTAGAGGCAGTTTTTGCTATTCTTGTTCATAGATGCTGGTTTACCCTGTGAGCAGTCCTGCTTATTTTTGTGGAGCCACTCAAGGAAAAGGGTGGCATAAGGCTGGGAGGTAAAAGTCATCCAGTTATTACATGTACAGGTACTTCCTCTGGTAAACAAAAGCACTGCTTACATTTTTCACAGATTTTGTCATCAATGTGACAAAAAAATTAAAATATTAAATCTGGAATTAGTTATTTTGAGTTTCACAAAGTGTTTTTTCAATATCCAATGAAGAAATTTTTCTTGAACTCCACTTCCCAGAGTTTCAATGGGTTTGTGATATTTCAAGGTTTTAAAAAATCACATGAAATGGAACTATGGCTCCAGCATAATTTTCTACATAAATTTTCTTGGAACTACAGCTTATTCCCTTTTAACTTTTCTAATCAGTAAGACTGAAATATTTCCATTCTAGGTATCTACAAAACCTTCAATTTAAAATGAACATTGAAGGAAATATTGTTGGGTTGATTTTTTTTCCTCACAATAAACTATTCCAGAAAAGACTTTCTCAAGAAGCTCTTATTTTTCAGGGCTCTGAAGGACAATACTTGGATTTCTTGGGGAGGGACAGTGATGCTGATGTCACATACAAATATGTGACATCACCTAGGGCCAGTTCTTCTGGACATCCTTTTTATTCTCTTGGCAACAACATTACTTTTTTCCCTTGTTTATTGTTTTATGTTATTTTTCACAATGTCTTTTACCTTTCAAACTAAAACTGTGACCAGAAACATATACATAGCACTAGAAATGAGATGTGAATGGATTTCAGACCCTTCCCACAAGCTATTCCACTGTTGCAAACAATTTTGACCAATTTCCCACAGTCCATACTCTACAATATCTTATATTATTAATACTATTAGTGTTAGTTATTTGCATATATTATATTATATTATGGCATTATTTCACGTAAGGTATGTTAAAGTATGCTTCTAAAGTCCTTTTACCATTTCACTTGGTTTCTGGATGAGACCAAGAGTAACCAGGAGAAATCTCAGTGCAACCAGGTTTTCTTTTTAAAGCAGCAACTTGAAAACACTAATGCAGTTGTACTTTTCTTACTGATTATTCTCAAACCTGACTGAACACAATTCATGATCAACTGGCTGCCTGTGGTGACTTCCTCAGTTATTCTCCAAAGAATGCCTCTGTATTGTACTTGGGCAAATAATTTCAAAACCAGCAATTGATTATGTTTTCCTCAGCTCTGAGTGAACTGAGTTTGTTCTTGGGTGACAGCTTAATAGGTAGTGAAATTGTGGTGCCTTGATAAATGACACAGAAAATCAGAAAATAAACCAAGCTGCGTCATGCAAAACCATTAAATACTTGCAGAAAGCTTGCCCTCAAGTCCCAAAGCTGTTCTTAAATTACCATGTTACTCCTGCACAAGAAAGGGAAGACTGGAAGCATAAAAAGTGGGACTTCCTTTCTAGAGGGAAATTTGTAACCTGCCATAGACCAGCATAAGCCTGTGTGAGATGTGTCCCTCATCTGACACCCATCAGATCAGGCATCCTGAATCTCCATTCCCAGCACCCCCAGCATGTCCTAAATGGCCTGTCTGAGTGGGTCTATTACTTAGGAGTAAGACAGATGCATGGTCCTGCATAACCAGAGCACTGCAGAGGAGAAAGTAATCTACAGGGTAAATCCACAGATTTGCACTGATGTTCCTCATGCCAGCATTTCAACTTCCTTTATAAAACATGAATGAAGACACAAATGCACTGGAAAGGCCAAAAGGACTTTAGCTCCATCTGTCTTTCCCAGCCAGTTACTAACCCAGTGGCCAGTCTGTGGTCCCAGTCATCTAACTGGAGAAGCAAGGGCTTCCACAATTATCTGGGTGGCTGCAGCCACCCCAGTTTTACACTTCCCACAGGGCTGGGTTGGCTTCCACCCTGCCAGTCCCTATTCCAGATCAGGTGATATTCAAGAAGTCAGGAGGACTGAGCTAAAGGTGAGGGAAAAGGATTGAAACGGAGTCAGATTAGGGGTACAAGCTCTGGGCTTGCCAGGTGAGACATAAGAAGCAGGAAGGATGGAAAAGCTGAGGTTCAAGTCATGTAACAAAGAAATAAGGAAGCAGATTAGAGGATATGTTGTTCATTTAACTCTGCCCATGCTGCCCCCCCGCCCCCCTTGGAGAGGGAATAATAGATAAATGCATTAAGAGTGTATAATAGCTTGTATGCATAAAGAACTCAAAGTATATTATACAATATGTATAACGTACACATATATGTATAGCATGTATGTGAGTATACATCACATACATGCAGTAATCTCCACAAAATGAATACAAAAAATGTGCCCTGTGTCTCTTCAAATGTGTGTGGCCTGTATTAGGTCAATTGTAATGACGCTGAGTATTTAAAAATGTAAAGAAGTAAAAACTACAAATGTGTGGAAATTCTAAAGGCTCATGGCACACAAGTATGCATATCTTGATATTCAGAATGCATATGTAGCAGCATACTAAAGGCATTTTTAAAGAGCCAGTTCATTCCTTCTTCTTTTTACAACAAAAGTTTAGAAAGTACTAAAGTAAAAATGGAAAGGCGATAAGTATGTATTGTTTTAGTTGTTTTGTCTTCTGGGAATTTCTGATGCTGGAATTTTTTCCTCTCTGGTCACTCATGCTTAAAGACACAAGCAACTTCAACTTGGTTTTCTGTCATCCTTGCCCCAGTAAGAGTCTTAGCTCAATTGTGACATCAATCACTTAGGCTATAAATCTCTGCAATGGATATGGCCATTTAAATCTCCACCTGCACAAACAACAATCAGGCCTAGAAAATAAGAAGACTCATAAATCTCCACACTGGTGATTATTGATATTTTGTGTTTGCAATAGCAATGTTATTAAAAAAACAAAACCATTAATTAGGACTGATATGCTGACAATCTATTTAATTTAGTTTACTTACAGAGAAAACACAAACAAGGCACAGTTAACACAACATGAATTTAGAAATTACTGAATTCCCAAGAGCCCAGGGCTTGGAGATATGATATCTTAATGTACTTATCCTATTTTGAGGGGGAAGGTGTTATCTTCCAGACAAATGATAAAAAGGTGTTTTTTCTTCTGGCTTACATGAGTCAAGGAAGAAAGATGGATCAAGAGATAGGCAAGACTTCCTTTCTGGCTATCAAAAATGACACTCTGCCTCCTACTGAAAATGTAATCTGCAGACAGTACACAGCACTCAGCAGTCATACCAGCTTAGCCCTCCACAGTTTTTGTTGAGTTTTTTAGGGCATTCAGAAAACTCTGTGTGATGCTTACACAGATCAGCAAGAAACTTTTCCTGTGGCTCCAGTGACTTTGGATTAACTATGAAGCCAATGGTGACATCTGAGGCTGCACATTTTTTTCTGGGGCTATGTGAATCCTCAGATAAGTGAATAAGTGGAATTGCTCCTGCAATAAGTGCAGTCCCTGTGTGCGGTACTTTAGCCCCTTGTGTTCAAAGCTCGGACTGCAAGGCAACCTGTGAGGTTTCAGGAAGAGTGTGAGCAGGGAGGAAGCAATGGGAGCAAGTTCCTGACTCACTGGCCTCTTTGGGCTCCAAATGTGAATTTAGGAGACTATTTTACATGGAAGGGAAGAAGTGATAGCACAAAGTTAATTGCTTTCAAAAGCCTGCTCTGCTGAGGCTGAATACACAATGCATAAGTTTGTAACGGCGGCATAAGTCTGTTCATTCAAACTACACAACAACCCGCTCACTCACACTTGTGGCAAAATCACTGGGAATGTTTGGCTTCAGGGGTTGCAGAGCCCGGCCTAATGCCCTCAGTCCCACAGGGGGGGCCTTATCCCTTATCTTGCTTCTTCATTCAGGCAACACCCCTGACTTTTGAGCACACATGAATCAGCAGACAAAACAGTCCACGGGTACGGAGGAATGAACCACTGACATCTGCTCTGCAAGCCAAATAAAGGTTTCTTTTCTGTGGGAACTCTACCACCCAATAAACCTCCCCCCCCCCCCCCCGCTGCCCCATTTCCTTCATTTCATGCACACCCTTGCCGCCCTAGCCACAGCCACAAAGACCCTCCCCAGCAGAACAACACTCTCCCTCGGCTCAGTGGGGCTCACACAGTGCTGGGATCTTGGCCACTTGGCACACCTGTGGACCAGGAAGCCTCCGCAACATTCACAGCTGGGAGGACTCAAAGACCGACAGGGACCGGGACTTGTCGGACGTCACCCCGGAAGGCTGGAAGGAGTCAGATCCTCCTGCCTCCAGCCCCTGGGCTGTGACGGCAAGGTCCACGCTGCTGGCCAGGCAGCGGAGCACTCCCTTCCTGGAATATGCAACTAGCTGGACAGGATGCGTTCGCAAATATAATCATCCACAAATCTCCCCCAGATTAGGTTACAGGACAGCGTTTCGACGGCACACATTACAAAGCTCCCTGGAAGGCTTGGCTGGTGGATCTGCTGCTCTCTCTGCTCATGACCCATTTTGGCTTTCATCAAGAATCGTGACACCAGCTGCCTGGGTCATCTAGGAGGCAGAGAGGGGGAGAGCAACCCTGGGCTGTAAAGGGAAGTGGGGAAGGAAAAGGGAAGGAGGAGAAAGAGAAGGAGAAGGAGGAGGAGGAAGGGGGAGGATAGAAAGACAGAGCACGGGGAGAGAGAGTAAGTTGTTTTAGTCCAGTTGTGAAGATTTGAATCCCAGTTCCGAGCTCTCGGCAAAGGCTTGCTGGGATACTTCATTCCCTGTCCTGTGCAAAGGTCTGTGATTGGGGATGTGGTGTGCTCAGTGGGCAGGGCCCCTCCCCTGGGCTGGATCCGCCTCTCTTATCCCCCAGATAAATTACTAGTGTCCTCACTAAATTCCTCGGCTTTCTCTCTCCCTCTCTCTCCCTCTCTCACACAAACTCACTCCCTCCCTCAAACACAGGCAAAGCGGGGTTGGGGGGCGGGAGGGCGGGGATCCTCTCTGGACTGGTATTGTGCCTTAGTCCTGGGCGGGGAGGGAAGAGGAGGAAAATACTGGAGCCCCTTCTTCTCCTACGCCGCCTTGAAATAGATTCGAGGAGCTGCCCTTCTTCCCCCCCTCCCCTCTTTCCTGCTGGTCGTTTGGCATCTTCCAGACCATGTCCACTGGGTCCCTCAGTGATGTGGAAGATCTGCAGGAGGTGGAGATGCTGGAATGCGATGGCCTGAAAATGGATACTAACAAAGAGTTTGGGGCGTCCACCGAGAGCAACGAGGAGGGATCCAATGGCGAGAATGGCTCCCCTCAGAAGGGGAGAGGGGCCTCGGGCAAGAGGAAAAAAGCTCCCCCCAAGAAGAGCCCTTTAAATGGAGTGAGCCAGGAGGGAAAGCAGGTACAGAGAAATGCTGCCAACGCCAGGGAGAGGGCGAGGATGAGGGTCCTTAGCAAAGCCTTCTCCAGGCTTAAGACCACCCTACCCTGGGTGCCCCCAGACACCAAACTTTCCAAACTGGACACCTTGAGGTTGGCCTCCAGCTACATTGCTCACCTGAGGCAGATCCTGGCCAATGACAAGTATGAGAATGGCTACATCCACCCAGTCAACTTGGTAAGTCGGAGTCCGCCGAGGACAGGCACTCTGTGTGTGTGCATGGGGAGAGGTGGGCGAGCAGCTGGCATGGGGCATGTGCGGGGACAAACTTTGCTGTGCTTCTCACTGAGAGCCTGGTGCCACTGGGGTGGAAAGCGGTACTGTACAAGGGGACAGGCTCCCTGCCGCCCTGTGCCCTGAGCAGCAAGCTTCCCAGGCCCCCTCTGCTGCTCCTAGCAATCCCTTCCAGGAGACAGGCAGCCACGCTGGCCACAAATAAGCAGGGGCAGGCTTTACACTTTACTCCCCCAGAAACAACTTAGAAACCACAGAGGCTTTCTACCTGCAAGCGGGCAGATATAGGAATTTGGGTAGAAAAGGGTGAGCTTGAGGAAGGACCCAGGGTTTATTCATAATCTGTGTCTCTACCCCAGTGTTTCCTGACACAATGCTGTCCCCAAGCCCTAGCTTTATAAAGACAGGATTCTTGGGGTTCTGTGCTCAACTGCTCAGGTTTGTTGAGTCCAGGGAATTTCTTCTATACCTGTAAACTGGCACAGGAGAAATAAATACCAAGACAGACTCCCCAGAGGAGGTGTCTGCCCCAGGCACACTCCACAATGCCTCTCCCTGGGCTGTGTGGTGTCCCTCCTGCTGCTCCCACCACATAAAGTTTTCCTGAGCAGCCCTGGATCTCCCAACCATACCCGGCCGCCAGAAATATCCAGTTTCCAGCTCTAAAAATATATACAAATTATGTAAACCAGGGGTAAGCAAGATCTGCCTGGGCTCTTTTTAGACATACAGCCTTTACACTGCCCACACGTGCAGACCCTGACTCATAAATGGATCACAGAGGGGAGCTGGGGACGTTTCACTGAGGTCAGGCTCTGCCTTTTGAGCTCTGGACTCTGGGGGAAAGTACGTTATCCACTGTGTCAGCTGTTAAGGGCCTGGGAGATAATTTTTGGTTAAAAACAAAATCCTCAGCGCAACAACGTAGGAAAAAAAATAAAACAAAACCAGCGCCCAGTATAGATATAACCTCCCTCCTCTTCCTCACCCCCACAGAGGCGCACCAAAACACGCTCCCCGAGCCGCGGGAGGCCAGGGAGAGCGGCCGGGGCCCCAAGCAGCTCCTACGCCCGGGATAGTGTAGCGAGGCGTGAGGAGGCTCCCGCGGGCCGGAGCTCCCACGCTGGGCTCGACCAAACGCGAGGGTGCCCGCGGCGATTATGCCGGGGTCATGCGAATGTGCCGGAGCCGGGCGGCTCCTTTCTCCCTCCCTTCTGCCGCGTACCAGACGGGCTTCGCCGCCCCGAGGACGCCGGGTGGGGACCGCCGGGGCTGTGAGGCACAGCGGCATCAGCCGCCGGGGAAAGGCAAAGGGGTCCTTGCCGAAGCCAGCGGCAACTGCCCCGGCCTGAGCCCCGCTGAGCGCCGCCCGAAGTGGACTCAGGTGGGGAATGCCGGGCTCGGTCCCCCCGGACGCTCCCGAGCCGGACCCGCTGGCGATGTGAGCGTTGCAATGTGCATTTCTCCGTGTGTAACCCCCTTCCCACTCGTGTCTTTTCCTGGCTACAGACTTGGCCTTTTATGGTAGCCGGCAAACCCGAGAGTGACCTGAAAGAAGTGGTGAACACAAACCGCTTGTGCGGCCCGACGGCATCCTGAGCCCCGCGGCCGGGCCAGCAGCGTCCGTCCCGGCGCGGCCGGGGAGCGGGCGGCGGGGCGGGCAGGGACCCGCCGCGGCCCCGCCGCTGTCCCGGGCCCCGGGCAGAGCCACGGGGAGAGCCGCTCTCCCGGCGCAGAGGAGACCAAATATGCCCTAGCAAAGACTCCATCCACCCCGAGAGATCCTGACTCTATTTAACTTTATTAAATGCGTGTACAGTCGAGTGTCCTGCAACCACAGCCTTGCTGGTTCAAGAGCTACTAGAGAAAAGACAGAGATCAAACAAAACCTACCCTGCGTGTATCTTTTGTCTGAGACCTGTGAAATATGTAGATGCCTAGAAAAACTGACTTTGACAGTCATCTCTATGAACTAATTCACCCTAAAGATATATAGATATATTTTCTTCAAGCAGATTCTGCTCTATTTCTGTGAATAAACCTTCCTTTCTACTGAACACGGAGCGGTGTTAAGTGTTCGTTTGAGACTCTCGGGCTCGGCGGGGGAAGGAGTGAACCTCCGCCGGCTCCGCCGCTCCACGAAGCGGCCGCGCTGAGGGGATGCCGCCTCTCCGCCCCGGGCCACAGGTCTGCTTCCCCGGAGCTAAGGACATGGAGCACAGCCCTGGGGGAGGGGGAGACTGGGTCCGCAGCTCGCCGCGGGAGCCCGGCCCGGCTCCGCAGCCCGGCGCCCGGGCGCTGCGGGAGCCGCCCCCGCCGCTCCGGCCGCGCCGCTCCGCTCCGCGGGGACAGGAACAGTGAGCTATTGATGAAGTACAGTCGGTCCTCAGCGCCGGGAATTTTTAACTTAAACATCTCCTCTCTATCGATCAGCGCACCCGTGGGAGATGAGGCTGAGATAAACAGGAGTGCGGGGCGCTCCCCCTGCACCGGCAGCGGCCGCCGGCAGCTGATGCGCCAGATCCCACCGCGCTGTTTAATGTTTCAGGGTTATGACCGCACTGTTTACAAGATGTCTTCGGTTATTTATACTGTTATTATTAGCACAGGGGCTTTAAATTTCCGCCTCACTTGCTCTTTCAATACCAACCCTCGGTTCCGTTTGATACCTGGGTACTTTCTTGCCGAAAGCAGGAGAGGGGCGGCAGGGGCTGCAGGGCCGTACCCCGGACCAAGCCCTCCGCCCCCGCTAGTTGCGGAGGAGACAGGGCCCGGGGCGCGGACACAGGCAACGAGGGGGCCACAGACCCTCCTGGGGGCTCCCTCCCCTGGGTATCCCCCGCAGGCCCGTGTTGAGCTGCCTCGGGTGTCCGCGCAGCCTGGATTGTGTTAATTCTCATCCCCCCCTTTCCCCCGAGATAACTGGACGAGGTGGCGCGTCCTCCAGGCGACCCAAATTCGCCAGTCGGGTTCATGCGTGGGCTAGGTTAGCTTTAATTAAAGCAACTCGCTATGAACCGAGGGCTGTGCAAACATCTCAGCCCTCATTATGGAAAGGGCCAAGGACGTGCTGTATCATCCTAATGGTTGTGAAGAGGAGAGCTGTTTAATTTCACTTTTGTGCAGCTTTATCCCCTTGCCACACAATTAGGAGCAGACCTCTCTTAGTGCCTGGCCTAACCGTACACAACCTCACTGTTGTGGACAGGACTGCGCCAGGTGAGACGTGCACTTACACACAGGGCCTTGACCGAATTTGTGGCCACACACAGACCCTCAACAGCCACAGCTTCTGCTCAAGAGATGAGTGGCTCTGCTAACCACGGCTGAACAGGCTGATTTGCTGATTTCTTTGCCACAGGCACTGAGAAATTCAGTGGGAATTGCTGGTCTATTAAAGGGAGAGACAACAGAGCCCCTGGCCTCACGCTGAGTGCAGGTGACTGATACAGCAAAAGCGCATTTTAACCTCTAAATTTACTCACTGAATTGACACTAACCATTGGATTTAACCACTCAAAATTTCAACTTAAATCCATGCTAACTAATGCCTGGTCAAGACTCATAGCAAGGTGCTGATTTCCTTCTAAAATGCAGAAATTGATACGCATCTGAGATATGCATAAAATTGAGTTAAATTCTGAATATTCTAACACACGCTTCTTTACCACCCTGTGTTGCAATTCTTGCTAACTGCACTCAGCCCCTTCTCAGCTAATTAACCATGTGCAGTGTTCATTTGCCACCTGAAATACAGCACTGAAGAAAGGGAAGGGAGGAATATAATGGTACCCCGTGAAAAGTGAGGAACGCAGCTGCAACCATGTGCCAAAAGCTGCAGGAACAGTAAGTGTTGAAGATGTTTACTGTATACACTGTACCAGCAGCAGACACCGCTACTTCTGGTACTGCTGTTTGCTTTATCTAGCAGTCTACACTGCAAGTGTCTTGGGGACTAAACTATTCTTCGAGCAACCTGCACCTTCCCCAGCCCTTGCCTCTGAGCAACAGTTCAGCAACAAGGAAACAAAAAGCAACAAGAAATGAACAAAAGCAACCAGCAGTACACAGAAAGGTAAAAATTTACTTTACTCTGACTGTAAAATAATCAGTGGCTTTATCTCTATCTCTTTATCTTTATTTTGAAGACAATGAACATATTTTCCAGAGGCATTTATGTGGCTGGGAACTCCTGGTCTGCTGACCTCTTGTGTTAAGGGCACAGACACCGCAGTAATGGCACAGTGCTGGCAGCTGGCTTCAACAGCCCAAGTTTCTTAGATGAATTAAGAGTTCTACTATGCACTTCAAGAGAACAATGAATGAAATTACTCTACCCTGCTGCTGAGTGCAATTTTACTGCAAAATATTTGCAAACAGAAAATGTATGTTTAGTCTGACTGAAGCAATTTATACTTTTGAAAGGAACTCAAATGTGCTAAAGAAAAGAGGGAACAGTTTAAAATATTGATGTCAATGACTTTAAAGAAAATATTTTGTTTGTTTTCTTGCTTTTCTGTACAAAGTGATGCATTTTATTATTTACCAAAATATACCCCTTTTTCATGTGGAAAAAAAGTTGACTTGGTTTATCTTTTTGTATCTACAGGGATGTAGATGCAGCTGTGTGAGTGTCTGTATACATTCCCTCCTAGTAATGTTTGAACTCATTGCCTGATTTCAGCTAGATTTGACAGAGGTCTCAAAGATAACTAAATTACTATAATTTTTAATATTTCTCTGTGTGCGTGAAAACAGGCAGCTGAGTAAAGAAAAATTCTATACATTTTGCAACTGAAGGAAGGGTTTCAACATGAGCTCAGCCTTTATTGGATACAAGAGCAGACAGAGCAGAGTGTCAGCTGTAGATGAAGCTCCAAATGCTGCTTCAGTCACAGGATACAAGTTCATAGAAAACTTGCTTATGGACATACGTGTTTTAAGATAAGAACTCTATAGAAGCTATTTCGTTCCATTTGATTTTAATACTAGTATTTGTTTGTTTCTTTGTTTCTTTGTAAAGAAACCAGTTTCAACCAAGCTACTTCATGACCATTTTTCAATTCAGCTAGAGACTAGCAAATCCTTTATTTGCAGTGCTGGCTCAGTGCTCAGGCTCTTGGGTTTGGTACTGATATTGTGCTCCTTTGCAGAAGCTTTGACGGTCTGTAAAGTCTTACATAAAAAACCTTTGAGGCTTATCTTATTCTCTCACTGGGAGGGAAATCTGCCAGTCTGAAGCATCAGCATAGCAAGAAACCCACTTTGCAGACACCTGCAAAACGCCGTGCTGCTCTGGGCTCTGACTGGGGCAGCGAGGCCACAGTGCTGGTCGTGCCCTCAAACGTCAAGGTGCATAAGGAGAACATGTGCAAGATAGACTATTCTTTAAAGGGACTCTGAGGTCAAAATTCCCAGCCCACCTCAGAAAATAAAAGGTACAGAAAATCTGTGTGGTTGCTTCTGTAGGGAAGCTGGTTTGAATCCTGGACATAATGATAAAATCACAAGCACAGTTTTGCTTGATGTATTTGTAACCCCTCAGCTGTGTCTGCCTGAAAAAAACTTGTCTCCTTTTAACAAATCACATACATTTTTCAAAAGGCAATTTACTTTCATTATAATTTGTAGCAAAAAAAATTAAAATATTCAAAATACATTAGCTAATTGCAGGTTATAAACTTCCTAAGAGAGAACAAAACTTACACATATCTGGTGTACAAGTGGGGTACAATCAGAAAAAAATTGATGGATATTTTAATTTTTGTCTGGATATCTGAATGCAGGTTAGCACTCACAGTCTCCCAAAAGGGACATGATTACAGAAGAAATTTCAATTACATTGACACAAATTTTCATTTCAATGAAATTTTAATTTGTAGCAGCAACCAACCAAGCATTCTGTAATTGCCATGTATATACACACCTGGAAAAACCTCCATACAGAATTTCTCCCAACAGTTCACAGATTCAAATTGTTTGTGTTCATTGCTGGCCCATGTAGTGCCAACTATTCCCATATTAAGGCTGTGCTACCAAATGCAGGCCCATAGGGTAAATACCATCTTGTGCTCACTATTCAGCCACAGAATGTTTCATGCTCTTCAGCCCAGCATAGCTCATGGATGGGAAGTGGCACAACCAGTAATAATGGCACTTTTCTGTCACTAGTGCTGCAGAGCTACTGAAGTGTTATGGCTTGGGGAATTTCTACAATTCTGAGATGCTAAGAGCACTTTTAGGTCTGACCTAAAAGTTATGTTCCAAGAAGGATGGGGAAAATCCATGTGTTACCTTTGGGAGGACTGTTGCCAGCAGACTGCGAAACCAGCAAAGTTCTGCAAGTAACTGGTTTCACTTCAGACACTGGCGTCTTCGAGTATAAATCGACTTTGAGTAGGTCCAGGCAAGAAAGTCATCCCATTTCCCAAGTGCGGCACGGACATACCCTAGGGTCACAACAGTCCAGGGATGACGCATTTTCTTGCCTTAGGGTTTTGCCCTTAAACTGAAACTTGTAAACAGATGAAATGCGTTTTTAAGCCAACGCGCATGCGTGCATTCAGTTACACCATCCTCAAAGCCTCCTTGCAAGGAAAAAAAAATCATAACAAAAGCAAGAAAATAAAAACCATTGCAAATCCTTCCTTTACTTTAAATTTTAAGAAGTCCTTCTCTTTGAGCAAAGAAAAAAACCTCAATCCTTATTTAGACCTCAGGCTGTTGTGTAAACCATTAGACCATAACCAACTGTAAATATAGATTATCTACAGTCTTGAGTTTTCTCTTGGTTGTTTACAAATTGTTTAAGAAACAAGGATCAGAAACACTAGGGAAAGAAAGCAAGGGTATAGCTGCACAGCCAGGAGACACAAAGAAAGGAGGAAAAGGCATAGAATAATTCCTCTTCCTCCGATCACTACTGCTCAGTCCTTGCAGCAGGATGGGTTCAGGAAGGGAGGAACTATCAGCAGCTCCATCACAGACGGGTGGAGCCAGACCACCGGGGAGATGGAAAGCAGGAGGCTGAGAGCTGCAGCTGCCTTTTCCTGGGAGGAACATCTGTGAAAGCCCGCACGGCAGCAGCAGGGGAGGAGGAGTGGGCACAGGCAGAGAGCATTCCCAGGGATGTGCTCACACAGATAACTGTCCCTGGATGGTTTCCCAGGCTGCTGCAGCAGCACTTCCCTCCCCTGTCAGGGAAGAGGCAAAGACCATGGTGTGGGACAAGCAATCGAAGTGTCAGCACGGCCCCTTGCTGCAGCATCCTGTTTCCTGTGATGCTTTTTGATGGCCGAGGTGACCAGAATGGGAACAGTTCTTCCTCACTGATAACATGTTGTCTTTTTCTTACATAGGGACTTTTACACTCCTGGCATCTCAGAGTCCATACACAAAATACAGAAGACAGGAGTCATCTTGCAGCATTTGGCTGTCCCCTCATGACCAAATTTTTTTCTACAGGAGGCTGCTGCTATCATTATAGAGATGGGAAGAAAAAGAGATGACAAATGACTGGCTGAAGGCTCACACTGAAGTTTGGAATAGGCTTGCACCAGCTTTTCTGGTGCACAGACCAGTGGGCTGGTCTCCTAGGCACACTGAAATCAGCAGGAATGTTTGCTCTTTGAACTCAGTACAAAGACAGGAATCAGTAAGGTGTGGGGAGTGATCTTCTCAGGCTGGATATCTATATCTATATCACTTACTAGAATAGATAAATCAGGCAATGGACCGTGCTCTGACTCCAACAGTCAGTGCTGTGGCTGGGGACACACTCACACAGACCTGAGTTTATTCCACTCACCAAAGGTTAAGAACAGTCCCTGGCATATGCTACCCTAATACCATGCTTGGATACTTTCTGGGAAAAAGTCAGGCAGGCCAAAGGCATAGCAAGGACCTTGCTAAAACCCAAGCACAAAGAAAGATAAGCCTCAGCCTTGTTTTATTTATCATGTCACTGCAGCCTTAGAAACTACAGTAATTGAGATACTTGATGCCTTTGTCTCACCTCAGTCTCATGCTCTTCTCACTTGTTTTCTAGATCAAACTGCTTTCTTCTTTTATGGGCCAAAAATTCTTTGTGGGGACCCTCTTTGCTATTTGTGTCTCATAACTAATATAAATATGAAGACTAAAGGTCACTAGGACCAAGAGGCCAAGTTCAAGAACAAACGCAACATGAGATTTAAACAATATTATACCCTAAATTATGACATTGAAAACCTCTGTTCATTTGTCACCTAACTCTGCAGTACCTTTTCTACCTGAGTTGTGAGTTGCCTGACATCAACATTTGAATATATGCCCTCATAGTATCTCTTTCTCACCATTGCCAATTAGCATCAAGTTAACCTCATTCCAAGATCTGTAATTGAGATATTCCTTTACTTAAATCAATGGGAAGAATTCAGACAGCAGTAGGTGCTGTCTGCACATGCTTAACATCATTCTGCTGGGGTAGGAAGCAAGCTGGACAGGGGGAGCAGAGGCCAGCACCCTCAGTTTGGCTACAGATAGACACAGCACTGTAGGGAAGCTGCTGAGGAACCAATGTTACTATCTTCCCACAAATTTTTCTTCCTCATTTCCCTCACACTCAGTCTTCTGATTCTGCTTTGGCCACGCTTCTCTCCTACTGCCAACAGAAGTCAGCATGCATAATCTGTAAATACCACTCAGTCATAGAGGCTGAAACTACAGATATGTATTAAATTATTGCAAAGTTTACTAAAGAGAAGTCTCATTCTGATAGTTTGACTTTTATGTTGAGGTACTTCCCTGCCATTTTCTTAATATGCTTATTTTATATTTAAATGTATACCTAGCAATATGCAATTATGCAATATACAGATATACACACTATGCAATATATATATACACTATATAAAAATGTGATATATTTACATAATATATAGTAGCTGTATTTATCTCTTCTGTAAACAAACATATAAAATAATACATATTGTAAAATTAAACAATGTTTGAATATTGTGGAGCTGGTATAAGTGCCACTTACAGCAGGGAGGTAACTGTTCAACAGAGCTGGCATGAGTTATCATAGTGTACATCATCAGAGAAGTATGAGAAGTCACAGCTGAGTTTACTGTTTCACCTGATAAAATAAGCCCTGGAGCAAAGGATTCTCTCCCTGACTGACTTCTTGCTCATTCCCTGATGGCTGCCAGCCTGGGAGATGTCTCATAATTAACCTGCAGCGTCATGTTGGCAGCTGATGACCATTTCACAAAAAGTCATTTCCATGGAACATCCACAACACTGATTGCTCCTGGTTATTTCCTCTTCAAACACAGATACTGTAATGCAGTCTTCCACTCAGATACCACAGTATTTACAACACAGCTGCGTAAAACTCTCTAGCTAACCTTCACTGTGGGCTACCTCAGGGAGCCATCCAGCTTTCTTCTCTCCCCCCTACACTTTCCCAAAGTCTACCTTGCACAAGATCTTATCTGATTGAAAGTTAATCCTGTAAAAATAGAAAAATTCAGATAACAAAGCATTTGCTTCAGTCTGAAGAGTGATTTCCTTTAACAGAAACCTGAAGCTACAGCTGAATAACAACATAATGAAATTGCATCTTCATTCAGTCTCACTGCTGTAATTACTGAACAAAAAACATGTGCAGTGTCCTGAGGTTCAGTTACCTTGTTTTTACTGCACTCTTACTGATAGTCCCAAGCAGCCCACAATTCCATGCTGCAGAATGTCCAAGCACAGGAAACATCCTCCCCACATCTCCATCTCCTCTTTATTTCCCAAAAAAGGATTGCAAAATAAGGGCATAGGGGAATGAAATCATGTAGTAAGGAAGTGCCAGCATCAGAAATGGCCTCTGTGCCTTCTCTGTCTGATGTCATACAGCATCTGGTAAGTTAGAGCCTCATGAAGATCCAGATCCTTGGCATCTCAGTCATACTAGTGGAGAAAGCCATGCAGCCAAGTTAGAGTTGCATGGAGGAACGGAGACCAGGAAGAGGAGAAGGCAAGGAGAGGACAATCAGTTTTGTAAACTATGTAGGTATAGAATAAAATTGCAGCACAACTGATAAACTTACAAGTCAAATTAGGTAGGTGCCAAATCACCTTATTTGCATTCCACGTTTATGTGATCATAGCTACTTGCTTATATTTGCACATTTTCCAATATATATCTAAAGATGCAATCTTCAAAACATGTCCTAGTCTAAACAGGAAAAGCTCAGGCTGACAAAGCAGTCAAAACTATGAAATGATAAGGGTTCATCTCTTCATCAGCAAAAATAATATTCCTAACATCCAGGAACGACTGCACTATTCTGAGGAATATATGCTAGAAGAAGTTATACCCTGAAGAGAGCAAGCATGTGGAGACAGACAGGGATAGTGTGTGCTTGCAGACATTTTGTTTTGAATTTCTGTAGACCTTAAAGGTTATGCTGAAAAAAACATAAGCTGAATCAAAATTCAAGCAAAATCAGGGTTTATAAAGATTTTCTTCATAACTTGCCGATGTGATCAGCTATTCAGAAAAAAATAAATCAGCATCTGTTGTGATACAGCCATCCAGAACCTGCAAGAACTGTCAGAGTGAAGACATCACAGCACTCTACCCCACTTTGGCTGTGTAATTGCAATGACTCAGAGCCTGAAGCCCATAAAGAACAAAACCAGCCTTAAGGCACTCTGTAAAAATGCTGGAGATACCGTGCAGAGTTACTGAACTATGGTAAATTCAGAACCCTGTTTTCCAAAACCATGCCTTGCTCGCCTGTGCTCACCCGCAGGCGGGGGATCCGTGTCTGTAGGAAGCCACAGGGTGGCAGCGCTGCCCCACGCCGGAGTGCAATCAGCAGGAGAGCCAAACCAGGTCCTCGCAGCTGACTTGAAGAGAAAATTTGAAAGACTTATTTTTGACAAGCGAACCTAGTCATGCACTTCAAGGATTAAACTGAGTCTAGCAGAAGAAAACACGCCAACTCTAAGGAATTCAAAATTTAAATTTCATACTGTTCCTTCTATCCTAATTAAAGCTATTTTGCTACCACATCACATAAGCAAAGTACATAATTACAGAACCTCAGTTTCAGAAAATTTTCAATTCAGTGAATACTCTGCAGTACACCCATATAAATATACAATTATATAATTTTCATATAAAGACCAATATTCTTTCTAAATTTGAAAGTCAGCTTGACATCTGTTTCATTCATCAGTCTGGGTAGTGAGTCCTTGATGGGCCACACGGCAGGCACATTCCTGGGCTCCCATGTGAAGCACAAGAGCTTTTCCAAGAGAAAATATAAGTGTAGCTGAAAGGTAGTTCATCACACGCTCTGCTCCCTACAGACAGCACAGGCGGGACAGTGCCAGATGTAGAGGACCGTCCCAGACAGAGAGAACCAGTGCCATGCAGGCGCCCACACTGTCCGCATGTCCCATTCTGTCTGCCCTCCAAGCGCGCACCATGCAGTGACCAGAGCGCTGCTGCAGTGCAGCACGCACGGATGGAGCAGCGACACCGGCAGCGGGCTGTTGCAGGAGCCCTGCTGCCTGCTGGCTCCAGTCAGAGCAAGGCTGACCGCCCGCTTCAGTCACAGAGCGTGTGCAGCGGCCAGGCCAGAGACCAAGGGGGCTGCAGCAAGGGTGCCAAGGCCAGCGCCCCACAGAAATGCCGGCTGCGCGCCACCCGTGCTCACAGCGTCTGAGCTGAAATCTGCATCAGCTCTCCAGCGGCTCCGCTGGCAAAGGCGCTGCCTCGGACGTGGCCGAGCTGAAGCCTGTTATCAGTTCTACAAGCTTTAGGACACGAGACAATGGCAGAAACTGATGCACAGGAAGTTCCAGCGGAACATGAGGAAGAACTTCTTTACTGTGCGGCTGATCGCGCACTGGAACAGACTGCCCAGAGACGTTGTGGAGTCTCCCTCACCGGAGATGCTCAACAACCGTCCGGACACAATCCTGTGCCATGCGCTCTGGGACGACCCTGCTTGAGCAGGGAGGTCGGACCAGAAGACCCGCCGTGGTCCCTTCAGACGCGCCCCGCTCTGCGATTCCGTGCGGAGCCGCTCACGGCGGGCCCGTCCCGGGGCGCACGGCGGCTCCGGGGGCGGCGGACGACAGCGGAAGCGCTGCAAGCGCGGCCCCCTCCGTCCCCTCCTCCCTCCCTCCCTCCCGCCGCCGCCACTTCCGGCGGCCGCTCTAGCCGCGCCGCGTCTATGCCCGCGGCGCTGGGGGATGTTTATTGTCGCGGGGAGTCGGCCCAGCACCCGGAACGCCGCCGGGTGACCGGCACCCACTGACCGGCACCGCGCTGCGCCCTGCCCTGCCCCGCCCCGCCCCGACCGCCGCCCGCCCGCACGGTAACGGCCGCCGCCCGCCGACGGGCCGCGCTCCTCCTCCTCCCCCTCCTCCCCCTCGCCGCCGTCTCGGGTCCGCGGGCCCGGCCGCAGCCGCCGCCGCCGTTGAGCCCCCGCGTCCCGTCCCTCTCCGCCGCCGCCCCTGCCCGGCCGAGGTGAGGGAGGCGGCGCGGGGCCTCCCCCGCCTCGCCGCGGCCCTGCCGGTGCCTCCCGCCGCGGTGCCGATCGCGCTCGGGGCAGCGGGGCGTGCGTGGCCGGGGCCGCCGGGGCAGGGAGAGGGAGGAAGGGGCAGGGCATCCTGCGGGGGAACGGCCCGTTCCCGGCCGGCCCGCGCCCGGCCCCGAGGGCTTTGTGGCGGCCCCGTGCCCTCCGGCGGCCGATGCCCGCACAAGCCGGCGCTGCCGAGCGGCGGAGCTCGGCGTGGCCAGGCCGCCTTGCTGCCTGCGCTTTGTTTGTGCCGTGCTGGCCGCAGAAGTTTCGGGCTGGGGATGAGGGGAGAGAAGGAGTAGTTGTGGACCAGAGCGCTGTGACGCTGGCGCATATAGGGCTTTGAGTGGGATTCCCAGCAGCGGGAATAGGAAGGGTACTCGTGCTTCTTCAGCTGGGGCGCGCAAACGGTAAAAATGTTTGACTGGGAGGGGGTGCCCCGTTGCCTTAAAATACTTTGTTACAGCTAAACATTTTTACTTGTCTTACGACGTTTCATCATTTTGAAATGGCCATCGAACTTGTTGGTTCGGACTTTTGTCGTACTTACGATGATTTTCCATGTATTATAAAGACCTTAAGGATTCTTCGTAATGCTTGGCAGTCAAGTACTCCTGGATGTTCTAAGGGAAAGATGGCACAAACTTGAGTTCAAATGCATCTTGCTTTGAATATGAATGGACTTTTTGATGAGAGAAAGATTTGAGGAAAATGGCGTGTAATGAATTATTTAAAATATGCTTTCTTGTTTTGCTCTATATACTCTTTGGTTTTATTCTTGCAAATGGATTTGTGTTGGACGACCCTATGGAGATGCAGTAGACTTATCCAAGAGCAGGATTGATGTCCTACTTGCTTATGATATAGATGGTATTATCACTCTGTGCATGGATCTTATTGAACAAATCCCTGCTTTGATACTGGCTTTGCACATATTTGAAAATTTTCTTCCCCAAAATATAAATAGTCATGATTGCAAATCCTGAAAGGTGAGAACAGTGGCTTCAAGGTGGCCTTTTGCTTTAGGCACAGTTTAACTTGCTATTGCAATGGAAAGTAAAAGCATGCACCACTAGCTCAGCGGCTGGAACTAAGAAAGTTGTTTGGAGCAGAGGATGTTCTGCCCAGACAATAGTAACTATGTTGCTCTTGTTTTCAGGGAGTCATTCACCAGCCACTGTGATCTTACTGTGCCTAAGAATTCCAGCAGATTTCAGAGGTGTGTCACTTCCAGAGTTCCATATGGACCTGTTTCCTGAAGGGCTGAACACAAATCTTTAAAAGTACATCTTCAGTGGAAGGATGTAATCATCTCTCCCCATTCCTGGCAGGCTTTATTTATTCTCCATTCTCATATGGAAATGTCCTGTAGAGGTTCATGTTAACTTCTTCAAAGATGACTTTAAGGCATTAGTTTGACAAATGTCTACTGACACAGTAGTGACCAATATCCCTTCAGCTGGGCTGTTGGAATTCTTTGTGGAGTTGGTCAGTTTGTGAACCACTTTGGAGAAAGGTTAAAAATAACCAGTAAAAGTTGCTTATACTTAAGCTGAAAAAGGTGTTTATTAAACTGTTCTGACATTAACATAACCATTGTTAGATATCCTCCAACTACCTTTATAGCTCTGAGTTTCTTGGATCAAAGGTAGTCAAGAGCTTAAAATAATACTTTGTTTATATACCCCATCCCAAGTGCCTTTTCTTTTTCTTTGATGGTGGTGCTGTGGTTGGTTTGGAACTTTCTGAAGACAGACTGCTGGCTTTCCTAAGATTGTAAGATTTCCGTGCAGGGTGTTTTGTCTTCACGTGTGTTTATAGAGTATCTAAAATAGTATGTCTATGATTCTAACAGTGGATGTAGAGGTAATGCTTTAAGAACTTGAGTGTTCATCCCTCCCTCCAAAGTATTTCTTATTCTGTGGAGTTTCTCTAGTTTCAGAGTAGGATACATTACAGTGTCAAATATCCTTGCATTAGCTTCTGTTGTTGTTTTTATTTTTGTGTTATCATGATTAATCTAGCTACTTTTTTTTCCTTCTTGTTTTTTTTTTCCTCTTAGGGTAATTTTTCAGATATATCCCTGAAATCTATGTTGAAAAGAAAGAATGATCCTCTAAAATTTCCCTGATAAAAGAAAACAATGCAAACTTCTGCAGAGAGGTATTTCAGCTTGTTTCCTCTGTCGCGATAGATTGTGTTAAGCTGGCACAAAACAATTTGAAATCAAAGTTAGCTAGTTTCTTGTGTTGGAGAAAGTCAAATGAAGTACATAATCTAAAATAAATGCTGTACATGTAGACAAATTATTTTCAAATTTAGCCTATTATTAAATTAGCATTAGCTGGCAAAACATAATTTTAGAAATGAGATTTAGGCTGCCAAAATTCTACAGTTCAGATGAGAGAACCTTCAAAGGGCAAAATTAATCAACAAAACCTAAGCTAAGCTCAACTTAAGCATTTGCAAATCCAGAACTGGAAAGAACCTGATGTTTGGTTTCTGCTCAGCCTCTCTGTTCTGCAAGTGTAGCTGCATAAGTATGGAATATAAATAGGCTTTTAAGTAAGGAGCACTATTTTCCCCATTTTCCAGAAAAGATATGGAAATGCAGAAATTCAGGTTTTGGGAAATAACAGTCAGTGCTACGGTGGTGTGTGTGAATAGCAGAGAATACAAGAGACAGCTGGGAAAGAGGAGGATCAGAATGTTCCAGCTGGTCATGCTTGCTGGAGATACGTGTAATAAGAGCATGATCTTTCTTTCTTGGACGTTGTTGATCTTTTTCACAAATATGTTCTTCAGATTTATTTTTTTTTATGAAATCCATGTATTTATATTTTTAGGAAAGTTTGAGTTGCTTTTGTTCTCATGGTTCTTCTGAATTTAAAGTTATTTAAGGCTTCTAAAAGAAAGGTAACAGGACATCTTCTCTGTAGATTTTTTTCCCTTTTTGTATGTAAGGTGTAAGACATTAAAATGAATGCTTAAATCAGAGACTGTGATATGTTAATGCTTAGTTACTTCTTGATCACAAGTATCCAAGCCTAGAAACATTTTGATTTACCCAATCTTTCCAAACCCTGCCTTGGAAGAGTTTTAACATTGTATTTGTATGCTTACTAGGAATGGGTGTGTTCAAAATCATTGACATAATATATAGAAGTTGAAATTAAAAAGCCCTTCCCTTAGTATCTGTTGTCTTGAGCTTTCAGAACATGGCTAATTAAAATGGAGGCACACCACTGTAATCTGTGTAATTTTTCTCATCTTAATATCTATGCAAGTAGATTGTACTTCTAACCAAGATACATTGTAATTGCTGAAAACATCCTTACTGACAGCTCCACAGCCGCCTTTTTGCCTTAATAACAGATCTTTTCCTTTTAAATTGTAATTTTCCTCTCTTTTCAACCGCTTTTTCCTTTGTTCGGAATGAGCATGTGACTTTTCTCCCTGGATCTTTTTAAGAAAAGACATGTTTTATGGGGACATTATCATACTATACTATGGTTTGCTTAGATGTTAGCAACCTTTCAGTGGTGTTATGCAGAACTCTGATGTTCTTTCAGAATGTAGATAGAGGCTGAGTGTGCCAGCAGATGCTTGCTGATAATTGGGAGATGCTGCTGATTGGAGGTATCTTGTTGACAATTTTTCCTGGGTTCCAGTAAGAGCAGGAGTCGGAGCCAGGGTGGAAAACAAATGCCTCTCTGAAGATGCCACGGGTTCCAGCTCCATGCTGGCCCTGCCTGCATGCCATTCAAAATCTGCACATGTGCTATCTTTGGATCTGGTGCTGTAAATTACTTTCCCAATCTGTAGTAGTCCATCAAAACCAGATGGGATAAGTAATTTCTAACTTTGAGGATTCATGTAATTTTTGGTTCAATAAAAAAGATTAATAAAGGGATCTGGGAGTACTAATTAGTTACTGTTTGTTCTCTTCTTTGCCTGCATTCCCTCCACCCCCACACATAACCTTTGGTTTTTATGTTTTCCTCTTGCTGTTTCTTCATCTCTTTTCTGTATTATCATCCATCTTGCCTTTTCTTATATTGGACAAGCCAACAATTACAGAATAATTCTTTCAGCAGGGAACAAGCTGCAGAGTGTAAGCAGGAACCACCACAGCAGCTGACACAGTACCTTGTGCACATCTGCCATGTACTTTGTTACTTCTCTGTTGTCAGTGAGTGGTAGTCAAAGATGCACCTTGAGTTCTCCATTACAGACTATGTCATGATGTTTAGGAAGGCAAAGACAGATGAAAATACTGATATTTACAGCATTAATGTTGTATCTTGAAGATTTTTAGTATAGAACATAAGGCAAAAACATTTAAAGTGATATAAATACATCACAGTCTGTTAGGTATGTTATTGTTCTTGATGCACAGTGTCCTGCTTCTTCCATGGCAGTGACCATGTGGAGCATTTCACATATGTGACAGGGTTTTTTTTTTGTTGTTGTTTGTTTTTTTTTCTTTGCTTTCCTTTTTATTTATTTTGGATGAAATACTGCTAAAAGAATTATGTAAGTCCTTTTCACTGTGTACCAATGATCTTGCTCTTGTCCCCTCTCATTTCTTCACCTAAGATCTATTTGAGATGCCTGCTGTCTTGGCTTTGTATGATTCCAGAAGACATGTTGGGTGTTCTTGGGCTGGGATGAGTGGTAGCCCAGTTGCTCCTGGAGTTAGGATTCTCTTTCCCAGTGAGGTGTGTGTGAGGAGTGTTGTCTTTGATGAGCATGGATGCATCCTGGGTGCCTTAGGTTTGCAGCACATGCACTGGGCAGCCATCCTGTGCCTTCACAGTTACCTGTGCTTTTCCTCAGGAGCATTCCATCTCACTCTGCCCATACAGTGCGTTCCTGTGGGCAGTGCAGACAGCCAGCCCAGGCTGCTGCTGCCACCAGGACATTTTGTGTAGTTTGCTTTGAGCTATTATTGGGAGAGATAGGCCAAGAGTGCTGGATGAAGATGGGAAAGCTGTGGTAGCAGGCTGTCTACAGACTGCAGTTTGTGTAACCGGTGTTAGTTCAAAGTTATTCATATGCTCATCCATTCCAACACAAATGTCAAACTGTTCAGAATTATCAACTTCAGCAGTCAGAGAAGTGTATTTTCCTGAGGTGTCTAATGACATCCTCGAATGAGCTGAGGAAAGATTATCCACTGGAGCCATGGAAGAAGTTTCAGTAATCTTTACAGTGTCTTAATATACTTAGTAAGAATTGTAACATATTTAACTGGCAATTTAAAATACTCTTATATGTATTTGTCTATACACTTCATTTCTGTTAAGTCTGGCAACTTGGCTTCGAACAAGTTACCTCCTATTTTCAATCACAAAGGATGCAGACCTCCCCCTCCCATCACACTGTTAAATGAGTCAGAATGTAGTGACTTCTGCTTCTTGTCTCTTTTAAGGGGCAAATGTATACAATGGCATTAACAGGCAATTTTCTATTGGTATGTTTAATTTTATCATTTTTCCTTCTCAGGATGTGATCTTCGTGGTGAGCTGGTGGGAAAATTGAGTTGTAAATCACCCCAATGGATGCAGACAGTGATGTTGCACTGGACATTTTAATCACAAATGTAGTGTGTGTTTTTAGAACAAGATGTCATTTAAACTTGAGGAAGATTGCATTAGAGGGAGCAAATGTGATATACAAGCGTGATGTTGGGGTAAGAGATTCAACATACGTTAATTATCTGTTTTTAGAAATGTTCCCTAAGATAAACATTCTTCTACCTAATAACTGTGTATGGTGGTTGAGAAAAGCAGAATTTTCTCTCTCTATTTTGCTTGCTGTAGGTATTTATTTACTAATACATTACTTGTACAGAAATGGGGGTGATGAAATGCTGTCTCATGAGACAGCACTTGGTGAGGTGAATATTGGATACAAGGTATGTGATGAGACCTCTTAGATCTCAGGGTCTGTTTTGCCTCCCAAAATTTGATGGCTGTGTCAAGAAAATATATATTGATACAGAGTCAGCAGTGTCAAATCATTGTAATAAGAAAAATTCAGCATGGTGCTTGTAGTTTGCAGCTTTTTACTCAGTGAAAAATACCTTCATTTAATCTATTCTGCGTACAATGAATCATTGGCTATTTCATGCTTATTTTGCTCTTCTCAGGAGCTAGGCTTTTTAAGTTCTGAAAGAGATGAAGGAGCAGTTCAAGCCTATCAAAACTAAAGGAAGTTTTAGTGTAACTTTAGTCGATTTGGGTAACAGGTAATTTTTTTTCCTAGTATGAAATTGAATTACTGCTAATTTCCAAATTTTCTACTTTTCTTTTTTAGAAGGTTTTAATGAAGCTTAGGAAACCTAGGATTACGGCCACAATTTGGTCCTCAGGAAAAGTTATTTGCACAGGAGCCACAAGGTGAGTTCATGAAGATTCTTTCTCTACCTCTAAATCCTTGCGTATTTTAAAATACAACATTGTAAATGAAGAAGAGGTGGTACTGGCTGGTGTTTAAATTGGCTCACACTGGATCACATGTAGATCCTTGTCAAGCTACATATTTGGGAGGAAGTTTTCTATGTGAACTGTTTGTGTCAGATAGTGTTGAAATATTAAGCAACATCAGTTTAGCCTTCTTGGGAGAACAGCAGGGAAAACTGCCTTGTTAAGAAAATCCTAAAGAGATTTGAGAAGCCTTAAGAATTCTGTGTGTTTAGCTAGAAGTTGAGACTTGGGAAGGGATGACCTTTCCCGAGGATATGTCATTATTAAAAAAAAAAAAACCCACCTGAATTTAATCAAGTTTTACAGTGTTGAGGTACTGAAAAGAAGCAAAAGCAGACTCGCAGCTCAGAGACATCTGACACTCACTAAACTCTTAAGAGCTGAATTCCTTTAAGATATGTCTGCATTTCAAAGTAAGGATAAGGTAAGGTAAAATAGTAAATTTGCATACTTTCTGTGTATGATCTCTGTTCCAAAATTAAAGAGGATTGTTCTGGATGTTAACTCCAGACTACCCATGATCTTACTTATCTGTTAAGGGTAGTTACAATCATGAGACATGATTAAAACATGTCTCTCACTTCAGCTTGAGCCAAGATATTCTGCAAATAGGGCATGAAGGACTCCATTGGAATGTCTATCTAGTTAAAATGTAATACTTACACTAGGATGAAGTGAAGGCTGTGCATAAGATCATGGTTGATGTACTACATTATATAATGTTGATTTTGTAGTCTGAGTAGCTATTGTGGTGTGTGTGTGTGTGTACAACTATATACTCTATTTCTGCTAATGCTACATCCTTTTCTTTCTCCTTTATAGTGAAGAAGAAGCTAAATTTGGTGCCAGACGACTAGCTCGTAGTCTACAGAAACTAGGTTTTCAGGTAATGCTGATGAAAAAGGACTTGCATGACTCAAGCAATGCTGGTCGTTTATTTTTTAGGAAGAAACAAAGAAGAGGGAGCATAATGATTTAGCAGTTAACGTGTTTTCACTCAAATGGCCCTTTTGTGTAGGAATACATTTTCCAGATGCTGGTTAAAGAGAAGCTGTTTTGTTTTGGGGATTTGAGTTTTGTTTGGCAGCTCAGAGCGATGCTTCTTCTTCACTGGATAATGAACAAAAAAATTTGTTTAATATATGAACAGATGTGTCTTAGATAGAATTTACAATGTCTCAAAAGATTTATTTGGCAAATGCTGAAACTTTACTGTAATTTGAACATAATTTTCACTCATTTCTAATGGAATAGAAGACATATTTCCATCTGAATAAGGGCAAGTTTGAGCTTCTTGAATTAAAGAGGAAGGGAGAAAAGTGCTCCTGCACTGTCATGTTGTACAGCTGGAAATATGCCAAATAAAATACTTAGGACAGAAAACACCTTCTTTTATCTGGGTTTGGGTTAACATTACCAGTCAGAAACACCACTTGCATTTCACAGTAAGGGTTGAAAAACAGCAACATGAACCACTTAAAATTACATGATTTGGTGCTCTAAAACTTCCTGATAGTCTGTTGTGCTGTTTACACACAGGTTCAGTTTAGGGACAGACAATTAAATAGACGCAGCAGCTGTCATTTTCAGGGAAAGACTACTTTTGATTGTAGTACATAAAGGCAGTGGTGGCAGCCTATGCTGGTAATGCTGCATCAGACCCCAGCAGAAGTGTGACACTCCTCCTGTCACAAATGTGTACTTTGAACCCAGCCCTTTAAAGTTGGAATGGAATGTTAAGTCAGTGAGGTGCACAGTACTTCCAGGGTAGACACACTAAGTTTTGTCATAAAGTGAGCAGTTTGTATTTTGAAGATTAAGTTGATTTAAGGCTAAGTTGCTTCTTTCTAGCTCTCTTTCTATCTTTCCAACTCTCTTTCTAAGTAAGAAAGATAGTTGGAAAGATAGAAAAGAGAGAGTTAGAAAGATAGAAATCTGCAAAACTAGATTGAAGAAGAACGGCCATTTAAAGTTTAGGCAACCTCAGAAATGAGCAAGTTACCCCAGTGACATTGCCAACACCGACCTGTCAGCAGTGCAGTTTCTTTGTATAGCAGTTGTCTGTTGGCTATTTTGTTGTCATCTAAAGTGTCTGTGGTAGAGAATAACTGTAAGCTATTCAAATAGTTTGGGTTGGGTTTCAGAAAGTTACAGAGTAGAAAACCAGGTTGCTCTACTGGCTGCTGGACATTTAACGCAAAACAGTTGTCACCTTTTTTCTTATTCTTAGCTTTAATACAAATGGTATATAGCAACAAGGCATTAAAGAAGTTTGCAACAAAATTTAAGCTTTTTCTCTGCTTACTTTGATGTTCCATGAGCTGTTAAATTTAGTTTATTTTTAGTGGGGAGGTGTTTAGTACATCAGTTTGAGTTGTTTCTGTGTCTCATCCTTAAAGTGTACTATAACCATACTGCTGTAGTGACCATGATACGACTGTGAAGTATCTAGTTCAGCAGTTACTCCACCACAGAAGGATAATGTAAATGTTCTGAGTCCATTAAGTACTCTTTAGATGCCTATTAGAAAAGCATCAGTCTCAAGATTCTAATTTTGACTCATCAAAATATTCTAAGTAGTAGCCTTGTCTTTTCTTTTTTTTGCAACCCATGCATCTGACTTGCTGTAAATTCTAATGTCTTTTTTTCCTGTCTCTTTTGAAAAGGTAATTTTCACAGATTTTAAAGTTGTGAATGTTTTAGCAGTGTGCAACATGCCCTTTGAGATAAGATTGCCAGAATTTACAAAGAATAACAGACCTCATGCAAGGTACGTAGGATTTTAAAGAATTTTTGTCCTGGACTACTTCTTAAGCTTTTATTTTTCAGTTCTAGATCTCTCTTTTTTACTTTTCATTTTGTTTTCTAGTTATGAACCAGAACTTCATCCTGCCGTGTGTTACAGAATAAAATCTCTCAGAGCTACCTTACAGATTTTTTCCACAGGCAGTATCACAGTTACAGGTATTTTAATGTCAAAAAATAAATATTTAACTTGTTGGGAATATTTAACTTTAGAGCCAGTAGGTTTGGGAAAGCAAGATTTTTAAAACAGTCAAACAATTATGTTGAAAAGATTTAGTTTCCCTGTGCTAGCACCTAGTTTGTTTTTGAGTGAAAGTGCCAGAAGAGTTGTAGAGAAAGTGTTATTAGTGGTAGGTTCAAAAAATTAGTCTGAATGTACACAGTCTGTCTTTTTAATGAAACCAAAAGTAAGGTAGCACTTAAGAATGGAGGTAATTATTGTTTATTTAAATATTTGAATTTTCTTCCTTTTTTTTCTTCCATTTGTAGAGATGCTAACTACACTGCATTTAGCATTAACATCCCTTTCATAAATACATACTTCCAAACTGCAGATTTATGGAAACTCATAGGATAGTATAGCACTTTGTATAGTATAGCATAAATGAAGCTGACCAATATTTACAGTTCTTCAGACTTGTGCTCTCTTCTTTTAAAGCTCAGCTAAGAGAACAACCACTGAATCACAGGCATCAGTGATTTTTCACATGTAATTGAGACATGGTTGTCCTGGGTCTTGGAGAGGCCAGCCATTTTTTCTTCTCTCTTCATCATTTTAATTTTTCATTCTCATTTCTGTTTGCTTGTGAGATGTCCACCACTAGTGTCCAGGTACAAGAAGTCAGTTTTTCAGAGAATACATGTTAAAATGATCCAAAACAAAATAAAACCATTTTGTATTACATTAGCAGGAATTATGTCTTGCAGTTGTTAGAGCTTAGCTGCTGGTTCAGAAGCTGAGTAAGGAATTTTTTTATTTTCACATCTTAATTCAAATGCCTATGTTTATGCAGAACGTTTCCCACAAGATATTGGAAGCAGTGTTTTCTGAAGAAGACAAACTTCCATCTGATTCAGTAATCTAAAAATGAAGGGCTAAAAAGTACTTCAAGATTGCAGTATATGTTTGGAACAGCGCAACTGGTCTAGCCAAAACTAGAAACTAAATTTAAAATAAATAAGAAGCAGTATCACTGCAGTAATAAAAAGCTCTCAGCATGTCTTGTCAGCCTCCTAATGAGATTCAGCTTCTCTGTAAGATTCTTATTACTTCATTGCTTACAGAATCACTTCCATATTTTTAGAATTTTCCTTTCAAATAGGAAGGTAAATATGGTAAACATAGAAGTTTTCCATCCTTCTAGTTTAATTGTTGCAGTGAGTTTGAAAAATTAACTCAGACCTCTGTTGATTTTCTAGGCTTCTGCTTTGTCTCTCTTCTAGAGGAAAAAAATGTCCTGAGTCTTATGCTTCTTACTCTGAAAATGATTTCAATTACTTTTCAGCCATAGTGCACTCCCTCTCAAGTGTGTTCAGATGAAGCTTCCTTTAAAGATTCATGTTTCTGTAGTACTAGTACTTGTAATACCTTTGCCTCAGAAAATTTTAAGATACATAATTAGAAATGTTTAAAAACTCAGAAAGGTGAGTTCTTTGCATGAGACAAGTATAAAAAGATTTTGTTGCTTTCATGAAAGATAATAAAAATCACTAGCATGTAATAGAAAGAACTATTGTTTCTTTGACTCCAAAATGAAAAATGAGGGGGTTGTTTAGGGGGGTTGTGGTGTTTTCTTTTGTTTTTTCCTTCTCTTATATGCCCTAGAATAATGATCCAGTTTTTACATCTCTTCAGCCTTAGAGAGAATAGCATTTTTTTTGCTGGAACTATTTGCCTGCTCATATTCTCACTATTTGAAGGCTTCTCCTTTCCTGAGAACTTTCTTTTCTAATAGCAGCCGAATTTAAGGAGGGTCCAGTATCTACCCAGAAGATAGGTATCTTTCACTAGGCTTGTTTTATCTGGATGCTTCACTCAAACAGTTTGAAAATATAGGAAGAATCCTCTTCTTGTCCATTTGCTTTCTAACTGAGTATGTAAAACAATAATTACTTAAGTAACTTAGGCTTAAGTTATTGTTTTTGGGAGTAATTTTGAACACTTCTCTATAGTTGGGAGAAACTATTGAAGTCTAAAGTGGGGTTACAAAAACCCTGCATTCCTGCTCATCAAAGCATGTGAGAAATTGCTGTTCTCCTTTACCTGCATCACCAAACTTATATCCAGAATTAATATCTTCCAGTATGTTACTGCTCACTTACTTGCAATTTTAATTTTTCATTGGCTAAAGTGGTCTGGTACCACCAGCAAGCATTGCTAGGTCATTTTTCATTTTCTTTGCCTGGATACTCACAGATCATGTTAGCTAACCTTCATATGCTTCATCCTGAGATGATAAAACCATTCCCTGCCTTGCAGGTATTGTCCTGAGATCAGTGATGAAGCTATTTGCAAAACCTGGGATAGAAATTAATAGTCTATAATTTTCAAACCTATAATAACCTTGCTTGAAATGTTCTTCAGTTAAATCCAGCATTATTTAACAGTAGCTTTTGTTGGTAGGTTTTTAAAGCAAGAGCGAAAAGTGGCTAGGCTTGAAGAAATACAAATCCCTAGAAGATTGACATAAGTAAAAGAACTAATTTTACCTCTGCCACTCAGCCTCTTCTCTGGGCTGTTTAAGCCAGTAAATTGAAAATCGGCCAAGTTGTTATGAAATTAAATGACAGTATTATTTAGTTGTAATCTATCCATTGACAAACGTAGAACATCTTGCAGATTTACAAGAACATACTTTCACATGAAAAGTGATCAGAGAAAATCTGTTAAGTTAGGAGAAATGGGGGAGAACTTGTTATTGTCTGTGGTATGAAGTTGTGATTGCTAATAATATTAAGGTTTTTTTAAAGGTACTGTTGTTATTTTAATTTCTGATTCCCTGAATTTTTCTCTTCCTACTGCCTTTTTTTTTTAACTGTGTCGTAGGGCCAAACGTAAAGGCTGTTGCCAGTGCTGTGGAACAGATTTATCCATTCGTGTTTGAAAGCAGGAAATAAATTTTGTAATTCACCACTTGATGGTTAGGTTCCCTAACCGAGCACCTTCAAAGACTGCTGCACATTGGACTAAAAGCAAAAAGGAAAACTGGACCAACCATAGCAGAGGAATACAGACTCTTTTACTTGCTCATGGCCACAGTATAGACTCCAGTTCTTTGGGATTTTACTCTTAACAGTGCTGTATTGTAAAAATGGAAGTTTACAAGATATGAAATTGCTGCTTTTAAAAAGACATTCTATTTATTTTTGCAGTAATTTCTGTGTATTCATAAGCAAAGCTGTCACGATGTGCACTACCTTTAAGACATTTTTTTTTTTAGCTTGAGCTTGTGTTTTATTTGTGAATAGTCTTTTACATTTTTGTATGCTGAATATTGGGCACCAAAGAAGCTGTAAAAGTTATCTTTTTCACCTGATGAATGTGCACAAATAAAAGTTTGGAAAATATTTCTCTTCATACCTGTTCTGTTATATTCCTTCCCTTTTTATATTACAATTAAAATTGTATAGTTGCAAATTAATTTGAAACAATGTAAGAATAGTCATTTGCTGATACCTTCTGTTTCTGTTTGTAGTATGTGTAAAACTTTGTGCTTGGGCTAGATTGAAATCTATAGTAGTTACGTATGTTTATCTGAGGATGAAATTTGGTTTGTTCCCAGTTCTCTTAACTACATGCCAGACTTCAAGTATTTTCTTGTTGTTACATGAAGAGAAGACATTTCTAAATATAAAGGTCTACAGCAAGTGTTTTCCTGTAGATGAATCGTAGAATATGCTGAGTTGGAAGGGAGCCATCAGGATCACCGAGTCCAACTCCTGGCCCTGTGCATGACACCCCAAGAGTCACACCCTGTGCCTGAGAGCAGTGTCCAAACGCTTCTTGAACTCTGTCAGGCTGGTGCTGTCACCACTTCCCTGGGGAGCCTGTTCCAGTGCCCAACCACCCTCCGGGTGAAAAACTTTTTCCTGATACCTGTCCTAAACCTCCTGTGACTCAGCTTCACGCTGTTTCCTCAAGCCCTCTCACTGGCCACGAGAGTGAAGAGATTGGTACCTGCCCTTCTGCTTCCCCTTGTGAGGATGCTGAAGACCACAATGGGGTCTCTCCTCAGTCTCCTCTTCTCCAAGCTGAACAAACCAAGTGACCTCAGCCCCTCATAAGGCTTCCCCTCCAGACCCTTCACCATCCTTGTGGCCCGCCCTTGGACACTGTCTGATAGCTTAATTACGTTATCAACTTCTGAAGCTACTGTAGAAAAAAACAGCTGCCTTGTCCACCTACTCAATGCAAAAGGAAAAAATTTAAATGTGAACTTCAGGAAAATTGTTGTGCTTCAACTGGAGAAGATGTTGTGGTCACTCTAATCCAGCCCCAGCCTATCCTGAACGATTAACACAGACCTTTTCTACACTCTTCTTACTGTATACTGTTTTGATGACAGGAGCTGCCAACAAGCAGTGAAGCTTGATTCTGGCATGTATTATTATTAGTATTAATCTTGGACTTGGAAGCCAGTAGATGTTTCTCTCAGTAAGTGCACATTTGAAGCAGAAGAGAGGTGAATGCTTAAAAGTAACTGCAAATGATACTTTTAAAAAGATACAATAAATATGTATAAATGTATGTATGTCTTTTTTCCCTATCTCGCTGAAATGTATCACTGCCCTTCCTTGCATGCTGCAATATTCAGTACTAGGGGGTGCTAAAAATAGTAAGCTAAGCTGTTACTGTACCAGAAATCACAGCTTCCAAAGAAAGGTGGAAGAACAGCTGGAGGAAGCAAATGCCTGGCATGAGGGATTTCATCTGCCTGATGGGGTGATGTAGAACTTGGGGCTGTCCATAGTGGCTTTGTGCAGAAAGTATGTAAAGGAAAGAGTAGTATGGGAAATGCTTCACCAAATCCCCTCAGAACAAAAAGAAACAAAACTTTGCCATAAGTTGTAAGTGGTATGTTCATAAATGCCTTTTGGAACTCTGTGTAGGTGTCAGAGAATGGTTGGGTGAGGAGAGACCTTGAAGATCATCTAGTTTCAACCCCCCTGCTATGGACAGGGACACCTTCCACTAGACCAGGTTGCTCAAAAGCCCTGTCCAACCTGGCCTTGAACACATCCAGGGATGAGACATCCACAACTCCAGGCGATATGTTCTCACCATCTTCACAGTAAAGAATGTCTTCCTTATACCTAATCTAACCTTACCCTCTTTTAATTTAAAGCTGCTCCTCCTTGTCCTGTCACACATGCCCTTGTAAAAAGTCTCTCTCCATCTTTCTTATAGGTTACCTTTGGGTAGTGGCAAGTTGCAGTTAGGTCTTCTCTTTTCCAGATGAACAATTCCAATTCTCTCAGCCTTTCCTCATTGGACCTGTATTCTATCCCTCTCATCATCTTGGTGGCCTCCTCTGGACTCATTCCAGCAGGTCCAAGTCCTTCCTGTGCTGGAACCCCAGAGCTGGATGTAGCACTGCAGGTGGGGTCTCAACAGAGCACAAGTGCAGAATCCCCTCCCTGGCCCTGCTGGCCACGCTGCTCTGGATGCAGCCCAGGATACAACTGGATTTCTGGGATCCAAGTGCACATTGCTGGGTCATGTCCAGCTTCTCACCCACCAGAACTCCCCAAATCCTTCTGGGCAGGGCTGCTCCCAGTCTGTTCATCCCCAGCCTGTGTTGACACCAGGGATTGCCTGGACCCAGGTGCAGCACCTTGTTAAACCCCTTGTTAAACCACATGAAATTTGCATGGGCCCACTTCTTAAGCTTCTAGGATGGCTTATAACCATGAAATTATGAGGTTGAGTTCAACAGTCAGGGAATTCAATATAGCATGCTGTATGTAGCAAAGGTTGCTACACCTAAGTTTTCCAGTTTGTGTGAAATAACGTGGGCCTTGGCACTCCTGACATAAATAAGGATTTTGTGCATAGTCAAAGAGCAATGAAAAAAACACCATTAGGGAACACTAGTTATTATTATTACAATTTTAGAAAAGAAAAAGCAGAAGGTATTTGAACAATGAACAAAATTGTAATAGGTTTAGAGGGACAAAGTGTAGTCCCAAACTGATGAATGAAGATTTGGCCATTACAACTACAATAGCTGTTGTAGATTAGGCTTGCCTCTTCGAATCAAATTACAAAGCTCTTGAGTGCTACCAGTGAATATCTGGAGCTTTTATAAAGCATATGTGTCTCCTAAATTTATCTGTGGAGAAATAGGAACATTTTGCTTTGTTAGTACTGTCACGTAGTGTGAAATCTGTCTCTTAGAACAAAAATGAAAGCTAATAATGAGCTGCAATGTATTAAAATGGGCACTGGTTCTTTTGAAGTGCTGCCTAGATCCATGCTAGCAGTTGGAAGCCTTTGTAACAATTCATAACAGAGCCAAAAAGCACACTACCAAACTTGCAGGGTAGTATTGAAGAGAATAATAGCAAACAAAAGATCCCTTGAAATGTGTCCCCACCTGTCCTTCTAGTTCTAAGAAGGAAGTTTTCAAACTGTGAAAACTGCATTTTAAAACCTCTGATGAGGAAGGGCATCTGCTGGTGTATGCTTATTCTCAGGGATATCACTCCTTTTCCTACTGCTCTGGATAAGTAGGTCCCCACCTCAGTTTGAATCAGGCCTTGCTGCTGATGCTTTCTCCTGTGTGTGCACACAGCCCCCCTTTCCCATCAGCACCAGCTGGCATTTGCTCCTGTGCTGTGTTGTGGTGCCTCCACCCAGGCTCTGGCTACCAACTCCTGCATGCTCAATAGGAGATCCAGGCCAGACAGGGTGTCCCAGTGGGATGGCTCTCACCTCCAGTGTGGGGAGCAGTGCTTTGGATAAACTTACCTGTCAATCAATCATCTCTTCCTCAGTGACCATGTTTCCTAGAGCACTGTTCATCTGTCCCTGGTTTCTCCATGTGGATCCCATGCAAAACTCCCCACAGTGCTCAGCTGTAGCCCTGGCAGTGCCATAAAAAGTTCATTTCACATCCTTTAGAGAGAAGGGTTGGTTCTATTTATACACCCCACTAAGGACAGTAGATTGATAACTCTGACTCATTGCTGGCTTGTGGGTTGTCACAGCTACTGGAACTTTTCCTGCCATTTCTAGCACCATTTTATCATTCTCTGACTTGCAGTTAGTGTTACCAGAGAAATTTGTGCTTTCGTTTTCAGAATTATATGCTGTTTTTTTCACAGATTTGCACAGTTTTGAATTCCAACCCAGTCTTTCCCAGCTTAGTGTTGCCTGCATATTTAATAAGCCTATTTGTTCTGTAATCCAGTCCATTGATGAAGATACTGAGTAATTTTAGATCTGGGACAAATTTCTTTGTGGAGTACTTCAGAGATCCAGGGATGTGATTTGTGAAATGTGTCCTTTTTTTCCCTTGTATTTTCATAGTTGATGAGATGGTGAGTGCCAGCTCTGTGTCATCAGATGTGCAGGCTTTGTTATAAAAGACTGTACAATTATGGCTACATTTATAGTTTATATAAGGCTAAGTCTGTAGGACTACAATTAAGATTGTAGTTATAATGATTTTAAAAATCCTTTACTACAGCATCATCACTTGTAGGAGTTATATGAAGGTCTATCACTGTCTCATCAGTAAAACTAGTATTGAAACCATCCCTTCTTCATGAATATAGCATTTTTATTTATTTGTTTCTGCACTAAATAGGTGTGGTTAGGAAAAGTTTAGAAGAGTTTGTAGTGATCCCAAAACCTGTAAGCTGGGGAGACAATTTCTATGGTATGTTCTGAGTTAAATTTGCTTTTGTAAGAACATTCGGAAAATTTATTACAGCAGAGGTTTGTCTGGGAAGCTGCAATGCTGAGAAAGATTTTGCAGAAGCCCCTTTCACTAAACACAATGTAATAGAATTTAAAGCCAGTACAGGCTTGGACTGTGTGTGCAAACATCTGCTATCTGGAGGCAGCTATCAGAAAACAGTACCAGCCAGAGTAAATGGGGATGCAAAAGGAAGTGCAAATAGTCCACATCCTGGTAAAGTCCAGGATCAGGAAATAGATTCTTTTCCTGCAAGATAGTCTTAAAATACAGTAATACTAAATATTACTGGATTTAATCCCAGGCAGTTAGTACAAGAATTATGTTGGTAGCATATCTGGAAGACAACCCAGAGTCACCTTAATACTTCTCATTCTGAAGCTGACTCACTAGAATGCATGATACTGATAACCATCCTCCAGCATAAACATGAAGCAGGTAAAGAGATTTTCATAGACATCAGTGCTATAAAGTTAAGGCTCTCATCATGAGGTAGCTAGATTTTCAGTGACTTCAGGCAAATAATGGCCTTGGCTTCAATAGTTTTTTCAGGTTTTGAACATGAGCTCACTGTCTTGACTAGACTTGTGCATATAAATTTGTGATATCAGTATCTGGAAGTGTGACCATGTGAGAATCTGATCAGAACTGATCTGCTTTGCTCAGAAGTAAAATTTTATTTGTGTCAGTAAGTCACTCCTCCTTCAGTGCAAAACACAGTCAGGTGGTTTTAATGCTATGAGACAGCAAATAAAGTGGGATCATGTGCTTAGTTCAAACTAGTATCTGCACTCCAGCTGACTCTGTCTGTCTTCCTCCTGCCTCAATGAAGTGCTGGAAGAAATGCCACTTTGTGGCCACAAAGACAGCCAACATGCTTTTAAAGCATGCTTTGGGTTTTTTTCTTTAAACAAAGAATCATTTATTTATGTGCTAATATATATTTATCTGCTGATCACTCTAACAACCACTATTAACCCACTAAGAAAAAAATACTTTTTGGGTTCTTTTATGGGAGCCATATGGATAACCCTTTGGAGAGACTTATTGAGTACTTCAGGATACACTTGCTAAGCAGTAACCAATAATTGGACATAATTTATGATCTGCAGTGATTACAGTTCCTTCCTGTGTGCTGCCATGTACCACATAATTCTCACTTTCTGAGTCCAAAAGCCAAAGTGTGCCCTGTGTTAAGAAATAAAATTATTTTGGCATCAACTCTGGTACCTTCAGTTTCCAGCTTTCCTGGAAATGAGGCCATAGAAATCCTCTCTCCTTTTCTGTAAGGCCATTGTCAGTTTAGATTAACTTATTATGCAAATCATAGAATTAATAAGATTAGAAAGGAGCTCCAGTATCATCAAGTTGTCTTTGACTAAACCATGGCACTAAGTGCCTCATCCAGTCATTTCTTGAATACTTCCAGAGATGATGACTCCACCACCTCTCTGGGCAGCCCATTCCAATTCTTATCTGCCCTTTAAGTGAAAAAATTCTTCCAGATAACCAGCCTGAACCTTCCCTGGTGCAACTTGAGGCCATTTCCTCTCAACCTGCCACTGACTGCCTGGGAGAACAGGCCTACCCCCACCTGGCTAGTCTTTTCAGATAGCTGTAGAGAGTGATGCATTTAATGTCCCACATTAAACAATTTGACAACGTTTTCTGAGGAGTATTTCCTAGGTCACTGAATCCTGGCCCTACTGAGAAAATGTATGTAAAATTCCTCTTGCAAGTTGACTGTATCTTCATTACAAATAATTAAGTTCAGCTGAAGATCATTTTTTCAAATCTTGTTAAGCTGAATCCTAAATTAATTCATAAAAAGTTTATATCAGTAGTTCTGCACTAATGTCATCCTTTGGATTCCATAGCTGTCCATTTTTTGGACACAGCATTGGACATAGCATTTTTTCCATAGCGCTGTTTTCCCTGACTTACTGACAGAGAGTTGTTCACTCTTTTCAGATCCATTTTTGCTAGCCTAAACAGACCTGTCTTTGGTAGGCTCATCCTGTTGAGAATCTTTCTTCTCCCTGGCACTCTGATTCTTCTTTGCGCTTCTTCCAGACTGAACTGTCATTGAATATGGATAGGAGAACTGTGTGCAATATTCCAATTTACCTCCTGTATGCAAGAGGTAATCTCAGGGTATCTGAGGGATGCTGGTTCAAAACAGACAGAGTCTAGATTTCCAGTTACTTGTAAACTATAACAACCTTTAATGTTGGCTGTAAACTGCCACTGAAAGAAGTTCTACCAAGAAATAAAAGAGAGAATATCTTGTATATAATAACAATAGCACATGTCCCATAAGAGTGTGAGCATCACAGGCATTTTCCTTTTTTTTAAAAATCAGTCTTTTGGTGAAGGCTGCTTTGCTTGCCCCGCGTCTAGTAGAGCTGCTCTTTCTCTCTCTTGGCAAGTTCCACGGGCACCAGTTTCTCTCTGCGCTGGCTCACCCCGCACAAGGGCGTCCTCACGTATTTCCTGCAGAAGCACAAAACCCCGCACGCGTTGGCCACTGCGGGCAGGCATGGGGGCCCGGCAGGACGGCAGAGCGCACCCCGGAGAGCCACGCCAGCGCCCGGGACGCCCCGGGATGGATACCCCGGGATGCTCCGGGATACCGCGGGATGGATGCCCCGGGATGGATGCCCCGGGATACCGCGGGATGGATGCCTCGGGATGGATGACCCGGGATGGATGCCCCGGGATGGATGCCCCGGGATGGATGCCCCGGGATGGATGCCCCGGGATGCCCCGGGATGGATGCCCCGGGATACCGCGGGATGGATGCCCCGGGATGGATGTCCCGGGATGCCCAGGGATGGATGCCCCGGGATGGATGTCCCGGGATGGATGTCTCGGGATGCCCCGGGATGGATGCCCCGGGATGGATGTCCCGGGATGCCCAGGGATGGATGCCCCGGGATGCCCCGGGATGGATGTCCCGGGATGCCGCGGCGGCTGCCGGCGCTGCCCCGCCTGCCCGCGCGGGGGCGGCCCCGCCGCACGCTCGTCCCGCAGCGCCCGCTCCGGCTGCCGCTGCCGCTCCCGCAGGGATGGGTGCCCTTCCCCAAGGGGAGGGGAAGGGACAGCCCGAGGGCCAGCGGCAGCACAGTGGTTAGTCCGTAATCTAATCAGTCTATAAAAAAGTCCTTCATGTCTGGCTGAGTTGCAAATACTGTCCTGTAAACTAAAAAGGACAAATACAGGATGATACGAAGATGTTCACATGTATTGGAGTATCTAGACTCGTAGGTTAGTTTAGGTCCAAAAAAGGCCTCTGAAATCATCAAGTCCAGCTGTTAACTGAACACTGCTATCTTCACCATGACACCATGTCCCCAAGTACCAGATTTAGATAATTTTTGAACATGTCCAGTGGTGGTGATTCTACCACTTCCCGGGGAAGCCTCTTCCAACAGCTTACCCATCCTTTCAGTAAAGAGTTTTTTCCTAATATCCAATTTAAGCCTCCCCTGATGCAATTTGAGACCGTTTCTTCTTGTTCTGTCACTTGTTGCTTGGGAGAAAAGACTGACCTTCGCTTGTGTACAGCATTTAATAAAGACACAAGAAAAACTCATCTTTCAAAATCCACATGGAGCCTTGAAGCAACATCCAGAACAAGCCAATTTGAAATACAGGATCTCTCCCTCCCATTTTCTGCATGCAACCCAAGACACACAGTCCTACATGCAAGATCAGAGTCACCCTCCCATCCAGAAATGCCAGACAGCAAAAGTGCTGGGCAGCCAGGCTTGGCTGCAGGTCCTCAAAGGGGTGCTGAAAACCCACCTTGCCTTTAGGGCCAGTCCTTCAGCACCAACAAAATGTTTGGTTGGCTGCTGAGATCAACACGTGCAAGCTCAAGCCTTAAGAGAATCAGAATTTTCCTTCAGTTTCCTTTTTCTTAATAGTTCCTTTTTTTTTTTTTTTCAATATGTGGTGCTGAAAGGCTTTATCCCTCTGGCACTTGGGGGTTGCAGTCACATGCTTGGTACTTACTGTTTAGCTAGTTCCATGGATATTTGCTCCAAAGAGCATCCTTTTGTCTCTGGTATAAATATGATAACAAAAGCCAGTGATGCTAGACTCATTATTGTGTAAATGAAGCACACCCAGGACAAGCCAATGAGCTCTACAAAGGAAGAAAACATATCTTTTTTAATTTTCAAATACTGCAATTTTTCTTCCTGTTGCTGTATTTTATAGGATACAGCCCCCAATGCACAGGAGAAGTTAGAAAGAAGCCAGGCTGCTATTCTCAGCTCACATACATTGAAAAAGAAGAGCGGCTTTGCTTTTTGTAATACTCCTTATGAAAGAAAATTAACGAGTTCATATTGGTCCACTTAGCGTGAACCTATTGGTTTATTTTATTTGCAATCACTCTGGATGAAAACAGTGAGTAGCCATTGTTACTGGTTTGTGGGAAGGCAGTGGGGATCATGAGTGCCTTGGATTTTTGCCTGGGTCTGGTTTTGGTGCACATTCTTTCTTGGAGTAATTCCAAGCATTTTTCACACTATTACAGTTGCTTCCAGCTAATCCTCCCCACCTGTCAGTGCCCAGCATTTCCACTAAGAGTCACGGGTGCTGTGCCAGAAAGTGATCCAAGAGTGAACTCTTAATGGGGCCATCCAAGAACTGGTGGTTTTCTGAGCCTACAGTCCAGGGGCAGGCAGATCCTCAGGCTGAGGGATGCACTCTGTAGCCCCTGGAAAGTAAAGTGTGTACAAACCCAACAGTGTGCTGCAGCCCCCTGGGCAGTTGAGACATTTGCCAGCTGTGTCATGAGCTGAAAATTGCAGCTGAAGCTTCTGGTCCAGCTGCTACCTCTGCATCAGCACCTAGGTGCAGACACTGCTGGCCACTGTGACCTCCACATGTATTCATTTGACAACAGAATTCCCAATCCTGCCTTTCTGCTAGAGATGGGGAATGCATATTTTCCTGTACTTACACTTTCATAAATCCAGATTAGACCCAGTTAAGCCAAGGGAGTTACTGGGGCTTTACAGTCTGTGAAACTGAGCCCAGGATAACAGAGAGATGTACAGTAGCAAGCAACACTGCATGACAAGAGGGGACCTCCCAGTGAAACAGCTGAGCACCTGAGGTCTGTACCAGGTGGTTTTGGAGACATTTCCTTAGGATTAACTCAGGTCTGGTCCAAGGATTGAGCAAGTGCTGGCAGCTGGACTGCCTACAATAGGCATTTTCTTGTTTGGTTTTGTCCAAAAGCTTGTGCAGTGCAGGAGTGCAGTTCTGTGATGCAAACTGATGGGCAGTGAGTGGGAGTAACTGGATGGTCTCCTTCTGAAGAAGACTCTTGATCCAATTAAAGTGAGAGTGTGAGCACAGTGAACTTTACCTGTCACATTTTTCCTAGTTTTAATCAAGATAGTACTCAGGATGGAGGATGTGTTTTTTTCCTTTCTCTCTCTCTTGATTTTTTTCTTTTGAAAAACAAAAATGCAAATGTGAAACCCATTTAGTAACAGATCACACTCATTTTCAAATCTGCCTCGAAAAACATCTAACAGGGTGAAAACTACCTTGATTTTTTGTGAGTTGATTGTCTGCCTCTGGTGAAGAGCAATGCAGATTTAAGGGAAACCTGGAATTTCTACTCTCATATATTTTGATTTTCAGCATGTATTTTTGTCACAATAAGACTGAAAACTAAAATTTGCAAAGCATCATATATTATAAAATTAGAAAAATAAATTTGCTAATTAATAAATTTCAGCATTTAACCTTCCTCTTTGATTATCATCACATTAGAAGTCATATGTGGTAGTCTTCTACTTTCTTACATTCAAATGTGAAAGACTTTAACCTCACAAAAACATTTTTTCTAAAGAAAATTTTCTGAAAGCCGAGCATTCCTGTGAAAAGGAATGAATTAAATGGGATTGTGTTTACAAATGTCTGATCAGAAAAGCTGTGGTCTGATCTGGAACAGAACTTGCATTGATTTCAGAAGATGCAGGACTTAATCCTAAACATTATGTATTTTCAGCCTACCAAGGCAATGGTGTTTTTAACACCTGCATTTCCATGCCTGTGGAGTGGATGTGCAAGGTCTGACAGCAGCACTGTGGGGCTGAAGTTACTGGCACAAACAAAGATGTGGTGGGAATGGTGAAGCTACACCGACCCCTAAACAGAGACCTTGTCTCCTGGGCTTTCACAGCTGCAATTTTGGCAATGCTTTTGTATAGGAGAGACTTATTTTGCCCACTAGGAGAATATCAACACAGAGAAATCTTACCAGTTACAGTCAAAAACGTCAAGGAGATGAGGAGGTTTATGCCCCAGTTCATGCTAGATGTCAAAGCCATGGCCCGTCCTCTGATCCCACCAGGGAAAATTTCACTCAGGACCAACCAGGACACTGAAATACAAGGAAAAAAATGTTTCTTTGGAAGGATGGCTCTTCTTGCTATAAGTCTAGGTAGTTCATGGATTCAGACGAGGCCACCTGAAATAATAAGTTGATTTTCAGGGATTTGGGTTTGTGAGGACCCACGCTCTGCAGGCAGCATGTGCAGCAATCAGCATCACCTGGGCTCACCATTCCTTCATCCCTGCCCAGTGGGTGCCTGAGCCAGTGACAATGGCACTGGACTGGGGAGGTGAGCTCTGACTGCACATCTGGGTATGAAAGCAAGTTCTGACTAAATAACTCTTGAGTGACATAACACTAATGGAAATGGGGCAGCAAACCAAAGCAATCTTCAGCCTCAGAGGGGCACTGTGTGTTTATGCCACCTTATAAATCAACCTGCCACACTGAACTATGCTTGCTATTCCAGCTCTCTGCTGCACATAAATGAGATTGCTGAGGTACAAATGAAGAGAGAGGGACTGATTTTTGACTCCTTCTTATCACGTCACACCACACCACAGGTGATCTGAATGCTGGTGCTGCTAGCTGCCAAAAGCAAATTCAGACATGAAGAGCTGGCTGTGTGATCACCTTGATAGCAAGAGAGAAAAAAAAAAGACATATTTTTGTACTGTTCCTGATTATCAGAAAACAAATGAACAAGAGTCCATACACAAACAAACCCAAGGCCCAGCCAAAAACCTGCTCCACCCTCTCCTTTTGTTGACAAGCAAGATGCATTAGCAAGAGGTTGCTGCCTGGAGAGGCTGTGGGTTAGCAGGTGACTGGCACAAGAGCAGCAAGGTACACATGGCTGAGCTGTGTCTTCAGGCCCTTGGCCATTATAGATCACTCATCTGTTATTTCTGCATAATGACAGATAGTAGTTTACCCAGGACACTTGCACTGGGCAGTCTAAAAGATACATTCTAAAACCAAGCTCCTCTATGTCCAAGTGTGTTTCACTGGTAAAGGGAGGAAAAAAAAGGTGCTCCAGGAAGAAACTAAAAAGGACTAGCTGAAATGGGAAAAAAACCCTGAGTTTAGAGTCAATAGAGCAGATTTGAGCAAATTCTAGATTTCTTAGTACCATAGATTTGAATTAAATTTTTTTGTGGACTTGGCCCAGATTTTTATATTTTTTGAAGAAAAATTTAAAAAGTTTCACTCCCACCACGGGAGTGACCCAGAAGTGTGATAATTTTATTACAGAGAATCAAGACCACACTTCATAATGGCCTAACCCTGTCTGGCATAGTCAAGTGGCCATAACACAGCCGCCACATCTAACAGCAGCGATAGAGAGGCTTTGTTTCTTTTCTTTTTTTTTTTTTTTTTTAATAACTTGGATCATGTCAAGCTTTAACACACTTGCCGCTGACAAGACAAACGTTGCTGTAAAGAAGCACCCTTGGTGTGTTGTGTGGTGCGCCTACAGACGAGGCAGGAGCAAAGAAGAAACAAACTGACTTCTCAGTCAGGTGTCTTTGCCTGCCAAGCCAGCTAGCCCTGCACCTGAGCAATGTCATGGGGATGTCATGATTGTGTTTAGGACACCGTCAGCACCAGAGCTATTGAAACTAGTGTTGTTTGTCACAATACACATTTCAGGACCTGAAAAGCAAAGCAGCAAGTAAGCAAGAGACGAAGGAGCCGTGCTGAGGTGTGCATTCACAGCCCCTGCAGCTCATCTCCCCAGGACAGCCTGCCAGCCAGCACACAACCTCGCTGCAAAAAGTGTTACACATCAAAAACTGGCAAAAGGGATATTTCCTGTCACAACAGAATTAAAATAAAGATTGATGGAATCCAAAACCACTTTCTGCTGAGCATAAACCAACATCCAGAAACAAAGCAGTGCTCTGGGCACTGGAGGACGGCTCATGCTGCAGCTGAAATATGTGCACCGTGGCAACTCCAATACCATGCAGTTTTCCAATGACAGACTGGCCCTTTCAACCTAACTGATAATTTATCTGGAGGTTTGAATCGTGCTGTTTTCATGTTAAGAAACCAAAATACTTGAGGATCTGCATCAGCTGTAATAGTGGTTAGCTGCTTTTATTGCAACCACTTTTTTTTGTGTAGACAGAAGCCCCTAAAACACCAGGATTGTTCTTTGAGTCTGCTGATGGTAGCTACAGCCTCTGGCACGGCCCTAACCTCTGCTAAGCTGGCAAGGAGCAGATAGGCTCATTCCGGAGGGAGAAAGAGCAGTTGTAGAAATCTGACACTACAGTCTGTTTACTCCTTTCCCCAAGCTGAAGCAGCAATAACCATCGATTCTTTGCTTTTAGCACCTCTCTGGGAGCCTGTTTACTATTTGTACCTTTGCCAAAAAGCAGCAGCTGCTGTAGGTATGGCAGGGATGTGACCTGCTCTGGGGAAGCCAGCAGCCAGGTTCAGGCTCCCATTCAGAATGACTGCTGCTGCCTTCTGTGCTGCGCACACAACGCTGCAGACATTTAACCTTCACACTCCCAAAGTCGCTGCCAAGCCACCCCTGTGCTCTGCCTTCACCAGCCTAAGCAGTGGCATTCTACAGGGGAAATCAGCCTGTCCTTGAAAAGAGGATCCAAATACCACCCCCCAGCCCTCCATCTGCTGTGCAAGCCAGCGGTATTCCCAAGGGAGGCTGTGACAGCAATCACACTGCACACACTCTGCAGGTTTCAGTGTCTGCTCCGGCCACCCCCGGCTGGTGGGAATGGATGGGAAAAGAGCTGGTGATCCCCAGGTGAGAGGTAGGTAAGAGATGAGGCTAAGGGCTGGGCAGCATGGTTCTCTGTGCTCGATTCAACAACTGCAGGGTTTGTTGCTGCAGGCAGTAACTCACCTTTGCTGACCCGCAGTGTGTTGTGTGTTGACAGCAGTTAAGAAAAATTGTGCTGTTTAATGGTCCTTTATTATGGTACAATATAGAGGAAAGAACACATGCGGCAAATGCAGACAGAGATACTGCATTGGCTCAGAAAGCTGAACTGTTTCATTAAATACCCCAGAAACTAGATGGCCTGATATTCCTTGCCCAAGTGGAAAAAGAGGATTCAGATATAATAAACAGCCCCATGGCCAGGATGGTGACATCCACCTCTTAACAAAGTCACAGGGGCTGTGCAAGCAGGAAGCACAATAGTAATGGAAGATTTCAGCTAGTCCCATTAAGACTGAATAAATCATGCATAATTGAGCACAGGGCTGGGAGTACATTTTACATACCAGAGATGATGGCTCCTTTAAGCACTTTGTTGGATATTTAATGAGAGAAAAAATGGCAAATTGTGCTTCAGTGCTGAGCCTGGGTAGTTCAAGATGCAACCATGAGCAAGATGCTCTGTTACACCGGCTATAACACTTAAAATTCAATATTCTTGTAGAAAGGGAGAAGCCAAGAGCCTACCACATTTTGTTTTCAATGGAGAACAATATTAACATAAGCCTCCTTTCTATAAAGATCAGGGTAAGGGCTTCAGTGGTGCTCTGGAGGATGTTTAAACTACTGGCTGAAGGCTTAAAATATACATACAACCAAATGTATGAGAAATAGCTCAGCACAGATAAACTACTGAGTGAAGAAAACTGTTAGAAATAGGAAAGTGCCTTTAGAAAAGGCATACATTGTGCCCAGACAAAGAAAGCACAGTATGACTGCTGAAATGTTACTTGCAGTATCATCATATGGCAGCCAAGTGTTTTGAGTGTGCTGGCTGAGAGGATGAGAGGCCAGGGACAGAGGCAGTGACATCCCAGGATTAAAGAAACACTCCACTGGGATGCAGGAAGGGATCACCCTGCTAGACTGTACCAAGCTCCTAGCTGGAGCTAGGATAAAGCTGACTAATATCAGCTGGAAAGGGGATGGGTACAGTGTCTTGAAAAAAGAGTCCTAAGGAAAACCATGTCATTTTGAAAGAGCTGAGGAACACGGGGTTAGACACAAATGAGACACTGTGCTTTTCAGTCTCAAAGAGCTTTGGTGAAGTGTGATGAAGGGATAGATGGGTTTAGTCACATCCTAAAAGATACAAACAAAGAGAACCCAAGTGAAATTATCAGATACAGCAGTTAGGTGAGGCAGAAGGATATGTTTTTTCACACAATGTGTATTTCAGCCCTGGAACTCACCATCACAAGATACTTCTAATGTGAAAAGTATTGGTCAGTTAAATCATTAAATGATGGGTGTCAAACATTATTTCTCTATATGTGTGAAAAAAAGATCCATCCAGAACTATTGTTCACAATAGTAAAAATAATTCCTCAATATTTTTATTGAAGTTTTCTAAACTGCAGATAGACGGAAGGACAACTGTACATGTTGAGTGGGCCTCTCTTCTGCATTGTCTCTCAGCACTTGTTATCGGCTGGAGGTTATATGGTTGGAGACAGGGTAACACACTGATTAAGTGGACTTTTTGTTTGAGCCAAACTAATGAACTTTATACCTGGGCTGTAAGCAAAGAAACATCTCAAACTTCATGTGACGTCTTCCTTCCTTACTTCCTTACTTCCTTACTTTACTGCTATGCAGTAAATAAATTTTAAAAGAGAAATTAACATACATCAGAGAAGCAGAAAAATCTGAGAATAGCTGAGAAATACTATGAGCTTGAGGGTGCTCAACATTCAAGGGAGGTACATGAATGAAAAACGTCCTTGTTCTGACCTTTTCCGGCCAGGAGGTAGAAGCAAATTGGAAGCTGCTCAGCAGCTCTTATTAGTGAAATATTAGATTCCCTTGGTATTCATTTGTTGCTTGGCATTTTTTTTCCTGTACCTGCATTGTGTGAGATCAAATTCTTTATGGTGAGATTCAGAAAATGGCCATTGCAATACTTGAAAGAATTCAGGTTTCTGAGGTATAAACTCTGGAAAGCCTTACAGTTTAGGGGGGAAGTGAGCAGAAGTACTTTAGATTTTGAAAAGGAGGACTGGATTGTTAATAAAACAAGGTCCAAGTGAAGATAAGGAAGGGATTATCCCATGAAGTAACACAGACAGACCATCTAAGAGTATGTAACAAATGATCAGTGTTTGGGAAGGATGCAAACAAGTTACTGCAAATCTGCCATGAGATGGCAGGACTTGGCTAATGACTGGCTTTGCCAAGACCAGATTTTTATTCCAGGCTTATTAAACCCAACAGCTTTTTTGTTCTCCTGGCTTCTGGCTTTTCTGGGTATTACCAGAAAGAGCCAGGTGGCCCGCCACTTCCCACTAAAGGCCAGGTCCAGCAGTAGCTGGTCTTGATTTCACAGGGCACGCTGTGCCATGAAAGGGGATGGCAGGAGCCTTCAGAGTGGGTGGTGGTGGTGAGGTGTGTGCCTGTGAGGACACTGGGACATAGGTGGGCTTGGGGGACACATGTGCTGCTGTCACCCACCAGCACTGTCCCATCAGGGCTCCAAGCATCCACATAATGTAACTCTGGCAAAGGCTTTCACAGAAGATCCAGTGAAAGTCATCTGGGGGGCTGGCAAAAGTGAGGGATGCTTAAACTGGAAAAAGGAGAGTGTGGGAGGGAGTTGGTCCTTTTCCAAAGCAGATAAAGGAGATATGACACAAAAAGTGGACTTACACTCTGCCCCACAGTTTTGTGCAAGAGGACAAAGTAGATGATTGTGACTGGCATTAAAAAATCTGACTTTGCTTAACAAGAGACATCTTTCTCCCTGGCTCTGCCCCATAATATGAAACTGAAATGGCTGCTCAAAATTAATAACTGGCAAACAGAGCAAATGTGCAGCTGTATTGCTTTGGAGAGCATGTAAGCTGCCAGCAGACAGCCAGCCTGACAGGGTGAAGTCCTACCCTGTGTGTGCCCATCAAAAGGAATGGAATTACTGTATTGCTGAGAGATGGGGGAGTCAGGAGAAGCTTCAGCTAATCTTATGCCTCTGGCTGCATCCTGATCTCTGCAGATGAAGGCTATAAATATAAATATGTACTTTAATACTATGGCTGCCAAGGTGCTTCTCTCCAAGCCAGACTGTTGGTTACAAGATACCTGATGCCACTGATGATCCAGAAGGAGCCTATGAGGTGTGTGGCAAATCTAAATTCTTTTTCTTTTCTTCTGGCACGCCACAATTCTGTTTCTAATGGCTAACCCTTTAGGCTGTCTTCTTGGAGTAACATTATTAGGACAAGTGGGATTTAATCATTTTTTTCCCTGAGGCTGTATCAGAGTACATAAAAATTGTTGCCCACTGTCTGTGCTACTTGCATCACTATGTAATAGTCAGGCTGAGCACTCCCATGTGGTTTTTTAAGGAACCTTGTGGTGGACCACTGAAATCACTCATGCCTCCTCCAGCTTATGATAGAGCAGCAGGAAGGGTTTGAGGGAAGATAGTGATTCCAAAGCATTACCTGCATCATCTGTGCTCTGGGCCACTTGAGAAGGAGGGCAGTGAGATGCAATTCACATCAGATTTTCCTAGCAATCCTTCCTCCCTTAATTTTCTCAACACTTCAGGGCTGCATTTTAATGATTTTTTTTGTTTGTTTGTTTTACTATTCAAATTTTCATCTCCATTAACTTGAAAGAAATACTATGGATCATATGGGCTTTCCTTTTAGATGCAAGCTGTTCAATATATTCTTAAATATGTTTTCAGTGGTCCTCAATTACTGTCCATTTTTATCTGGAAAAAAATAGTCACAAATGAGATTTCTTAGAGGGGATTACTGAGCAAGAAGTGATAGATATATAAGGATCTAGAAAGGGTAGAATTCTCTTAGTTAATGTGATTTGTAGACCATCTTGACCAAGAAAAGTGCTCAGCAGAAAATCTATCAGTAGAATTGTCCTGCTTCAGCTGGTAGAGAGTCCATTTTCTTCTGAGTAGCTGGTACGGTGCTGTGTTTTGGATTTAGTATGAGAACAATGTTGATAACACACTGATGTTTTAGTTGCTGCTAAGTAGTGCTTTATCCTAAATCAAAGACTTTTCCATTTCCTATGCCCAGTTTTCCATTCCCAGTGAGTAGGCACCCAAGAATGTGGGAGGGAGCGTGGCCAGGACAGTTGAAAGGAACTGGCCAATGGAATATTCTATACTATATATAGAATATATATTCTATTCTAGAGCATCATGCCCAGATTATAGAGTTGGATGGGAACCACTGATCATGCTCAGGAACCACTGATCACTGCTCAGGAAAAGTCTGGCCATCAGTCGGTGGGAGGTGAGCAATTGTCTCATGCATCACTTGCTCCTCTTGGTTTTTATTCCTCTCCCTCCCTGTCTCTTCCCTTTTCATCATACTTATTGGTATTACTGTTACAATCTTTATTATAATTAGTATTATTCTTTTTGTTTATTTCAATTATTAAACTGCTCTTAACTCATGAGCTTTAACTTTTTTTTTCCAATTCTCCTCCATAGTGGGCAAGGGGCAGGGGAAAGATTGAGGTACTTAGTTGCCAGCTGAAGTTAAAAAAGAAGAATGTATAATAGCCTTGCTGTTGGCAGATATGGTAATAATGTGTACCTCTTTTCAGGTACCCTAAGAAAAGTTGTTTTGAACTGATGTGTGAGATGACAATTCTGTTTGCAACTGTATACCACAGTTACCGTTTCTCTCATCCTTTGTTATGTAGACACTCAAATTCTCCATCAAGACAGAACAACGCGCAGAGTGGCAGAAAAGAAAAAAAAAAGAGAGAAAGGAAAAAATTTAAAAAGCTTTCAAGGGAGAATATGCTTACTATAATAAAACACATACTGCCATCCAAAAAAGGCCTTTTAATTAAAACCTGAAATATGTATTCCTGTTTGTGGGTGTTTATTTGTTCGGAATATTGAATCCAGGATAATCCTTTGAGGCATTTGCAGAGGAATGACTGCAGAAGCCAGAAGCCCTAATTCATGAGGAAGTTCTGTGTGAATTAGTTCAGCTTATCACATATTTCTCTTCTACAAAGTATGCAGAGGAGAAATTACCCAGTTGGGTGGGATAAGTAAACTTGTTTTTCCAGTACCCAAGGGTTACTGGTGGTCCTTGAGGGGTTGCACAGCAGAGAAAAACCTATTGTGACACAGAAACTGGGGGCAATTTAGGCCTTTGCTCTTGAAAAACAGAGATTTTATTTGCGCACATGCCTCACAACACATCTAGTAGAAAGGATATGCAACATTTTACAACAGTGACTTATTTAGTGAGAAGCCTGTAGTGATCCAGGCTTTCTTTAAGTTCCTCGCGGGAAATGGCTGCCCATGCTTTGCTTTGGTTGCTGCTGGAGGAAGGCAGTGAGGAGGAATGTGTGAAGGCTCTGGGTTTAACCACCACAAAGTGTCTTTTAGTTCTGTTTCTTCCATAGGAGTTTTCTGCACTTAGGGCTGATTTTCCAAGGCAGCAGAAGCTGGGTGCCCTCCTGCACGACCTTTCCCTTTGAGAAAATCTTCCTGGCTTTCCTCCCAGAGCTCAGTGTGGCGCAGGAACTTGGATGCCATGGGAGAAACAGACTCCTGCCTCCATGCACTGACTTACCATGCTCTCTGTGCCTTGGCTGACAGTCTCACCTTCCTCAGCAGAGCCTGTTAAGTTCTGTGATTGATTACACATTTCTACTTTTTCGGCATAACTATTTTCTCATACTTTATAATACCTGTTTTAGTTTCATGAACTTTACAGGTGAAATAAAATACTGACTTTGCACTTGAAGTCCTACTGACAGTTTTAGTTTCTGCACAAAGCTGGCCCAAGATTAGCTTGCCTCTAAAAAATTCTTCCCCAGCCCTCTTTCCTAAAGGAAACTGGATTTTACGAAGCTTGACAGATGATCTGCAAACATTTTACAGATTTCAGTATCACAATGGTCTTGTCTCCTAGAACATGTTTAAGGAAACCAATATGAGCTAAACTTTAAAACTGTGCATAATTTTAAGCACAGGCTCCATTGCTCCTAAGCCATACCTTTGTGCCAATGGGTTTACTAACACAGAAGTATTAGTAAAGAGATATTTACACTATGCAGAGCGCCAGGCTCAGGATACTGACTCAAATCCCTCTTTAAGTGGAGCATAATATGCCAAATCACAGGAAGTCACCTACCTTTCCAACAGCAGATTGAACCACTGTCATTGCAGAGACACAGGAAGAGTGGCTGGGGCATGGTGTGGTCTCTCCCTCTTTTCACAGTAGCCAGGGCTCTGTCTCTCAGAAGGAAAAGCCTTTGGCCTGATCCACCAAGACTTTCCCTCATTAACATATTAGAGTTACAAACAGGAACATAAATGTCAGTGAAAATCGTGTTTCTGATTTCAGGTGCATTTCAATATACAGTTTAAATTCAGTCTTGGGGTTGAAATATAATAACATAATAAAACAATTAAGAAGCTCCTACTGACCCATGTCTCATTATCATAAAAAGTAATTTTTCCCTCCTGTGACCTTTTTGACACTTACAAAAGCCTCCCAAATTTGTAGGTTTTATCAAGTGAGATAAGACAAACCTATTCATCTGATATTTTAGAAAGCACCCTCTGCAATTTGAAATCCTAGAATTAATATCCAGCTATCCAAAAATATCTTAAATCGGCTTGCACTTCACTACTACTAATCAGCCTTTGAAAAGGCAAACCTATTCCTGGGATAGCTCGATGTGTCAACAAGAGGTTTCAGATAAACTTTATCTGGGGCAGGGAAATAGGGAGAAGTGGGCAATTTACAACCCTTGCTTTATTTTTCATTTTGGTTTGCCTTGTCTTCCTACTGCTGCTTGGTAGTACAGACACAGTGTGAAATAGAGGCCATGTGAGGCAGCATTTGAATAGCAGAGGAATGATGAACTAGATAAGCACGTGGAGTGTCATATTCAAACCACATGGATGCATGCATTAAAAGACTGTTCAGTACAAATAAACAGTGCTAGGAATCTTGTCATAAAACAAAGAATCCAAGATAACTTTTTTTTTATTATCTGAAATAGGACTTTCTGTACTGTTTCTCAGTGAAACATGCATATTCCCAAGGTTTATTATCTCCATTAAATTCCAACATAGCATTTAATCACTGGATTGGTTTTGAATACTCGATTTAGTCCCCGCCACTCTCCCATTTTCCAGAGTAAACCACAAAAAATCATAAAATTTATGCTTCTAATTTCTGTGAATCTTAAGGTCAGGCCACAGCTGCTGGAAAAATGTAGAAACTCAAAAATAAAACATTGTAAACAAATGTCATGCAAGGCAATGTTGAGCATGAATGTCTGTTAAGATGAAATTCCTGCGCACTACAAATTAATATGACATGCTTTTAGAAGCCTGAAATACTGCTTTAATGTAGGAGATAGTGAGGTGAATTCTAGGTTTTGATCTGATATTTTTACCAGTGTTTTCCAAGACAGTGCAAAACCATTAAGCTTACAATATTTCAAAACACAGGAACAGCCCACTAAATCCATAGAAAGTTCAGAACTTCCACACTGACAGTTCTCATTCCCACAAGATTTTCCAGTTTCACGTCAAGCATTTGGTGGCCAAGATGAAGCCCAAGAGAATTAAGGGGCAGGGAAAAAGCATCTTATGCAATCTGGATTGTCAGGATGGCTGGAGGTATGACCTCTGTGATCGAGTCCCTGGGCTGTACAGTGCCATGTGTCAAACCAGCTGTTCTGGGTTTTGTTACAGATGCATTTAGTGACTCAAGTGAAAGACATGTAAAAGGTTCAGCCTTTAACTGTATTAGCCAATCTACTCAGGTAGCCAGTTAATCTAACAAACACAGGACCAAAGTCAAAGGAAATATATTTGCCTCCAGTATAGTTCTCTGGGCTTTATGGCAGTGTTCCAGCTCTGGGTCTTGCCTTGATTAATCCAATAAAACACATAGAGAGAGACCACCACAAACCACTCAAGATTGTATAAGAAAGACAGTGATGGATTGTGGATGGATTTACTTCCTTCCTCACCTCTATGGATTTCACTTTTCTTGTGAACCCTTCGGCTTTCTTCCAACTTCCTTCATCTTTCTTCCCTGATCCTTCTTCCCAATTTTCTCCAATACTGGTTTAAAGCTGCATTTAAATGACTCAAACAGCTCACAATAAGACATAGAGAAAACAAGTGGGTTTTTACATGGGAATAGAATAGAATAGAATAGAATAGAATAGAATAGAATAGAATAGAATAGCTCAGTACAAAGGGACATACAATGGTCATCTAGTCCAACTGCATGACCCCTTCAGGGCTTACCAAAAGCTAAAGCATACTACATGTGGAATGCTGTCTAATTTAGCTTCCCGGTCATCCTAAAGTTCCTTTAACAGCCAGTAAGGAAAGAAGCATTGTGCCAAAGGAAAGGTCACAGATGTCACAGGTTTCACAGAACTTGCTGAGTTGGAAGGGACCCACAAGGATCATTGAGTCCAACTTTTAAGTGAGTGGCCTGTACAGGGGTTGAACCCATAACCTTGGTTTTATTCACACCATGCCCTGAGTAAGAGAGCAGGGGTCTGAGAGCCCCCCGTTGGTGGAGAAAATATTTGCCTTTGTTGATAATCTGAGGAATCTGGCTCCTGCATCAGTTGGATTCCCAAACACATTGAAACATCTGTTCCATTTTAGGTACAAATTATCTCAGTTTTAAAGTATTCATCCAAGCTGATATAAATTTAACTCAGATATAGTCAATATGGCAAATCTGCCTAGGTTTAAACTAGAAATGGACATCTATCATCCTAAACTACACTTTCATCAGTAAAAATTTGCTCTTAAGTTGTGCCCTCTCTAGGGGATTGTCTTTACCAACTTCTCTGCACAGGTTTTGCTCCTCCCAGGGCTGATGATTCACACAGAGAGCTCCCACAGCAGCAAGATGGTGCATCACAGTAAGGCTTGCTGGGGACCACAGTCCCTGCACCTTCTTGGGGGAACCCAGCCTGGTGGGCACAAAGCCACAATCCTGGGTCTTTCATGTGGGAGGAATTTAACCAGTGTGAAACTAGTAAAACATGAAGGCAGGCTTGGTGGCCTGCCAGCCTTTCCTGCATTAGAATAAAGATAGTGACTGTAGTGACTACAAGGCCCTGGTTTGTTCACCTGTGTTTATCCTCTCTTGTGCCTGCTCCAACAACTTTGAATCTGCCTGCTCTAAGTGCCTCTGCATCCACAAAAGGAGAGAAAGAAGATGTTAGGGATCCCCAAATGCAGGAGGAGCATTAGTCTGAGGTGGCTATGAGTGGCTGAGAGTCCATCAGAGAGCCATCCTGGGGGGAAGTGCTGTCCCCAAAACTGCAATGTCCTAATTTTGTGGGTCCTATGCTTGCCCTCCCCTCGTACATGGTCTGCAGACACGCTTTGTAACCACTGAGAGTCTGGACCTCACAGCCCTGGGCACTGGTGTGCTGCTCCCAGCAGCCAGCTGGGTGTCCTGTTTTGTAGGTAACGGGATCACTTCAGGAGCTAAGAAGACAGAGTGATGAGCACGCGATTTCTTTCCAGTTTTCCAATCAGAATATTCACCTGATGGCTGAGGTTAGCAGACAGCCACAGAGGCCATTTATATCCCAGCCTGAGAAGGCTTCCCATGGATATTTAATTTCACTCTTTAACAGGTCTTCAGCAATATCAAAGTACTGCCAACCCTACAGGCACCCACTCATGGAAGCTATGATTCAGTGGGACTGCAACAGCGACATGGAAAATCAGGGTTTGCAGTAAATTCTAAACCCCTCTTCCAAGACCTGGTTATGCACTGAATATGTTGAACATAACCACATTAAAAATATATTTTGAGGTTTATATGTACCTGGAAAGGTAAATGTATTTCTTTGTGCCAAACCCTGAAATCCAGGAAACACCTCTCCAGCTGCAGACACTGACTTGCCTTGGGTGTGTTGTGGCCACAGCAATCTGAGTGTAAAGAAGGCTCTAAGTGCTGGAGTCTGCAGCTCCAAGTTGTTGCCTGAAAGAGGAGTTTGTCTCCAAGAGAAGAGCTCTAGAGTTTATCCCTTGGCTTTGAAGAGCCACACAAAACTGGCAGCTGCTCTAGGATATGAAGTAATAGAACATCTTTGTCCCAGGTTGGCAGAGACATAAGTACCTTTGGACTTTTTACAGCTAAGTTTTGGAGTCTTGAGGATGATTCATGTAATGAAATTGCCCCTCAGTCTCACTTGTAGGTGTTTTTGTGGATTTTCATCTGCATGCTCAGCATGAAATGCCATGAAGCCAGCAGAGCTGATGTGATTTGCTCCACCAGATTATCCCAAAGTTCATTGGCCAACTGCCTAAATGCTTTTGCAGTTACACAGAAGTGTGTTTAAAGGACTCACAGAGGAAGAGCTCTTGTGCAAGGCATCAATGCCATACATGCAGTTCAAATGCATACATCTGACATCCCTCTCTCATTAGAAGTGCTCCTCATTCCCCACCAAAAAATCCCTGAGATGTTCATGGATCCCCTTGAACTTCACTCCCATAATATGTGCAAAGAGGTAATGCCCAAGTCCTGTTTTGTTCACTTGCCTTTAATTTGCAAGAACAAATTCAGACTGGGAAAACAGACTTTCTGTTTGGTCCAGAATCAGTCTGCACTACTTGTTTCTCAGCCTAGGATTTCTTGGAGCCACTCTGATTTCTTTTTGATAAAGAGCATTGCCTCTAGACCCCATTGCATCCTGCATACCTGTGTGTGGTGCTACTATATTTCTTCCAGCTACTTACTGATGAGATCATCTCAGGGGGATATGCAGGAAATAAAGGGGGAAGTTGTCCCTAATTATTATTTGATCTTAAATGGTGCAAAAGGATGTGGTCAAGGCAGAAAAGCAGATCTTTAGTAATGGGTGCAATCTGATATCTGAATTTTGTTCATTGGGTCTCTGAGGAGAGCAGCAGAGCTCTGGGCACCCACTCTGTTTCAGAGAGGCTTTAGCTGCCCTACAGTTGCTAACCAAGAGAACTCTCTTGGACATACTCTATCCACACACAGGAATCCTATACTTACAGCCTTATTTTGGAAAATAAGTCTGACATCCCAGGAGCATGGTTTTCCTTGTTCCAGCATCCCAACATGTTGCTCCACACACAGCGGTGAATGAAGGAAGTGACACCTTTTTATGAGAAATGACTTCTAGTTTGAATGGTTTGAACAGAGCAATTGGCAAATGAGATGCCCTGAAACAATTTCAGTTAATTCTGTACCATTTAGTAAGTGTTCATGCATGGTCATAGCCCTAACTAGATTATTTCTGTGTGTCTTTTGTGTTAAATTAATTTCCAAGGTCACATTGAGTGATTTAGCTTGGGTGATGAATCGGTGATCTACCTCCACACCACACTCATCTCATCAGCCGGCACTCACTGGCCCCTGTGAAAGGCATAGCAGTGCTTCTGCCAGGCTCAGACTTCTCCTGCCCCTCCCCTGCCCACATACAGCAGGTTCCAATGCTTCTCTTCTCAAACATGCTGCAAACAACAAGGAATCCCTCTCACACTCCTCACCCTCCACATGGCAGCCGGGAGTGGTTTCTTTAGGGCTCTGCAGGCATCATTCCCTCCTGAGAACGGCTGATCCTTGTTTGTCCTTTCTGACACACAAAGGGTAACCCAAGACAAATAAGGGTGTCAAGCAAGCTCCCTTAGCTAATGTCTGAATGCCTTGAAAAACCTCTGCAAACACCCCAAGAGAAATGGCATGTGATGTTCCGTGGTGTGATGCAACACTGATTTGTTGCATCTACAAAACATCTTCATAATTGTGTGAAATTGAGTGTGAACAAGCACTTGAATTGCAGTTCATCAAACATAATTAAACTGAAACACAGCAGCAGAAATACCCCTTTTATCTTGTGTAAGGGCTGATAATATAAATACAGAGCACCCCAGAATCAAAAAATTGACTAAGCAGATGCTTGCTAGTCTGTGAATTCTTTTGTAATGCAAAAATTACTTTTATCTCTCACTGTCTATTTTTGAATGCTCATCACCGTGCTGCCTGGGTGTTTTGATAAAAGGCAATAAATATATTTAGCATATGCTTAGTTCATTTAAAAATCAATCTACTTTACATAATTTGGCAACAAAACAGAAATAATTTATAAATGTCTGCTACACTAATCTGGATTGCAATTCTCTTTGATGAGCATAAAAAAAATTAAAAGGATAAAAAAAAGGTACAAAGTAGTTAAAAAGAAGATGATAGAGCTCAGATTGTGTGTTCTGTCCTGTGAAGAGTATGTCATGTCCTAATGGTCCTACATAAAGTCTACTTTATCCCCAGAGAACATAGTACAGCATGGACTCAAAATAAAATGGGTGAATTTATTCCAGAAATAGCCTTGTGGTATGGAAGGAAAGGAGCAAGACATTGTCTGCTCTTCATCCAAAAGATGCCAATTTGATCTACAAAGACAGGTCCTCAACACCACCTTCCCCTGAGCCAGCCATTGCATGGAGGCAGGCATTGCATGGAGCATGAGAGTTTCCCACTGAAAACACAGTGGGGCAGGTGTTACAGTGCGTTTGTCCCCAGGGGCCCCAGGCACAGCCTGGACACAGCAGCCAGCGAGTCCAGCCTCGATGCCTCCTTCCCACTGACCAGCAGGCAATGGAGAACAGTCTGGTCCAAACCACAGGCCAGATTTAGAGATGAATAACATAAACATGTTAAAACTATTAACTTTACATAAGCAGAGGGGCTCATTTTTTTTCTTTACACTAAGAGAACTTCACTGGGGGTAAGAAAGTTAGGCTTTGAAAATACATTCAGGGATTAGGGCTCCGAACAGGAGATGTTGTAGGCTGTACAAGAGACACAAATTATAACCTTGCATCCCAATCTAGACTATTCAAGCATGATGGATCCTTTGAAGATTCCAACAGTCTCTTGGCTCTCTAACTCTTGCATTTTCTATACTTTTTAACTGAAATTTTAACTGAACAATATACTTTCAAAGGCAGGAAAATGCCTTGAAAGGACTTAGCTGCAATTTGAAATGCCTGTATCTCTGCTAGATCTGGCCTTCACTTGCTAGGCAAATGCATCTGTCAGTATAAATTGCCTCACAGTGGCTTTATACATGACTTCTCCATGATGGAGATGAGAGGGTGTCTGTTCTTTCCCATTTTCTGTTTGAAAGCGCTTGAGCTCTCAAGTCAAGAAAGAGGTCAAAAAACAAGCACTGACCTCAGAGACTTCTCAGATGAGCCTGGAAAACACATCAGGGATTTTTTGCAGCCCTCAAGAAAATAGACACTGTTCTCATTAACTGTACATTAGGCCAACTCAAATGACTAAGAACCCGTTTACAGCCAGGTCACCAGGAAAGCAGATTTCAGCAGGAGGCCAAGAGTGAACATGTGACCCCACTCTAAGGGTCATTAAATGTATGTTTGAAACGCCCAAATAAAAATTCAAGTAACATTTTCTTTTCAGGGTTTCATCCCTGTTTTTGAACCCATGTCACAAAAAGCAGAATCCAGCCCCAAGAAATCTTCAAGGGAAGGAATAATGCTGTAATAACACAGTCAAGTTGCAACCCTGGCAATGAATGCTTATCTCACACTGCTCTCCCTGCGAGCAATGTTTAAAATAAATAAATACTGCAGGGGAGTTGTTGTTAGCACAATTGTTGGGTTGTCTCCTTGTGGCAAGCTTTTTATCATAATAGTACAGGGGAGTACAGTTTGTTTGCAATGCAAGTTTGAGCCAGAGTGCAAGAGCACATAAAGTCTGTTAATAAATAACGGACTGGGCATGTGGGTTTTGCAGAGTGACTTAAAAAGACAACCCTTCAAAGTACAACATTATGCAAGTTGAAAGAAAACAAAAGAAAACAGAGAGATTTAATTTCTAGTCCCTTGGAATGACAGACACGCTCTCCTCAGGAGAGAGTGGGAGCTGTGCAAGTGTGATGGCAGACGCAGCAGTACAGTGTCAGCTGTAAAGGAACACACCTTTGTGTCCTCCCACTTGTGTTGTTCCACCCAAGCAGTGGCAATGGTACTATGGCTTGCTCATGAATTATGTTTCCTTGAATGTGTTTTCCATATCTGAAGACTATTACAGAGTCAGAGGGATAGATCCTCAGCAGGGCTCAGGTTGGTATTTTGTGGATTTGATAATATCATGCCATACAGAGGTCCAGAGCTTATAATTATCTTGGGTTTAGGAGCTAGCAGCAGCAAATGCCTGCATCTTAACCTTCCCAGTTAAGGACCCAATAGACTAGAAAGAGGAAAGATAGCTGGGGGCTCCATAATTTTGCTGTACAAAGCTAACAGCAGTTTTTGACTGAAGAGGGAGCAGTTAATTACAGTGAACAGAAGGGAGATCAGGTCACTGGCCTTTAGGGGCAGGACCTCTTGCTATAAAGTACATGCCAGGCCTACCAGGATGGTGTGTGACAATACCAGTGCATACTGGCAGACAACACTGCTTTGCCCAATTTAGGAACTGCCTAATGCCAAGCCAGGCATGTCATCCCAGCACTTAATAATGTAAGTTACAAACAGTTAAAAAAATTAAACACTTACTTGGTCCAAGACCTATGGAAAATGCAGCAACATAGACAAGCAGGCTGGCCAGTGAGAGCCATTTCAGGACAACAGGAACCTCCCCACTTTCCACGTGAGACCCTGTTGTGATTTTGCCTCCTGCCAGGGCTGTCCTGTTCAGTTCTCCTGTCCTGGCAACACTTGGGCTTTGTACATCAAATGGCAATCTTTCTGTTGAAGCCATGCTAGCAAAGAGGTCCTTGAGGCTCCCATTGGTGACAGTGAAGTTTCCTGGTTTCTGGAGAGAGAAATCCTCTGGAGACTGGCTTCTGCAGACCTTGGTTAAATTCACATGTATGTTACGGTTCACTAAGCCCATAGTGACCAACGATATTGCCATAACAGAAGAGCCAATACACAGAAAAGTTTTACTTCCAACTTGATCCACAAAAAATGTGGCTGGGACTGTGCTGACCACTTTAACCACTCCAACTCCAGTGGAAGCCAAGCTGGCAGCTTCATTGCTCTGGAACCCAACTGACTTCAAAACAGTTGATGCATAAAATAAAATGTTGGGTTGCCCAGTTGTTTGCACAAAAAACACTAGAGTGAGTCCTACCAACATTCGGGCCCTCATGTTGTTTTTTGAACGAAACAGGTCCAAGAAACTATACTGATGTTCATCTTTCAGGGAAGATTTAATCACAGTAAGCTCTTTAGTAGCATCTGATGTTTCCCGTAGCCTCTCCAATACTTTTCTTGCCGCTTCATCGTCATTTCTCATCACAAGAAACCGAGGGCTTGGAGGAAGGAAATACATGGCAACAGCCTGCAAAGCACCCAATGGAATCACCAGGCCAAACATGTACTTCCAGCCATGAGATATGCTGGCAAATGCATAATTTGAAATATAGGCAAAGAGAATGCCTATCACAATCATGAGTTCATTTAATGATACAAGGAGGCCTCTTCTGTGCTGTGGGGCGATCTCAGCGATATACACACATGTGGCAATTGATGATAACGAGATGGAAATACCTATGGCAATCCGGCCCACAATGAGTACCTCGTACGATTCATAGGGCAGCAGAATCAGACTGCCCAGCACAAGTAATGAAGACGCAATAATAATAGCAAGTCTCCTTCCAAATCTGTCTATAAGAAATCCACCAGTAAGGGATGCAAATAAGGCCCCAAAAAGCAGGGAACTTACAATGACTTCTTGTTCTTTGCAAGAGAGTGTTAAAATGCTGCTCATCTGAAGAAGAGCTCCGGAGATAAGGCCCAGCTCATAGCCCATCAGAAGTCCACTTATGGCAGCAATGGCAGAAGATAGAAAGGTGAATGTTCCACAACCTGAAATAAGAGGATGAAACAAAAAACCTTGAAAGAGTGATTTCTGCAACATTCTGATAATTAATAATAACTTTGTTTGATCTACCAGTTTAAAAAATTCTCTGTAACTTTTAGGCAAAGCAGTTAGGCACAATACACATCCAGCAGCAGTGGTGACATAAAAGCAATTTACATAAAAAGCTATTTCTGAAAAGAACAAAAAAAGTAATTAATATAAAATCTTTAGTTTTAATGCCTTTGTGTCCCTTATCTTTCTGATCAAAAGTCAATAAGGTTTTGATCAGGTCCTAAATAATTAAACCTTCTGCTTCAGAATATTATTGCAAAAAGAAATGGTGAGAAAGCAATTTTTGCCTTGAGATTTTTCAGTGTTTTTCCTAAACTGAGCAAGTCTCATCCACCCAACTAGAGTACCATGAGCAAGGAAAGCATAAATTTCTTAGCCAAAATGCTTCAACTTTAACTCAAATAAGCAACAAGTTTTCCCTCAACACTTATTATTTCCTTTGTTTCACCTGAGGACGACATGAAGGCTGCTGGTATCATTGTTCTTATTTTGCCAAACTGGAGACTTATTCAGTGAGCATCAGGCTGATGCAGGTATCTGGGATATTCTAAGGAAACTGATCTTTGAGGTAAACTCATGAACTTTCTGGGCTTAGCTCACATCTAAACTCAGATTCTTTGGAATATCTTGATCAAATATTTTGCATCACTTTCAATGGCCATAATGTCAGGAACAAGAAACAGATGATGAAAACAATGCAGATCATATGCCTTTGAATCTCCACTTTAAAACAAACTCATCTTATACAATTGTGATTCGTTGTTTATTGTTACAAGATAGATTTGACTGATCATATTCTACTAACTGTGAAGCCTTTTGCACCCTAAACCTTGAGGAATATATCAATTTGTTATTGTTGGTCTCGTTCTTCCTCCCAGCGTGATTTTCCTCGCATCATGATGTTGGCTGCCATACAACTCGGAAAAGAGTAAATCAACTTCTGATTTTGCAAATAGTTAGAGAGATAGGACATGTCAGAGGAGAGGTGGCTTTTGCAGTATAACAGAGTCTGTAATTAGTTAATTCTCCTGGACGAGTGGTATATGGTCTAATTGGAAATGATACACAGAGTTTGTTTATTTTTAGTTCATTTTTTTTAAGGAATTAAGGCTCTTTGATCACACTGACTGCTCAGAGTTCGTTGCCAATAATTTTGAGCACATTGGTGAGGATCAGCCCTATTTGATAGAGGATATTACATTTCAAAAGCAAATCTTGAATAGAGAGAAGGAGAGCAGCCCTAGCAGTACATCTGCACTGCTAAAGTAAACAGTCCCATAGCCCAGGCCCAGACCCTGGCATGTGGCCACATACCCTACTAAATTGCTGGCAGGATCCTTGGCACATTTGCAGCCCAAGCCACCTTGTGTTCTCCTAACAACTCCCAGAAGCAAACAATTCCACCACCCCACCCTGCAGCCACTCCATAGGCAGGCGGGTTATTATGGAAGGTAGCACAGCACAACTGTGGATATAAGCAATGCCTCGGGGGTCAGGGGAGATGTGTAAGCCCATTAAGCCTATTAAGTTAACTATCACCTATTAGCTCTTCTAACTTTGAGCCAAACAGCAGAAGCCAAACAGCAACAGCCCTGACATACTGTGCACCAAATCCACCTCCACTCACTCAGCTGCTGAGGTGGTGTGGCTCAGAGATAAACCAGAGATAAATAAGAGATAGAGGAGAAGCACACGGTTTTGTCTTGATGGGCTATAAGGACACAGAGGCAATGGGATTAATGTGAAAAGTCCTTCACAAGGTGGGGGCAGGTGGTAGATTTATTGGGAATGGAGATGGGACATCTTGAAGAAAATGACAGAAACAAATATGCAAAATGCTTCAGGGATGGAACAATCTATATTGTTGTTGTCCAGATCTGTTAATATTTCTCAAGCTTTTTCTTCTTTTATATCTGCAGTATATTATTCACGTATTTTAAATAGAAGCATGGGTTAGGTCCTGCTGTTCTTCCTTCACCCATTGAACAGTACTTCAGTGGAAATACTGCTGACTACAGCTAAGCTGCTTTGTGCTGCATCCTGCAATGCACACATGCAGTATTTGTTTTATCATTGCAAAACATAATTTCTCCTTCCCGTTTATACTTTTGAGTTGCCTGCTTGCTGCATATTATTGTATCTGGAGAATATAACCCTTCCAGGCTGGAAATTTGGGCGGATAACAAGACAGTGTTGTACTGAAGGAATGAGCATATCAGAAAGTAAACTACTAATCTGATCGCAGTGCTCTGCCCAAACTACTGTTCAGTGCTGATGTTTGTGCTTTTTTGAATATTTTACATCACTGAGCCACTATTTAATGTAGGATTTTACCTCAATTTATATATTATGGACTAGACAGTATTGTGTTCATCCAGTCTGACACTCACAAATAGCACAACATGGTCTTTCAGACACACTTCAATTACATTTTATTTGAACTGGGCAATTTCAAACATTCAGCTTTGATTTAAAAATGGCTAGTGATTGAAAACCAATGATTTTAAGTCATAGGTCATCCCAATGGTTAATTGCTTTCACTCTAAGTTATCTGTAAATTATTTATAGACCTAATTTCTGCAACTTCAGCTTCCATTCTCTATTCCCATCAGATCCCATTCTCTATTTCCACACACTTAAGTGTGTTCACTGAGTACAAACTTATAGCCTGTCATTGGGTCATCTCACAGACATCTCATTTTTTAGCTACTTACCTTGTGAGGCTTTACAAGTTCTCCAATTCATTAACTATTCAAACCTCTGTTCTCTGAACTTTTTCAGACCACCAACTTCTTCAGTAAATTGTGATCTGGACCCAGTGTTCCTGCAGTGATTACACAGGGCCAAAGAGAAACTTGACATAATTTTTCCAGTCCTGGTGGACACTTCCCTCTCTACTTGTCCAAGGATTCTCACAGACATATAGAGAAGCTTATCTTCTGGTTATCATTCAGGAAAACCTACCTCTTTTCTGACTGGATTCTTTCCAAGGCACTGCCTTGCCTTTAAATATGGCCTGCCTTGTTTTATCCTAATGAGGAATGCAAATCACTTTACATTTGTCTGTATTAGGGTTCAACTTACCTAACTGTGAGACATCTACATCATCTCTAGATTTCTCTTGTAACCACTTGAGAAAAATAGGCACTCCTAGACATCTGAATTAGGGTGGATGCCTACTTCCCTCCATTGCCTATAAAAGGAAACTGTGTGGCTTGCTCAGATGCAGATGTCTAAAGTTAGCAGAGAGGAACCCCAGACAGCACATTCACTTGCAGTCAGCAGGCCAAGGCATCCAAATTGCATTCAGCCAGTGACATGTCCCATTTATTGATCTCCCATCACCTTTATCACCCTGTTAAATATTCTGTTATTATTTTCTTCCAAGAAACTGAGTAACAGAGAGGCAAAAACCTAGTTTAAGGCTCTCCAGCTGAAACACAGCAGCATGGACAGTGTACTCTGTTGATACTTTGAAGTCTGTGTCTTGCATAGTTCTTAATTCTTAAAATGTTGGGAGTGTCATTTTTGCATGGTTTCAGTTTCTGAATGAGTGTCATGTCAAATATCTTGATAAAGTCCACCACCAGCACTGTTCTTTACAATCCAAACTGTGCTCACATCAGCCTGTGGTCCTTAGATCAGAGAAACTGAGATGGTTATTTATTTTTAGTCTGAGAGTCTGTGCAAGCTGGATGTAGAGCTTGGACACCTGGGAATTGATAGGGAAGCACTCAAGCACATATATTTGCTTCTCCAAGTAGAGCAACTTGATCAATGTCTTCATGTTTATTTTTTTTTGTTTTTACTGGGTCAGCTGGTATCCTTCTTCATGTGTCCAGTGACACATACCCACAGTTGTACAGAAATAGTGGAGGGCTGTAACTAGAGCACCCCCGAATGAGAAGCAGATCCTGACATGATGCAGAGGGAGACACATTGTCCTTCTGCATAAGCAGCAACAAAGTCAGTAACTAACTTGGTGTCTCTCGTCCCTCAGAGGCACTATTCCACTGAAAAACATTGTTATATCACCATGAGCTTTTGTTTTAACTGGTGTACCCGAAACTTGCCTGCTCACCACTGCCTGCTGAGTTAAACCTTGAAATCTCTGCTCAGTTTCCCTTCATGACCTTCCTCTAGGCAAAATTCCCTCTGACTTCAGCATATGTTTTGCTTTAACATTTCCAGATAAAAAATGTTGCAGTAGTTGTACTCACAATCCTTTTAAGTGTCGCTTTGAATGATGCTGCTGGCAGTTCTTAGGCATTCCTTTTTTTTTTAAAAAAAAAAGCTTCTTTATATATTTATACATATATTTCTCTTATTTTTATGAGATGCCAACAGAGCACATGGCAGTGTACAGCCCAGGGGAATAAAATATTTTAATGATAGCTACCAGAGAATTTTCTCCTTCTGTCTGCCACTAACACCATGGCTAATGAGTGTGTGGCTGGTATGTGACAAGTGATTGGAAAGTCTATTCTCTAGTTTCCCATGTAAACAAAGTGGTTTCTCATAACTGTTGTTCAAGTCAAAAGCAGCCCTACTTGGCAAACGGACCTATCTTTAAGAACATTTGTTGGAAGTGTTTATGCTTGGTTCTTGAAAAGGAGACCAAGTGCAGTTGTAGTACAGCAGCCCAGTGTGCTGGCCATGAGGCTGGATGGGACCAAGTACTAAGGGTGTGCCCCTTTACTCACTTTCAAGCACATATTTGGGAAAATACATTCATTCCAAAGGCTTGGTCTGGATTTGGTCTGTGCATGTATCATATGGGCATTATGGATAAATGATCAGTGCCAGGGAAGATCTGCAAGCAGGCTGATTTGGGAAACTCTTCACCTACCTAATGGGAGGGAGAGATATGGGAAAGGAGCCCTTTCCTGCTCTCTTTGGCAGTACCAAGCTCCATGTTAGTCCAGACACCGAGAATTCTGTGATGTAGTTTTCTTTGCTTTCTCCCAAGAGATCATTCAGGGTGCATATAGAAAACTACTGTGAGGGGGGTAGGGAAATTACTTTATGTAACCTGTGCAAATATGTGTATTTTGATAGGAGGAGACTAGACAATCTCTTCCACCATGGCACTTTCTTCTGTTTACTTTGATTTAATCTGAGATGAGAAACATCTCCATTTAGAAGGGAAGGAAAGTATTTTCCTGTCAGGAAAGTTCTTTAAATCCTTGCAATTTCTTTGATCTATTTAGACCTTTGGAAAGTGAATTCAAGTTCTGTCAACCATTGGTTAATAAGCACAGCTTAGAAAACCCTAATGAGTTGAATGCATTGCCTAGATATAAATCCACAGCATGGAGTATCTCTTTTTTTTCAACAGAATGATATCTACTTTTATCTACAATAAATTTTAAAACTACAGCATCTGCATTTGAAAATTTTAAGCTGTCTCTAGTAAAATATTTGTTTTCCACCTGAGTGCTGTCTGACATACAAAAAGTGTGTCTTTCAAGGAATAAAGTATTTAAATTTCCCAAATTGTCATTAAACAATATTTTGCTAAAGTGTATAAAATGAGGATCATTTTTTTCTTTTTAGGATAAATGTTTGATGGCATGTATTGGGAATTGCTGCATAATTAAATAACAGTTTTGCTTCTCATAAAAGGTATTTTTCCCATTTTCATGTTATCATGATCTTTGCTGTACTGCCACAGACACTTCCTCTATCTCATCCAGTTGTTGGGTATAAAGAAATATATGTTATCCTGTTGCTCTATTCCAACACCTGAGGTTTCTTTAGATCCAGTAGCTGCTCAGTAGGTACATTTCTCCTATTAGCTAGAACACATCTGACCTATCAAAAATAATGTCAGGGCCATGTGGGATCACAATCATTTGACAAAAGGGAATCCTCCCACCCAAGTGTGAAAGGCAAACCCAAAACAAATACTTTGTAAATTGAACTAAAAGAGAAGGTCAAAGGAAACAAATGTTCCACTAATCTAAACTCCTCCAGTGGTGGGAAGCACTGAACACTTTGTACAGTATAAGCCATAATGTACTTTGTGAATAATATTCAAATTTCTTGAACAAAAGCTCCCTGACAATGATGGAAAGACAGGAAATGCAGATCCCAGACAGACCCACCATGGCCATGTCCTCTCTTACTGCTCTGCTATGTAATTTCATTATGTCAACAGGCAGCCTATCCCCTCATTACATGAAATGGCATTTGGGTTTTGTTTTGTCCGTTTCTAGTAAGAATCAACAAGTTATTTTAATTTCTAACTATGTAATTATATATTCCTCAGGCTACTGCTTTAATTTTTGAGGGTAAGGACAGATGTGCAATTTGCACATACTCTTCTAACCTTAACCCATGTGCTGCTGAAACTTTGCTATCTGTTTATTGCTATCCTATAACCATCTGCACTGCTCTCCTCAGTCCCAAAGGCAATGTTAAATGGGTCTACACACCTACTGACTTTCTGTTCTTGGCTAACCTCTGATTCAGTATCAGGAGACATTGCTTGGCAGATCACCATTACACTCCAACAAAGCATTTTTGCCTATGGTTTCTGAATGTTCCTACATTAATCAGTTCATTCAGCTCGAAGTGAACAAAATCTCCTTGGGACAATGTCATTTCTGGCTTATGACCATGCTGTCCTGTTCGAGTACAGCTTATAATAAGGCAGAATAAGCCCTGTGGCTGAGAAATGTCATGATTGCGGGGTATTTTCCCCTTCATCTTGTAATCTGGGAAAGTGTTTGAAAATGCAAAACCACACTGCAACTGAGAAAAACTGTCTGGGTAGGACGGCAAAGATGAAGAGCTGTGAAATGCAGTTTATGCACTTAAAAACTTATTGCAGAATAAAGGTTACAGCTGATTTTTGAGGGTGTCAGCGCAGAAACCCAGTTTCTTCCTGAAATGCTAGGGAAGTAAAAACAGGAGGGAGACCCTGTCCCCCGACCCTGAACTGTTCCCCTGCACGGACAGGTGCAGCGCTTGCCTTGACTCCCTCCACTCACTCGGGTGAAAGGGCTGAACTGCTCCCGAGTGTGCAAGGACCAGATCATTGTTGTTAGAGGGCAGCAGGCTCCCCTATCTTTCAGATGGCTGATCTTCATAAAGGAAAATGATTTACACAACAGACAGCACCTACACGAGCAGTAGGACCAAGGCCTTTTAGGGAAAGTATCACACATTCAAAATTCGTTCAAAATTCATTCAAAATTCAAGCTGGCAGTCCCCGTCCTTGCTCATATGTTCCCCTCTTGCACTTTTGGAAACTGAGAAGGCACGTCCCGGGAGTCCCCGTGCTTTGCGGGGCCGAGCATTAGCGATGCGGGCAGCTGCAGCTGCCACAGCTGGCGCTCAGCTCCTGCCTCCTTACCTGCGGCAGCCGGGAGCCGGCAGCGGCTGCAGCCCCGGCCGCGCTCCTCCTGCTCGCCTGCTCCCATCGCCCGGCTCTGCTGGCTGAGCTCCTCCGTGCTCTGCCCAGGTACCATCACTGCCCCTTCGCACCTCGGGCGGGAGCACTTCACAGCGCCGCGCTCCTTCCCCGGCCGGCCAGGAAAGGACAGGTTGTTTTCCTCATGGCAACAAGTTCCCGAAGCTGGCTGAAACCAAATGCAAACCACTAAGTGGTTCGTGAACAACTTTGTTGCTATTTCGGAAGGCTTTGCCCTTTGCGGTGACACAGGCTGTTGCTATTCTGGGGAGCCTATTGCAGGCGAGGGGAGGGCCGTCTGTCGGAAGTATTGCTTTTGCCTTTAACAAATAGTTGAGACATCAGACATCTATCCATGCACAGCTCCATGCACATTCCTTACCCATTCACTTACAGGGTCTCCGTCTCTTTTTCCCTATCCCCCTTTTCCTCCTCTCCCCGCTGTTCACACGCACAGGTTTTTAGCAGAGAAGGCACACTGAAGGGGAGGGTTTGAAGTGTTTGCTCTGCCAGCTAAAGTTAGGGCACTGAGCACACACACACGGCATCTCTGCGTTCTTGAAACTTATGAGCAAATTATGGTGAGAAGTAGTGAAGAGGAAAACGACCATGACAGCCCCTTGCAGCCTGTGATAGTAGGAACCAGGACTTCACATGGCAAAGATTCACATGGTATTTTACAAGCAAATGCAGGGCAAGCGACCCTCTTTTCCATGACAATTATTTGACTTGATTTTGATCGCTGCTGGGAGTCACTCCATCCTTACTTGCTTCTGTGGCGGCAGTGGCCAGGGGCTGGATGGCAGCAGGAGGCAAAGTTTGAGCTGGGTGCAGGTGAGCTGCCTATAGAGGCTGTCTGTCCTGCTCTATCCCAGTCCTGGGAGAGCCTCCAAGTGCTCTCAGCAGACCTGCTGCCTCCATCAGGCAAGCTGTCCAAGTTACCCCCAGTGGGAATCACTGTTGTATAATCTGGCAGTGCTGCAGGCTTCTTGTTTGTGCTCTCTGATTGCTTGCTTGTTTGTTTTTGTTGTAATACACTAATGCCTGCAGATAGCATGGGAGGGAAAGGTAGATATAGAAACTCAGTAGCTTTTGCAGTATTTCCAGACAGGAGAATTCCTAAACATTTGAATTCCTGAACAATTTTTCCTTATGTAGAGCAGGCTTAATAAGCCCTTTATCAATGTTTGCTTAACAAGAAAAATGTGATGAAAGACATTGTAACTGCTCCATCTGACAGCTACCTCACTGTCAGCTTCAGAAACTGGACTGCCAGGGATGCCACGGGGGCATTGCTTCCATTAGGGAGTCTGGGCTTTGGCAGTGCCTTTTACATGTAGTTACACGAGTCAGCCTAACTCTGCTCTCATACTTTCCTTGTAAAATGTCCACCTGTCAGTCCTTACAGGACGCTGGTGGTGCCGTTAACATTTCTTAACACATCCACAGAGGTGTTTTTTCTTCATGGTTTATGTGCAAAAAATGATGTTAACTTTTAAAGAAATTATTTGTATGTTTTGGAAAAAAAAGAAAGAGGGAGAGGCTGTTTAGGCTGGGGAAGGAAAGGAAATGTTTTCATAGATCAAACTCAGCTGTGATAAGATTCCTCTGTGTGTAATCGACCTCCTCTAACAACCCACAGCTCATATAATCCACAGCTCAGGTCAGTGCAAGCTCTCTGGAAACTCAGCTGACTCCATAGGTGCCCAGCTGTTCCCACATCCCAAGTGCCTTCACATGTAATGGTCCTGGAGGTGTCAGAGAATGCCAGATGTGCCTGTGGCAACTTGACAGGGAGCAAAGAAGAGATGTAATGCAACTATTCAAAAACCCCCTAAACTAAATGCTGTCCTCCAACTAAATGTGTTGATTATACACAGCTGCTGGCACATACAGACTTTAGGAGAATTTAAAAACTTGTCAGGAACTGCACCTTCCCCTGAACAAGAAGCATATTACCCCCAGGAATAAGTAATAAAAACACTGCATTACATTGAGTTCTCAAATCTTAGGATGAATAGATTTTACGAAATGAATGTTAGGTGAATACAATACTGAATTTCCTTTTTTGTTTAACAGGAAGAAAAAGGTATTTTAGACAAACAGTAGGATTTCTTTTAATTGTTTGCACCTGGAGTTCAGTCCCCTCAAAAGCCAGAGCCTAGAATTATTTTAAATATTTACCTCCTTGTTTACTAAGAAATCCAGTCAAATAATCCATTTTTCCTTTCTAGTTCTGCCTTTATGTCATAGTATCCATGCCAGCTGCAACACAGCAATGGTTTAACTTTGCCCCCGGGGTAATCTCAGAAGGTATGTACCTAGCTTGCACGGAGGGTAAAGCAGCCAGTAGACACAGTACAAATCATAATGACCTAAGAAAATATGAAGGAACACATCCTTATTCTGAGGGCTTGTGTTTGGGCTGCCCAAAGGACAGTGCACCCTTGCCATGCTGAGCTGTGGGTGCTGCTGAAGTGCCAGGAAGGTCCCTGGGCTTTGACCTGCTCCCTCAGGTATACCCTATGCCTGTAAAAATTGTGTCAGTGTAATATGGTCTTTGGAAAAAAATGTTCCCAGTAAGTGGAAATATGAAATATTTTAGGCTGAGATCTGCTGTTTGCATGGTGTTGTTATGAGGGATGTGCTGCAGTGTCACCAGTTTCAGCTGATAGTGAAAAACCACAGCTCAGCCGGTGTGAGGATGTCTTATCACAACTGTGGCAAAAGTCTGAGGCATTGATGTTATTGACGTTTACTGGTGCTAACTGGGAAGCCAGAAAATGAAGGAACTATAAAAAAGCTGATTGCAGCCAATGAAAGCAAACAGAGAGAGAAAACAAACAGCCTGTGCTGGTTCTGCAGTCAAGCCAGTCGTAGAGGGATAGTGTGAAATGCAGTGACAGAAGCCCTTGCTGGTGGCCACAGGGCCCTGGTCCACAACCCACTCTGCTTCCCACTGAAAATAAACAATCAAGCAAGCAAGAAAAACTCTGGTGCAACAGACAGGACTGGGATAAGGAGGAAGAAAAAGAAGTGTGCTTTGATGCTTTTCAGTTCTCCATTGTTTTCCTGTTACTGCCTTGCCTGTGCACAATGCTCCGAACAATGGCTTGGCTGGGCTCTGTGCCAGGAGCAAGGTGTCCCTCAGATCAGGGCCAGCAGCCTGCCAGGGTGGCAGGCTAGGACAGGACTGCACCTGCTCTGCCCCTCTCATGGCTACCCAGGAGGGGAACCAAAGAGCAGGGAGAAATGATGCCAGAAGGCAACCCATCCAAAATGCTGAGACGGGCAACAGATTAATGATGCTCTGAAGAGCAGGAGCCCTGGCTTCATAGCTGTGCTGTGGGAGGCTGGGCAGAAGGTCACACCCTTCAGGAGTGGGACACAAGAGTGGGAAACATTTAAAAGCCCAAAGCGGGAGAGGGTCAGGAGGCAGGCAAGGGGTATGAGTGCAACACTCTCATAAGATTCCCCTGTTGGTTTTATCCACGTGCAGTTGGCAAAAAAATCACCTTTTCTGCCATCTTCTCAGTTCCTTGCTTTCAAAATCAGACAAACACTTTAGTACTAGAAACATGATTAGGCTAGAAAAAGAAGTAAAATAGTCACATTCAATTGCTGAATAATCTGTCTAGAAAATCTGTGAGGCTGATGTGGGGATTTCTTCTAAAATCTCTGGTCGTGGTTTGTATTCGTATTTCTGGTGATCGAATAACTCAAATTTGGGACTGTGGAAAGACAGGGAAGTTGGTGATAAGCCAATAGAAATTCATTAAGAGTTGAAGAGTTTTCTGAATCAGTTTTCATAGACCACTTTTATCAGAGTTGGGGTAAAGAAGGTAATTTATTTCTCTGTAGATTTCATGATTCTTAAAAAGAGGATAGTGGAATTAGTTTATTTTTAAATGTAGAAACAAAGCTTTTCAGCAAACTATGGAGAGCATTTTCTTGACATATCAGCTTAAGTTACTTTGCCTTCATCTTTAATTGTTGAGATTTGTTCTCAGAACAAATAGTTTACCATTTGCAGAACATTTTCATGAGATGGCTGGCTTGGAACAGTAGGAGGAAGGCTGGGAAGATGAAAGAATGGAAGTGACATGGAAAGGAGAGGCAAAGAAGAAATGGAGAAAAACCAAAAGAAAACCATACTCCTTATTTAAAAAAAAGAAAAAAAAAAAAGAGTACCAATCTAGAAAAGCATGAGTAGCCTTTACCATTAGTGTTGACACTTTGATACCCATACACAAGGAGGAAAATATGCCAAAATTCCAGTTACTGAGCAATGAGAGCTGGATGACAAAAACTGAAAGCTGCTTCAAGAAAGAGAAATGATCTTCAGGAACTTTGAATATAAAGATAATTGTTATTACTGTTGTGTAGCAAAATAATTACAATTCATCAGTCAGTTTTGCAAAGATTTTTTTATAAATGTAAGGTATATTTCATTAACACAATGCTTGGGCTATGCCATTTGTATGATTTTGCAACTGAATAAAGTACAGATACATCAATAAATGGATAATAATGGATAGTAAGTAAATAAATAATGTAGTCTGATGTCATATAGAAAATTCATGACAACTGAGAAGACAAGATATTTTCACTCTAAGTCCTGTGGTTTCTTACTAAGTTATACTCTTTCTGTTATGTTCTTACTCACACTCAGAGGCAATGATTTATACCAATCTATTTTTATCTGGCTTTAAAAAACTCAATCATAGACATAGTCCAGAGCTCATCACACTTCATGACTCCCTCCGGAGTCCCACTGACTCATGGCACAAATATTTAATCTTTTGGTCTTCTGCTAGTACTGCTTTAAAAGTACTCTTTAGAAGTACAGTGTGGCCTTGGTCAGCAACTCTGAGAATTATGTTTTGGCAGAAACTTGAAATCAAACAGAAGGTAAGAACTGAAGACTGGAAAATGCAATACAAATAGAATTGAGATGAGAAAACAAAATAAAATATAAATTTTAGCTCAGGTTTCCACATTCATGGCTGTGTAGCCTTTCCAACAAGCAAAAAGAAAGATCTTTTAGCTTCTGAGTAACCCAAAGGGGCCACTTGTACTTTGTTGCTGAATAACATGTCCGCTGTCTGCCATCACACACCGTTCTTTCCTGTTTGCTTCAGATATTTTATATTTCCTTTTCTTTTTTAACAAATCATAGAAACAGCAGCCCTCACATTTGAAAGGAAATTGTCCATCTGAAATAAAATTGGGAGGCAGTGCACATTTCCAGTGCAAGGACTGAGCCCAGAGAAGCCAGTTAGCAATGTCACCCACGGCTTGAAATCAGGTGGTTTCTAGGAATTTCCAAAAAGGTGCCAAAAACTGAATCCTTTAAGATCATTGTACAGTGGAAAGGGGAGTTTGTTCTTTACTCTTGTGATGAATTGTTAAAAATGTGTAAGCTGAAATTCCCTTTGCTTGTTCCAGTTAAGGAAAGAGGTGTACATTGCTATGAAAAGTTTGAGTTGCTGAAATGTATTTTTTTTGTTGCTGGGAAACATTTTCTCCCACATGGAATATGTCAGTCACACAGGAAATGCAGTCATTTTCATGGTTTTAATTATTTCCACTGACAAAGTGTTTTGTTTTCTCCTGAAAATCTTATTGTTGCAAAAATAAACAACTAAATGTCATTAATGCTGTGCTTTGCCTTCTTGCTGGTTTTTGACCGCAGCTGGCAATCTGAAAGCAGTTTTACATGCATTCATTAAAACCAAATGTCTGGGTAAAGCTTTCCAAAGTCCATCCAAATTTTCAAGTCATTGCAGGCAAGCAGGAAATGAAGCCAGCCTCCAAAGCACAGGTCAGTTTGTGTTCACCCAGCAGTCCTGAAGAAATGAGCAGTGGGCACTCCCACAATGCAATAAATCCTTCAGCTCACCTGTTCCCCAGAACCTCTGTCACCTGAGTCCATTAACAGGTAGCAAAGGCAGTCTTCAGTGGACACTGCATCTGGAGGTGTCTCCAATTTGTTTTGAGTTACCATTGCCCTTCAGAGCTGGAGATACTGAAAGCTCAGTAGGTGGAGTGACAGATCTGTTAGAACCCAGGACAATACAGGAGAGGCTCTTTGGAAAAAATGGAGGTTTTCTGCCCCAGAATCCTTTCCTCTGCACACACCAAAATCCCATCTTTTGAAATACAGGTGGGGGACATGCAATGCTGGCAGCACTTTGACAGGGAGGGGACAGATTCCTTTCTCCACTTTTATGCCCTGGAGGCACAGGTGGGCACTTTGCTGGCAGAGAGAGGCCTGTGAGAAAACAGCTTATTTGCTTCGCACTTAAATAACATTTTCTTCTGATTACCATGAGAAGGGAGTGGATGCCCTTTAGGCACCACGTCTCTGGCCCCTCACACCATGTGATGTAGCTCCTGGAGGCAGGCTGTGCCTGTGTGGGCAGGAGCTGCCTGGTTATCCAACACAGATCAGTTGGGTGGGCAACCATGGGAGCCCCGGGGAACCTCTTCAGGAAAGAAACCCTCCATTGGGCTGTGGCCTCAGAGAGGATCCCTGACACACATCCTCCAAAAACATTTGGTGGGGATTGCAGCCTGCTGCAATTCAGGGGCTGGCATTTGCTCTTCTGGCATTTGAGTTTTATTTGGCTTTTTTTTTAAAGACCAAGATACATATCACCTCTGGCAAATCTGATTTTGTGAAGCAAACCCTCTCTTGTAATTTTCTGTTTAGTTTAGCAGCATGATTTGTATTGAAGGAGCTCCCTGAGCAGCTGAGAACTGGAGCCTGCAGGGCCTGCTGCCTCCTCCCTCCATGCCCCTGGTAAAGGCAGGCAGGCTCGCAAGAAGGCAGCTGTCACCTGTCACCAAGGTCCCTGTCATCCCAACACGGCTGCTTGGCTGACTTACTTCTGTACAAGAGACTTTAGCATCAGGGCTTGGGCCTCTCTGAAGACTACAGAACTCCTGGTGCACTCATTTGCCTCCTACACGGCAGGGGCTGCCAGCCTATGAGCGACTCCACTCAGCAGACACCCTCCTCCCTCCCTTCTCATTCAGATTCAGACTCTGTGCTGCTCAGCTTGGCTTAAACCTCTCTCTTGCAGACTAATCACTGAGGCATTAGTTGTTTAAATTCCCACTGATGAAATAGGTGCTGGCAAAGTCCAAGGGACTTTCAGTGGTACAGCATGTGCTGTGCTGGGCACTCGCAGTGTCCTGAAGAGCAGTGCACTGCCTCTGAGCAGGAATGCCCCAAGGAAAGAATGTCTGACATTGGGTTCACAGCAAACAGGGTGCACACAATGCTTTAGCCTTCCAATACAGCTTCTAACTTCAGCAGGTCTGGTCAAACGAGAGTACACAACATAGTTTTGCAGTTAGCTCTGATAAAGTTTAGCTCTTGGAACGGATTTTCCTACCATGGACATAGTGCATGAGGAAGATTTTTGGGTACATGGAGTCAATAGGCAGAAAGCTGCTGACTTGGCTGAAGGCTAATTTCACACCACAAAAAGTAATCAGAAACTCCAGAGCAGCACTAAAGTTGCTGCTTACTTGCAGTTACTCTTATGAGAGCAAGGAAACTTGCAAGTCTCTTCCTGGCTCCTCTGGGAAAGTGAAAGACCCCTTTTCCTTCTCCAACCTCATCTCACTGATTTTTGGGAAAGCTGGTAATGAGTTTTGGCACTGCCTTCAACTTCTCCCCCTTCAGACTGGGAGCTTTGAACACATCTCTCACACTTCACCTTCTTCTCCAAATCTTACCCTTTCCTAGGCAGGTATCAATATGCACTCCACCTCTCAAAGGAAACTCTCTCCTTCTTGGTCTCTGGTTTGCCTGAGCTGCACCTTGGCTTTTTCCAGTGGGTATCTGCTCCTTCCTGATAGCAGTTCTGAAATTTCAGTTGTACTCAGTGAATATGACCTCACACTGTCTACCACATACACACTCAACTGTTTCTTAATCCAAGCTCTTTGACCATGTCCTCTCCTCTACCTGAGCCCACCCAAAGGGGCAAAGCCACTACAGCAGTGAGAAAAGAAAATCAGGCCTTCAGTACCCTTTTGAAAAAGGTCCCAGTTCACTGCAAGACATCTGACTCCAAAATGGCTTTCTGTGTGATTTAGAGATTTTTTTCCTGACTAACATGTTCAGACATATATATCCATGTTTACCGCTGTGGGGTTTGAATCCCTTGCCAGTTCTAGAAGCTAATATTCTTGTGCCAGCTCTCAATCTCTTGGACACGTGCCATGGAAATCAGAGGCAACATATTAAAGTGCCTAATTCCTGTAGTCTTATGATTACCATATCTACACAACCCACCCTCTTAGCTGTAAGAACTTAAAAGCCTGAGTCAATTAAGCTTCATTCATAGAAACTCGAGAGTGAGAACATGAATGAAATAATTCAGCACTTTTTATTTCTAAAAGCCATGTTTTCTAAGCCAGTATTTTGATTATGTTCTGAAAGGTTTAACATTTACATGTTTAACATTTTATCTTCAGCCTGAACATACATGACATTAAAATTGAGAAGAATCAGTTTTATGGGTAGAAGACATTTAATCCTTCAGGTTTATGACTACAGGATAGTTAGAACAGCCCAATCCTTGCACCATTGATATGGATGGGGCAGTAGTGGGCAGGTACACTAGGGACAGTGCTCAGATGTGCAGCAGCACACTCCTGGTCCCAGTTTTGGCTGGGATAGAGTTGGCTGGGAGCCACTGATCACTCTCAGGAATGGGCTGGGCATTAGTCAGAGGGAAGTGAGCAGTGGTATTGTGCATCATGTGTGACTTTTTAGGTTTTACCTCTTCCTCTCTCACCTGATGATGATGATGATTATTATTATTTACTTTGTTTCAGTCATTAAACTACTCATATCTCAACCCACCAGTTTTACTTTTCCCCCCTTATTCTTGTCTTCATCACACTGGGACAAGCTAGGAGAGTGAATAGGAGACAGCAATGGTACATAATAGCTGTCTGGGGTTAAACCACAACACCTCTAAAAGGCAAGTTTTCAATTTGCCACTTAAAAGGGAGGGCCTGAGCACACCCTACAAATGCTTCATTCACCTGAAATCCTCCCTGCCAAGGGAAACACCTGTGCCAGTGGCAAGCTAGAGCAGTGAGGGCTGGGCAACACAGCTGCAGTGGAATTCCCCTTAACTATTTGCCCATGTCTTTTTGCAGATGTTGGGAGGTCGGGGCAGAAGCAGAGCAACTTATCAGCCTTCTCCTCTTCATTGGATCCTGATTCCTCAGAGATAATGAGTGTCATGGAGCAAGTGGGATTTGGAAGGAACATTTTGGAGAAAAAGCAGAAGTGTTACTGCTCTGCATGGTAACTGCAGCTGGCCAGGTGCTTGCAGCCAACAGATGGATTTGCACCTACTCCATGGACCTTGCAGTCTGCTGGAGCTGCACAGGCTGCTCTCAGATTTGGCAAGCCTGCTTTTAGACAGCTTTCAGAGACTTCCCACATCATTCCATCCCTCCAGGTTCATTTCCAAGTGACTGCCAGATCAAATTGATGTTTGATCTCTGTAGGTTGCTGTGAGTTTAGACAAGAGAGATTTCTGGGCAGCCCAACAGGCCAGGGGCCCCTTGGTTCCCTGTAGATGGGGCTCCTGCCTGGACTGTGCCACTCTGGGAGAGAGGAAGCTAAGGAGCAACTCACAGCTATCTGAGCAACAGCTTATGTTGTGCCTCCCTGCTTAACTGAGCAGGGAAAGGAACCAAACAGCTTCTTCTTGAAGACAATGCAGGTTTGTCTCAACGAGTTATATCACAGATAATCACAGATATTCTGAGTTGAAAGGAACCCACAAGGATCATCAAGTCCAACTCTACAGTAAATGGCCAGTATGGGGATCAAACCCATCACTTTGGCATCATTAACACCATACTCTGACCAGCTGAGCCATCTCAGGATCCTATAAATTTGTTCTTCATGTTTGAGTACTACATAGGTTGATTTCATGCGTGGGGCACCTGGAAACACTATTGCAAAAGACAGCTGTGTGCAAGCTGGTAAATCCCAGAAGCAGAGGGTATTTGTGCCTCTGGTACTCTGCACTTTTGTGCACATACACAACAAATTGTTTAAAATCTGTACTGCATATGGGTTTTTTCACAAACCCTCACCTTGTTCAGTACACAAAGAAGATAATTATTAGCTAATAATATTGTGGAGGTCTGTGGTACATCAGAACTCAATCTGCAAAACCACAGCCATTGCTGCTTCTTTTATAACCTACAGTGATAGTTAGCATTATGATGTTTGTTTTTTCCAGCCTGTGGTATTAACCTTGGAAATGGAGATAATCTCTCATGGAAATATAGTTAACAGTTTCCCCATTAAATGCTAGATGGTACAGTAATAGATAAAAATATCATAAGACTGAATTAATCCACCTTTACACCATGGCAAAAAGATGAATGGATAGCATTAACTCTGCATTGGAGTTCAGGAACAAAGATGTGTCATTTTAAAGCCCAAAACATCCTTTATATTTGGACACCCAGTCTGGGAAACCTACACTCTGTCCTTGTGATTTAGTATTAACCAAGCCTTAAAACATATAAAGGCAGTTACCGTTCACTTTGTTCACACTTGGGAGCCTGGAACGCTGATGAAAATAAAGCTTAAGCATTTCAGATCATGCCAAGGGGAAAAATAAGTCTGACAGCGTCCCCTGTAGGCCATATAGTCCATCTTCCTGCCCTAACAAAAGGTCAGCTATCTCAGTCTTTGCTGGTTATTTTTAGTGCTAAATTTTTCCTGTCTAACTAATCCGCTTAAAAAATGCCTAAACACAGAGGTTTCATTGTCTTCTGAGACAGGTCTCTTCCAGTGCCTAATTATGCTCGTTGTTAGACTCATGTTTATCTTAAACCTTCTGTACAAGTGCTAGTCCATCTTTCCTTGCTTTGTCCCCAGGAGACATGAAGAACTGTATATTTCTTTGCTATTTGAAGACACTGGATATCTGCTGCTGACTTTGACAAGACTCCTCACTGAATCACGCCCTCTTTGGGGAATGTTGCCCAGAATGGGACATGAAGAACCAGTGGATGCCTCAGGGCTGCTGAGTAAGGCAGAAAAATTTCTTTTTTCTTTACTTCATGACTCTTACATGTTACTTTTTCTGCTTATATTTCACAGACGTGATCCTCACATTTCTGCCCAACAGTGCCAACATTATTGCTCATTAATAACATGGGGTAGGCTACAACGTCAATTCCCTTTCTGAAGAACTATTAGCCAGCCTGCCACATCCCATTTCATAATTCTGTAGTAAATTACTCTTACTTAAACATATAATTTTGTGGTCTGACTTATTACTCACACTTTTACAGCTCTCTATACTAATTTGTCAGTCTTCTGCCCTCCTGTGTGCCTGCAGCTCCCCTCCCAGCTGGGTGTTGTTTGTGGTCTCCCACACAATGTTAGTACACACATCTGCTAATGACACGAGTGGTGAAAGGGGAACCAAGAGAAATGAAGTAAACCCAGGAGAGACCCCTGTGGAAGTGACCATAGATTTTTTCCAACTTGACAATTTTTGTTAATAATTCTTCATATTTATTAAGAATTAATAATAAAGAATTGTAATGTCCCTACTGCAATTATTTTCCATGCATTTAAGAAACAAGGCATCTACCAATGAACAAACTCACTTGGAAAGTCTGGTGTAAGCGACTTCCCTAGAATCAGGTGCCAAACAGGCAGAGTTTGGAACTCTACTTTCATCTACCTCCACCATGGGGCAATTTTCTTCATGCTGTTCAGTTCAAAACTCCCTGGGGGGGCTGGATGGGGGCAACTCTCTCTTCCTGAGGAGAGTGAAGGGCAAGGTGCAGCTTCTTGGGCATCAAGAGCTGGGAAGCAAGGACATGACACACTCCCTGAAGACAGCACCTTCAGAGACTTCAGCTTTTAAGCTCTAATTCCTGATTTAACCAAATATAGGGCTTTTTTCAGGAAGAGGAAAGCATTCTTGGTACAAAGACTAACTGTCAAGCTCATTGGGTGTCCACTGAGGGTCTACTTTTAAGAAACCAATTGCCTTTTATATTCTTCACCCTCTGGTGAGAGGAAGAACAACAGGAGAGCTGACACGGAATTCATAAGAGGCTTGGAGGGAATTATCCATTACAGATTCTTCACCTTTTCTCAAAATCCACAGCTAAATGCATTACACCAATATCATGTGCCTTCTTTATCAGAATCATATCATAAACTTTGCATTACATAAGTCCATCAGAACTGTGAGCTCACAGAAGCAGATTTTGTATGGTTGCTTTCAGCTTCTCGAACATAGACAAGCAAAACAAGCTTCTGTTTTATGGGCTTCAGTTTAATACAGTTTGGAGGGGAGAAAATCCACTGCTTTTTCATGGGGATTTTTTTGAACGACCTTAAGGAAAAAAAAAAGGAGCCTCCACTAGAGGTCACCAGCACTATATTTTTCAAAGAATACTGCAGGAAAGAACAAGCTAATTTCACTTCAAGAGCTTCACTCGGGACTTAACAATGTGATGTATTTGACTAGCTAATCATTCTAGAATAGCCATAGCAAACTACTTTTGAGAACCATCTCACACAAATTTCTGCTTTGGAAGCTGATAATTTTTCTAGGAAAAAAAAAAAAAAACCAAACCAAATGAAATCAATCCGCAAAAAAATCCCAACCAACCAGAAAAAAAAAAACCCACAAAAAACCAAAAAAAACACCACCAAACAAAAAAAAAGAACAAAACACCCACCCCTCAACCAACCAACAAAACCCCATTAATTTTTGTTCACACCATAAAGGATAGCTTAGAAAAGTTAGATCATACCAAAATAAGTGCACCGAGCAGTTATTTCAAAATTCTGAGACCCCAGCTAAAAAGGGGAATACTCACTAACAGCAGTGTAAATTAAAATAAGGATTTAAAAATTAGATTCTGTGCTCCTCCTTAGTAAATGAGGACCAGAGAGGATATTTTACGTCAAAATACATTAACTCAGACTTGAGACTAGCCCTGTGGTTACTCCAGAGTCTGTAACACTTTGCAGTAGTCTGGCTGATACCCCTACCTGTGGCCCTTCTGCTGCCTCCTCACTGCAGCCATTTGGGGACCTGGTCTGGGCTCACAGCAACAATTTAACTCATGAGGGACACATTCAGGTCAGGCACTGCTTTTGCTGCAGTGCTGTGCTCTCATCTACTTTGCCTCTTCCTGGGGGCCTGGAGATGAGTTCAGCAAGTGGTTGTCTCATCTCCATTGTGAGTGGAACCACAGCTGACTAATATCAAATTTGTTGTGATAAGTTATACGACACCCTCATCAAAACCAAGGGTGGCAGCAATACTCATTAAACTGGCTCTCTGTCCCTTACATATCTGGAGATAGGAGTATCGCAAAGGGAGCACCAAAACTGGCCTTCAACTGCAGCAATCTGAGGCCACTCACTGTTCCCCTCTTGTTTCCCTGCAGCAATGTTGCATCCACTTTTCTTCCCCTTGAGCTGCTCTGTGCAGTTTTCTCTCTCCATGTCATTGCAGCAGTGTCAAGTTGAAGTCCTGCTTAACCTGTAACCCTAAGGCCTTAGCATGGCCTTTAGAAAGGATCAGGTCCTACAGCAGAGCCACAGCCTGTCTGTATTGGTCCAGGTTGTATTTTTCCATGGATAATGCAATCACAGGCCTCAGCATGCTTTTCCAGAGGGGAGCAGGGCCATCACATATCCTGCTGCTCCAGGAGATAAGGGTGCACAATAGCCCAGTTCATGGTGCACAGCCCATAGCACACCAAAAGAACTTCACCTTTGCTGACAGACCAGGTCAGGGGCCAGGCAACAGGAAACTAAAAGAGTCTCTTCCCAGAAAGTTGTGCCTTGCTCATGAATCAGCAGATATCAACGGCAAATACAGCTGCCAAATACTGTGCAGCTCCATGAGCAATGGCTTACATATAAACCATTTAATGAGTTCACATGTACCTTTGCAGAAATCTTCCCCCTCTATGTTCTGCTCCCATTTTTCAAAGCCTTACCCCGGTTACCTCCTGGTTCTCTTGCCCACTTTTGGGTCTACCCATATTCCTAACCTCATCCCTCCATGGACATCACCTTGTCTGCAGTCCACCAAAGGAGGTCAGGAGACAAAGGACCATCCTCCTGCATGAAACTCAGAGCCCCCACAATCCCCACCAGCAATGGAGCAGTTCAACTTCTGCTTCTGAGAGAGAAGCAGGTGTCAGGCAGGGAGCAATTCATGACAGAGCACTAAATGTGTTGGCTGTACTTTCTGGGTTTTTGAGTGCTTACCAAAATGTTACTTGCAACACCCAGCTGTGGGAGGAACATGGCAGAGAGACAGAGAAGGTAGCTGCAACCTCCTAGTGTTTCTGGCAGCACAGAGTGGTGCAGAGGTATCAGAGACAGCAAAACCTTCACCTGCTTAGTTTGGCCACTCATATTTGGGATGGCTGGAGCAGGAACTGAAGCAGATCCTTTACAGTGCTCCACTGTTAACTACAATTTTGGAAGGAACAGCTAGGCCACTGTATATGTGACCAGTTTTATTCCACACTTAAACATCAGTTGTCTTTATTTCATGGCAGCTAGTGTCTCTTGTAGCATTGCCACTGCAATGAAGTCTGTGCGGTTTAGGAAGAACATGGTGCTTCTCTAGTTCTCCTCTTGGTCATTGCTAACATTAATTTTGCCCTTTCTTGTTCAGGGTCAAAGAACCAATGTGCACAGCTTAAGTAAGGCTCCTGGATGAAATAAAATTAGCCTTTCACTAAATCATGGATGTTCACCACCATTACTTTTGCTCTCCTTGAGCTCATTTATAAATCACAAGTGGCATGGACAGGGTAAACAGGGATTGATCATTTCACTGTTGTCTTAACACAGTAATTGTAGTTCATCAGGGAAAAGAGAGATAGAAGAGAGATCTGGGAGAAGATATAGTTCACAGCCACAGTCAAGCACCATGGCTGTCCTCCCACAGTAGAAACTGACAGGCAAGATATGACCTGTGGGGTTCAACTGGACTCTTTTCTCTCATATCAGGAAATGTGGGAAATCTGTTGCCACGACAAGGTGTGATGACAGGACAGGGAAATGCACTTTGTTGAAACTTAATCTGTTGAGCCAGAATACAGGTGGTAGTGGAGAACACTTTCTGTGGTTTCTGCACAAGCTCACTGCTGAAGTGAGCACCGTATGTCCCCTGTGGGCCTGCAGAGCCGAGACTGAAAGCCTGGCTGTCTCACCTTGCTCACTGTTGCTGTCAGAGCTGACCAGGGTAAACATCCATCAAGCTAATGATGTCCCTGCAGCAGAACTGAGTGCAGGCTGTCAAGAAGCACAGCAAGTACCTGTCAAGCTCCCTGCTAGCAGCCCCCTGCCTAGGGTTGGGGATGTTCACATCATCTCCTTCAGCACAGCAGCTTACAGGTACCTTAAATTTAGTTCAAAGCTGCCTGTGCATTCATGCAGGCATGCTCTGGTTACAGGGTGTACACTCTCCCAGGGGAGGGTTTGACCTAGAGTTTGGGAAAGAGGATTTCCTACTGCTGGCATGCAATACCATGCCTCCTTCTCAGCATGGCAAAATGGTGCTTTTGTCATGTGGTTTTGGATTAACACAAATGGGAAAAGCTTCTTATATCACTTACCCGAAGGGTAGAAAACCTGACCTTTTGTGCTCTTCATGCTATTGAGGTAAAAAGGATTAAGATAGAAGTAGTGTACATGGAGTGAGAAAATATCAGGGTATACCTCTGCTGATTTCAAGATGCAGCTGCTATCAGTGTTTGTGCTTGTGCTTCTACACCTTCTCCTTTGTTATATCTGGAGTGTAAATTAACTTGCCATACAAGTCCTTAAGGATATGTCATTGATAAATTTATTTGTGGAAAATCAGTACAGAATGTTTAAAATAAATGCAATTAAAATGCTCTTTGATGAAGAGTTTAGAAAAGTTCTATAATCCTATCACTGAAAGACATATTGGCAAACTGACATTATATTCAAAGGAGGGAAGGGGATTAGATTTTGCACTTGATGTGATCAGCTAGGTTTTGAATTGATTCTTCATTTTAGTAACAGCACTTTTCCAGCTGCCTTTTCAAAGTGCAGATTTCAATAATAATAATTTTTAAAAAGCCATATTTATAGAGGACTAAGCTTCCTAGAAATACCACAATTGAATTCACAAGCTTCTTAACATCCTTTTTATATCCTGGAGATTTAATCAGTGTATTTTTGTCTTTAGCCAGCAACTAATTTGGCATTAGCGCTTCACCTTATTTAGGTCGGTTGAAAAAGACTCCTGATTTATGGTGAACATAAGGGGAGAATCTAAAATTGTAAAGACTTACAGCCTAAATTTAGGAAAGGTAACAGAAAACATTGTACTCAGAGCTAATAGCATTGTTGGAACAGGGTAATAGCATTGTGGGATCGGATGTTTCAGTTCTTAAGCAGGACTCCCCTATTTTGTGATGATAACAACCATGGAGGCCAAATTCTGCTTTCAGTTTTAACTGTGAAAACCCATAGGACTCTTCAGCCTCACTGCAACTTATGTTGACATAAACAACAGCAGGTTTTTCTCTTTTTTTCTTTCTTTATTATATAAAATTTTACCTTCTTTGAAAACTGGCACGTTCAAAAAAGATTTAAACAACATTTTCAGTCATTCAGATAGAAATAAATTTCTATTTGGATTTAGAGCCTCCAGGACTAATTTGGAACCTAATTATTCTGCAACAAGTTGTTTATGAGTCTATGAAGTAAAAATCTCAGTTAGAATAAAAGTTTTCCTGGTGATAAAAAATGGGCAATAAAGTCAGGAAAAGTGAGATGTGCAAGGCCTTACTTTTTAGATCTGACAGGATAATGTTAGAGATGTTTATAACTTTAAAAAATTTGGGTCAGATTGCAGAGGCTTGCTATGCCATGATCAGGGCAGAGCCTGAATCAAAAGAATCAGAAAGAAAGCTGTCAAATGTGCACTACAGAACATAAAGCTACTATCTATAGAGGGAAAAGAGAAGGTGTGAGATTTCTCTGTTGCAGAGAAAATGTCTGAATCTGACAAGGACTCAGAGATGAGGGTGTGACAAAGGGCAGACAAATAGAGGGGGTCACAGGCAACTGACAAATAGAGGGGGTCACAGGCAACTGGGGTGACGGGTTTTCAGGTGTCATCTTTGCGAAACCAAATTCTAATTAACTTTGCTACTCAGTGTTGGATAAATAGAGAGATATAATAGATCCTACTTTTAATATGAGTAGCTGCTGGATTCCAAACTGTAAGCAATGTGTATCTTATCTCCTCGTGACATGGGTTTGGGTACTGCACGTGCCTGTGTGACTAATACAGCATACCCAAGTGTCATCCATCAGCAGTGAACACTGAGACAGGAGAACAAGAGCACTGAAATATGAGTTCTTGAATTCTCATCCAGGGAAGGGTATTGATATCTTTTTTTAAAATAGTCTATTCAAAAAGGCAATTCTGGAACTGAAGCAGCACTTTTTTTTTCCTTTACTTGAAGAGGACTCTCAGGATGATATGATAACATTAAGGTATATTTGCTGCAAACAGATGAAAGAGCTTAGCTAAAATGAAAACACTGAATTAAGACCATATACTTGGTTACACTTGGGAAAAATAATCACTGCTTGGTTCACGTGCATCCATAAAGTGCTAGAGGATTGATGCAAGTAATCTGTTTGCAATTTCTCACACTTGGTAGATATTTGTGGTTTGTCTAATTTAGAACTGTCTCATAAAAGTGTCCCTAACAGAAAATGGTAAGTATATATTGTCAAAAAATATTTTCATTATAAAAACCTGCTTGTAATTTTCAAGTGGTTGTGGGACCAATTTTTTTTAATTGCACAGGAAGCTCAGACTAATTTCCATAAAGTCAGTCTTGTGCCAGAACCAAACTGACAGAAAGAGAGGTGAAAATCAAACTTGCTCTGTTTTTTCTTACTTCACAATCAGTGATATTCCCAAAATAATTTTAGCAATTTATACTTATCAAACTTATCAAGTTAAAAGATGTGAGGAGCATTCAGACAGTCAAGATGAGCATTCTTGGATTTCTGAAAAGACTGGAGACCTGACTACTTAATGGGAGGAAGAAAAACTTGGATGCATGAACATCTTTAGGAGAAGATTACCTTCAATCTATGCTTATGTGGAAGATGACAATGTTTCTCTCAGAGCCTTCATGTGGACATTATAGTTGAAACATAGGAGCTATTTCAAAAGGTTGCCCAATCCATGGAAATTCCAAGTGCATGTTGGAGCATGGCTGTTGTGGTCCATAGCCTCGGGCCCTGACACATAGGGTTGTACACAAAAAAAGCAACAACAAAGCTCCTGCTGCCAACAGCCAAAAGCCTGCAGCCTCAGGTCAGCATCTCTAACCTCCAGTTGCAATCACACGACTCAAAGGGATTGATTTTCCATAGCCCAGCTGGGTGACCCTCAGTGGCCTTAACACATATGTGAGAGTGCTGAGACAAGTCTCACTTTTACCAAAATATTGCTGTTCTACTCCCCTTTACAACTCCACCCCTGTGCTGGACCATTAACTATTCTGTGCCATAATAAGGAAAATTAGGGGTGTTATGGAACCCTTCTCTTTTGTTTAAATGAAATGCTATTTTGGCTCAGAGGTCTATGGAAACACATCAGTGCTGTCGGTCTAAGCCAGATGTGAAGTAAAACAGCACCTGAGCAGCTTGGCCCTGTTTTACTTTACAGCCTCCAACAGGGACAAAATCCACCTCAGCAATGTCTCCTCCATAAGACAAGGGAGAGAATTCCCCAGCACTGTTAGCAGTTTTTCTTACCAGGCTGTTCAAGTCAAGATGACATGGAAACCAATAAACATTGTACATCTGGCCTGTCCACTGCAACAGAAGCTGCACAGTTGGAGTGAAGGAGTGAAGGAAAAAAGTAAATACATAACTCTTTACTATGAGGGTGGTAAGGCACCGGAGGAAGTTGCCCAGAGAAGCTGTGGATGCCCCTTCCCTAAAAGCATTCACAGCCATGTTGGATAGGGCGCAGAGCAACCTGGTCTAGTGGAAGGTGCCCCTGCCCATGGCAGGAGGGTTGGAACTACATGATCTTTAAGTTCCCTTTCAACCCAAATCATTCTGTGATTCTATGATTATACAAAAAAATACACATCAGAATGTATCAGCAAGAGCTATAGTACACACAGCAGTAGAGCAGGTAGTTACTAACATTAACTTTTACTTATGCAAATAAATAAAATTCACTCCAGTGGAGTGAATATGCTGTGGGCTTTGCTTGTTGTAAGGCTCTAAAATCTAGCTCAGAGTGACTAACCGCAGTATTTGAGCATGAACAGTTGGTGAATTATTTTTGACCCAGATGGTAACAGGCCCCCATGAAATGTTTTGTTTGACTCATGCCAGCTGAATGGCTCTACTTATGATGCTCTCATGTTACATGAAAAAATGTTTTACAGGTTTACATGATTTGGTATAACTCCCTGTAGATATTGGCAGCATTTCATACAAGAACTACTCTCCTGGCTTTTTAATGGAGTGTCTCAATGTCTTATCTATTTTCAGCTCTTCGCCATTACCTGTCATAATACTGTGCGTGATGGGAACATGCCAAGGGATGCAATGTCACATTAATAATTGTTAATATATAACAGGGCAGATATCCAAAGTGATAAGTATTTTAGAAATAATAAAACTTTTTTTTTCCTGCTTTTCATATTTGTTCTCCAGCACTTTCCATTTTATAGACTGCTTGTTCTACTTCTCATGTCCTTGTTGTCAGTAGCTGAAATACTTCTTTGTAGTGGCCACAAAATAAGGAGCAGTATATCACTAGTAATCTGTAAACCTTAACTTAAAAATCCATGCTTTGGAAGCTGATTGTCAAATCTGTTTAGCTTTCTTCTGGCTTGCAGTCATGTTTTAAACAAATACAGTTTTTCTCCGCTAAATGTTCTTAATTGCTTGCAGGGCTTATCAGCATCTGCAGAGGTAAAATTCTTCAACTCCCTAGTGAGCTGCATCATTTCCAGTTAGTTCCATGTCTTTTGATATCAATCCCATGTGCCTAGGATGTGATCTGCTAAACACACACAGACGGTAAGCAAAATATGCACATGCTGAATGATCATCTGAGAGGGAGGAGGAATCTGTTTTAAGCAAGTGCATTTACAAGTCAGTGAAAACTCCATTTATAGGCAATGGAAAGAAACCATCCCCACCAGAGCACCCAACATGTCTGTTTAAGACAAGTGAGATCACTTTCTCTCTCTGGGTACCTGGAAAGTCGTTGCAAGGAGAGACTATGTTGCAGGCTCAGGTCTGACCCATACTGATCAAGAGGTATGATTTAATTAACTTAGCCATAGACTGTTAACTGGCATGGGGCCCAGTGTTTCTCAGTGACATTATATTCTATATTCAGAGTTGAAAAATTAATAATTGGATAATCTCTTATTAAGCATGAATGGTTCTTAAAAGTCTGCAAATTTATCATTCACAGAACATCAGTAAAATATAACATTAGTACCAACCTGATGTCTGGAAGCCAAAGTGATCCTGGAATACAGGGAAACTTTGGAGCCAAATCTGGAAACATAAGTCACATTTGCAACCCTCTTTCACAGTAGCCAATTAAGCATGTCCCATAGTCTCACGGACATTACTTAAAGGAAGTACATGGATTATTCTGTTCCTTCAGAAAAGTTAGATCCCTGTATACCCACACATCATTCTTATTTTTTATTTCAGTGTTCACTTCAGCACAATCAGTCATTAGCTGTGGTTGTATGGTATATATTACATATGTACAAACCCATACAAAGGCTATTTCTTCCATCTATAATTGAATTGATACAGAGCAGTTCTCAGCAGGAAACTACTCTGTATTGCATATAATTTGGGGAGACATTAGCTGTCCAGCTGTCTTCAGAGCAGTATGTGCATTTACCTGAACTAATAAATTTATTTCCCTAAGAAAAGCAAAAATGATAACTGACTGACTTTTGTTTTTGAAAAAAACAAAACAAAACAAAACAAAAATATATATATATATGACTGTGTGCTACACTTCTACTCTCTGGTAGACTATAAAGAATATTACTTCTTTACAAAAATAAAGATATATTTCTAGATATTTCAAAAGTAAGCATATAGATTTTCTATACCAGTGTAGAAAATCTCAATACCAAACCACTAGAAACTAATCATAATTATAGACCCTAAAGTGCAGAGGGAAGGATGTTTACAAGAACTGAGAAAGCAGGATAAAGTCTAAGAAGGCTTAGGCCTTATCCTATAAACCACTTATTTGTGTGCTTCATATACTACATTCATAAAAGATGGCCTGAACTGTGGGATCTCTCCTCCTCATCAACATGCCAGAGACTGTCCACAGAATGCTGAGTTCTTCTCATCCTCACTCATGGGGAGAGATAATTCAGTGAACACATCCCTACCAAATAAACAGGCCAAGGCTGTGGATCACTTAATAAACAGTCCAACCCTTCCAGATATGGAGCTGCTGAAGGAACCATGGACACAGTGCAGTGCTGTTCTTGCCTGGCGCTGCTTATCCATCCCTCCTGCTGGAGGAGGAGAAGGGTATCAACTGTAGCAGCTGGCAATCTGGGCACCAGAAAATACTCCGGAGGGAGCTCTTGTGCTAGCCTGGTGCTTCTCAGAGGCAGAGAAGTCCAGATGGGGATGTTACAGGGAAGACGGAATCTGACAAGGAAACCTGGGCTCAGTAAGGCCTGCACAGCTCCATGAACGCAGCCCCTCTGTCATCACGGGAGGATGCCTGTCTGCAAGAGGAACCTGTGACTCCTGCCCCTCTCTCAGCACCAGCTTGAACCAATGGCTCACGCAGGTGCAGGAGGAGGGCACCATTTCCCAGAGGCGCCGTCTCCCTCCCCTCCTGTCCCTGGGCTCCGCCAGGCTCCCACCCCGCCGGCGCCTCTCTCCCTCTCCCGGCGGGAGCCGAGCGCTGCCCGGCGGCGCCACAGGGTGTCAGCCTCGGCCCGGGCCCGCAGCGCGGCCCCGCTCTCCCGGGGCTCAGGGACACCCGGAGCTGCAGAACCCGCTGCCCACAGCCGCAGGTGACCACAGGACACGCGTGGGGACCATATGCTGGCGCTGCAGTGGTCCCCGGACCTGGGCAGGAGAGCCAGCAGCTACCGCATTTCAGTCTCTCACAGAACAGACCGACCTTTCAGAGCCTGGCCTGACTCTCAAGCAATTGCTGGACAAATTGTACATATCTAAATTCATTGTTTGAAGATTGCTATTTCAGATAGGGATGCTTCCCCCCCCCCCCCCCCCCCCCCATTTTTGGAATGTTTTGTAAGCATTTTTGCAGAAATTTTCCATAACCAGGCCTAGCCAGCATGGAAAATTTTATCCCAATCTTGAAATGTGGGCCTTCATAGCAGAAACTGAAACTGTGGGGAGCATCAGAAAGCATCTATACTGTAAGCTGTCATAGCAGCTCTACCAGGGTAACTACAGCCACGTGGTATCCCTTAAACATCTGTAGATCTGGTACTGCAGTTAAATAGGAGCATAATTTTGTGCAATATTTAATTTCCCTTCTTACAAGAGTCCAGATGGGCCTGGATTCATCTCACCTATCCTCAGGTACCCCAGGTAAGATGCTGAATTAGGGCCACTAGCCAAAGCTCTTTTCTGAGCAGCATCCCTCATTTCTAGCACCTATCTGTAGAAATGTTTCACTAGAGATGCAAGGCTCTACTATGGTCTTGGTTTTTTTCATCAATATCTCCAGGCTCGTTATAAGTCTGCAGAGGGTGGGCATAAAGTACTTTTTAGGAATTTTTGGGGGGAGAGACAGGAACCTCCTGCTTAATTTGCTTATTATCCAGTCTGTCCTCCAGTCTGCTGAGTATAAAGAGCACAAGAAAAATAGTCACTAAGAAGTTTCTCTTATCTCCCTAAGGCTCATGAAACGGTTCATGGCTTTTGGTACTCGGAGATAAGTAGCACATACTAAACCACGTGAAATGTCTGTATTTACGTGTTTAAATTTTTTTGCATGTATTATCAATACACTCCACCCAAAGGGCATATGAAAGCCCAAGCACGCTATGCTTGCAACGCAGAATACAATATATTAAGTGTTTGAAGTTTAGTTGCATTGACCATTCTGCCAAATAAAGCTGTCCAAGCTGGTGGTGGTTACCACACTGCCACCAGCAGAAAGTGTGGATGACTGCTTCCATTTTACAAATGAGTGAGATTAAAGTACAGATTCAGGTCTTAGTCAAAACAGCTCATAACACCTATGTCACCTGTGATTTCAGGAATGCTAGCCCTTTGCTTCTCAGTGCAGAGACTTTTCTCTAAAGGAAATACAGAACTTATAGACACAGAATTCCATAAAACAAACAAAACAACAAACCCAAAACCCAGGTGACTTCCACAGATCCTTCCTACAGGCATGACTGTAATACATCAAGATCAGCAAGATTAAAATCGTGGACAACTTTTTCCCCTTTTCAACACCAAACAATTTAGGCGGCATGTGTTGAATATTCATTGCTAGCAGTTGCAGACTTTTGCAGAAAACAGCAGCAGCATAATAAGCCTACGCATGGTAGAACATTTAGAATTACAATCAGACATTGTTTTTTAAAAGGAACCCATTAAAATAATACCCTACATCTTGGCAGAGATGAAAAGCACATGATGTACACCTTTGAGTCACTGAAGTTTTATACTTCTTTGTTATTAATTGCTCCAGTGGGTTTTTTTCCCTTGAAAACGATAGGCAGCATTTAACGTTCTGTTACCCTGGAGCTGCAGCTCTCTGCTCGCGTATCTGCACGCAGCACCTTGCTCATGGCTGGGAAATGTGAGGCAAAGATAATATGTATGCACAGCTTCGTTGCTTGGCAAGTAGTTTCATTTTCTGTAGACACAAATTACCACTATATATTTTAACATCTCTAGCCTACAAAGTCATGGGCACAAAAGATGTTTCAGGAACATTATAGCAGTGGAAGACTTCGCAGAGCCTGTCATTGCACTATTCAAAGAGTTTTTGAATGCATGAATTTGAGAGTTTGTTGGGAGTTTGAGGGGGAGGTGACTGCATCTCTTTCAGATAATAACGGGATCTGAAAGGTTTCTTGGCTGCTATAAATTAGCATTTTCAGCTCTGAGTGTGGTCTCCCAGAAACAGTTTAAAGCCATACACATTTTTCTGTTGCTACATCGAACGGATAATAAAAGCTGGAAAATTACTGCAGGCTTTTATGTCAGAAATGTAATGAATAGAAATACCACCCCTGTTAGCAAATTGCTTACACTGCTTTTATCGCAGCAGCCTGAGCAACATTTGACTGTCCAACTTTTCTCAGCTCCTCTGGATTCTCAGAATTGCTAAGACCAACAACTGAAATACCCAACGGATAAGGGGAACTGTAAAGAAGGTGCAATGCTCAGTTTCTCATAGAAAAAAAGCCATCCATCACCACACAAAAGCAACTGAATAGGATTACCCAAGAAGCAAGTGGGTCATCTTGCTTCTTGGCCAGAAGATGTCTCTTGCAGGCCATCTGGTAGCAGTACTCAGTAATAAAAAACTAACAGTTTTAAGTAAATAGTTTTACCCCAGCTACAGGCATATGAACAGTGAGTGAAATCCAACTCACAACTAGATTTTTGAACACTGGTAAACTCAGGGTACAATGCACTGCCCCACAGCACAGCATCAAGGTCAGAAGCTCCAGGATGGACTCCCCAACAGGAGCTCTTTCCTAAGTCCCATGATAATCTGTTTGTAGTGTATGTCTGCAATGCTGTGCTAAAACATCTCCTTTGGTCCTAAGGACATCATTCAAGTGTAGCTGTGCCTTGTCCACACCAGAAAGCAGCACCTTCACTTTGCTTGAGGCAGAGAAACTAACTTTGGGGGAATGGGAGCATTTGAACCATGAAAGACACCCACACTGATACACAACCACTCCCAACACCAATAGTTGGACGACCAAGTCATATCCACATACTTTGCCAAGCTGTATCCATAGCAAGACTTCTATGGGCGCAGTTTGATGGAATAACCATCACACACCTAAGCAAAATTATCTTACCTGATTGGCAGCTTGGACTTATTTTAAATATCTTGCTAAAACCTTTGTTTTAAAATAAGACAAAGTTCATGGAAGTATTTTTCAGGATTTTACTGCAAACCTATGGGTCTGGTCACAAAAAAATATGATACATATAACCATGTTAATTATATTACATTACAATGATGGTATACATTACAAGTAAGTCTGTAAGTTTAAATATACATCTAGAGTTACAACTGAATGTACAGATCTTTTTTTACAATACATACAATCAGGAATGAAAATCCCTCAAACCCCAAGACCATAAATAATGCCCATTTTACAGATGATATCTTTTAAACTAAAAGAAAAAAAAAAAAAGAAACCAACAGCTTTGACCGACTGCACAGCTGGGGCATTTTGGTCCATAAAAACCCTTCCTAAAAATAGAAATCTTTTTTCATAGCAGCAATGCTTTCTTCAAGCATTTGGATACAAGTAATTGTGAGCCCATTTCAATAATTTTAGTTGACAGTATAGATTTACAAAAGAAATTTCAAAATTACACTTAATTTATCTTCCAAATATGGAAGAAACAAACAATGCCCCACATTGTGGTATCCTGCAAGTGTCACACTGATGCTTTAAACTAAGTCCATCTGTAGTACGTAGACCACACGCATACCATTTGTTCACATAGTAAACCCACATAAATGAACTGAGAAAAACACACTCTGCAACAGGGAAAGCTTTGGAGCTCACAAGATCTCATCAGAAAAAAGGCACATTTCATAAAATCCTTATCACGTTCAGATAGATCTTCAGGCAAGGCTTTTCGAGCACGATTACAAAACAGCTTGTTCTTACTCCTACGATCTGCCGTAGCAGTCTATGGCAGCACTCATTTTATTTTTTCTTTCCCAAGGAGACAGCACCACTTTGGGGGAAGAACAAATGGAAATGAAAAGCCTGTAAAGCTCATTTAGAGAGTGATGTGCTCTTCAAAAAAGCTTCCAGCAAACAGTGTAGTTGAAATTAAGGCTGCAAAGCTGCCATGGTGGAAATGTGCAAATTCTCTTTCAAGGTGACTGGTCAACTGGCAGTTCCACCAGAAGGCCAAACAAAAAATAAAAATAATAGTTGTTATTATTATTTAAAAAGAATAAAATAAAAGTGTTCACAAGAAAGAGTCCACGGGTGGGGCATACGAGAAGCCCAAAAAAGCCTCAGCAGCTTCTTTGACGCTGGCAGTGATGAGGATGCTGTCTGGGGACTGGCCAATGGAGTTCGGGACTGGCTCATCTGTAAACTCAGGATCAAAGTGTCGCAGGTCACTGGGGCCACTCTGTGGAAAGGACAGAAAAAGAATTTAGACCTTAAGATTTTATGAGTACGCAATTCAATTAAATATGGAGACAAGCACCCTTGTACAGAGACTCAGTGTTATCACCTCAGGCCCACTGTTTAGCAGCCTTTGACAGTTTTAGTTTGCCCTTTTTTGTATCCTGTTGCACATTGTCTCACTAAAAACAAGATGATTTGATTTAGTATGGCTGCACTCCCACTAAGCTCATGCAACAGAGGCTAAATGTAAACATGCCACTCTGCCACACAGCAGTTTGCAGTGCAGGATTTTGATCTCCTAGTTATTAAATGGAGTTTATAAAATGCTCAGAAAACAATGGAGAACAACCTCCACAACTTGATCTCTCACTTTACATTTTAGTATCTGACAAGCCAATTGTAATTCTGCCATAGGGAAGCTACTTGCTCCCTATTCCTTAATTTCCCCCTTTGGTAAAATGGGGAGGCTGGGCATTATTTTTAAATTTCCATGCAAATAAAGCATGTGAGACAACAAAAAAACCAGCCAGTTTAAATGGATCATCACCAAAAAGTCAATTACCACCTGTTCTTTACTTTGTTTGGACAGACACAGGGGAAGGAAAGTTCCATTCCCCAAACACACCCATCTGGCCACTTGTCCCTGGCTCCTGGGCACCCCACAAAGACAAGGGGTAAAAAGACACTCTCCATGCACTCTATAATTAGAAGTGATACGTACCACATTTGGGTTAAAAGGGGGTGTAATCTTCTTATTAATGAGATCATCCCAGTTAATTGGGGAGAAGAAGATGTGATTCTTAATCTCCATCTGTTAAGAGAGAAAAATAGATTAATTCAGAACTGCGCTAATGCAAACAGTACAGCCCAGTCATCCTCCCGCACTGCATGTGGGCACTGGCCAGTTTGCACTTACAAAGTCCTCCTTGGCACCGAGTCTCTTTGTCCTGTCCTTCTGCAAGAGGCCTTCCAGGAGATGTCTAGCTGAGTTAGTGATATTTGGCTTCAGCTGCAAGGGTTTGTTCAAGATATTGTCGTACATTTCTGCGGTGTTCCTGCTGTAGAAGGGTGGCTGTGGGAAGCAGAAAAGGAGGAGTTAATGAGGCTGACAGCCAGGCATGGGGTTTCTTGTGGGAAAAGGTCGAGTAAGCTAGTTTCATCTGTCATGAAGGATTTATTGCTTACCAAGCCATAAAGCATCTCGTACAGGACTGCTCCAAGGCACCACCAGTCCACAGTCCGGTCGTAGGGCTGCTTATGGAGAACTTCAGGAGCAAGATACTGTGTAAGAGAAAGGAAAGAGCCTTGTGAGCCATAGAGATCTTTACAACCAAGAAAGCCTCCCCATTCATGAATGAAAGCAGATTACTGAAGCCCAGCAGTATCTAAGCTAAAGGAAAGCTACAATATTTTTACAGACAGGCAGATGGCTTGAGAGCTGCTCTCTCCTGCTCAGCAAGCTCCATGCATCCTAAATATCTTCTACTATTAGAAGGCCCATAATGCCCCCTGCTCATGTAACCAGCCTTACATACACCTGGGACAAGTCAGTTTTCACTGCTAAGAACAGGTCTTGCTGCCGCTCTGAGAGTGGGGGGCTGAGGGCTGGCCGTACCTCTGGAGTGCCGCAGAAGGTGGAGGTTGTGCCATTGTGCTCTATGTTTTCTTTGCAGAGTCCAAAGTCAGTCAAGACAATGTGCCCCTGTGAATCAAGCAGGATGTTCTCTGGCTTCAAGTCTCTGCAGAAAAAGATGAAAGAGATAAACGTTAGAGGAGGTGCAGTGAGAATATTTTAGGTGCAGCTGTTTAGAGAAGTTCACTAAGCCACCACAAAATATTAAAAGCAATTCCAAGCTCCCACTGAGCTGAACTTTTCAATGCTTATTTAATAAGGCACATATTTTTTTTCTGTACAACAAACTGAAAAAGGCTGCTCACCGATAAACGATATTCAGGGAGTGCAGATAGCCCAGTGCACTGGCAATTTCAGCAGCATAAAATCGGGCTCTCGGCTCCAGGAAGCAACGCTCCCTCTGGAGATGGTAGAACAACTACAGGAGACAGAGAGAACAAAGTTGTTTAAACGGCGCCAAAGCCTGTTAACAATGCACTTAATTAGACTCAACATATATAGCACGGGAGAACAATAGCAGGAAATGGCCTAAGGATCCTTTGGTAGTTCAAAACTTGGCAGGCAGGAACACTGAATCTAGTAACTTCTCCCCCATGACTTTTCCCCTTGCAACTTTTTTTTCGTATTTAAAAGGAAGGGTGAAAATGTCTACCCTACCACCATGCACATGATAGGAAATACTAATAATTTTCTTACTGCTTACCTCTCCACCATTGATGTAATCCAGGACAAAATACAATTTGTCTGCAGTCTGGAAGGAAAAGTGAAGCCCGACCAGGAAGGGGTGTTTCACATTTTTCAGCAAGACATTGCGTTCTGACATAATGTGCTTCTCCTGAAAACATCAGAAATCCATTAACATTTAGTACACTTGCTTAGCGGTAGCAGTAAAAATGTTTTTGATGGACATTGCAATGGCATTGTGAAGGGCAGCTTACCTCCTTCTTCTTCAGGATTGCTTTTTTCTGCAGGACTTTAACAGCATAGAACTGCTCTTCTGCCTTATGCCGTGCAAGCAGGACCTGAAAGTGCATAAAATTGCAGAACTGAGTAATACTGAAATATGGAACAACTTGTAAACACAGCCAGCAACAAGCCTTTTTGTTAGCTTCTGAGCACTGCCACATTCCTCTGGTTCAATGTGCAAGCCCTTTAATGGAAATGGAAATGCCTGACACTGTTACCATTCTGGCAGAATTATCTAGCCCAAAGATACTACATCTAGTTTCTTTCTCTTCCAAATGCCAAGTACATCTTTTCTTCACAGCACTAGAGGTCTGAGTTCCCTGGCTCTTCTGACTCATTCAAATGCAGCATCCCTGCTCCTGCACTGGATGTGCTCAGGTTTGGTATAAGCAATCACCATTTACCAACTGCAGTACAAACCCCACTCGCCGATATTTCACAGCAGAGCTCAAGAGTAAATCAATTTAAATGAAAATAAAAGTTACGCTTACCTTCCCAAAACTGCCTTTTCCAATCACTTTTAAGAAATGAAAGTCTGATGGTTTGGCATGTGGGTTGGATGATGGGCCGAGATTGATCTGCTGTGAAGGACTGGGCTAAAAAAATAAACAAACCACATTCATTAGAACAGTTCAGCAGTGAGAGTCCCAACAATTTATCATTTTTAGAAATATAAATAAAGTGACCTTGAAAATAAAGATTAACACTTTTATTGCCGCTAAAACTTGATCTCTAACAGATATCTTAAATAGGTACTGCCTAAGAGTCTAACAACCATAGCTTACTTAAAAGTGCTTGAAGTCTTAGACACATTCCACAATGAAATAACTCATAACTCTTGTTAAACATTTCTTGTTTATGTTTGAAACAGAAAGTTTCAGTCTAACCCAACTACTCCTTCTTGTTTACATTAGTGTGCTATGAGATTGCACTAAAGCAATACTCGTGATGCTAATTTCGCTACGCTTCTATTAGTGGCCGAATTGATGTTCTAAAAATGTCACGCTGAGTAAAATCTACTTACCGGAGGAGAAGGATTAGCATTCATAAGTTCAGGCTCTTGAGGCTGAGAGATTTTCAAAATAGACTGAACTTCAGGGCTGCAAGGATAAGAGCACACATGATTAGGAGCTACTAGGAGCAGCACAGGCAGATCTTTCCGCCAGAGGGCAAGCACGTATCGCGGAAGAGTTTTGGCTGAGACTACTACAGAAGGCAACCAAAACAATCCATTCGATTTAAAGAGTAAAATTTTTCTAGTGACAGTAAGTTCCACCATACAAAGAAATTTATATATACTCTTAAGTACAGCACAAAATAGGGACGGGTCACTAGAAATCTCTGACTTATTTGTTCCAAACCCAGCTCATGGAGATGGTTGTGAAGTGACTAACACCTCAACAAGGCAAATAAACTCTTCCGTAACAGTAATGCCGCAGGAATTGCGGTAAGCAAACATTATTTCTAAACTAGATCTCGCAATATCTAGTGATATTTGTGACTGAACCCCTCCCTTCAGATTTCTGACACTTACTGCTTGCACGCGTAGGAGTTGGTGGCTATCTTCTGAATGAAATCGTTTAGTCCCATTCTTCTCTGCTTCATGAAAGCTATAAAATAAAAGGAGAAACAAAATCGTTAAGCCGCCCTGACAGGAAAAATCACAGCCCCTTAAGCATCTTTGAAGAAGTCCGCACGCCGCTCACCGATGAGGATGGCCACCATGCCCCTCATCTTCGAGTAAGTCAAGGTAGGACCAGACGCCTCAGCCGCTTTCACGGTCATTTTGAAGCGAGAGTGGGATACACAGCAAGAGCACAGTGCCACCAGCTCCCAGCACCGCACTGACTTGGCGAAGCACCCGGCGGCGTTTAAGTGGCCGCGGCGATGGGCGGGACCGGGGCGGGGCGACGGCGATCGCGCCCCCCTCGACGTCCTGTGAGGGGCGGCCAGCGGCTGCCTCGGGGGATGTCGAGGGTGGGAGGGAAATTCAATCGTCTCTGCCTTTACCACCGCCCTACCTTGGGCGCAACCCTCAGGGGAGCCCCCCCACAGTACCCCCGCAGGACCTTGCCGAGCATCCCAGGCAAACGAATCAAATCCTTTTTTTTTCCCTTGACAGCAAACTCCCGTTAACCCGACTTTCCCCTCTCTCCCTCCCCCACCCCCGTTTTTATTCGGTCCTACTTATTTTACGGTTATATAAAGTTAAAATCTGGCTGTGTCTTTAGGACGACCACCTCTTCCCGAAAGTATGGGTGTCCCCCCACCAGCCCGCAGTCTGCGTCCGCTCCCGGTCCCGCCGCACCGGCTAAGCGGCGATAAGGGACGCTGACGTCTCCCTGAAGGAGCCGCAGTGACTCAGAAGAACAAAATTTCCTGCCCGGTTTTCAATAAAACAAACAAATGTCCCTTCTGTGCACTGCCCTGATCCTGGCTGGGACATAACTAAAAGGAAAAGAAAAAAAAATTTAATGCCAAAAAGGGAAACAACGGGGGGAAAAAAATCCGTTCCCTGAACTTGGAGGAGAGAGCAGAAATCTGCTTCTAGAAAAGCTGGGGAGATGACCGAAGGCTGGACAAGTGCAATAACGGAGGGGGGGGGGGGGGGGGGGGGGGGAGAAAGGGAAACAGCCCCGCTCTGCAAATTTTGTTTTTACTGTACACGGTCATTTGGGAACACCGTGTACCCGGGATTTAATGGCTCAGTCGCTTCCCTACGGGCGCGCCGGGGGCACACCAGGAGCGCTGGTGCACGCACGACGCCCAAGGTGAAAGGATGCAGCCGGAGCCCTCCTCCCGCGGGAAGGACCACGGCCTCCCGCCAGGCTCCCCCGCCGGGGCGCATCCCCGCCCGCAGCCCTGGCACGGGTCAGGGGGGGTGCCGAGCTCCTGCGCCCTACAGGCGGCTGGAAGTTTCCACCCGACGGGGTGTTATTCATGCGCGTGTTTCGCCTCGCTGTCTGAACGAAGGGCGCTGGGTTGCGGCCAGCGGCTCCAGCTGCAACCTGCCCCCGTCCTCCCCCCGCACGGAGACCGTCTTTTTACTCTTTATTTTTTTTCTCTGTACCCGCTGCTGCTGCCTCCCTCCACAACCACTGCCGGCCGCTGGGCGGCATCCCTTGGCAGCTGCCTGCACCCTGCGCCTCGGGGGGATGGCAAGCAGCGCAGCACGGCAGCCGTCACAGGCAGCAGCTCACCTTGAACAGCAAGATGGATGACCCGGAGAAGAGAGACCCCTGCGACCTGGGCACAGGTCTTTCAAAAGCGCTACAAAGGCGTTATAGGGAAAAAGCAAAGAGGGAGGATTGCCGGCTCCGCTCCGAACCTCCGGTGGCCTTCCCGGAGCAAGGGGCCCTTGGCCAGCCCCGCCGTCCCGGTTCGGGGAAGTGGAAGGGAGCCGGCGCCAGGGAAGGAAGCGGCGACGGGAGAAGCAAGGAAATGTGGACTGCAGCTGGCGGGGCTCTAAATTCTCTCACTTGTGGCTTTCCTCACTCTGTTGCACACAAAAATTGCCACTGTCATTAATGTAAGTGGAGAACAAAAAAATTTTTAAAAATTCCACAATAAAGTTTGGGATTTAAAACTATCCTCAAAAAACCCCGCTTGATAGATTGAAAGAGACGCAGACAGCTTTCTCTATCCCTTCGTGCTGTTTTCAGGGTATTGCTGTTAAAAACCACTCAAGATCCACAGTTTGGAGGGTCACCAGAGCCCCCGTCCCCTGCCCCTCTGCCTGCTGGCATCTCCAGGCTACAAGACGATGACCCCCGGCACGTTCCTGTCTGTGCACAGAGGCAAGCGGCTCCCAGCCCCCGGGCAGTCTCCGGCACAACCCATCCGCAGTTCTGCACAGCTTGCCAGAGGCTGACACCCACTGCCGTCCTCCCGGCTCAGCCGCGGCCCCCCACGCCGCCCGCAAGCGCCCCCGCTCCAGCCGGCTACACCAGCGCCCTCGCCCCCGCTCTGCGTCGGTCTTTTTGCAAGGATTCCGCTGCTCTCGCCAAGTCACCTGGCCTCTGTTCGTGCCAAGCGCTGCCTCGGCTGTCCCCCGCACGCACCCGCCTCTATCCCCCGGTGCATCGCCGCGCGGGGACCCCGCTGCCGGGAGGGTTCTTTTCCCCGTGGAGAGCAGTTCTCCTGCCAGGGCGGAGCGGTGAACCCACCTTTCAGAGACGACTTCTCCTCTTTGCCCCTCATCTTGCTGCCTGCCGGGACCCCGGGCGCGGCGCGGCGGCGCGGAGGCTGTGCCTGGGCTCCCGCTCCCGGCCGCTGCTGCAATCCCGAATAACTCCCCTTCCTGGCCGGGCGGCCCGCAGGCAGGAGGGAGGCGGCGAGGGCGGCGAGGCCAGCCGGCGCTCCCGCTGACCCCTTTATGGACGCGCTATCGAGGGCGGCTGACATGCGGGAGCGTTATAAAGTTCAGCACGGGCCGCCCCGCACACTCTGCCCCGTTGCAACATCACCCTCCAAATTACTGTAATCAGCGCGCACACAAACACACGCACGGGCGGAGCGGGGCGGGGGGGCCGCTCCGGCCCTCCCTGACCTGCCGGCCGCGGCCGGCCCTGCCCCACGGAAGCCGGCGCTGCCCACGCTCCCCGGCCAGGGCGCGGTGCGAGCGGCCGCGCACCCACGGCGCGGCTCCCGCGCCCCCTCCCCTCCCGTCCGGCACGGCAGCGGCGGGGCGGGGGCCGCCGCTGCTGCCCGCGGGGGGCGCGGGGCTGCGGCTACCGGCCGGGCTTCCCCGGCGGCCGGATAGCGCCGGGGCGGGACCGGCGCCCCGCTGCGACCTGGCACCCCGCGCCTTCCGCCGGCAGCGCCCCGGCGGCGCCCCCCGCCCGCCCGCGCGGCACCGCTCCCCGCCGCCCGCCACCGCCCGGGCCGGCGCCGCGCACCCCGGCCGCGCCCCGCCGCGGGAAGCCGCTGTCCGGGCCCTCCGTGCGGCACCCACCTGCCGGCTCCCGCACGCGGCACGGCCCTCGCCCCCTCCCCGTGCCCGCGGTGCCGCGTAGCCGCGATGTTCTTAACGTGGAAGGGAAGAATGCCGCCCAAGGGACGAATTATTATTATTTTATTAGTTAATGCAGCGTTTTAAGCTGACGAACTGGGTTCTCCAAAGCCCGGGATGTCCTAAAGTTGCATTTTTAAACTTTTCCTTACAATGACGGCAGCAAGCGTCGAGTTAAAAGGCGTGTTAGAACGCAAGAGAGGAACAAGTAATCAAAGATCCCATTTCTCAGATGCTGAGTCTTATAGGAGAGCCTCAGAATATCTCAATAAATTGCATCAAAAATTTGTATAGACAATGGCTTAGGGCTGTACAGCTAAAAAGTAAATACAGGAAAAGAATCAAAGAAGCACAGTGATGTTCCACACTCATGTTACTCTTGTTACTTCGGCCTAAAAAATTGACAAACTGTCCTGAAATTCTAAATTAAGAGTTTTTCAAAGCAAAATTAATAATAATAAAGAAGAAGGTAGATGCTGAAAATAAAACGGAAATGGAGGCTCCACAAACAGAATACTAAAAGTTTATAAAACTCTTTGGCCCAGGATGTGCACACTCCAAAAGAGTGGGTGAGTTAAAGAACGGATGGACAAATCAGTAGGGAAAAAAAATCCAAGATTTAACTACACAGGCAGCATGTCTGACCTGAAATGCTCCTGTACCACAAATCTGTGTAAGCCAGGGATGGGTTGAAGCATATCCCTGAGTAGTTGCCTGTTTTTCCTTCTCATGTCATATTGCAATATTAGATAATGATAAGTGACCGGCTAACCCAGTAACCCGGACTGACCTGCATGGACTTTGGGCACATACTCATCTTCTGACAATTTTACACTGCACTTCTGAGTGGCATGATACTGTTTTATTTGTACCAGAAAACTCCAGGAACTGCTGTTCACTGGCAAGAAGGAAGAGAACTGATTTGATTTGTAACCTAATGTGAAACATTTGGCTCTGCCAAGTACATGTATTCCATGCAACAGTAGCACTAGGTAAACACTTGCTCATCAAGCTTTTCACCATGACAGCGTTCAAAACAGCCCCGCATCCAGGCTGTGAGAGATGCAAAAAGACTCTGCTGGAACCTTAGGCAGAAGGCAGAGCAGACACAACATGCTGGCTTACTGGTATGGGTCACCCCAGGGTCCTGCTGACTCAAGAGATTGGGACATACCTGAAGTAAAGCCAGGAGGGATGTGAATTGATTTGTCTTAAAGAACAAACAGCAGCTCATCACTAGCGTGGGCCTGTATTGCTCAAAGCACTTCAAAGCACATTCGGCAGTAGTTGAGCTGTGTAAATTCATCTTCCTAAAAAAGCCTCACTGTTTGGAGGGCTTATTCCTCTGTGGTGGGCAGACAGGTGTTAGTCCTGCCTAATACTGCTTTCAGAGCACACAGAAACTGCTCCCTCTTGCCCTTCAGGAAGGTCAGAGGTTCAGCAGCCCACATAAACCTGTGAGCTCCCTTCTGATTCTGTACTGGTCCTCATGGTCTGATTTGGAACTCAGTGCCTCAATCCTTCAGGAATTCAATTCTCTGATAGCTTCTGAACTTCAGTTTGGCAATGAATTCAATGCTGAGTAAATGAATTCCTGCTTACTTATCTTGCTGAATCAAGACCTTAGGATACAGCAGGTTCCTAGAATTACTTGGCTGACTCTGGAAGGAAACTTCTTCAAATTCTGCAAATATTTTCAGCAGTATTTGGCTTTGGGTTAATTAAATGAAGTTCAGGGTTTGAACTGCAGGAATGACACAGCCCCCAACTTAGAAGACAATGGCACTCCTTAACAGCATTTGTCCTCTGAAGCAAAATTTCAGAAGCTTTTATTTTCCTCCTGTAAATCCTGAACAAAAATCTCTGACCTTGTAATTAAGTTTTATGTGCAACAGCCAAAATTTTCAGTCAAGACCTTCATGCTGACCCCACAAATGGTGTCTGCAAACAGATAAGTAACTGAGTAACAGCTTTAATAACAACTCCAACAGAGATTTTAAATCAGGAGCTTTCAAATGCTGTCAACAGGTCTTCTAGACATTGCGTTGACAGGAGGTTTATTGACTGAAGCCCCTATTGATCTGGAAACATCTAATTGATTTCAGCGTCATATTTTGTGAAATACAAATTTGGAACATCTTTTATTTCCCTTTTCTGATGCTTACAGGGCAGGTTTACTGCATTGTCAGTAAGAGGCTTTAGTGCCAAGGGATTATGCTCACAGGATCACAGAGTGATGCAGGGCTGTGCTGTGAAAAAAAAGTAATTCCCATCCTTGTAGAAACCAGTGGAAAATTACAGCATTCTTTAGATGAACTGACCTCTAGTTAAAATAGCTGATAAACAATGCCCTGAGCTCCATTTTAGTCCCAGCACATGGATTTGAGTCTAACACAGTTGTTGTCACTGTGACTTTATGAGTAAATGTTGCAGGTATTTCAGCCTGTAGCAGTCAGAGAGGAATGACTGCAGAAAAACCGTGTTTGTATGCCTTCCTCTGAGCATGTCTTCCTGGGAGTGTGCCAGCCCAAGGTTAGTAAAAGTCTTTGCAGTATTGTGTGGTCTGTCTAGCTTAGAGTCCTCATAAAACTGCACTGAATGACAGATACTTAGATTCATTATTGATATTATGGAATTTAATGTGCTGTGACTGCACAGGATCCGGTCTTAGCAGAACTGAATAGTGCTGATATGGAAAAGGAGGTGAAAACATATGATAGAAAAGTGATGAAAAACAAGTCATGAGAAAAACGAACATTCTTAGTGATGCTATGGGTTCAGTCTGCTGGTTTCCTTTGGTCACAAGGCAGCCTTATGTGAGGAGCTCCAGAATGAACACTGTAAGCCTACACTGTCAGCTGACTCCTGCACTCAGACTTCTTCTTCCAAAACTAGTTTTTAAAGGATAATAGCAGAAGGGCATTTATGCATTTTCTGACAAGGGCATAATCTGAACAAGTTTCCTTGCATATCTTAGCATGAAATAGATGTGCTGAAATACAAATGTCAGTTGAACTAACCTGGCTATGGGGTCATCTCTTTTTCTTTTATCTCTTCATCTAGTGTTCCACTAGGTGTTGGCTATCATGATATCTCAATGTCCTTTATGTGTGTACAAAACCCCCATCATCATGATTGTCATCATCATCAGTTCATTATCTTAAAAGAAAAGATCTCTTTAAGCCTGTAAGTCCTCCAGCAACATTGGAGATAAGGTACTAAATGATGTAAATAGTGAGAGAATTTGTCAAAGAGAGGAATTTTTGCTGGTGAGAAGTTCAGCTGGGTCCTAACTCAAAACAATTTCGAATCTTGGCAATGTGAAAACAGAGGCCTGATAAAGGAAGACACACACTGCCAGGTGTCAGTGCTTTTCCTCTTGGTGATACCATTGTGTCTCTTGCCATCACATTGAGTTTCAATATTCCTTATTATTCACAGGACGTTTTCTTTCAAGAAATGTTAAAAGGTGTCCTGGTCAGAAGGATGCAAAATATGCGTGATGAATAGGGCTTTATCTACAGTGATTTGTGTTTAGTGGTTTATAATTTTAGAAGATATTGGGTCCCTTGCAGAACCCAGATAAATGTAGGGTTATTACAGCATTTCTGAGTGTAGACTAATTAGTCTAAGATAGAGAGTAAGGGAAGAAATGTTAATTTTGCCCAAGGTAACTGGTCCAAAATGGAGTAAAAATATTTATATATTCGTTCATAATATATTTACTTTCCTTAGGTTTTGGTACTCAAGTCAGGCACAGAGTCACCAAATGTATCTTCCTTGGTCAGAAGAGACAAATAAGCACCCTGAAGGCAACTCAGTGCGTCTGTGGCCTGAATCAAGCGGTGTCTACTGTTTATTGAAGGAGTTTGGTCTTGAAACCCACAGATAAGTAGAGGCTGATTTGAATTACGGATTTTTTTCTTATTTCTGAAATTTTACATGTAAAAGATGTGGAATCACTTCAGAGAGTAATTTTGTCAATGTATGCTGACAGAGCTGGTCATTTTATTCCTGACCTATATATATTTACATAAAAGAAAAAATCCTGTGGCAAGTGTAAACACCATATATGTTAGCCAGAGCCAAGATTCCCAACCTTAGTCCAGTTTAGTTATGGACCTGAAAGAATACTTGTAACATTGTTATAACTCTCCATAGTGCTCCTCAAGGTCAGATTATGCATGTTGTCTTCCAGCCAGCAGCCCTGTGTGGTTGTGTGTTGAGTGGATATACAAGACATACCAGTTTTCTTGAAATTAATTGACATTATCTTCCCTTGCACTGTGCCTGATATAATCTCAGAGAGATGTGAAAATATTAGTTCTATTTTACAAAGGTGGGAATTGAACCACAGGGTAGACAATGTGTCTCATCTGAGGGAGATCTGTGGCAGAACCAAAAATTAAATGCAGAGCTAACTTTCTCCCATGCTAGTATCTGGATTAAGATTACTGTACAGCAGTATATATTCCATATGTGCCAACCTTATTTGTAAGGTTTACATGCACTGTAAACAGACAGTTTTGGATGGCAAGAGCCAGAGTAGGCACTGGAGGCATTTGCTGTACCTTGGAGGAATGCCACTGAGATATCTGATATTACTATAACCCTGGTTCCCTTCCCAGCAGGAGCTACCCATCATAGTGAAAAATGGGGGACTTGGAACACTGGCTCCTAAAAGGCTGTTGTTCCAGGAAGGACCCGAATCTGATTTGTGGGGAAGGAAGGAAGTATAACCATATTCACATTGAACTGGCAACTGGTAGCATCACCTGCCACCATCCAACATGTTGGAAATGCCAGGAAGGTGCTTTTCCCACAGCACACGATCAAAGAATATTACAGTAAGACAAAGAAATCCCACAGCTGTTTCATAGGCAGACACAGAGGGAAAAAGCCACAAACATTCCCAGTATTAATTTCTCTTTTCATTTCCAGATGCCATTTTCAAACCTGTTTAGTCATTCACTGTACCATGAATCTCTTTGTAGTGTTCCAGTTAGTCCATTTTTTAACACTTTACCAAAGTAAATTGGAAAACTTTGATACGGGTTTTCTTTCCTTTGCTAAAAATTGCCTTTAGTTTTTTGTAATTGCTTTGTGTGACTCCACAAAGAAAAGCTCAGCTGTTTTGTCCATAGATTGACTAGGCTTCAAGACCAAGAGAAGATGCTGGAACCTGGCTGTCTGTGTAAGAACTCTTGCATTTGCTGCTACGTATATCATGTCCAACAACCTTTCCTCTGAGGTTTCTTGTCTCTTCCTCTTAACTCATATTTGACTGTCTATCTCCAAATTTTCATCCAATTCAAGGATAAGAATCAGGAGGTTTGACAAGCACAGAGACCCACCCATGCACAGTCATGCAGTGGACCACAGGCTGTGAGTATATGACCTTTCCAGCCTTCAGCAAAGGCATCTGCACCCCCATGCATCTGCATCTGTTCATCAGCACCCACATGGTGGGTGTTACCAACCCTTGGATCAGCTGGCAGATCTCCATGTGGGAGCTCCCACTGACTTGCATTAGTCAGACAGGTGATGAGCAGCTGGGCACAGCCTCTTCAGCTGGCACAGCTGAAGCTGGAGGCAGACATGTCCCAGCCCACTTAGTGGGCAAGGCATAGTGTTATTGATCTTACATACCTTCACTGCAGTGTTATTTTAAACTTTTTTTTAAAAAAGGAATACAGATTTGCAAGTGTGCCGAGCTCCAAGTAGTTGAGATACTTCTGTAATGCTCCCATCAGAACCTTATAATATGAAATTTTTTTCATAAAATTCTTGCATGCAGGAAAGGGGAAGAGCAGGTTTATCTTATTGGATTGCTGATGAATGCAGTGTGGCTGGTACATAATTCTCATTGTGACACTAATCTCTATACCCTCAGTGAGATGACCACAATACCTCTCTGCCTGGCTGAATATAATGCCTCAATCTTTCACACAAGACAAGTTTAATAACACTATAGAATTTTATTTTAGGGATTTTTCATAAAAGAACGAACATGAGAAAGAGACTCAACAATCCCTATATATTTTTACTAGAGCATCAGAAAAATTAAGTCCTGGAACTCTGACTTGTTGTGAACATGCCTTAGCTTGCTGCAATATAGGAAACATTACTAAGCAGGTTGTGTTTTGTTGACAGTGGAGTTCTTTAGAAAAACAGATAAAGTGCCAGGTGAAGAAATTGAAACATAAAGAGATTAAGCAAAGTACTGTCCAATGAGATAGGAGGTTGAAAACAAGACTTTCTGCTTTTGATGTTCAGCACTAATGTAGACAGATGAACCACTGAGGGCAAACGTAAAGCTTGAATGCAGAAAGGCTAAGCATAATTTAGCTGCCAATGGCTGTATTTAGTCACTTGCAAAGCATAGCATTGTGGATTTCTCTATCGTTATAGGGAACTCTCTGACCAGGGCTGTTATTCATGACTTTCACTCAGTAAAGGTTTTCACTTATGCATGCTTTTATCCTGAGCCCTTTAAACCTTCAAACCGGCAAATATTAACGGCGACATTTTAAAGAATGAGGAGATGGGGAAGTTGGATGACTTGGGTCACTGTCATATGATGAGCTTGAAATAGAGTAAACAGTTTGTGAGGCTTGTGACTTTCAATCCCATGCTCAACTCATTGGACATATAGCCCACCTCCTACAAAGCAAAACCAGACAGCAGTTTTGCTCCTTTGGTGACTGACCCAGACTGACTGACTCAAAAGAGTGGTTTAATCACAACTATTGGACTTGGGATCAAAGTCAATTGCTGTCTTCTCTCAAGTTTCATGAGGTTTGAAACTAGCACTCTGTTTTTTACCTGATCCACAGTTTTGAGTTCCTTAGTACTTAGTGGCAGACACGGGCCACAGAAAGGAAAGACATTTCTCAGAAAGGAAGAAAAAGTGTTAGTGCCAGTGTTTGAGATATGCAAGTATGAAATACACAGTGATCTGCATATGCCAGATTCAGCTGAGTAGTAACTCTATATCTGCCTAATCCTATTTTGATTTCACTATATCTGTTTCAAAATGGATTGTACAGGGTAGTAAAGTATGCTCAGCTTTGTCTGGAGATAGGATTGTGAAGTACTTTTTACAGACCACAGTTTTCCCGTATTCCATATTATGTACATATACATATATACAGGTGTGATTGTGCATTTAATTTAATACATATTTATTCTATCTTGTTTAACTCTGTTGAGCAGCAGACACAGAACTTTCAACTCTTTCATGTAGTCTCAGGTCACACTGATGAAAAGTCTGTAAGTACTGAAACCCCAGAGCATTTGCCTTGATTATTTCAAGTATGTTTGTCTTTACGTGCTGCAAACACAACTAGTGAACTTTCAAGCCACTTGGGCTGTGTGAGTTGAATCATAGAATAATATAAAATGACTCCTATTCATGCATTTGTGCTCACTGAAACATACTTGTATGTACAGTAGTGACTAATGAACTAGTGAACATATTTGTTAAAAACAGCTTAACAAGAAAATGTGTTTTGTTCCTGGAGTAGGGAAAAGTATTATAATGTTAGAAACTGTGAGAACCAACATTATTTCATTAATGTAATGAGTGTTTTCTCTTTATACGCATTTTTATTCTCAGATGTGGTGGTTTTAAATATTGAAGAATATTATTAGACTGATACATCAGGTCCCACTTTGTTGTATAAGCCTGTTTGTGGCTCCCAGGAAAGGGCATAAACTTCTCTGGGCATTTCTCAGTATCTTGTGCCTTTAACAGTGTCTCTCAAGTCCTAATACCTGTTAATTTAGGGATAACTTAGTTTTTTGCACAACTATCCATGGATCACCTTGTGCAGCACAGCTATAAGATTCAAATTCACAAAAAACCATATAATGAAGCTAAGCCTTGGGCATCCACTGACTTACCTTTATCAAGAGTGTTTTGAGAATATTATTTTATTTATTTCCATGTTTCTTTTGCTTTACTGATTACTTAGAAAAAAAATTGCAGCTATTGTTTTAGGTCACCAACTGATCTAGCACTGTCAAAGACTGTGAGATATCTCTGAATGGTATCTAACATATTACTGGAGATGAGGTCCTGGACTGTGAGAACCTTTGCTTGGAACAAAGAGGCAATTCAAATGCTTTTTAAGCAATTTAAAAATGTTAAACTGATTAAAAACTATTTTATCAATATATTACAGCTATCAACTTGTAAAAAGTCCTGTTTTGTGAGACACCGTCCTTTTCACAGGAGATCTTGAAATAGATTTCAAAATCCCATTTTACTCTGAATTGGCTCCACAGGAAGAAATGCAGGCTTCCAGGCTATGTGCTGTCATCCAGAGCATGGCTCAGCATCCTGACACTTCTGTGGGGCCAGCTTACCAGAAATGTGGAACTGCTGAGATGCTGAATTCTTTTCACAATGCAAAATGTTTAGACTGCTAAGAAAGGAAAAAAAAAAAAAAGGAACTAATGTGGGAGTGTGTGGGGAACTCCATATAGAAAGAGGAAGTATCGTGTGACTGATCAGGAAATGGGTACAAAGCATGTGTTTTGGTAGTATTTTCACTTGTTTTGGGGGCATTTCCATAGAGAGCTGGAATCTGGCCCTGTGTTTAGGTATTACTTCACTCTGGAGTGAAAGGCAGGCACTAATTTGGAGGGAAACACACCAGCTGTCAGCCTTTGCACATAGCAACACGGCACAACAGCTGAAGGCAGGTCGCACAAACACAACATCCCACGGAAATAGCAGTGTTGTAGAGCCATTCTGGGCTGCAAGAATCAATAAACAATGCTCTGGCTTCTATAAAAAGAGAAAGCTATTTCCAGGCTATATTTTCTGAGAGGAATTTGTTCTCTTTTACCTCCAAAAACTCTGGGGTACATCTGTGCTACAAAAACTCCAGGGAAATATGCACAGCAGCAAGGTGTGAACACGATGAAAGCCCTTTCTGATCCTGCCTGCCAAGGCATTTCTTTACCATGCACAGATTTGACAGGATAGAAATTTCGTCCTCATCATCTTTCTGTAAACATTATCTAGTCTGGAGTACACTGACTACCCTCGTGATGTCAGGGCTGTTTACTCCTTTGGTTTTGTCATGTGATTTTTTTTCCAGAACCCAGGAAAAAGTCCAAAAATGTGACAGTTCTTCTTGTGTAAAATGAAGTTCTGCTTATTCAGTTTCTCTTGAGCAAGTTGCTGTTAGTCAGATGTTTGCAGAGTTGTGGGGAGGGTAGTGTACTGCCCTCAATGCAATGAAGTAATTTTTAGAGGAAGTCCTTGTATGGACAATTTGTTCATTGTTTTGGAAGACTTCAAATAGCATTTCCAGGAGAGCCAATTCAAATTCCAGATTGATTCCCCTTATTAAGTAATTCCTCAGTCAGCTGGCAGAGGCGAGTTTGGGTATGCTGGTACAAGTGAGCAGCACAGAAAGCTGAGACAAAACCCCTAACAGAGGATATTTTGGACCTTCTACTCCAAAACAGGAATGTAATTCTCCTGCAGACTTATAAAGGGACTGAAATAAATGAAAGATATATTTCAAGGGCTGTCATCATAAAGCTCCTGAGCAGCATGCTCAATGATGTAGAGCAAGGCAATTATTTGGAGGACTCTTTTTGCCATTGGCTTTCCACTCTCTGGAGAATGAAACTTCTTAGCTTAAATGATTTCAAACTTGACCCATCCCCATTTGCTAAGTAGATCATATTAGTCTACATTTGTCTGGATCACAGTGTTATGGTGTAATTTCCTATACTGCTCCCTTGGTCTTTGTCATGTCTCCTTTTTCAGCTTTGTTTTTCTCCTCTATCTTCTTTCCAGCATTTCCACTACTCCCTGGAGTGATATTTTTGGCTTAATCTGTTTCTTCATTTCACCTTCTTTTCTCTCTCAGGCCTTTCTTTCTTCCTGGCTGCTTCAAGTTGAAGCCAGCTCTCTGAAAGCAACATCATCAGCTACAGTCACCTTCAGTGTGGCATCATGAGACAAAGTCATCCTCAAAATCATTTGAGATCATTTCTCATGCTATTATTTCATAGGGTGAAGTCAAGTAGGATGTGGAAAGTGTGACAATTTTGGCCACCCACCTCATGAAAGATGTTAAGAAACTGGAGGGAGCCAGAGTGAAAGGCTATCAAGATTCTAGTGCACAGGACCACTGAGGAGAGGCTGAAGAGCTGAGCTTGATGCATCTGATGAAGAGGAGCATCTGAGCATGCATCTGAGCATCTGATGAAGAGGAGGTCAAAGGCACTTGAACAGCAGCCTATGATTTCATGATCAAGAGCTGCAATGACATCAGAACCAAACTCTTCCCAGTGGTGACAGAAGGTGCAAGAGGGGGCAATGGCAGCAAGATGAGTGTTCAGCTTGGCCATTCAGGCTGCTCTATGCTCCAGGTGGGCATTTTGTATGAAACAAAATGCCCACCTGGAGCATAGAGCAGCCTGGATACAGGTTGCTTTGAGAGCTGGAGGAAACCCTATCCATAGAGGTTTCCAAGCCTTGACCAGACTAAATCCACATTGACCTGCTCCAGCACTGATCATAGTCTGGCCTTGGAGTGAGATGGGTGATCCACAGGGCCCCTCTAAACAACACAATTACACCAAAACCATGTATTTGTTCCCTCAAAACATTTAATGTAGAGTTCTTCCTGTTGTCCCTCATTTAGCCAATCCCTCCTGAATGGGAAGAGGAAGAATACATTTTTCTTTTTTTTGAAGTGAAGGATCATATAAACCAACTAGAACAGCTAAGGTAATTCTGGTAATAAGGAGAATACCTCTAACTCTTGCTTTAAATGAAATACATCTCATGCAGATAGCGTGCCCTCAATTTTTACTCCCTTTCCAATCTACATTTGTGCAAGTGCTGGAAGATGTGCTGGCAGAGCACAATGCTGAGAGCCCAGGAAATGTGCCCAGCAGAGCAGAACCTGTACTTTCTGTTGTTAAAACTGTGTTGGAATTCTGATACATCTGTTATGTACTAACAGACCTAGGAGGAAGAAGTTTGTGTGCATGAAGTATCTCTGTCCCACCAGCCAGTCTGGTCTTGAGCTTAAAGGGTATCCATAGAGCCCAGGCCATGGCAGGTCACTCTGTGTTAGAATGTATACTCTCAGTTCTACAAACCAGTGCAGACACTGGTCTTTATTTTTAGGTAGACAAGCAGCCTTCTTAGCTTTAGTGGGATGATTCACATCCATGTAGTGATTTATTGATGTGCTTCTAGAATGAACCTTCTTATTTGTTGTTTCAATATTTGTGTCTTTGCTTTGAGTTATTATAATGAAATCTTTGTTCAATTATTTTTTTTTTCCTGGGGCTGTCTACAGACATTCAATGTTTTTTTTATGGAGAGGTGTTTCTTTTATAGTTTCTAATTCCTTGGTATGAATAAATTCACTTATTTTTACTGGGGTGCTGTAAATCCTTTGTTTAGGAGAGATTGTAAGCCACAGTTTTGCATTTTCTTTTAACAGATTTGCAATCTTATTTTTTGTCCAGCCATATTAGAAGCAACAGTAATTTCCCATCTGTTTTAATTTGCAGTAAATGAGTTTATGCTGCTGTGTTTTACGCAGATGAGAGCTTGTCTTCTTCAGTAATTATTTCAAGACAATGCTGTTGGAATGATGTGATAGACTGAATGAAAATGATAGCATATCTCAGGTAAACTAAGCAATTTTGCTAGACCATATTAAATTCTGATTACAATAAAAGGCTTTTAATTCATTTCCCTCACCACTGAACAGATTTACAAATCACCTTCGGAGAAGTACAGTGACAAAGCATATAAAAGTATCTGCTTGAGACTACAGAGGGTATCAAAGAGCATTGTGATTGTTAAAACAATTTAAAATTAACGTATGCCACTGACTGAGATCACACCCCTTAGTCCACAAATACCTGAGAAGTGGGAAGATTTCTGAGGTTTTCCAACAGTCTTAGACATCAGTCATTGCCACAGTTTACATGGAAAAGTTTAAAACATAGTTTCCTCTCTGCATGAACAGAAGTCTCTCATCTCCTGAGCAGGAGCTGAGGAAGCAGAAGGTGTCCTTGAAGAGGCTTTCAACTCTTTCCTGAGGCAATCTGGGGACAGCCTGCTCTACCCTAGGGCCTTGAAAGGGAGTCAGGGGCTGGTGCTTAGCAAGCCTTAGTTAGCCCTTCTCTCTTCTGAAACACATTTACTTCAGGGCATTAGCATTGGTGTGAAAAGGATGAAAAGTCCCCTCAGTCAGGCTGTTCTGTTACTTGATCCCTTTGTGCTGTGTGCTGCTAAGGGCTGATGGCTTCCAACATGCATTGTATTCTGCCTTGGTTAGGGACAAACCTTTCCTGGACAAACCTCACTCACCCTTTGCGAAGTGCAGCCACACTGATTTCTCTTGCAAAATGCATTGCAGAAAAATATAATACAGAGAAACTTTGGGCTACCACTACTGAAGAAAAAATTTGTATTTTTTCCCTGTAAGGAAGCAACATAAACACATGCCCACTGTCATGGTCACTTCTACAAGCAACATAAGAAAATACAAACAGTTATAGCATCTTTTCCTGTGGGATCTTCATTCAATATGACCTTTTTAATTAGCTTATTTCAATGTCTGTAAAATTCAAAGCAATAGTTCTCCTTGGGCAGGAGCCAATCACTAGAAACGAACAACCAGGATACCCCTGACACTCGGCTTCTGTTCTGTGCCACATTTTCCTAGAACTCTACCATATTAATCGTGCAACAACCCATGCATTTGTGTGATTTTTTGTTTAGCTGTGTCCATAACACACAAAAAACTTGTAGATGATGACCCCTGCACTGCTTTTTAAACATATAATACTCTCCTATAAGGCCTGGAGGTCTTGCCAAAATGTAGATTCCTGCTGGAATCTACATGTTCCATAAAAGGACCTAATCAAACAGGATCAAACATAATAAAGACAGTTTGTGTCCTGTCTGGAAGGGATACTGTGAAGGAAATGTTCGGGCAAGAGAAAAGGTCAGATCTGGTATCTCCTCATCACCCTGCTATTTTCTCCAGTGATGTCTTTTTCATCCTCTTGCCTTCCCTTGCCTTCATCCCCCACAACTGCAGCAATGTAGCAGATCCTCTGGAAACCTCACCTAATGCCACACTCTGGAAGAAATCATCCAGGGCTCTGGCTTGGCCAGTTTGGTGCTGACCTCCTTTACCATATGGTGTGGTAGGTCAGGTATCAGATTTGTAAATCAACGAAAAAAGATACAAATTAAACACAAAGTGTTAAACCCTACAAATGCTTAGTTCTGTGTTATATCTGCATAGGCTGTCCAAGGAAATGGATATGGAGGATTCCCCACTACTGAATATCTCCAGGAATAAGTTAAACCCAGCTTGTCCAGCCCTCCTTCATAGTCAAGAGAGAGAAAAGGACATAGATAGGGACTGATTCTTCTCCTCCTCAGCCAGTTCTCCTGTAAGTCAGAAGAATGCTGTCTGTTCTTTGTCACAAGAAACAGTGACAACTGTGAAAGTACCAACCCCTTTGCAGAGGTCTGAAGTCAGGGAAATGATGGTTTTGGTTTTTATTTTAGAAAAATTATTCAGAGCTACAAGTACTGGAAGCACAATTTTTCACAAAAAAATTAGAACATAAAGTCATCACAGATCTTCCATATTGCAGCATCTGAGTCTCCATGGAGTTCTGTTTCCTGCCTGACACCAGTGGCTGAAGGATCAGCTCAAAGTTGTTCTGCAGGTAAATCTGGAAGGACTTCCCATGTCTTCAATCCAGACTGTTACATTTCTTTTTTAGTGGAAGTTCAGTATGACACATAGAGAACCAGGTATATTAACTGCAATTAGACTTTATTAGACCTTTGATCTGCTACCATATTGTAGTGTATAAATTAATGCATTAAAAGAAAAATCAAATGTAAAATAATTCTCTAAGTTGCAAAGCTGAATTTCAAGCTGCCTTTAGAGCACTTTCATCACATTTTTAATTGAGCTAGTTTTTGTGTCAGGAAATAGGGCTTTATTGGAAAAGATGAGGGAAAAGTAGGAAAAAAGCTGATGCTTCATTAAACTGAGAAATGCCATGGGCATGAAATTGTAATCTTTACAACTGGCAGTTGTGTCCTGGCAGAAGAGCCCTTAAACTTCAACTACTCTGGGATGAGGTCTCAGAGCCGTGAGCACTTTTTCTTCTTTAACTGAAATTAGCCTGGATACCCAATTAACATGGGCAAGAAAAAGAGCAGCCAGCATCCCCATCTCATCACCACTGCCAAGGAGTGGTGCCTAAATACTGTATTTTTAACTGGGTCATTCCCCACATGTGGTTTCACATGTAGCCAGCTGTGGACTTAACTGAGAAGACAATAACATGGTAGTGAAGAGAGAGCAGGAGCGAGCAAAAGGACATTAAGAGCTCTTCCTCTGCACATGTAGCTCAAAGTGGGGTAATCACTGGTTTAGTGCACTTCAGGCAGAAAAAAACACCACTCAAATTAGTTAAATCAGCTTCCCTGTGTGGACTCCTATATTTTTGGGGAAAAAAAATTATGATAGCTATAGCTACCACTGCTTAGGAATCAGTGCAATTTGCAACATTCACACACTAATGTGAGAGCTCATGACTGACTGAGCGTGTTTAGCTAATTATATGTATTTCTAAACTTGTTTCATAAAAGTTTATCATCTAGATCAGGATTTAATGTCTATGCATAAAAGCCAAGACTGGTTATAGGTCAGGGGAATTAACCAAGAGCATTAAGCATTCAGAATCAAAGCAAGGAAGTGAAAGATTTCCTTCTAATGGGAACAGAGGCTTCTGGGATTTTCCCCAGGGGGACAGTTGCAAAAATGGCAAAGGAAGAAAATCCCTAAAAATCCAAGTGAAATCTGCCTCAGGATCAGGCATCTACTGTCATGTTAGGAGCAGTTTATGTTTACTGGGACGTTTGCCCTGTGTAGTCACAGCATTTTTAGGGGTATTTTTTTTTCTTGGCTTAAATGCAGTTCTGACATGTCATCTAACCACAGCACCAACAATCCAAGTTAATCTGGTATACTTTCCATTTGAAAATAATATCTAAGCTTATGACTAGGCAAAGGGAAATAAAGACAAACAAAGTATACTAAAAAATTCCCCATCCCTCCAAAATAGCAGAACTCCAAGACATAAAGGAGACAGAGTAAGAAGAACGCATGTGAGCTCAACATAATTTATTCTATCTATGCCAGAACTACTGAGGCTTCTCTTTGTGCACACTCAGTTCTCCTGCATACAGACCAGGGGTCACTGAGTGGCCACTTTTGCCCTCAGATGCATTCACAGGACACTTGCTGTAGCTAACAAGAGCTCTGCTCACACCATGGGTCAATGCTGAAATGTGTCTGACAGCTCATTAAACAGATCTGCTGGAATTCTGTTGTTTCTCCTCACTGTGTGATGGCATAATTCCTCTGGAGCCTGTGTGCTGCACATTGTGTGCTGTGCCCAGGCACACAAGTGAGGCAGTTGTTGTTTTTGCCCAGCAAACACTCAGTGGGTGAGAGCCTGTGTCTCATTTTGACATGAAGAACATCCTTCAATTAGGCTTGGCCTGGAGACAAAGCAGTTGAGCCCAGAATTGAGGCGCATCAGACACAGCCCTGCTGCCCGCCCTGCCGCACACCACCCCTACCTGTGTCCTCACCACCCCAAAGGCTCCTGGGCTCCGCCTTGGGCAGCGAATCTCCTTTGCTCTGGGCCTCCTTCATCTGAAAAACACAGAGGGAATAAATATATCAGGTCATGAGAGCTTTCTATTGAGGTGGGTTTTGCTTTACAACAGTTAAGACCAAAATTGTTTTCCATCTAAAGTGCGTATTTCAGGCGACAGGGCAAGGCCCCTCTCCAGCTGTTTCTATAATCAGGGGTAAAGTTATGAAGTGTGAGGTACTGTGATCTTTCAGAAAAGAAAAGGGCCCTGTGAGTCACTGTATTTTGAATTGCATTTTTCCATTCAAAGTGTGAGTGTTGATTTTACACTGTGGACCAGATGGTCCAGCCCCATTCTCCTGCCTTGGCCATGCAGAGGTAGAGGAAGGAAAAGGAACTGGTTGGCAGGGTCTCGGAGGGTCTGTCTCCTGGCATGGAACTGTTTGCAGAGAGCTACTTTGCCCACTGTCTTTCACAGCAGGGACAATCTTAACAGGGGAGGGATTTGGTGTAGGGGATGCACAGATTCAATCCCTTCATATATCCTTGGGATATCGCCAGTGTGGGATCTGCAGACACCTGTTCCCCTTCCTGATTAACACTTCATCCTCATCCCTGCTACTGCAGTGCCTCTAACTGCTTGCTCTCTAGACCTCTCTTACACATGAGATTTCAATCAGAGCTGTGGAAGAATTCTGAGAACTAGGAGTGTGACTATCCTCTGTCACCACTTTGATAAAAACTCTGACCTCAGTGGCGCTGTTTCTGGGTGATAACCAGAGTGTGAGGGTGAAGCCAGTCAACAAGATTACACCATTGCTAACCCTATCTGCCCTAAAGTACTTCCCAGACTCTCCATTCTACTGAAACACTGCATCCAGCATTAGCATGGGAAGCAGCAGTCAAACAGCAAATAAGGTGCTGCAGAAGAACAAGATAAAGAATTCCCACTGGCATTTTGGCTTTTCGTATAGAGTTCTGGTGTCCAAAGGCAAAAGTTTTCTGGCTAGCATCAAAACTTAAATACTTCTTCATACAAATGCACTTTTCTCAAAGTCTGCAGTCCTGACAGGTTGAGTAGTTTGTCAGCATGGGTCTGGAGCTCTGGTGGGTTGTTTATGTAGAGTTTTCAGTAGTGCTGTTTGTGTTGTTAGTTTTAGAAATACTTTCATTCAAAAGAGTCCCAACTCAAATGGCACTTCACCCCCATTACACACACTCGAAACAGGCATGAAACTGTCTGGAGGATGCACAGGATTGCAAAACATTGAAAAGGTGACTTGTTCTTCAGATTGCATATTTCTCATTATCTTTATTCATATAAGTACATGATGAATAGTATGGAAGAAATAGACATCCAGGACAACCACTGTTCTGGCTACTGTAGAACTCCTTGATTAAAGAGTCAGAGGGACCATGGGAAAGAAGGAATAGAAATTAGGTGCAAGATAAGAGAGAGAAGGAGAGAAAGTTTATTACATTCCAGGCAGAACTGCAATAATGCTCAGAAAAACAAGCTCAGAAAACACAGGGAAAAGCATTTAAGAAAAAGCAAACTCTAGACCTGGATCTACCCTTCCAGAAAAGCACATCTTTTTGCATGTACAAGCCAGTACATATGGGCAGAGCCACCATGTCAAAGACAGAAGTGATGTGTCCACAATGTCCATGAGCAATACTGTTCAGACTTTGGATCTGAAAGCTGCAAATTCTGAGCTCTGTTACTTAATGGAGTCCAGGAAAAGAGGAAACACTTGGCTACCCTGCCATGAAACAAGAGGCACACAAAGTTTGCAAAAGTAAAAGTCTGTAAAGTTGTACAGATGGGCACATGGAAAGACTCTCATGCAGGCAAACTCATGCTAAACTGATACTAAAGAGAAGGGGAGCAGTGCACTAAAAGCAATGAGCCCCTGGAACATCACACAGGTCTCTCCCTCACTTCATGCAACACAATATCCTGCATGTGCAAGCAAAGGCAATTGGGGCTTTTACCAAGGGACCTGAACCACCAGTGTATCCATCAACAGGAGCAGTTCTGGGAGGGAGTGAAGTCTGTTCCTGCTGACAGGGAGGGAGGGAGGGTTCACAGCAGACACTAACACTGCAGCAGCATCACCCTTCTGTGGTCATCACGGGCTAATGCCAGGAAGTCTCAGAGCTGACAACAACCTGACTGCACTCCAGAGCGTGCCAGTCTGCAGGGCCAGAGCCAGAAACACTTCTGTGTTCCACGGCAGGGATGGAAGGCAAAGCATTGCACCTTGTGAAACACAGAGAACAACAGGTACAGAAGTGACACAAATGGGTGGGAAACCTAATTTGGAATAGCTTGTGGACCTCCTTTAGCACTAAGTGTGCCCACTTTACTTGTGTATGATATTGCTAACAAATGCATCCATTTCAATAATTTTGTTAATTTACTTTTTTTCTCCTTTAATTTCCTCAGAAATATCTGTATGTACAGTGACACTTTCCTCACACCTTCCATTTTTATGTCTATGCTTCCATTTCAGTTGAGGTTCTTAAAACCCGTGGCTGCCTTGAAAAGAGCCCCTTTGTTATTGTATGCAGAATGTTTCTTTTGTATGCTTTCCTGGATTATGTTCACATACTCCCAATTCAGTAGTTCAATTCTATAAAACAATATCCATACAATATCCAAGTTTTTCCTACTGCAAAGCACAGCTTCTCCCTTCCCTCATTTCTCGTACTCCAGCAATGGGACCCTGAAAGACCAACAGCCCAGGTGACAGGAACTGCTCCAACTAAGCCCTGTCCTAGGAATCAGATGTGGAAAACTACATCCTTTGGTTTGCAAGAGGTAAACCGTGTTGGAAGCTCTTTCTCTGAAGCAGAGTTTAACACCACTAGACTATGTTTTGAGTTTTCCCCAATCTCACTGTCATTGGAAGAAGATAAAGGGAAGTAGAAGTCAGAAGTTCATATGTCAGTGCAAGCAACACTTAATTTGAAGTACTGATTTTGGCTAACATTCAGTGCTTTGTATATTTTGGGCAGACATGCCATTAATTGCATGATCCTGCTTTTTTTGTTGTTTTAGGAAGTAAAAGGATGTCAGTCTTTATAAATGCTTAATAAAATAGCAACTGCATCACTTCCTTCTCTGCTCCTTGTGACCTAGGCACACAGTTCTTTTCAGCTGGGATGTCTCTTGGTGTGTCCTCACCCTGGAGAACACCCCTAAAATAAAGGCTGGGAAAGAGACGGGGTAGGCAGACTGACTACCCATTCTTCATGTAGGAAAAGGAACGGGAAAGGCTATTGAACTTCAAATACTTCATGAGATACTCTGAAAAAGCTCATCTTTCTCATGGCAGCCAGTATGGGAAAGGTTGAGGGCATCCAGACATTCATACAAGCGTCTCTGTAAGTAGACACAGTTGGGTTGTTCAGCGAGGAGAAGAGAAAGCTCTGAGGAAACCTTGTATCAGCTTTCAGTACATAAAGGGGCCCAGGAGGAAGGCTGGAGAGGGACTTTTTGCAAGGGCATGTAGTAACAAGACAAGAGGGAATGGCTTTATACTGAAAGAAGATAGATTCAAGTGGATGTTATCAAGAAATTCTTTACTGTGGGTGTGTTGAGACATGAGAACAAGTTGCCTGGAGAAGTTGTGGGTGCCCCATCCCTGGAAGAGTTCAAGGCCAGGTTGGCTGGGCCCCAAGCAGCCTGGCCTAGTGGAAAGTGTCCCGGCCCATCACAGGGGAGTTGGAACTAAATGATCTTTTACGGTCCATTCAAGCCCAAACCATCCTATGATTCTGTGATTGTGGGAGCCCCAAAGGAGCTGAGACCTGGGGAAATTGTTTCCTCCTTTGCTGTGATGTGGGGTCCACATTTCTTCAGTGCACACAGCGAGGTGCCAGGCATGGGGAGCACCAAAAAAGGCAGAAAGAGGACATGTTACTCTTTAAATAACAATGTCAGCAAGGCAGGTAGCACTTCTGGTCTAGAAGTGACCTGTGACTCTAATGCATGTGCTTGTAGAGGGATTGCTGCTGTTTAGCTTTCAGCCAGTCCTCACCTGCTCTGCTGAACCAAGAGCCAGAGAAATGTGGTTTGCAAAGGCAATTTAAACTCTGAAGCCTAATTTACACATCAACATTGTTAATTATTTCATTGCTGAACATCTTAACAGCAAGAGCTCATTATTGGCTTCATATTCTGTTCACTTGAAAGGACATCAATACCAACAGTGGAAGCAGAATATATTATCTAGACCAAGCACCACAATGGCTTGGTATTAGAAAGAAAAGATGTTTCTCATTGATACAAAATGATACTCATTTATTAAACTGTCTGCTTTCATTGCTGTTTTCTGGAGTCCTGTAGAGAATCTACCTTATTCAGCCAGACACAGCCTCAGGATCCAGCATATTTTTGCCACTCGGATGACAATGAATATCCCAGCTTTGCTTGAGGTTCCCAGTTATACAAATAAGTACCTGAATTCATTATGACAGTTAATGTGTTTGGATTTACATCTTCGTTCCTGCAGACAATCTCTTCCAATGAGGGCAACATCAGAATGTAATAGGGCCAAGCGTGAATTAGCTCTGTGGACTGTGTTTGTGAAATGCTCACCTAAACTTAAAAGAGTCATAAAGTTGGTGGCTAAAACTTCTGCAGTCAGTCATAACAGCCAGTTACTGAATTTCATTGAAATTAATGAAAGCCATCCAACCTTCTCTTGGCATGGTTGCTTCAGCGCTGCTGAAGTCTCAGGGGTGTTGTCTGAGTGAAAGTCCAAAACATCTGCCAAGACCACTGCCACTGGCCCTAGTGCCTAGGGAGGGCTGTCACCACTGCTGGTGGCCACAGCCATCTGCAGCTTCTGAAATGAGAACAGACCAGATGTCCCCATGCTGGTGTCCAAAGCAAGAACCCCTGGTGAGTCTGGAATCTGAACAGAACATGACTACAGTTGCTACTTCTTACTGGCAGGTTCTCCCAGCCCACCTATGAAAGAATATTCAGAGGTGTACATAGCTGTTTGAAAAAATGTGAGAAGTCTAAGTTCTTCCCCTGGGTGGAAAAAGCAGTGATGCAGATTTCCATTAACCAGCCATGACTTGGACTGGGTTTGATAGTGCTGCATCACAGGGCCATAATCAAGTGAGCTGCAAAGTTGAGAGAAAGGCATTTCATGTACTTCAGTGCTGTTTCTCTAAGCTCTGTGTTTCCCCATACAGTGATGCATCCTTGTACAGCACCTCTGCAAAGGGTGCCAGTCCTGGGAGCAGTGAGCTGCAGGTGCCCTTAACTTCCAGCACAGCTCCCTGGGCTATTGCTGCCATAAACACACAGCACAGAGCAGCAAAGGCTGGAAGAAGGGGAAAAAAGTTTTCTAGCTGTGCAAAATACTTTTTCTCTCAGGGGAAAGAAAGTTTTCTAGTTGTGCAAAATATTTTTTTTTTGTGGGACAGCTACAATATAGATACCCCAGTGGGATGGGAAGGATGGTCTGCCATGAAGAATCACCAAAACTGAAAACAATAATGTTCTTCAACTGTATTACTGATTTATTCAAATGAATCCCTATCATATCTTTGCTGTGTAGCAAAAAAGCATTGAGCCATTGCTGTTAGTTATTGGGAAAAGCGTCCTCATTTCATTAAAGCAATATTTTATTCAGACTCCAACTTTTATTTTCAATAAATATCATGCTTTTGCCTTGACAGTTGTCAAATTGTGAGAAACTTTATTATTTGTGGCAATGTTTTGTTCAATTAAGATTATCAGGGGAGAAAATTATATTATTGGTGAACTAAAATCTCAGTTAAAGCAGAGTACAAAGATCTAATGGCATTAGTAGATGCATAAGATATTGTAAAACTCACAGCTAATCTGTACAAGTCCAAGCTATTTGGAGTAGCTCACATCTAACCTACAAAAACATAACCACATAGCCCTCCTCCAGAGGTTTCTTGACTATTGCCAGGGGACAGAAGATGCATTTTTCTGCAGAAGGGCAGACTGGGCTAACTGAACTTGGCACTGGGTTAACTGTGTTTTTGAACCAAGGACCTTATCCCAGCCTAAAGCCAAGCTCAGGGTCATAACTGAATAACATTCTGTGAATCAGAGCTTTTGTGATTCATTGCCTTCAACAGTGCAACCCAGAGCTGAATTTGATGATGTTGGGAGACAGATCAGTGTGAATGGGACTGGTTGATGTAACAGGAGGAAGGACTGTGTTGTGGCTCACAGGACAGGGTCCTGGGAACAATGAAACTGCAAACCTGCAGTGCAGTGTAAATGCTGCATCAGACAGCAATTCATTATGAATGTACAGCATGCTGTAGCTATGTCACCTGTTCAGTCAGTGAAAGAATCCTTCCTCTTGAGAAAACAAAGTCAAGGGACAAGCAGCAGTGAAAATCAGGTTTTCTTACCTATACTTACATGAAATCTCACCAGTGCTTTTTCTACAGTAGAACTACACTAGTCCAAATAATGCATGTAAGTGTTACTTAGACTGATCATTATAAAACAAATAACATCTTTATTTATGTCAGATGGTGGAAATAAAAACATTGAATTGTCACACTGTTTTTTTAAGATTTTCTAAGCCTTCTGATGTTGGCATTCTTGTAGTGAACTTTCTCACACACTTTCTGCAAATAACTCATTGTTTTGCATTCCTTTATGGAGGAGGAGAGAGTTGATGGACTGTTGGTTTGACCAGTGTCATTGGAGAGGTGTCACTGTCACCCTCCAATCTGCTGTCACTTTTGGAAAACTATAAATGTTGGAGTCAGAAAATAAACTTCCCTTTTTTTCTTCACCTTGAGAACAGCGGTGTGAGCTTGTGTTCTTTCTTGTCCTATAGTGACATTGAATAGAACAATTTTTAAAAGCTACATTTTTCTTTCTTAGTTTAAAAATTCATTAAAGCCAAGATATGAGATCTTTCAAGCTTTCTAGCCTCACATTTTGAAAGAGTTTGACTTTGGGTTCAGATTTGTATCTGTGTTTTGTTCCAGAGGACTGAATAGAAATCTTGAGACCAGACAATGCTGAATGGAGTGGAAATTCAGGTACCTAACTGTAGAGTCAGAAGTAGATGGTACAACGATCTTGTCTGATATTCTGCATAATATAGCTACAGAATCTTGTCAGGTTTATTGCTACCTCACCCCGCTCACCTCTGGCATTTTATGCCTAGTTTGAACTTCAGGATTTCCAGTGATGTAAAATCCACCTTTCCTTATATAGGAGTTATTTGTTCAACCTTTTTTTCACTTTTTTTTTCTTATTGATTGCTTTTGTTTGATCTTCCAGTCACAGGGTACTTTTATATCTTTTCTTTGAAGAGCTTTGTGTTACAAGTAGCTGCTCCATCAGGGAGATATTTGTCGGTCACAGTCAAGTTGCCTCTCAAATTTGTTTTTGATGAAGTCATCGTGTCCCTCTCATCCAGGGTTAAACAATCTTTTGTTTGACACAAGGGAGAAACACACACAGTTCCTACAAAGTGGCAAACAGAGCTATAAATTTGAGCCCTTCCAGTTGACTCACAATAATATGTACCTATATCCTAAATCAAGTTCAGGAAAAAAACCTCCCATTTAATTAACATTGTCTGTATTTTCTAAAATAAGACAAGGTGTAATAGAAAGAGAGACCATGTCTAGACTATCCAAAACCGGGACTTATTGCCATATTTCTCTTTTTATGTAGACTTAAGGAGGTCAAACTAAAGACTACAATTTAACTATCACAAAGAAACTAATGCTTTGTATGCTATAATAAACATATGAAAATATGCCTGAAATAATTTTGAGCATTGAATTTAACTTTAAAGTGAACAGTGGCATAAAAATGTATCTGTATGTGGAGCTGACACAACACTCCCAATAAACAAGGCATGTTGAGTAGGCAGAACTCCAGCATGTTCACAGGGTCCCCCAGAGCTGTGAATACCTTCCAAGGCTATACTTCCTTGTTTCCCAGGAATCAGACTGGAAGTGTCATAAGACTGTATTTTCTGGTCCTTGCCATCTCTAACCAGAGCAAAGTCATTCACTTGCACATTATCCCACTCTCATTTACAAACAGTTAACGCAGGAAAGTGAATGTTAACTGAATTCACTGCAGGTTTGGCTAAAGATTTGGGCAAATGTTGGAGACACTTCCCACTCTGCCTGAACTAATTCTCTGCTGTGGGTTGTAAACCCTCAGAAATAATCAATGAACCTTGCATGCTCCCAGCTTGCTTTCAATTGCTTCTGGCCCGAGCAAGGAGCATTTTTCCATGGATGAACAAGTGAGATGTCTCAGCAGCAATCACATCTGCCCACAGTGATAATTGTTCTCTGGCTGTTCAGTCACACAGCACCTATTGCCAGGGAGAAGATATGACTGGATTTTGCTTCAGATACTAAGTGTGCTTATTGTGTAGGCAGTTTGCAGACCTTCTAGACTATATCCTCACTCTGTCCTAGGCACAAGTATAGAAAACTGGTTGCAATATTGTTTTGTTCTGTATTTTTCTGTATGTGGGAAGAAAGAAAACCAGTGACCGCTCATGCAGTGATGTATGCCTTCCATGAGGCAGGGAAAATTGATAATATGTGGCATCTTGAAATACTGAGCCTGAGGATTAGTTGGATAATTATCTCAATTTTACAGATGAAAATCTAAATAACAAAGAGTTTGAAGATTTGTTCAAACTTAAATCCCAGTTCAAAGAATCTGGAATAGGCTTTATTTTCCAATCCTCCAATTCATTTTCATGATGAAGTGATATCCCCATATGCATTCTTACATAAATATGACGATCAGTTTACACATGCAGTGGGGTTTGTACCAACAGAGAAGCCCTTTTTTTCTGTGTATTTTCTTGATGCTCATCAAGCACTTGGGGATCCTTTTTCCAAGGCTTGTATTTCTGCCATGTATTCAGATACAAAGGGACTGAAACTCAGTTAAGTGAGACAGTGGATCTGAAATCCTGCCAATAGGATTAACAAGCCCTCAAAACTTCATGTGTATAGGATTTGGTAAGAAACAGGGGTGAATTACTCAGGGAAAGGGCTAAATTTGTTCCTGGATAATTAGTTTTGTTGTAGCACAGCTCCAGGTCTTGGCAGCTTGGTGAGAGGAGGTAAAGGATAATGGCTCTGATGTGTGCAGGGTCCACACTGAGTCAGCTGAGATTTACAGCCATTGAGAAAATCAGAAGCAATTTACCTGAGGGATTCTGTGAGACCTATAAATCTTCCTGGTATTCGCCAGGTTTCTTTTTCCATCCCAAATGCCACCATAGCCTAAGCCCTCTCATGTCCCCTAGCCCTGTGCAGTGTCTGTGCTGGCAGTGGAGGGGAGCTCCCTACAGTCATCTCTGTCCCTGTGTACAAGGCTGCTGGCTGGCACATCCTCTAATCTTGTCTGGAACACAAACTTCTTCATATAGGGCAGATATGCTCGACTGAAGAGCAGAAGCTGAGGCTGCAGGAGGAGCTGAAATGTACCTGGACCCACCAGCAGCAAGGGCATGGTGCACTCACCAACTGCCCTGCTGCATTCCCACTGCCTGAGATGCATATACCCTGAGGAAGCCAAATGTCATTTGCTCTAGGGACAGCTTCAATGTCCTACTGACTGGGAACTGTTGATATTTTCATAACACTGCAATTCAGTCCTGTGACACCAAGGTCAAGAACAGGTTATTACCAGAAAAGATTGCCTACTGTACTTAGGTTTGACCCTTTCTTTTTAAAGTGCCTGATCATTCTCCCTTTCTTATTCCCTGCTAAGGAATCATTTGACCTGAAAATGGAAAGGAAATGAGGCTGGTTAGAAGCAAAATGGTTTTGGAGAGTCATAGTCTACCTGCGCTATACTTGAAATCATATTTCCATTAATTTCTGACAACTCAGTGACATAGTGAAGAAATAGTCTTGTTCTCTGTTTAAAACAATGAAAAATCTCACTCTACCTTCAGGACTGAGACCTCTGTTACAAATATCTGCAGGGAAATGAAGTAAATTAGCAAAAACTGTACCTTTTTACTTATGTTCATTTATAGTTGCAGGGGTTGTTGCACAAATGCTCATAGGAAGAAATGAAGAAAAGCTGTATAGGAGATGTAAATGGATGTCTAAATAATGCCACTGTTGTGTGCTGTGTGAGTGCAAAACTTGAAATGGAATCATATGCAACTATGACAAGCCTATGTTATTCTACACCCATATTTTGCAAGAGGTGGTGGAGGTGGAGTGATGCTGGCCTGATAATGAGGGCAGTGATTGTTTTTCACCATTTCAGGTAGAGACACTGAAATTACTTAAATGAATAGGCTACTGCTATGTGAAGGGTATGATTAGCTCTTATCAGTGGGTTTCTTCTGGCTTTCCTGACAGGAGACAATAGTGGCTGAATAACTCATGCAGCTCATTAGGTAGAATGAAACTCTAAAACTTCATTCTACCCAAAAAATAAATCGAGGTACTTAGGCCATAAAGTTCTGTATGAACATCATTCTTATCTGGATGGATGTTTTTTGCACTGGTCAGCCACGCAGCAATATCCAGTTTGGCTGAAACCCGGTTTAAATCAGATTTAAACCAAATTTTGCAATCTGTGATGCAGGTTCTAAGGAAGGAATGAATAGGGCCTGCGTGGTCCTTGCAGTCTGGCTTTGCAATTGCAAACAGTGACAGTTCTGAACATTTGATTGTTTGATATTTGATGCTGTCATTGTTAACAAGACTTGATTTTGCACAAAAGGGCTGGCCAAAAGTTAAATGCTAAACATCCAGCTGCTTGCATGTCCACTGAGCATGTTGTTGGTCCTTAGCCTCTGCTGCTGTGAACTGTTTTTAGCCATGTGTTTTAACGAGCAAGGAAAGAACAAGGTTTATTTCACTGCTTATTCAAATCATAAAAGCACCAAAACAGGACTGCTGGATGTGTTAATACTTTCTCTTCCAATTCACTTTATCTCTGGTCATAGCATCAAGAAAAATGGGATTTGTTAAATAGAAAAATATTTAACACACCTGCAAGTGTCAACAATCACTGCAATTCTGAAAAACAGTTGCTCCTGCTTTCAAAGTACAAGTATTTGCTTGCCCTCAGTTACCTAATCAGATGTGGGAATGCTGGTTCATAGCTACACATCTCTCTGAAGAAAGTTCCCACTTGTGGTTGGAGTCAGAGATTCAGTTTTTCCATTCCTCCAAAAGATTGATTCAGCATGTAGGTCTTTTCCTTTCCAGCTGTCCACAAAACTTTAAAGCAGATGTAACATAAGCAGTGGTCCATCTTTATCTTTAAGACCATCAGCAGGATTAATTGACTTATGAATTGTGGCTTTGGTCCAAGAAGAGCCTCTGGTTCTCCCTCAAAGAAATTGAAGCAGCATTCTTAGTGAAATTATAGCATATGATCCCAACCCACCCAAAACTGGCAAAAATCATGTTAGAGCCAAACAGATTTTGAGGTTGTGACAGAATTGAGCAAGTCTGTTACTATCAGCCTCACCACAAGACTGCTGCCAAAACACTGAAAATTCAAAACTAAGCATACACAGCAGTTTCACCGAAAGAAAAATAATATTGACAAATGTTCTATGAAGGCACCAGACCTTTTTCCCCCCTTAAAGCTCTTTGCAAAACTTAAAGGAACAATATCCTCTGAAGATCTGCTGACAGTTCATAAAGGAAGCTGTATAGGCTTATATATCTGTAAATATTCCTATAGGTCTTATTTCCACTCTTCTCAGTATTGCTGGAATGAAATGTCAGGAAGAATCAGCCTGCTAATGGCATCCATGGCAGTGATACAATCTGAGTTTTGCAGCAACAGGCTTGGAGAGTGTCCAAATTGCCTTTTTCCTGTGCTCCTGCAGTTATAGACTGGGGCAAGCGTAGGTTCAGTACAGATTTCAGCATGTGCTAACGTGGTAAAAACACAGATTCACAGGCTACTGCAGCAATTCCATAGCTGTAAGAGGACAAAGGGGCCGAAGATTGCAAACATCGCCACCACAGGCAAGCCTAAGAGGACAAGGAGGAGCCAGATCTGTGATTAGATTGTCTTCGCAATTGGGTGTGAAATGGCCCACCAAATGCAGACAAAGCCTTGGACTGAAACCCTGGCTGTACCTAGCGCAGGAAATGACAGATTTGCAGTTGAGTTTTTTCTTCCAGTTATGCCTATAATGCACAGGACCCTAGAAGAGGCACGTTGAGATGGAGGAACCACCACCTGAGCACAAATATCTTTTATGGTGAATCTATGCCTTCTAGGGATGAATTCTCAGATCCTGATCTTCAGAGTCCACCCCGAAACTATAGAGTGTAGAAAGTATTAAGCAGTGCTTTATCAGGGTGGAACTTCGACAGTATCAATGTTCAGAATGAATCCAAATATTGATATTAAATGGTGGTTTTGACACATTAGAAATATAATAAGCACAGTTAGCTGACATGTTGAATTTGAAAAACCAAAGCCATCCTCAGAGACAGCTGGAACTAAAAACTTTATAACATCTCAGTGATGCATATGAAAGCAAAACTAAACAGAAAAACCCTGGACTTCCAATTTTGACCAAAAAAACCCAACCCTGGTGATTGAAGTACGCAGATGTCTGAAATTCTTCCAGTTATAGTAATCGGATTGTAAAGGTACTTTTCTTTTCAGATATATGATATTTATCTTGACAGAGTTTACTCAACAGTTTCATTGTTCCATGTGTTTCCCTTTGGTGCTTTGAAAAGAAAGCTAGTTTGTTCTTTTCATCTGTAGCCATTCCCTCAGTAGATGTCATTTATTATGTAGAAAAAAGGATTGTGTTGCATTTCTGTATGCATTTGGCTTTGCATGTAGCTATATTTTTCTTTCAGTAAATGTATCTTGGGGCTTGGGGAATTGTTTTGATGAAAGGAGAACTTTTTAAGCCAAAATATCTTTATCTCTCAAAGAGCTTCAATTCCTGAGGGCTAGATTAAAAAAAAAAATCCTTAAGAAACCAAACATCATCATCTTAATGAAAGCTAGCTTTTAGACATCAACCTTCTAGGGTATTATCTGTAACTCTAGGTGTATAGGAAACTCTGCAGATACCTCTTCAGCAGCACTACGTGCTTCACAGTAACAACAGCCAATATCTTGACAATCGAGGAGGGAGAAATATCAGCATAAATTATCTAACTCCTGCCCTTGAAAAGCTTCTCAAGAGCATCAATCCCTGCTTTTATCTAATAGACCAAGCCTGTCAACAAATGCTCCAGTTTTGACAGGTCCTTCCAACCTATAAAAATCAGATCTGTTTCTTCTGCCTTCCGTGAGTCTGCTTGGAATAGAGCCGGATCGCTGATGGAAAAACTTGGCCACTCTCAAGAGCAAGACCTTTAGGAAGCAGGCGGGAACTGTAGCTTTCCTTCCCACCTGCACTTCATCCCACAGCCCCTTAATACTCAGATAAGGGGTTTCAGGAAGGCTGCCAGGGTTCAACAAACTACAAGGTTTTGTGTGTGCTCTAACAGTGATGCAGCTGCAAAGGGCGGCATTCACAGCATCCTCCATTTTCACCTGGACAAGCTTATACCGACGAGTAGTTAGAAGATGCTTTGGGAGTATAGAGGTGTTTGTCTTCCCCACCTAACAGATTTGACAGTTATCTAAATCGTAGTCCTCAGATTTCCACTTCACACTTTCAGTAATAATATGTGGGAGGAACCCCCTCTCCATCAGCTTGTCTTATCTTTCAAGGGCAAGTGTGGATCCTACCACATCCTCTTCAAGACCATTCTTAATCCTTCTTCCTGGCTTAGAGAAATAAATCTAGCCTCTTTTTGTCTTTTCTATTTTCTTGCTTAGCACTATTCTGAAGCACTTAGGTGTGTGCAAAATTTAATCATGTAACTGTAGGCAATACATCTGCTCCAGAAGGCAGATGTTGTCAAGTGCTACCACACCACTTGTCAAATGTTTATTGGAATTAACACATTTGTATATTGTTTTGGTTTTACTTCTGTCTGTAAGTTCACTTATCTGCAAAAATTTCTTAGTGTCACAGGAAAGCAAACCCCACATGGTTTCACATGACAACTCACACTTAAGGATTTCTTAATTAAAAGGGTTAGATTCATTTTAAGTTCCTTTAAACTGACATTTCTAATCTCTGGAATTCCCATGGGCCTGACTCCTTCCAGATTCATATGACTCCTATGTACATCAGATGAGATGACATCCACCCCACAATTCCCCTAAGCTCTCTCTCAGAAAAAAATTACTTCTTTCCCCCCTATGAAATTAATTCTCCAATTTATGCAAAACTACTACAGTATTTTAAAAACAATAATGTCTTTTCTAGGAAGGCTTCAAAATAATTTTGAGAGAGTGTGACTGTTTTGAGCCTGAGCAGTTTCTATTTGTTTTAAAGGTAAATGTTAATATGGTGTCATACAGTATAGGCCAAACAAAGTTTTTGTGCAGCTGCACTGCTGCTTTGGAAATAATATTTCCATTCATGCAGATGGTCAAAAAACTTGATTTATCATGGATCTGTCAAATCTAGAGAGTGCATTACAGAAACTCTTTTAGAACATCCTGAGCTAACTATTCAGAAGGATGAAACGATTTCACAAAATGGAAACTCTATAATTAGACATAGAGCAAGCACACTGTATTAAGAGAAGAGACACTGAGGAGTCCTGGGGTGTAGATTCCATTAAATTACCTTAAATGAGCAGCATTGTAGGCATTATATTGACTAATATAATAGGATTTACAGAATACATGAGTTTGCAATGGAGTTCTTTCCCAATTATAACCTCTTTGTGCAAAGAGGAAAATTGTACATGAGAGGTTATCTGGAACTTCTAGACAGAAAAATAGTAATGCCTATTTATAAACTGCAAAGGAATGCAACATCTCCAGTGCTAAGATGAGAAAATTGTTCACTGTGTTACTAGCACTGACCAAGGCACTTGGGGTGTCTTGTCTGGTCTGAGACTTCCAGGGGTAGACACACCGGGGCACACAGAGAAGCCAGAGGAAGAAACTGTTTCTTCTTTAAGAAACACGTTTCGGGGTCAGGGATTAATTTCTTTAGAGAGAAAGGGCATACAAGACCAGCCCTTGTCAATACTCAAAAGCCAGTCTAGGCAGGCCATGCAATGTCTTTTAGTGGGGAGGGGTGGACACAAACTGCCCAGGGGATGCCCTCAGCTACTTTGCAGATCTAATCTTTAGCTGTCTGTATGTGGTTTTAACAACACATATATGAAAGGGTTTGTTTTATCTGCAGCGCTGTTACTCTTTAGCAGAGAAGTATCAATTGCCTGTCAGATTGTTTTTATGACCTTGTCACACAAGGCAACAGACTCCTTTGTTTATCTACTGTGAAGCACAGAATTATCTTCAAAATGAGCTGAAGCAATGACTACAAGATGGGCAATAAACAGATTAAAATCAAGCTCTAGTTGAGGAGAGCAACTCCAGTTGCTCCTGCTAAATAGAACCATTGTAGACCAAAGGAATCCAGCACAGCATTTGACTGACTGGGGGGGAAAAAGTTATTTCAAATTAACTGCTTTTTTTAACTGGCCTTGTCCACTGTATTCTTTGATATCAGATACTAAGTGTTACCAGAAGCTGGATTCTGGAGAAAGGCAGAACATTCTTCAATTCTAGTGAGAAAAATCTCTTGGCCTCATGTGGCTGACCAGTTGATAATCAGAAACGAGCTTTGTCTATCTTGCATGACAGAACAAAATTAAAAAGAAATTTGGTTGACTGTGTTTGGCCCAGATTCCTCATACCCACTCTGCTGTGTATTTTTGGGTTACTACTACCAGTGGCAGAAGGAATACTTTTCTCTCATCTTGTTGACTGTCAGCAAAGTCATTTGAATCTCTGACTCAAAAAGGTGCTAGACAAAAAACATACTAAAAGAAAAAAATAAGAAAGAGAGAGAAAAGGATGTCATTTCCAGTTCAGGTATTATGGAAACCCCATGGAAAGAATAATAAATCATTTTCCAGCTGTAGTTGTCCCCAGGGAAAACACTTGACAGTTTCTTTAAAATAAGAAATACTTTAATTATCTTCATTAGTGTTGAACCAGCATTCAAAAAGAAGGAGAACATGTTTTTAGATTTTGATATTGACTTGTCCAATTAATTTACTAAGTCTGTGGCACTTGAACAGACCTATGATGGATGTACAAATGACTGAGTGCCTCACTGCGTATTTGTAAAGCAGATGATTGATGTATCCCATAATTTCTTTGAGCCATGGAGCTGATTTATATGCTCTATGCTGTATAGACATTCTCTTTGTCAGCTGGGACTGTAAAACCCCCCACAGGCAATTGTCTGCTATTCAGTCTTTCCCATTCACTGAAATTACACATAATTTTAGCCTGTGTATTTATAAGCTATGCTTTGCCATTTCCATTTGAAAATGCCTTTGTGCTAAACATTTTTGACTTGTCTAAATAAATATTATCCATAATAACCCTATATCAATCCATTACAAACCCATATAACCACGTACTGCATTTAGATTGAATCCCTGAAACAAAGCCTGTTCCCACCTCACTCCTGTGATGCTTTCACAGCTGATACTCACAGCTGCAAAGAAATCTGAGCTACAGAGAAATCTGTGATTGTTTCATTTTGCTAAAGCTATAGGATCTGCAAAACAAAAAAATTTTTTGAGTGTCTGGTCTTCATATATACAGACAATCAAATTCCAAAAGCACAGAGACCTATTGGCAGGTAAATAAGCCTGCACTTAAGGGGGGAGGTAAGTGTTCAAATGAACTCAATTCCAAATTCTATCAAAACCTCATTAGTGACACATTTATATCATTAGCTGAAAGAGCTTTAGTGTAGTCAGCTAGAAAGAACTATTTAGGAAATAGCTATAAGCTCTGCTGGTGAAAAATGGCTTTTTCATTAGAGACTGTCAATTCTCAGGATTAAGCTGCAACTTTTTGAGTTGTGATGATCCAGAAAAGACAGACTTTCTGCAAGTAAAAACTGCAGAATGAAGAGAAGTACAAAATACCTTTCTTACTGTTCTAATTGCTCATCTTGAACCACTTTATTCTCTAAAACTCTCTTTAATCTTCAGACAGTGCTACAATACATTACTGGAGCAGCGTATCATGTCTGGATTTACTTGTAAATGAAAAACGGTGAGAGAAGCTGTGGAGTTCCAGCGGTTGTGGATTCTGAAGTTAAATCACTTGTAGTATAGAACTATTTCCTTTACTGGTTTTAACATTTTCTTCCTTAGGATTACGTTGCAAGTGTCCTTCTCAGTCCAACATGGAGCTCTGAAAAAGGGTTATCTGATAGATTATCTCTCTGTATGTCACTTTTATGAACACAAGGGGAAGTTTCCCAGCTCAGTGAGATAAGCCCCCATCTTCCAGTCTTAGGGGCCATAGCAAAACATACCTTGGAATCTGGAGTAACCTTCTGTAAAGGCAGGAATATTCTATGCATGAATATATTAGACTTCAGCCAGATGCCACTAAGTTTGACTCTTCTGTTTTGGAAGACAGTTGCATACCCCTGTAGCTCTTTATATTTAAAGTCTGCTTATAATATGAAGTATTTTATACAAGATTTTCTTGTTGTTTCTCTGCTTAAATGGGAATTTTCCAGTTGTTTTTAATTTTCTCTTTCCAGACATATTTCTACTTTTCAGTATTACCATGGAGCTGGCAAATAAAGCACCATAATCTTTCTGGAATGATGTTAACAATTTTTTTTTTTCCTGCCAGATCCTTTTCCTGGAAGAAGAACAAGAAGGGACAAAAGAGAAGCCTAAACTCATCGAGATAACCTTTATAAGTCTTCCCTAAATCACTGCATGAGGCATGCCATCAAGACAACAAAGCTCACACCAATGTCAGTATGAACTATAGGCTCAGGGACCATTTGCCTCTTTGTCTATCTTTTGCTCCTTGACAACATCTTTCCAAAGGTTCTTACTTACCAGGGTCTCTGACCGACACTCCAAAGCGAATTTTATTATATAAATTAAGAAAAAAAAGATATAGCTTGCTCTGCAAGGCCTTTCAGAGGCATGTGTTGCCCTGGTACAGCTGCTCTCACCCACAGTAGATGTATCTATTTCACATCCTTCCCCGTGTCACTCCATAAGGGACAGAAGCAGTCTCAGTGGATGGAGGGCTGTACTCCTAAATGTGAGCATAGAGTGTCTGCTTTGCTGAGTGTGGGACTGACCTGAGCCAAGCTACTTTCTGCAGCATCCAGGCTGCCTTCTAGAATAATCACACTTAACTCAAGATCCCACACGGTGTACTGAGGAGTTAAAATTATGTCATCAAAGTGCATTACTGTGTTTCTGCCTCTATAAAGTGTAATCTGCCATCAGGTTATTAATTTGCCTAGGTGTGCTAGACTCTCTCACAGTCCTCTCCAGACTTGATTTCACTGAGCAATTCTGTATTTCTGTTACTTAAACTTCCCTTTTTTACTCTACTTTTCTTTTCCAAATTGTCTTTTATTGTAGCACTTCTCACATGTATTGGTTCCAGGAGTATTTTTGTCCTGTACTGGGCTTTCAGGATTTTCATTTCCTCTGTTGTGTATGTGCATATGTTAGTGTACTAACTAGCACTTACCAGGGTGTAAATCACAGGGTGCCTCATTACCAAGGCGGATCATTAAATGTAGGAGGGTTATTTATCTAAAATGTGTGAGAAAACCATATTTCCCTAAAAATCCCATTCAGATTTGTCACCAAACTCTTTCTTTATGGAGAGCTAGTCAGATTTTTTTCATCTCCACATTTTCCTAGTCCACTAAAAGACATTAATTTTTATGATGCCCCTTTATGCAAAATGTTTCATCTGAAACATATCCTTACCCCATCTCAAATGCAAGTTTCTAGAAGCTGTATGTTATTTGCAGGAGAGATGTGTAATTAGAACTATCTCAAACAATTGTCCAGCCTTTGGCTTGGGTACATTTCTTTCAGCATTCCTCATCTCTGAAGCAAGACTTGAAATATGGTTAAGTGCTGACTGAATGGTTAATTCTGAACTGAATTCAAATGTTCTTCTATACACAGGATCCTTGAGAGACTTTCAGTAGCAAAATAAATTCCTGCTATGGATCTAATAACATGATGCAAAAGTGTCCATGAGAGTGATTAACTTCCACTAAGCTGCAAAGGTTTTATCTAAAAAGGTGGCAGCACTGAACTCCCTGCAGCCCTAATTAAGATTTTCCTGGTGCTCCTTCACAGAAGACAGTGGGCATGGATGAACTGCCACGGGTGGAGGAAAAAGGCAACTCCATCTCTTTCCCATCGCCTGGCCCACAGACATGGTAAGAGAGAGTGAAGAGACCCAAACGTGGTCCCTGATGTGGGGATGGCCCCTCCTGGGGCTGCTGGGGCCGAGCACCCTGCTCAGCACCTCCGAGTGCCCCGTCTGTCACACAGCCACGCTGAACACACTCCCGGCCAGCTGAAGTCACGTTTCCTAAATGGAGTAAAGGCTTAGCTGGCCCTTCACCTCCTTTAACCCCTTAGCTAGGGGATGCACAGGGCTTTTGTTTGGCTGTGGAAAGAAAAGTCAGCTCTAGACATTCAAGGCTTTGGTCTACCAGATAGAGATGTGTCTGTGGTGCTTCAGGACAGATGCCAGCTGATGGATAGGGCAGCAGGAGTTTTTTTAGACAAAGAGGAAAGAACAGAACAAGCCTTGAACCTAGCTCTTGGCTCTGAGAAGAAAAAAAAAAGAAAGATATTTTGAGCTCACTAACAAGGTCCTATCTTTTTCTTATTTAGAGAAAGGTTTGAAACAAGGGCATAACAATACAGTGCAAGTGGAATACACAGGTCACGCAGAGCATAAAAGAATTCTATATGTGTGTGTGTGTGAGTATGATTTGCTTCTTATAACCCAGCTTGGTAAACCCTCACCTGAGAGATTTAAATCACACCCAATTTTCACCATGTTTGCCTCTCCCTATTTAGCAGACTGTAATGCAACTCTAAGAGATGGGTCGCCTGCTCTTTCAAAACCAGCTTACTCACACGAGGTATTCATTACACAGCATGGTAATTTATTTTGAAAGCAAATTTACCCTCCTCATCAAGCCAGTGAGTTATGTGCAACCTGAACTATGCAGATAGACATGGAAAAGTGAGGTTTGGTTATTGTAAATCACTACCCTGGCAGTGGTCCAAGCTCTTAGGGCTTCAGCTGTTACACTAGTAGAGCAGATATAAGCTCCTATATAACTAATCCCCATCGGTTACAAAAAACAATAATATATCTATGTAAGCCAGTCATGTGAAAATTAGCATGATTTTCTGTCAATGCTTGATAATTATCTAGTCCACTGTAAGCAAAGCAGAAAAGAAAAATCATAAAAATGCAGAGATTATACGCTATCGTACAAATAACAGAGAAGACTTAATAGAGGTTACATCAGTAATAATTTTTATAAATTGCAGTTGGCACATGCCTTAATAGAAAAGCCTGGGGAAGTGGAAATGAGAGCATATATTAAGAAAAAAACATCATTGTCTAAAATACTTTTAGTTTCAAAATAATCTTATTTATGCTATGTCAATTTTTAAAGACTCCACTGCATAATTACAATCACAGTAAACAAGCAGTAATGATTTTTTCCCTTGTTCTGTACTGAAAATAAGAATAGGAATACAGACACGTGTCCCCTTGGGTGATGTGTTTTAATCAGGTTGGTTTTTATAAGGCCTTTTTCAAACTGATCAGAATAGCCTGAAGCCTGTCAGAAAAAACATGTTGCCTAGAATAAGCCTTTAATAATATTTCACAGCTGATTTGTTTTTGCGTTAATTTGCCCTTGAGCAAAAGAACAGGGTCAGGAGGACCCTTGTATGGGTTGGTGTTGAGCACAGCACAAAGGAGCTATAATCATGATACCAGTGCCTGGTTGCAGTACTGAAACACAGAGAAGGAAGAGCAGTGGGGAAAACGAAACAAGTGTTATCCAGGAGAGGTGACTGGCACAATCCAAGCTTCCTGCTGATTTAACAGAGATCACGTTCTCTTCTCCTTGAAATACAGAACTGTCTGTTCAAGTTCATTGGTTTAAAGCAAGGGGAGTTATTTCACACTTAATGCAGCTTGTGCCACTTGTAACCCTCGAACAGAATCTCACCCAGAAACTCTCTTTAAACTTTGAAAAGGTCACACACAGAACTCCTTCAGCCTTTGTTATTAAAAGCTTCCTCCTGGTTCTACTGTAGAGAAAAAGGCAGTGACCTTACATTTAATCACATCAAGGACTCCGTGCTTTAACTTACTTAAAAGATTCCTTATGCAGGATAGCTTTATCCAAGAAGTCTTTTGCCAGATAATGATGTTTCTAAAGCAGCGTGCAAAATATCTCCCTTGCTGCAGACTCCAGCTGCTGAGTAAGCAGCCCCTCCACTGCCTGCAGAAAGGAGACAGCGAGAGAGGTCCAGGGGAACCTGCATTCAGCCAAATCTACCCCACATGCATGTGAAACCTAATGGAAATCAGTTGTGAGGCCCTATAGCTCTACAGGAGTACATGTGATTTACAGCAGAGAAAAGGATTTGCAGAATCCTGCGGCTTTGGTGCTTTCATTTTTTTAATGCTTCAGCCTGAGCAAAATTAATCTTCTTAATGAAGTAAAATGGAGGAGTAATTAGCTCCTTCAGTTGCACATGTTTAACCACAATGCCTTTGCTTGGTTTCAGAAGTGCTCAGGACTTCCATTTTTACCTGCTGCTTGGATTTCCCTGTTTAAAAATGCAGCAAATGTAGTTTGAAAAAAATGTTTCTGCTGTGAGCTGTATGCTAAAGCTCTGATAAATGCCTTGTCACATTTGCTCTGCTTTGTACTTGGAAAGATTCTTATTTGTTTGCTTTTATGTTTCTACAACTCTCTCCTTTTTTTGCACACCATTTCCAGGCAAGGGATAATTCTGTCAGGGATGACAGACTCTGCAGAAAACTTTCTGTTCTGCACTTGGCTTTTCTCCACAGGGATTATGTAGAACTGAACAATGAAAAAAAAGGTCCAAATTCTGCCTCAGAAAAGCCCCTTCTTCACTTCTGTGTGTAACTGCCCAGCACTAGATGAGGAATGTTGTCATCCATTACATACTAACATGACTTGAGGCAAAACAGCATTTCCCTTCTGCTAGAAGACCCCCTGAATAGTTTACCTCCTGTTTGGGAAAACTCCCTGAGCCAAATTCTGATTTCTAAAAAGAAAGCTAGATGTGATTTGAGGGGTTGAGGGGATGAAGGGGGGTTTTGAACTTGTTGGACAGAAGGGAAAAAATTAGCAACTCTGGGTCCTTTTCATTATCTTGGAAAGATAATATCACCTATTCTCACCCCAATTTCTGTAAAACAGAGAAATAATATTTATTATTATTGCTGATCTGTTCAAATGCTATGAGAGTACATCACAGCACTTTAGTGAAGAATCTTTTCTTTTCCATGGGCACCAAATTTCAAGGTAGAAAGAAGAGCTCAGATGTGCACAACAGCCTTGGTCGGTAGAGTTTCAGGTTTTGGAACATCCCTTCTCTTCCAGGGGCACACAATCTCTTAAATACAGGTCCATTTTAAGTACAGACCTGTTATCAATACAAAACATGCAAACAGAGTTTGTGGGGAGGAAAGAGTGGCTTACTTTGCTGTTTCTCTGGCTCTCCCAGGAGCAGGACTCGGCCTCCTGAGGAGGAATCCCTCGCTGGAACGGGTGGTCACTCAGGCAGGTCTGGCAGAAGGGACGCTCCAGCTCTGAATCCCCTGCAGGTAAATTCATCACAGTGGGCCCCGGGTATTTGAGGCTGGCATGTGGATGCTTCTCAACGTTGACCATCGGGCTCTTAATCCACCTTCGTACCTGCCAACACAGAAGCAGATTATGGACTCTCTTTGCTCTGCAGCTGTTGGGGTGGCACAACAGGGTTTCCAATGAGGACAGTAGCACAGATTGGGGTAAATAATCAGATATGAGGATCAGAATCAATTTTCTGTAGGAAAAAGTACCAGGAGAAGTCAGGGAGAACACACATCATCATAGCCAGGCTCTTAATGCTGAGAATTTTTTTGCTGCTTTGTGCAAATCTGCCATAAGTTTATCTACAAAATAAAGGCTTTATAAATATATTGAAGTATGCAGTAGACTGCTAAGAGAGTGATAACTAACCAAAGCAGTACTGCCAGCCTAAACAGCTCAGTTTCTCCATGAGAAAAAGCAGACTGGTTTTGCAGGAATAGAATTGTAGGACTTGCTTTCTGCAGTCCTTTCTTTCAACAGCAATATCTCCTGTATCATCTCTGACTCATAAACTACCTCAGCCTTTTCTGTGCTTCCTATCACTCCATTCAAGAGTCAGTTTCTCTTGCTGACCTGCCCCAAATTTTGACCCTGACTCCTCTACCCTGGCTTCCCCTGCCTTCTCCTCATCTCTGCAGCTTCCCAGCTAGGGCCCAGTGCACTGCAGTAGGAAGGACACTGGCTACGAGCATAATACACTGTGCTGGCAGGGCACAGTGTCAGCCTTGTGCACTTTGTTTGCTTTTCCTTTCACTTCTGTGACTGTCTCTTTGATGTGAATCAACAGTATTGGGCTTTCTGAGAAGTTAAGTGAGGAATGAGAGACCTCTCTGAGCTCTTTTTACAAGTTGTTTTGCACTGTGAAAGCAAAACGACCACTATGTGAGCTGTGGTCTATTTGCAATGAATCTGATCAGAACTCTGAATGCAAAGGATGAACAGGGATGTCTCAGGACACACTCTCCCAGTCTGGAGGGGGAAGGCTGACACAGCCAGGGCTGATAGCCCAACTGTCCTCCTATTGACAGGATGCAATCCCTTTCCTCTGGGATCCCTGGCCTCAGCAGCTCCATTCTTCATTAAGAGATGAGATTTGCCATTAGAGGATTCTTTACATCAGGAAAAAAATCCCATTTTATCTTACATTAGTCACGAGCAGGATGGCAAGTGCTTGATTAACAGTGGAAATCTATATCGCAGCAACTGGTAACCAGGATCATGCATGATAAACAAACAGAATGAGACATCTCCAACTGGCCTCCTCCTGGTGACTCCTCCATGAGCAAAGCTGCTGACCTGCCGGAAATCTCAACTTTAGGAAAATTTCTCTTTCCTCTCTATGGAAACCAAGCAAATAGATTTCCTTCTGTGGGCAAATGAGCCAGTTTCCAGTGCATTCCTCATTTGCATTTTTTAGTGTCAGTTCATGTGGATAATATTACCCTCTACCTCCATGCTCTGGAGCATCCCTACAAAATATCCAGACTGCTTTAGCTTCAGGTTGATAGGTTGAAGTTGTAGAGGGGAGGGATTATTTTTTTCACATTTAATTTCAACAAATATATAGAAACTGTTCTATTAACCAGGCAGGTTTTTTAAAAAAAATAAATTGCCAAGCATAATTGATACTGTGATTGTTAAGCACATAATGAAATATATTATTCTCCCCAAATAAATACACGGTTATGTGTCTTGATCTAATTTCAGATTTTTGGTGTGTTGAAAATAATTATTATATTAATGGTAAAAAAAAAAAAAAAAGCTTGATTTCCTAGTGTAATTTTATTACAGGAAACATTCAATATATTTAATGTGATTCTGAAAGAAATAAATGTTGAATTTGTTCTTTTCAAGATATACCTGGTGGTCAGTTAAGTATTTTCTGACCTGGTTCTGCCTTTTTTCCTCAACATCCTGCAACTTCAGCCATTTCATTGGTGCACACAGTGTGCAGAAATGTGCATGAATAAAGAACCAAACTGACAGCAGAAAAGGACCAGGGCTGCAGTGAGCTGCAGGTTCAGTCTTCCTTAAAAATTCAGGAAACATAGGCCAGTCTTTTGCTTGAGAGCTCTCAATTGCATATGGAATTCACATGTAAATATGGATGTAAGGTTTCATTAAGACCTTATGATGTTTGGTTTTGTGATTTCAAATTAATGACATTTGCAGTGATACAGTTAAACAGTAATTTCTATTGTAACTTCACCTGGTTTTTCACCCTCTCGTGTTTCGATTTACATATCTCTAGCCTTCCTGTGTATGAAAAAGCATTCAAAATGTGACCTGGGTGCTCCTGATACACCAAAATGTGTTGGTATTGAATGATCTTCTAGCTGTACCTTTTAATGGCAATGAAATATACATTCTGCAGTATAATGATCATAAATTAAAAATTAACCACTGGTGCTTTAATGATGAGGGAAAGTAACACAGAGTGCATTTTATGAAGCTGCACACACCAGAATGTAGATGGCATTTCTCTCTCTAGCATCAGCAAGTGGTTCCTGAGTTCACTCTGAATTCTGAAGAATTTTTCTTTCTTCATTTTTTCTTCAAAGCTGACTCCTGATTTTAAGGCAGATACTCATCTTTTTTTTTATGGATTACTTATTGCTGTTTAAAAATGTTGGGCTAAACCAAAGTTTTCACATGATAGGTCTGTATTATTTATATATTATGGCCTGTACTGAGAGATGAAAAATAAGCATGATCATGACCACTGCTCTGGTCATATTGTTGTTCTGTTGAATGAAGCAGAGTTCTGGGGAAACTAAGGAGAAAAAATTTCAGGAGAATCCAGTTTTGAGATTGAATGAACCAGCACGATTGTTGGTTTTTTTGGTTTTTTTTTAATGGTTGGAAAAAGTTCCAATAGGTTAGCACACCCACAAACGCACTGTCAGAGGAGAGCTTTAAAAGCAGTTTATCTTCATTAGGTTGGACAAAGTCCAGGTTCACGAACATCCAGTCCAGGACGCCGTGCTGACTCAGCAAGACACGCGTAACATTTCAATAAACTTAACTGAGTCACCCTGAGAAGCAACGTATAATCAACAAATGCCAATAGAAACCCAGGGCCTGCACAGCTGAGCCCAGGGAAGTTGTTTTTCTTTCCCGTGCAGGCTTTGCCCCTGAGTGAGGTGCTCCTGGGTGCCTGCCCACGCGACAAGCCCTGCCTGGCAGCGCCCGCGGGGAGCCGCGCTGGGGCTGGGCTGCGGCGGGGCCAAGGAGCTCCGCCAACGCCTGGCGCGCTGGGCTGCTCCCAGGGCTTGCCTACATGGATGTGCTAAAGTCTGCTCTCCGGTCACGAGTCACGTAAATGCACATCCAGCCCTTGTGTGGGCAGCTTGGGTCAGAATTACGGTGGGTTTAATTAGTTCTTCAGTCTTTTACTCCATTTATCAAAGTTAAAATTTCAAGTTTTATTCTGAATTGAGAGGTTCAGGAGGACTTTAATGACATTCAACTCCTCTAATTTCACTTCTTCAGCTAATTCATACTAATGCCCCTCAGCGTCCTTTCGCAGACAAACCCTACATTTGAAATTCATAGATAACACTGAGTAAAATGCACAGAAGAGTGTAGAAAATTCAATGATTCACCAATGACTTTCAACATATATCCATGTCCAAAGTCATCGAAAATACTGATTTGAAAGTAGGAACTGGCAACAACTTCATAGCAGCAAGGTCAAGATCAGACTATGGAACAAAACCAATTTTCCTGGCCATTGCTATGCAGGTCTTGGGTTTCTATTGATGCTTGTAGATTACATATTACTTTTCAGAGGGCCTCAGTTAAGTTTATTGAAATGTTATGTATATGTATTAGTCACTGAATTGTAAGCCTACACTATAGGCTTTTGTCTAGCTTTAACCTTAATAGACTTCAAAGATTTTTTGAGGTTTTAATATTTACATTTACATTAGACAAGTGCCTTAGATCTATAGCTCTGTTTGACTTGGGCTATCTTAAATGTCACTAAGGGATTCAAAGTGCAAAGGTTCATTTCTTTTTAATTCACTTCCACTAAAAAAAAATCCTACACTGGATTGCACAAAATTTAAAAGCATTTTAAAGAAATTTCTCAGAGTTTCTTCCCTGATTTGGTAAATTAAGATTAACAAGTAGCAGATGATAGTTTGCTATTTAGGGCATTATGTGATCATAGAATCATGAAATGATTTGGGTTGGAAGGGACCTTAAAGATCATCTAGTTCCAATCTCCCTGCTGTGAGCAGGGACACATTCCTTAAGACAAGGTTGCTCCAGGCCCCATCCAGCCTGGCCTTGAATATTTCCAGGGATGGGGCATTCATAACTTCTCTGGGCAATCTGTTCCAGAGCTTCACCATTGTCATACTGAAAATTTTCTTGCTAATACCTAATTTAAACCTCTTTCTGTTCGAATTCGTTCCTTCTCCTGTCACTACATGCCCTTGTAAAAAGCCTTTCTTTAGACTTCCTGTAGGGCCCCTTCAGGTACTTGAAGATGCTGTAAGGTCTCCCCAGAGCTCAAACAGCAACGTGCTAGGTGCATAATTCTTTGAGGCACTGTAAGCAGTATTTTATTATTCATATAATTTTTTTTATTCTTATCAAGATATCCACTAAATAAACTAGAGCCTGCTCCTAACTGCAGGAAGCAATCCTCCTCTGAACTTCTGCTCACAACTTCTGTACTTTTGTTTCCAAGGCAAGGCCTTTTAATTTCGCCCAGCAATTTCATCCACCATTACAGAGTATAAGCAGCAGACTCTAAATGTCTCTGAGATAATCAGCTTTAATATAGCTACTCATCTGAATAATTTCTTAAAATGAAGAGTTTTGAAATTGTCAAAGCAAATAATTTCAACTTTTCCAAAACCAAAAATCTCACATTTTCAAGTCAAATGACATTTTTTTCTTTCTTTTTATTATTGCTTATTATTGAGACAGAACAAATTATTTTGAACAAATGCAGTGAACTTCACACTCACAGACTTTCATGACTGGGAGTAAACACTTCTCCACCCTGCCACATATTAAATTTTTTCTATTGGTGGTTTTGTTGGATCACCAAAGGAGCTCTGGAAATAGTAAAATTGTTTGGTATTTCTGGCATTTCTTGCAATGACAACAAACAAAAATGAAAATTTTCAAGAAAAGTGAGTTCTTTCAAGAAAGGTGAGTTCAAAGGAGTGTTCTGCATCCTTCTAATCTGTAGCCATTTTTCACTAATCCCAAACTAAATTGAAATGTGACTGTTGTTAGAGAGCAGCTCTAAATATCCTTTTCCCAAGCATGGTCTGTAGCATTGCTTAAAGGTGCACAAGTATTTTTTTAAAGGCTCTTTTTTTTTCTGAGCTTTGTTTTCTCAAGTTTCTTTCTTTGCTTTACTTTTTAAAACATGATATCCAACAGTGATAATCTTAGATTTAAAAATTGCCAGATGTGATTAAATGAGATTTGCCAAGTTCCAGTTTGTTGTTTTTTTTTTTTTCCCCCCCACTCCTGGCTTTTTCTGTTATGTAATCGCAAGCAGATAAAGCTTTTAATTTCATATGGCTCAGTTGTCAATGGCATCAGTCGACTCAGCACATTCTACACTTTAATCGGTTATCCATAAGCCAGTCCCCATCACTGCAATTATGAGCAATATTTTCCATGAGAGAAACACCAGCCTGTTCCCTGGGGCCTCTACCAATGCAGATGTGGCTCTTGCTCAGAGGAAAAAAGATGCCAGAAGTACCAGTGACCATCTTGGAGCATCCTCCCTATCACTGGAGGCTCTGAAAAACCTGGTGCTTCACAGGACAGGACGAGCTCCTTTGCTGGCTTCACAGCTGAACACTTGACCTTCAGAACTGATGAATACACAAGAAAAGAAAAGGCAGGTTATGCAGGGACATAATGTCTTGCAAGATTAGGCCCTTTGTGGATGTGGCAGTCACTCCACTGCACTAAGCCCCAGTGACTGATATGGACTGTAGATTTTAGAAGGATTTGGCAGGAGGGTGGAAAGATACACATCCTGGAGTAATATTTGTGTGAAAGAAAAACAGCATAAGATTGTAGACAAATCTGATAGGCCATTAGATGTTTAAAATTGAAGACATTTGCTGAGGACTAAGCATAAACTGGATGATGGAATGGCTTGAGGAAAACTGTGGAAAAAACTGCTTGCAGGTCCAGTACTATCAGGCAGTTCTCAATGAAACATCACACCCATCAACACAATAGTATCAAATGTAATCTGACAGCCTGTGCAATGCTGTGGTCTGTGCAGCAGCATTTTCTCCCTCTGAAACTTTGGATGGGGTTTTTTTTCATATTTTTGTGGGAAATTGGAATAAACTACTCTGTGCCCTTGAATTTTTCTGTACTTAAATGCCATTATTCATGGAAGTTTGTTTGCATCAGTTTTGGGTTATTTTGGCTCTTAGTCAGCTCCTTTACTCTGCATGTCGAATTTCAAAGTCTCTGGATATTCTTTTCCCTGCCGGACAATACCAAACGCCTGGAGTGTGATCTAGGTCAGTGTATGTGCCTGTGTTTGAGTTCTGCCTCCCTCTGATATCAAATGTACATTCCTCCTTCTCCGGTTGCTGTTCATCTGATCCCTTCTTTCCTTTTCCTGACGTTATCTAATTGCACCCTGGACAAGGATTTGAATTTTCATCCATTATGTAAACCCGAGGTGGACACAGAGCTCTTGGAATCATCTCCCCCAAAGTCTTGAGGGCGACTGTCAGGAAACCTATTTAAATTACAATTAGGTAGATTAGGGAATGAAAAGCTCCATTGTTCAAACTGTATACAGTCATCTACTTGAGTGGAAAGTGGTAAACGAGAGGCAGGCTGATTAATGCCCCGACTGAGATCTAGCGCTACTCTCTAGCTGACTCTGACATTTAATTTGTCATGTCCCATGGGAAATGCGGCACAGCAAAAGAATCAGTTTGTCAAATCACCTCGAGCTATTTTTTTTCCTGCAGATCCCTGAAACACACCACTCTGTTGATTAATAATCACATTTTATTTTAAAAGGGAAAGTGAAGGGCAACTCGCTGCATAGTCATCATTTGCGGCTTTCCCTGCAAAGCCGAGGAGCCGCTCGCTAAAAAGCAGACAGAGGCCGAATAGCAGAGCACTTTGTTTCTGTCCAAGTCTGGATGTACATGCCCTGGATTCAAGGAGAGTTTAGTCCTCCAGCTCTGCCAGGAAAAATGTTACCTGCATGTGAGGGGGATCTGGGGAAGGACAAATTTGCTGCAGCTCGGGGTGGAGAAGTGCAGGGAATTACCATGTTCTTCACAGGAGCCCCAGCACACTTCAGCATTGCAGGGGAATATACAGCATCTGGCAGAAATCAGATCTATCCAAGGGAAGGCACAGCAAATATTTCAGTACTTCTTGTTGTCATCACTTGCAATGTTAACACATCAAGAAAATAAGACAGATTTTTATGATCTTAAGTGCGAATGACATGTCTCCAGGCCACAGAAGAAAATCAGCAAAGGCAAGATTCTTAAAAACAAAAAGTCAACATGTGACTGCATTCAGGCACTAATCCCAAAAGTTGATGGGTACCAAAATGACTCAAGGAATTTGGGATCCTCTAAATATGGGTTTAAATATTTATTCTGAACAAGTTGTAAATCATGTAAGCCAAGGCATGAAGAGGAGCAGAAAATTTAGGCTCACCAGTATTGCAAATAACTACTGTTAATGGGCACACTGCAAACTGCCTGGTTGACTTTCCTGTGCCAGTAAATGGGAAAGCTCTTGCCACCTCCAGTAGCGCAGGAGAAAGTTTGTAAAGCCCACATCTCACATTAATACCTAAATTAACTTTTGCTGTGCCCTCACACTGATTTTTTGTAATGTGGCACCAAAAAATTCTAAACAACTGAATAGGCACCACTTAGGATTTTCCTCTTTTGCTTCCTCCCATGTTGTCCTTGATAACAATTGTTAGTGTCATGGGATTCTTTTCTCTGTGAATAAATAAATAACTGATGTGTTGGAATCAGGTAAGAGCTCTTGGATCAATTGCAAGCACTGATGGCACTTGTTACTACATGAGATGGGACAATAGATTCATTGTCCCTTCTGGTGTATAAACACCCTCTGCGTATTATGTCAAAGAGCAAAACAAAACAAAATGGGGTTTATTGTGTATGTGCAAGTGTAATCTTTCCAGGCTACCAAGTTAAAAGTGCTTTTCATGTAGATCAAATAAAAACAACATAAACAATACAACCCGAAATCCTATCCAAACAGTCTGAGGCTGCTCGCTGGTACCTTCTCTATTCTATGTTTTATGTGAGCAATGCCAATTGTCAGTAAGCCTAGGCAACATTTATTTTAACTCCTGCTTTGATAAACGCCACATCCCACATCTATTAGTCAAAGCTTCAAATCAGTCTGCAGGGCACTGTGAGCATCTGACACGGGCACAGGAGCTAGGGAATGCATGCTTGGATGTGAATGGCAGCAAAGGCAGGTGAATGAAAAAATTTCAGGCAAAACAAAGATACCTCAGTGTACATTTTCTCCATCTCAGTTTCCTGATGCAATGGTTATTGTGCATCCTTCAGTAATCTGGGCTGAAATAGCCAGCATTATAAAGTTTAACTGCAGTGCAAGAATAATGACTGCAGTGGCAGAACATTATGGATGACTGGTTACAGCACCAAGTCCCATTCAGTAGTCATCCTTAACTATTCAAAAGCTTCATACTGTCAGAGCAGGGAAGCATATTTTGTGTGGCCTGAAATTAATAACTTCCCTATTAAAAATTTGAGCCTAACTCTGCACTTCACTAATCTCCTTTAGATCTGGCAGAAGGTGACCCTTCTAATTTGTTATATAACTTAGCACAACATCCTAATTTTTTGTCAATCTTTAAAGTAACCAGGACCATTAGACGAGCTGATTTAGGATGCCTGGTCCTTCTGGCCCTGTGAGAGAGACCTGCCAAAATAGTCACAGAGCTGTGAGACAGACCATACAACTTAGAAAGCTGCAGTATTCCCAGAGGGGCTCCTGGTGAAAGATGACAGTAATTTTTTAGAGATCAGCTCCTTTGACAGGTCCTTGGGACCTGGCAGCAGGGACTTCTGCTGTGCAGGCCCATGTGTAGTGTGGCATGGCAGTGCCATGGGGGACTTGCCATGGCCTTGGTCAAGCCCCACTTGAGCACTCTGGGGTGGTCCTGTCATCTATCAGACTGGGTAACACAGACAAGGCAAATGTCCTTGTTTTACTTTTCCAAGTCAAAGGAGATACTGAGTAATGGAATCACAGAATAGGTTTGGGCTGTAACAAACCTTAAAGAACCTCCAGTTCTCAGCCCTCTGACATGGGCAGGGACAACTTCCACTTGACTAGGTTGCTTAAAGTCCCATGCCACTCAAATTAGCCATTTCTAAATGGCATTCCAGCTGAGATGCAGTGTGCAAAACATCAATAAATTTCTATCAGGATCTAAATGATTGTTTTATTCCAAACCATACAAGAACTTATGACTTAAAAAACCGTCATCAGCAGGGACTTAAGCTAGGAGGAGGATTTATAGTTCAAGTGTTTTGACAAATTAATTCATTGCCAAATGTGACCAATTCTTATAAGATCATTCACCGATTTTCATCACTGATTCTTTCCCCACTAGGATGATAAAATGAACTTATGGAAAGCAGACCACTTGATACTTTCTCTGTCACTGTAGGAGAACATATGGTCCTGAATAATTTGAAAATAAAACATACATCGTTGTCTAGCAATTGCACAGACTGAAAGCAAACCTCCTTGATACAAGAGACTCTTTTGAGGTTAAAATTTCTTGGTTAATGATTCAAATTTTTCTGTGCATGATATTCTTTAGGTATACATAATAAAATCTTAGCTCAGGCTATCTATGACGGAGCAAATGTTTATAGCATTTCCGACTCCAAAAGCTGCCAGCAACATTTATTTATAATCCCATGAGGAGAAAACAATTATTTTCTAGTTGCATTTCAATCTACTCTGAAATCTGCTTGAATTTCACCAAGCTTCCCATCACTCTGTGGTGACTAGATGCCTCCTTCATTTGAGAAATAGTTCTTATGAGTCCTCCTTGGAGAGGGGGAAATGACTCAATGCTTCAAAAACAAAACAGCAAACACAAGATGAACTAACAAATCTGAAACCCCATCCCAATGCAATTTCATCACCTATAAAACTGCAGCTGTTTCAATTTGTGAAGCTAAGCAGTTTCTCCTGCACCTGTCAAACCTGCCTGGCATTTCAATAAATTGTTCCATGTGTTGTTTTTGCTCCTGCTTTAAAATAGCTGGAGAAATATGGTTTTAAGAAGGGCTAAGTGCAGAGAAAAAGTACAGTTAATCGGAGTAAAACCACATTTTCAAACTGCCAGTCAAAACCAGTCATTCACATGTATTAAAGAAATAAGTGTTCTCAAGTGACAAACATAGTAACAGATGCAAACCAGACGCACTCAAGAAGTATGAAACAAGGGAGGCTTTCTTTCTGGCCTTTACATTATTTCCTTTCTTAGCTTAGTATTTTTCCAGGGGCACATTCACACACGCAAGAAACATATTATCCAGCATTTATTCCTTGTGGTCTTCACTTTATTTACAAGATGAAGGCAATAAAGAGCTTTGTTTTAGAAACATGAGCTGAAGTGTAAGTCACCAATGCTAACTTACCAGCCTGTGGGTTGGAGTCTCCATGTGTAGGTTGTTGGTTTTGGGAAGATTGTGACTTAAGCAGATTGTTTTGAGTCTCTTGTTCCATATGCTTTGTTATGTGTAGATTTTCTTTTGTTTAACTCTTGCAAATAAAAAATAAATATTCTGAAGTCATTTTGGGCAAAAGCTACTGAAAGCTTGCGCATTTTTCCTCTGAGAATGCCAACATTTTTGAGGGTTCAATGCCAAGCAGGTTAAACGATAATTATGACATCAGAGAAAATATTAAAAATACCCTGCAGGTAGGATAATTTAGAAGGTTGCAATTTGGTGTGCAAATCCTTTTACAGGACTGCTAGTCACCAATATAAATTACTGCGTCAAAGAATAAGTGAAATGAAAAAAGAAAATAGAAATTGAAGAAGACAAGTAGAAGGAGATAATACCTGACAAGTTTTTAAATGGACTGAATAGTTTTCCTAGTATTGTGACCATGAAATAAAGGAAATCAGATGACAGCCTAGCATTGTGGACTTGACCGGTAACTTCTTCACTGAAGACATTTTTTGGAAAAGCAGCAAATGCACCAGTCTCAGCTCTTTTCCATCCTTGCAAATCATTTCTCTCATTGGCAGAGCACCTGGGCATGTGGCACACCTGCTCTTGATTTACCTGGTAGGGCAGGTGAACCAATGTTTAGGTGGCATACCTACCATAGAGAAGCCCAGTGTTGTTGTCTGGATCCCATATAAACACACAAGTATGCAAAGATATTTAGGTGCAGAAGCTGCTGGAGTTTTCCAAGGCTCACACAAGTTACTCCAAAGGCTTCACAAAGCACACTGCTAGGCTGGGCTCTCTAGCAGCTTGCAATGGAGAAGTAGCAATCTCTCCCTTCAGCTCTGTATGGGCCTACTCAGTACACAGGCTACTATATGGGAAAGGTCCAGGCTGTTTAGCCTTGGAGAGAAAAAAGAGAGAAGTATGATGAACAGAAGAAATTTGTTGAAAGGAAGATGATTTATTTACATATTTAACTTCTGGACAACTGCCAGTGTGCTTGGAACTGCACAGAAAGAGAACCTCATGAGGCTTGTCTCATATCTAATTACAGCTCTTTCAGGCTTAGTATATATGGAATAATTGGGGAATGGAATGAACAATCTTAGAGTAGCTCTGACCTTTTTTCCCTTCAACATTTCTTAATTAATCTTAAATAGAGAAGGAAATAATTTATTTAGTCCAAGCAAGAGATTCCAGACCTTTGCTCTCTTACCACTGTACAAAAAGAAAAAAATGCAGTACAGAAGAAGAGACATAAAAAATAAAGGAACTTTTGAATCTGAAATGAGACCTCTTCCTCTCAGAGGGAGCTGATGGAAGGTGCATGCATGGACACCATAAGCTTAGGAAAGAATGGACACTAATGAATGCTTCTTTCTGACAGGGTGAATCAAATCTCACAATCTCTTTATCAAAAATAACATCTCCCATCTCCACCAGGTGCATCGTAACTCCTGATGTTATGCATTGGGGAGACGCTGCCAAACTGAAATGCAAGAGCTAAAAGAGAAGTCTCATGGCCCAGATAATAAAGAGAGACTCTAAATTCCATCCTGATGACTGTGTTTCTTTTTGTCTCTCCACCTCTCTAAAGGTTTTGGTAGTGTTAAAGATATCTTTGGGTGATGGCTGCATCTTTAGGATGCCCATCTACAGAGCTGCTAAACATTGAGCAGCATTCATGTTCATCTGGTTTTTGGGAGTTCAAGACCATCCCTGACTAGTAGTGCTAAATAAAAAGGCTTGGTTATTAATTGACTTTGTATACCAGTATCTGAGATGAACAAGAAATCAGTGTGAAGTCAGTGATATCACTGTATAAAGGGTTAGAGTGTCCACGGAGCAGGAGAGAAGATGACATGGAGCCGGGATGCAAACTGAACACAAAACCTGGAGGCACAGCAGCTGTGGTTTTAATCACACCTCTAGTCTGCTGGTGTAAGAAGAAAAGGTCATACTACAGAGCTAAAGGTTGCTTTGGTTTGTATTTCACAGGCTGTCCTCCTCCAACATTACCTTCCATTATCTTCTCTTCACATGAGTTTTCTTTATATCACAGCCTAACAGTCAGGAAGGTTTTACAGAGAGGATTCCCACAGTCACTTTGTTCCCACAGCACAGAGGTATAGTCCAACATTCCAACCAGAAAAGTTGATGTTACAATGGCTGTCCTTGCAAGAAGCCCTCCTTTGAGTTGACCCTTAAGGAATGTGGGATCCAAAGTTTTGCATGAATTGTGTGATGTGTTGTGTGTCAAACAATGCCAATGTGCTTCAAAATGTCATTAATTTTAAAGCTAGAAATAAGTTACCATTATTCAAATTCCAACCTACCTACAGTTTAGGCCATTAAAGCTTAACAGTCTTTCATTAGAATAATGCAGGGATCTTTTCAGAAAACAAAAGATACTGAAAGAACTGTATATTTTTTTTTCACTAATCTTAATTAATTAGCTTGGAAAGAATTTCAAGCCATTTTATGGACCTATTCTTTGGTAAATTTTTGCAATACATCTAAATTTGTATTGTTGACCTGCAGTTCAAGCATTTTTATTAAGAACCTTTTTCACTTATTTGTGCTACACACTTGCAAGCTTTTAACAGCCCCAGTAAAAAGCATACATGCGAACTGATTGAAGCAAGACAAATATCTAACAAAAACAGAACACAAAATAAAATAAAAGAACGTCTTTCTCATTAGAAGTACAAAAGCCCCCAGCTCTTCCCCAATCAGTCATATAAAAATAATTTTGATGGCAACAGTAATCAGTGATTTTGACTAGCTTATTTGTGTCCATGAAGTCTCAATTGAGATTTGAACCTGAACTATTTAGTTGCTGTCAGTGTCTTTTTCTCTACCCTGAAGAGCTTGCAATCTAGACAGCTGGCCAAATGATGCTTCTTGATCTAGTTGAGGTAGATTCCCAGGGTCAAGTTACACAGGAGTCTGAGTTGCAATGAGTTTGTTTTCCTGTGTACCCAGTACTGGTGCGAGGTATCTCCTTAAAAATACCTCCTGGAAAGGTCCCAGCCCACAGGGATGCTGAAAGAGTGCTGGTGTGGGTACGTGCAAATTGAGCCTTTCCAGAATAGGAACTCCAGGGTCATGTTCCATGCCCATATCTGTAGTCAGCAGGCAGTGGGGCAGTGGATGTAGGGTTCTCATATTGAGTGTTTTCAGAAAAGTCCTAATGTGCACTGCCCGACTGACAGGGATTTTTACCATGTGTAGTCCTCTGGATCTTTTCAGAAGACAACTGAACGCCCATGGCATGGTTTGCACAGTGTAGAAACATATGTGGGGCCCTGAAGAGCACAAGCAGACAGGTTGTTGGCATCTGAAAAAGCAGCCCCTTGACTACTGAGCTGCAGCATCTGCCTGTACCCATATCTCCTCCTTCACTGGAGCTGGGACATTAAATGGTTTGCTGCTGCTGGTGGGGGACACCAAACCAACATCAGTGCATACCTACAGCAAAAAGAGGCTGTCCCCATGCCTTGCACAGCTCACCATCTCTGCTACTGATGTTATGCAGAAACTTGGTTGTTGGGGTTTGCTTGTGGGAGACACAAAAGCAGTGAAATAAGTGCTGGATCATGGAGCACAGGAGGCTCCAGTCTCAGGCTGTCCCCTCTCCAGCCATTTCCTGATGGGCTACAGTATAAGAACAGGCTTGGTCATGCTGCAAGACAAAAGACAAGCATGCCCCTTGGCACTCTTGACTTTGCAGGGCAGGCAGAATCTCAATTTGTGATGCTTTTTCCTTTTGCAATCTTTTAATGAGCTGAGTAGACTGGAAATAATAGCTTGTCAACTTAACACAGTATCAAGCATCTTATGATGCCACTGCCATGTCAGCAAGACTGTATTAAACACTTCTGACCACTTGAAAAAAAATTATTTTGGTGCTGCTGCTATTAAGCTTCTTAAAATGCCTGCAATAATTTCAACCACACAAACCCAAGCAGATGTTTGCTGCTGCTCTTTCAAGGAAAGGAAATTTTCATTTTAGTGGTGAAAACTTAGAATAAGAGTCAGGAAAGAAAGAATAACTGTTGTCTTGTATATGAGTTTGTCTAACTGATTGAGTTGCCCATATTCTCTTTGTGCGCTTATCTGTGAAATGGGTATGATTATTCTACCTTGTAAGGATATTTTCAGTCTTGGTTAATTGCTTGTGAGCTGATCTGGAAATCTCTCAGTACAGTCTTCAATAAACATTAAGATTTATTGCTTTTGTAGCTATTGTTTTCTTACTCCCTATATTTAATAGTCTTCCTATAAAAGCAACTGTTGTAAATAACAACCACTAGCAATTATTTTGTGATAACATGCTATTTAGAAAAAAACCCCAACATTCTGTGTTATTGATTTGATTTTGCAACACAGTTTTGCTGGTTTAGGTTTTGCTTGGCTTTCCACTGCCTTGGCATCTCCATTTACATGTTTTTCTGCAGAGATGGTTCCTGTCCTCCTGTTTTCTTCTTCCTTACATCAGCCAATTTGTTAGAAAGATATAAGCTTTCCCCTTGCTTTCAATTCTCTGATTACTTTCTCTATGGACACAACCCTTGACCTCCCCTGAGCTTGTAACCCTCATCAAAGCCATGTCTTTAATTTGCAGATAGGGTAACATATACACAGAGTTGCTCCAAACCCATAGTCCTTTTCTGAGTCCCTGCAGCTCATATTTATCAATCTCCCCATTTGGCAGAGGAATCACATTGATTTTTCAGCAGACACAGCTGTCTCCTTTCTTAGTATCTCTTTGCATCACCAGTTGCCACATAGCTAAGGGTGTCCAAAACCCTCTGTGCTGTTCTTCTTGCTGACATTTTCTTGCATCACAATGTTTTTCAGACAATTTGGATGTTTAGACTAAGGGTAAATGATACTGAGGCTGCTGAGCTGAGTTATGAGAGCAGTGACAACATTGTGTCTGGGGTAGAATTGCTCTAAGAATTTGACTCCACACTCTGTGGCATTTAAAACACTGTCAATATGTGCTTGGCAGAAGACTGGGAGATCTCACAGCTGGCCCTTCCCCAGAAAGATCCATGCTCAGCTCTGAAGGCATGTAAAGAAGGCAGACCAAAGCACTCTTCAGGCTCAAGCAATATCTAATCTGATCTTGAAAGGAATGAGCCAGAGCAGGCTCTCAAGGGAACCTCCCCCCATTGCTATTTGATTTTAGTGATGGTGGATAATGAGGACCTGAAAGTGGTAAAAGAGCTGAGAGCATGTTTGGAAAAATCCGGTCGGAATCTGAAATTTAAAAAAAAAATAGAGAAGTTCATTTCTCAGAAAGAGTGAGGTAAGATAAAAAGTAAATCTTTAAATAAGTTCTGTGCTCTGAGTTTTCCAGGAGGACAGTGATATGCAGCATAGAAGAAAAAACTTATGGGACTATGCGAACAGAAACAACACTGTCACATCTGAAGGGAGAGCAAATTTTAAATAGTTCAGTAGAAAATGAAATAGCATGCAACATGCATTTATCAGTATGCCAAACTTGCCTGATGTCTTCCTTTGATGAGGCTCATGTGGATAATCTAATCCATATGGTCTTTGGTAACTCAATAATACAGTGATAGCCCAGGGGAAATAAGTTAAAATGGAGAATAAGAAGAGTCTTACAAATATAATCATGGGATAAAGGAGCAAGCAAAAACTGTATTGTCAAGAGGAATGTTACTACTGGAGATGGGTTTGATACAGAACCTAGGCTTGTGCTCAGAAAATTTGCCAGTGACACATAGATCTGCTTAGCAAAAGAGGACTAGAGTGGGGGAAAAGAGTGAGAGGGAGGTTGGAAGTGTGTAGCAAGCAGACTCCATGAGAAAAAACTTTGAAAGAGGACTATATGGACGCTTTGGTAACCCCAAAGAGATCTTTTGGCCAACAGATATGACAGCTGCCTCTGTCTGCTAGAGTTACTGGGCAAGGGAAAGTCTGCCCTAAAGGAAGTGTCTAAAGGAAGTTGTCTCCTTTAGCCTAGACAAATTCAGCTGAAAGAAGAAATGACTGCTCTCTATAAATACAGCAGTGGTTGTATAGATGAGGGAAAGGCACGATCTATATAAGTTATTGCTTTGTGTTAGTGAAAGAGCAAATGGGAATAAATTGGTCATGTGCAAAACTAGGCTGAAAATGAAAGGAGGATTCCTAAATTTTCAAGCAGAGGGATTTTTCCAAAACTGGAAGGGAACTGGTTAGCTTCGAGCATTAGCTTGACAAATTTGTGATAGGAATTATGAGATGTGTTTAGGAAAGAAGATCAAGCTTAAGTTCAAGGAGTATGGATGTGCTTTCTAGTATTACATTTTTTATGAGAGAGAATGGAAGAGGTTAGAGGAAGGAGAAATTAATAAGAAATAAGATTTTCCTCTCTCGATCTTTTTTTCTTTCCTTCCTTTTCTCTCCTTCTGCTGTCCTTCCTCTATTCTTCCCTATTTCTTTTTCCTTTTATTAATTTTATTCTAAGCTATTATACTTTAGTTTTAACAGCACTGTAATATTTTAGTTTTGAACAAGGGACTCACAGATACTTTCTTGTCTAGATGTTGCCAGTTTTGTCTCACAAATCTTTTCCTGTATGCTAGCTGAAAACCTAAATATTAGCAGTGATTCCCAACCCAAAGTTCATCTTGGTTTAATAGGAAGACAGAACAAAACAATTTTTTAAAATGGAAAATCAGTACTGGGGCCTTACACTGTTTCTCACCCATTCTAATTTTTCATCCCATGTGTTTACTTAATAGACTTTATCAGGAAACAGTCAATAGGCAGAAGATGAGAAAGTATTGGTCAGCTCAATGACCATTTGCAGCAGGTTTGAAGCCTGATAGAGATATAAGGCCACCTTCATCTCAGTTGCCTTAAAGCCCCATGGTAGTTGTGGTCTGCAATGCTCAGATTATAGACTTATGAAGGCATTTGGGGCTGTGGTGGGCAAGGCTGGGAGTTTACATCTTCGGCCGATGGTGAGAAAAACCATGGAGGCTCAGCACCTCTTCACACAGAACAAGTGAGATGGGGAAAAATTCTCTGCTGCAAGTCTTTGCCTTACTTGCAGTCACCCAGGATCCTTGTCTCTGGAAATCAGCTTTAAAATTTATGTACTTTTGTGACATTGGCCCAAGCAACTAAGAAAAGCAGCAGTGTAATCAGTCATCCCACATAAAGCTGAGATTGTTCCCATGGTATAGACATCTTGTCTCTCATTTTCTTCTAGGTAAGCTCCCAATTACCTAAATAAAATGCATCTCGAGTCCTTAAATGAATTTCTAGACTTGTAAAAGTGGCAGAGCAGAGAGCAATCCCCCCACAGCACAATCTACCAGAGGGACCATAATCTGTAGGAACTCAGCTGGAAGTACTGCATTCAAGGGCTTTCTGTATCACTAAATTACTGTAGCCCTAAAAATGGCACTCAGGTAATTCTGCAGTCCCCTCAGCCATGTGCTGCCTTGGGCTTCAGGGCAGCCTGGGCTGTCATCTTCATGCACAATGATGTTTACAGGTTAATCTTTTCAGCTCGTGTATGGAGAAAGCTGCTGGTATGTAGTGCCATAAAATATCAACAAAGAGAGGAGAAGGACATGGCTTCCACAAACGGCTTGTTTGGAAAAACTGCATAGAAACAAAGGTTGCTATTTTCTCTTCATTCTTGCGCGTTCTCTTTGGCTTGACCTAAATTGCTAATTAATGTAAATTTTCTCAGTGAAAAAGGATTATGGATATTCTTTCTCTTATCAGGTTTCAGACTAGCAAATCCTTAATCCCTGCAATAAACTTCTCTAAGACATGCCCTGTTTCTTTTTTTTTTTTTTTTCCTTTTATGGAAGACAGTTATTTCTTTTCCCATTTATCAGTCATTTATCTCCTTCACATTCTGAATAAATTTGTATTTGGTCTTGGTCCATACCTAAGAGGATAATGAATTTCCATATTCACTGAGGTTACCATATCATGAGCGCAGTATTTAAGTGGCAGGGACGGTTCATCATCACCCACCCTGGTTTAACCATGTTGGTTTGGGTTGTGATATATGACATGGTTTGGATATGAAGGAGGCCATATATTGTAAAATACTATCCAAAATCTTCATAAGGTAGGTCAATGCAACAGAAGAGACAGTGCAAATACCACAAACACGCACTTGCCAAAAAAACCCCAAACATCTGGCAGGGATGGCAGTAGGTGAAAATGAAAGGCCCCTCTGCCCTGGGATATCCCATTGACCAAAGAGGAATAGCATATTTGTAGGTTTACCTCATTCAATGATCTTTTGAATCAGGAGCATCCTGCTGTGCAGGCAATCCTGCACAGCTCTGAAGGATGAGACCTGCAAGCCCCTCACAACAGAAGGATGTGATTCTGCAAATTCACAAACCATTTTTATTTAACTTTGGGAAAGTCAAGCTGCTGCTGGTATATGAAAAAAGGAGATTTCCCAGCCATTTATAGCCAAAGCTGTTAAAGGGTTATTTATATCGGTAGCCAGTATGCAATGTCAGTGGACAAGGAAAAGGATGGCAGTAAAAATAAAGGTAATTGTGTGCCATCAGATGACAATGTCTTTTAATCTTGTCAGGAGGCAATCCTTTTATGCCATGTCCCAATATTATTTGAACAATGGTGTTTATAATTTATCTTCATTGGATTAACTTCAGATTTGCCCCTTGAACCTATATATGGCCCATCTTCTCTCCCCTTCTCTTTTTAGATTTCTGTCATCTTTAATTAAAACCCAATATTTAATCATTAAAACTTCTGATTCTAGGCACAATTACTTGTTACACCTCTTGCAATGAATAAAAGACAGGCATTGTAAATCCATTGGTTTTTTTCTCCAAGCTGCACCCATTTTAAGTGGATGAAGTCCCTATTTTGTTGTTCCAACCCCACCAGAAGTGAGTGCTACAGACTATTCTGCAAAAGAAATTGTTTCTATTTCCCTTTTTATTTTAATTAAGTGTGCTGCCCTTTAATTTCAGCCTTTCCTTCCTGTTCTCTGACCTCTGGACATGATTAGTCCATACCCTGAATCATCTGACACAGCAGGCAGCATCCCAGAGGGGCAGTACTTTGTCATCAGAGAATAAGCCAGGCTTAAAAAAAAATCTGTTCCTCAAATTCAAGTCAACGTTTGAATGCACTTTCAGCTTAGTTTAAATCCACACAGTTCTGCCAGTCCTTTCTGCACTCTTGGACAGAGCAACAAACAGGATTGCAATTTAATGAGACCATAAGGCTCAATGGGAAATTACAACAATGAAGATACATCTGGCACTTTCTTCCCAAAAAAATCTAACTGAGTTGAAAAAACAGCAGCATTGCCCAAAATTTAGTGTGTTTTACTCTACATTGATTTGGATTTTCTAGAATTAGACTTGGAAAGCACCTCTACTAGAAATGTGTGCTTTTGAGGAGACAGACACAGTGATTTCAAACTGGAGAGATCAGAACCCCATCCCTTGTTTCATCACGGACCCTGTGACCTGGTGATCTGGGAGAAGCCTGTGCAGTACCCAGATAACAAATCTCCTTCTCTGGGTTTCAGGCATCTGTCAGTAAGGAGGGATAGCAGCACCTCACCCAGCAGCCAGGGCTGCTGGGCTCTGCAGTGCAAGGGCTGCCTCCCGCTCCGATGGACGGAGGATGCATCCACTGGGGTGCTGGTTATGGAGCACTGGTGCTGTGGGCATGCAAACCATCAAACAGCTCCACCACACACTACACTCAGACCAGGAAACCCTGTAAGTGTGTTTCTGTACACGCAGGATTCTGGTGGTTGTTCAGCCAGAGTGTCCAGATCACTGGCAGGGGATCAAATCAACTCTTGAACCATCTCTCCCTGTTCTCCCAGCAGTTAACATGCAATGTGTCAGCAGTCCAGCAAATGCAAGATATATATCTGGGAGCCAGCAACATGTTATGAGCATGTAGCTTTTTTAGTTTGTGTATGTCTCAAACACTGTCACTGGGCAATGGGGATTTTCTGCCAGGAAGGTAAGAGGGGTAAGGGAAACATCAATGAACACATATATCTCTTAACAGAAAAGCACAGGGAAAGAATTCCCTTCTTTGTGTCTCTAAATTGGTTTTACTGATTTTGTTTATCTTCATCACAGCAGCAAAAAGGCAACATCTGTTAAAATGAAAATGTTCAGAAACCAAAGGCAGCTATTTGTCCTGTTCCACTGTCCAGGACTGTATCAGTATGCCCGTTTCTTCAGTGATGACTACAATTAGCAATCTCTTTCAACAGAAAATTCACTGATTATCAGTGTAGGTCTGGAAAAAAACCCCACAAATCACAATTTTCCCTTCTTCTAGAACAAAGTTAGGTAGAGCTTTCCAGTGATAACTTCTCAGTGGCTCAAAACAGATAGAAGACAGTTGCCAATACAGGAACCTTATACAGGAATTGCAAGGCAGTTACTTTCCTCTTTAATAATACAATTATAGTAAAACCTTCAAGCAGTTATTAAAACAAAAAAAACAAAACAAAACAAAACAAAACAAAAACCAAAAAACAAACAAACAAACAAACAAAACCCAAAAACCAAAAAAAAAGCCAAAACAGATAACCTTGCTGGTAAGCTGAGTATCAGACTTACACGTGCCTATAGAATCCCAGCCTGAGAAGCATGTTGGGATAAGAACCATTTTTATGGGCTGGATTTATGTGCTGTTTGAGTTATCAGTCTGAGGCTTCTACAAACCACCTTGGAAACAACAATTGTTGGCTAACATTGCACCTTTTTCCTCTGAGTGACCCAGCTAGTATTTTCTACATCTGCCCTTAAATGTGGCATTGACCCCAGCTTACAAATTAGTTACTAGTGTAGGCTTCATTTTTTTTTTGCCTGAAGGGTTAAAAGGACTGACCATATTCTTGGCATAATGGAGAGAGAGAGAATGAATGGGGATGAATGAATGAATGAACTAATGAGTGAATGGAGCAGCTTATCTGCTCCTACTCCAGTCTGTTTAAAGAGAGGGTTGTCCTTTTAATCACTCAGGAAATCCTTTCCATAGTGTAGTCCCTGCTAACAATCTCTTTCTGATGCTTTGCTTCTGCTCTCTGGGTCTACCCAGACCTATCCAGAATACCTGTCCTGCTGCCACATGGAAATGACTTTGTTTCTCAAGTTAAATAAAGAGTGTGCAGTATTGTCACTAGAAAAGAGCCAAAGAAACAGAAAGGACTTAGCTAAAGTGATGAGATAGAGTTACACCTGCATTTCTTTGAGGAAGTCATAAAATAAAAGGCCTAGCAAATATTTTCTAAATACTGATATATCTAAGTTAAAGAATATAAAAGAACATCAAATTCTGGTGTAGCTCAGTCTTACTCTTTTCTCCTGCATGAGTTATGATTACAGGCAAATTACAAGCTGTGAAGTATTTTCCTGAGCTCACAAATGCTTCTTTGTTCTCTTTTTTTCCCTTCTTTGTGAAATGATGAATGGATGGGGGTAATGCTACACTTCAGGAAAGTAAATGGAAGGTGTGGAGGGAGTCATAACCCTAGGTGGATGTAGAGGAGCAAGTCAGAGACAAGCTGCAACATCCCTGCACTCTGCTTTGGAGTGCATTATCCCAGCCTGAATAGCTGCCTGTATTGCGTCAAGCCCTGGGGTCAGCTGTGACAGAGACACACATTCCACAGCAAAGAGTGCTGATGTAATGCCTTTGGAGCCCCCAGCCCCGTCCCCCTGCCCTGCTCCTCTTCACCTACACTGCTATTGCCCTTGCTCTTCAGCAGAACTGCCCATGCCATGGGCTCCATAAAGTAGGAGACCAATGTAAAGCACTTTCCTTCTTCAATGACTTTCTCTCTGCTCTGGCTAAGTAAGAAATGCAGCAGTAATAAAAGAAAGGAAAAGAAAGAAAGAAAGAAAGGATTAAAGGAAAATCTTACCCTCTTTTTAAAAAACTGAAAGGCTGAGCACTTCTTGACTGGAAATCCATTCATGTCTTTGTTGACCATTTTCCACAGTGAAGGGTACACAGTGATAGATCCAGTGTGCCAGTGTGGCACTTGCTCAGTGCATCTGTTTTCCTCTGTATTCTTGCAGCTAATGAAGGCAGAGCGGGGCAGGAGGCTCACCGGCACGGCTCAGGCAGCTGTCCTTTACACATTCATCCTCCTGCACCAGCTACTGCAGCAGCAGCAGCAGTGGCAGCAGCAGCAGCCTTTCCCAGCTTTCAGATGCAGCTCTCTATTAGCTTCTTAAAACCATCCCCTAAATACATATACTCCTGTAAAATCCCGTGATAGCTCTCAGATCAGAGGCAGCAGAGCTCAGGCTAAGTGGGGCTCACACAAGCCCGGCTCCCTCCATCCTGTGAGAGTTACGGGTGCCACATGCTGTACAAGCACAGAGGATACCGTGCTCAATTTGCTATTCTCCTTCTTCAGGTGGTGCGAGTCACTGCTGCTTGAGATGAGAGCTGGTTTTGATTGTGCAAATTTCAGTGGGAGCTGCAGTTCAGCAACAGCAGAGAGAGAGAGAGAGGGAGGGAGGGAGGGAGGGAGGGGAAGGGGGGGGAAGGAGAGAGAGAGAGAGAGAGAGGGAGAGATGCACAGGCAGGCAGAGCAGCCGAACACAAATAACCATACAAAGGATAGTAGGAAGGCTCAGGGAAAGAAGTGCTGAAAGGCAGTATTTTTCCCCTGGGAGAGTGACAGGGGTAGCTGTCATTTTATATGTGAACAGCCTTTGAGTAAGACGAAAAGAAACACAGGTCAATTAAAAAGAAATGTTTTTCCTGTGTTGTTCTGATTTAAACAGTGGTCGTTTGGAAAAAAGCCCATCCAATGATCAATGCCATACTGGGTTATGTGACAGGACATGCTGTAGAGAGTTCAATGAGCTTAAAGGAAACCCACAGTTCCTATAAAGTACATTTTTTATATGTGGTGCAGATAAATGTGAACCAAGCAGACACAGACACATTTGTCCAGATATTTCTGTAGAAACATGGATATATAGCTTTTAAAACCCAAAAGGTTTTTTCATTACAAATAGGACTGAAAGAATCTTGAAAAGGCACCTTTTTTAGCTTCCTTTTTATTAAATTCAATTGAGTTAAATGTCACCAACTCCAGTGAAACCAATAATATGTGTTTAACTAAACTGTAAAGTATATTTTAATTAAGCTACATTTTCCAAAAAGGTTTCAAAGATAAAATGGGGTTTTCATTACCTCCTATCAGCCTATATTCCAGGTTAATAAAAATCAGTTTCAAGAAAGCACCTGATTTCTAATATTGATCTGGCTTCTTGTTCAAGCCATAACTTCCAAGATTGGTCAGCCCAGTAATATAAAGAATATTATATATATATATATATATATATATATATATATATGAGGATACTGCTCTAATGTAAATCATCTCTATGTTTAGGGAAATAGACTGACCATTTCACATTTTTCAGTGGAAGCCATTTTCAGGAGTCTTTGAAGATATCGTGTCACTCTTCCCTGTCCCTTTTATCACCTCTTTTGAAGATCCTTTAATAATAAGAGCTGTATATCCTATCCCAGTGCAAGATTCCCCTTACTGCACGTAGAGAGGTGAAACTGTGAGCATACATCTGCTACCATGGCTGTTCCCCAGAGAATCCCACAGGTCTTTGGACCTGTGCAACTCACTGGAGACCCCACGCTGAGTAGCTTGTAGGCTATGACCTTTTTACAAGTCAACAACATGTATTTCCCAACTCTGTACCTCTAGCTCTCCATCACTGTTTATAAACAATTTGGCTGCACTCAGACTTGGAATTTCTTAAGGACATAGTACCACAGCATTCATTCAAAACCTCTTTTCCTCATACCTATTTCCCCATTTTTTTCCCTTTTTTTCCACCATCCTTTCCCATCCTTTTTCTGTCCTTTCCTGTCCTTTTCTGTCTTTCCCCTTTGTCTTTAATTGCAGTAGTCACAGCAGACTCATAATAGTCTGAGAAATATTTCTTGGGCTCAGGTTAAAAATTCTGGTTAAAATTGCGAGGGGAAAGTACAGCCTGATCCCAGGTCACAAATGAAAACACTCATTGAAAATCTATAGTTCAATGTCCAAGCAGCACAAAGACATAATCTTGATTTTGGATGTTCTTACAGGACTGTCTGAAGCAAGGGGCTGAAAAGCCAATATCTCATCAGGATTGTTTCACTTTATATAACTAATTGTCACTGGAGCAAGGACAGAGGGAATTTTCCACTCTGCTCCTCTGGCTGGGGCTAATGGATTTTGCCAAGGAGCAATTCAGCCCAGCCCTTGAAAACCAATCAGCAATTCAGAGTGCCCAGCTAGAGGGACATTGAGGAGATTTTTAGAAAATACAGAATTATTTTAGAAAATATAGAATTCTCAATATGCCTCTGCCAGGCTTCCCTAAAGTGAGCACCACCCTCCTCCACCTTGCAGCCAATCCCTCAGTCTCACTGATCTCTCATTAATCCTCTGCTGTGCTTTAGAGCTGCCAGAGCTCTATTCTCGTGCTGAGATGTAGACAATGGCGAGTGCCCAATTTCTACTGGTGGTGTCTCTCACTATTTTGAGCACCATGTGCTTTGTTGGCTAATCTGAAATGCAAGAAAATGATTGTCAAAAGAATGACTTTCATTCAGGCAAACCAGGAAGCTTGCTATGTAGGTACATTTATTTTTGAGATCTTTGATCTATTCAGCCACAGCTTTGATCTGTCTCTCAGCCTCAGATATTTCTCCTGCAGGCACTGCCTTCTCTTTCACAAAAGCATTTGTGTTGTCTCTACCTCCTCCATAAGATATCCAGGCTGCTGACTGAAACACCATTCTCCTTCCAGCCTCCTAAACCTGGCACCCTGCAGGCTGCTGGGGGTGGTGACTGCCCCTGTCAGGATATCTCATGAGTCCTGGTGCCAGGGCCTTGACCTCCAGACCTTTTCTGCTGTTTATTTTCTTTGGCTGTTTGCCTCTTTTCAGCTGAACAAACGATGCACTTATGTTAATTTCCATTAGAGAGAAAAAACTCCAGCTGCTTTTTAAGTAGTCTGATAGTTTTAAAGTACTGTAGGAGTTATTTTTCAAAGCAGGTGTATTGCTGCAAGGGGAATGACCTAGGACACTATCCCTGAATCACAGAGAGCCCTCCTTGGCCTTTTCAGGATATCCATATTTTGATTACAATTCTTCTCAGTTGAAATCCCATTGGCTCTGTGGCCTCCAAGGAGTTTATTTGCAAATATTTTTCTTTTTACTACAGGTATCAGAGTGCAACTCAGTGCTTGCAGAGCTTGTATCTAGCATAGGAGATCAAAAATCTAAAAGAGGAGGAAAAGGGGAATACCACATGTTTGTTTTTACACCAGAATCCAAAGATTTAAAGCCAGATACATTTTTACAAGAAAAAGTGTTTGACTTTTTTATGATGCAAAAAGCATGGCTTCATAATTAAACCTTAAATGAGCATAAAACTCCATGTTCAGTACATTAAAATTCAATAAAAAGGCATAAAAATTGAGTAGGAAAATAAGAATTTCAGCCAAGACAACCCACTCAGCTGTGTTTTATTGTGATTGTCACGAAACATCAAGGGCTTTCATCAGCTTGGTGGACTGCCAGATATACCAAACACTTTAAACAAGTCCTGCAGGTACTTCATGCTTTAACAGCCTTTAGCTGTTCCCATTAAATTGTCATATACTCCCCCAGTGATAAAATGAGTTTTTTATTAGGGCAGTCAGGGGAGAAATACACATATATTCCAGCTACAGAATTTTGGAGAGCTGCAAAACACATGGTAGCATTTGAATCCCTGTGAGGCAGCCCCACAGGGAGAGCATGAAGGTGCTTTTTGTGAAGATCTTCTTGAATAAATAATATAACCTTTGACTGACATAATATGCAAAGGACACTAAGCCTGGACCAGAATTCTCATTCTCTTGTTGTGCCTCTTATGAACACAGCATACCAATAATTTGCCTTGCTTTTAAATGCTTACAAGTGTAATGTCACAGATAACAGGTGGTAAATCAATCCAGGGTTTATCATGGAACAAGTAGATTACATTGACAAGTTTAATTAGCTGCGACCTTAACAGACTAAAGCTTTTTCTCCCACTGACTAAGACAAATGCTCAGTATGAAGTCACAGTTTTTAGTATCACAGTCACAGTTTTTAGTATCACAGCCTTTTTTTGTGGTTCCCTCTGCTGTGCTTTCAAAGTTGCTTACATCTCTGGCAGGGGCCAAAACCACATGTGACAAATCACTTCTAGAATGTTATGGGTTCTTACACAGCTGCTCAGTCTGTGAGTGCTGCTTCCCTCACTTCCTTTGTGGGCAGGGAAAGGTGGATAGCTTCCAATACCCATGACTGGTATTTTACCCTGGTATCCAATGATGAAGAAAGGCACAGCTCGTTTTCCAGAGTACCCCAGGACCAGCTCAGAAAGTAAGAACAATAACTGAAGAGAGCAGAATGGGTGTTTGAACATTTTCTATGTCCAGAAATGTCTAGTTGAGTGTCCATATGACTTTCATCTCAGCTCTGCCTTAGAGCAGTTCTTGAAACTTCTGTGGTTGCTCCTCTAGTTTTGACCTTGTCAACATCTACCTTGGAATCCTGTTGTGTGGACAGTATCCTTGGGCCAGCTCTCACGTGTTCTTCATCTTGAATTGCTCACAAGCATCACTTGTTCCCCATTTTCTACTTGTATTTGCCAACTCTGCCCCTGATCATATGCAGCTCAAGACCTCAGGGACTGCACGGTGCAGCATGTCAGCCAAATTTCCCCACAGTTCTTCTTCTGTGCTTGCTCCGTGCTCTCCCAGTCACTGTGAGGAATGGGGCACTGAATGACACGGCAAACAGCCACCACATTCACACACCAGAAGTTAAAGCTGGAGATACAATGCCTAGCAAAAAAAGACTGACATTGATAAAATTGTTGGGAAGAAAGAAAAGCATTTTAGCACTTTGGAAGATTGCTCAAAACTAGCACTAGTTTTTAAGGGAAAAACTAAGGTTATTTTTAGGATCCTAGGGAGGTTATGGTACTTTCCCAGAGTAAGATAACACTCAAGGTATTGTAGGAAGGCAGAAGAAAGTGGGTAGGGGAGAAAAGAAGGATGAAATCCTTCTGTACAGTGCTGTCCAGAAATATGGCACAGCTAGAGCTGGGCCCTGCCAGAGCTCTCCAATCTTTCCTTCACCTGACCCACTTGATTTGTACCCAGTCTTTCACAGCTTGCGCTGGTTGAATAGAAAAGGAAATCTAGCTCCTCCCTAGCACTTCAAACTTGTTAAAAATGGCTTACAACACTTTCTATTCATACACAATATCAGAAGCAATTTGAAGGTCTGATGGTCTGAAATCCTTCCAGGCCTGGAAGCAATTGTTCCATATTTCACAGGGGAGCTGAAATCCCCTTCTGTCCAGATGTATGTAGCTCCCATTTCTAGCCTACAGAGAGCAGGGGATATAAAACCTATTCCACAGGAAGAAAACATCAATCTATATCCTATAGGCCACAAAACAATCACCAGAAAATAATGAACTTTGCTTGCTGCTGACCTGAGCAGAATTCAAACTGCAAAAATTTCCATGTCCAAGATCAGTCAGCTTAGCTAAAGTGCCTAAGTGAGTTTAATTTTTGCATACTTGACTTTCACTGTTTGATTATTTCAGGCATCTCATTTCCTCGAGTATTACTTAGAGGAGGAATGAAAATAAAATGATACATGAAACCATGAAATGAAATAAAACTGACATTCACAAAAGAGAGAGAGATCTAGTTCTAAAGCAAGCAAAATTTCACTGGAATAGACAGTAATGTTTTGTTTGTGCCAGGACTCTGTTTTTCTCAGAGTCCACCATAGAAAAAAAAAAAAGAAAACAGGATGGAGGAAGGTCATCATTATTACTGTAGGCCCTTAATTAGATTTCCTAACTGTATCTTGATTGATCTGTGAAGTTTTTAGAGATAGGGAGCCAAAAAGCATTAGGGGGGAAAATCAAATTTTATGGAAACCCTACTGAGTCAATAATTTACCCTGGCTTCTTTTTTCACTCCTTGAAGCCATTCACAAAGCAAAACCTCCCTCCAAGCCCAGCAGTGCCTTCATGGCAGCTCCTGCCAGAGTTGGAGCCAGGACTGAATGAGCTCTCTGTGCCGCTGTCCCTGAGCTCTCCCTGCTTCACCCACGGCAGCCAGGCCACTGCTGGCCCTGGCCTTGGCACAGCACTCCTTGCCACAGCCCAGCAGCACTGGGATTTTCCCAGCTGCCTGTAAGGGTGTGTTATCCCAGGCAACAGATAGAGCTTGTCAGGTAGAAGGAAACCTGCAGGGAAGAAAAACCCCTGCAAAATACCTTCACAAATGACAAATAAAAAACCCATTAAAACTGAAATAAAGGGCTTACCATGAGAATATTTCACTTACTGCCCTTGCTATCCACAAGGATAGGGCTGTGTCAGAACATTTACAGGGATATGGATTCATAAACCTTTACACTTCTGAGCAGACAGAAATTGGTAAAGGTCCAAGCTGGGACAGATTTAAACAAATCCATGGTGTTTTGAGAGTGGGCTAGCAGCTGCCCTGGACTGAAATCCAGGACTGAAAATCACTAATAATACCTAGCTACCCACAGAAGACTTCGACTCAGTCCTCCACCACTGGCAACTGAAATGTGGAATTGTTACTGGGTTTAGATGACATTACAAATAAACATGCTTTGTGCAGGATGTTGTCATTTTGTGAGGATTTGGTAGTCTAAGCTTCCTACTGCAGGTTCATTCAAATACATTCGTTTTGTTTAAAGAAGGAAAAACAATCACATCTAGGACACACACTTCTCTAGGACATTTGCCACTGCTGTCAGGGTGGAGATACTGTTCATTTTCCTCAGCAGGCTCAGCATGCATGCTTGAGTTCTCATGCTGTGGAAATCTGCTCACTCTGACTAGCAGGTGGGGAAATGAATTACAGCTACCATCCCTCCAGGCAAAAAAAAATAAATCTATTGGTTGTCACAGCAGTTAGGTGTGAGCTCTCATTGTCCTTCACTTTTGGAGGAATTCTTTTTGTCTGCAGATCAGCTACTATTACCATCTACTTACTTTCCAGAGTGTTGTTTTATCTCAGCTGCCTTTTTCACTCATATCGCAGAGCTATTAGACACAAATTGTACTGGATTGCCTAACCAAACCCAGTGATTGCCACCCTCAGATTTTGCTCCCTCTCCCTAGCCAGCTGGCCCTTGCGGGAGTACCTCTAGATGTCCCCTTTTTGATTCCTCTTCACCTATTCTAGGTCAGAGTCTCCACACTCCCTAAACTATAGCAATTTCCCTCAGTTTCTTTAAAAAAGCACTTCAGTAGAATGGAAATTTCCAGCTACTTCAGTCAAGTAAATAACTACATTTAATTTGGCACCTGAAATTCCTTTGTTTCACTCTGCCTTGCCATGTAGAAGCAGAAGAAAGACACGATAAAAAGTTGTCAACATTTTGTAGACAATAGTATGTAGTCCATCTAAAATAGGCTGGCTTATGACTCTCTGGCACAGGGATAAGAAAAAGATTCTGATGTTACCAACATCAACTTAGAAATATTCTGAAGAAACCTGATCTCTCAAAAGTATCAGATGAGTCACAATTACTCATTCTCTCCTTCAGCTGGTTGGGGAGAGGGACTCAGAGAAATAGCTTATTAATGCTGGCTCATAATACCTAACAATTTCAACAACCCACGTGCGGTACAGTTACAGTCGCTGTCATGTAGGGGAGACAGAGCCAAGATCCACTCAGTCTCCATTGCTTCTCTCCCAGAATTGCAGCTCCACCATTTCCCATCACAGTCAGAGCCAAGGTATGAGCTGTCTGTGTAGGAGTGTTTGCAAGTGGTATTTCTCCAAGGCAGTGTAACACTGACACATTCTGATAAGCCACATCATCATCCATCCCTGCAAAAGGGCAACTGAGGATAGCTGATTTTTGCATTTTAGCTCCAGAGCTGCCAAACAATCTCTGCCTGCTTGTGAGACCTGGGCTAAGCAGTGGTGGGGTCAAAAAGAGCATGTGACGCATTCTCAGGAGGAAAGGGGGATAAGCTGCCTGTCCAGAAGACTGTGCTTTTGGCGGTTTGAAGATAAAAGAGGCTTGTATCAGAAAATATTTGTGTACAGGCTATTTGAAAACATGCAGGTAATGTTACGACTGAATCACTCGATTCTATTTTCACAGTAAACTCTGCTATAGCAAAACTCCCTTTATAGCAAGGCAAATTAAAGTCACTAATTGTTTCATATGTTCAATGTGGGAATTGAAGTTTCATTTATAATGAAACTTTGATTACACTGTAATTGTTCTAGTGGACAAATTTTTCCATTTTCTGAGGCTTCTGCTGTGTTTTCAGACTCTGTGTCTCCAGTAATTTTTATATTTCTTGAGTAGCATTGTGTAATCACACATCTTTAGGCTGCTCCAGAACTGTGGTTCATATTCCCTGATTCTGAAATTCTGGAAAAACTGAATGGAAGCATTCTTCTTTAGTGGGAAAAATGAATGGAAATGCAGTGTTTTGGATACCCTGGTAAGTCCTGAAAGTTCTGTGCAGAATCCCAGAGGAGATACCAACTCATGCTTTTACTTTACTCGAAAGTATTCTGCACTTGACATGTCCTCTTTTCCTGTAACAGAAAGTATTCTGCACTTTCCATGTGCTTTTCCTGTAACAGAAAGCCACTCTTCCCTTCCAGAAGGTGCTTCTGTGACTTCCTACTGAAGTTTATTTAGTAATTGCCTACAAAGTGTGAGCATGACTGCACTGAACATCTGGAATGAGAAGGCATCATTGAAAAGACCTTCACAAACTTGTTCCCAAGGTAATTAAATACATGAATGACCTTCCCCGTGACCTTCTCCCCACTGTAATATGTTCTGCTTTCATGCTCATCCATGAAGATCACCTCCAGGTGGTTATTAGCATAACTTTGAATGTTACAGTTGTTGATATTTCTCCTATATGTTTGTACTGGTGAAAGAGCAGTTTAGGACTTTGAACTGTTTGTAGAAGGGATACAATTTTCTTGGATTTCTATGTCCAGTGCCTACAAGTCTGAGAGCTTCATCAAATAATACATAGTAATAAGCTGATGTTTATCACTTCTGTTTCCTTTACAGCCATTCCAATGTCCTCTCCTATTACAAAGGAATATTGTAGTTATCAGGTGGCATAGGAGGGAACCCCTTTAGTTCCTTAGAAACCCAAGGGTAATTACGCATTTTACAGTGAAGGAAGAAGTATTTGTAATTGATGTCAATAGATATGGGCAAGAAGTGACTGACAACAATGTGCAATTGTGGGCCAAAGCAGGGGGACTTGCAGCTGAGACCAAGGGTGTTGTTTCTGTGTCACTGATATCAGGACTGAACTGTGAAGTGAATATTCACATCACTGGAGTGAGAAGTATTCAATTTCCTCAAGATAAACGCTCTGTAGTCTGAAAGTGCGAAGAAAATGTGTCAGGCCACTTTCTGGGCATCCTTTTCTGAAAATGAAACAGGTTTTCAAGATATGAGAAAATTAACACCCTAGATAAAGCTGTTTTGCCAGATGACTTCAGCCTTTTTATATTAAACACTCTTCCACAATAAGACTTGAATTCTTCTGAGTGAAAGCTGTGGGCCTCAGCAGTAATGTCCTTTAGCACTCAGCTGGCATTACTGATGAATCTCCATGTGTGACATACCTCTGGGTGAGAAAGCTACTATATGAACCATTGAGAAGTGGAACCATTTTAACCTGGATTATGTAGAGGCTTTTCCTATGCTTCCATTTTATACGTACTAATGACATGTTCTACTACTTCTGTTATAAATTGTCCAGGTGACAAAGGTATTCACTTCTAAATATTTGAGTTCTGCTCTGAACAAAATATGTCACTGTTTTAGATCTCAGTGCTCTCAACTAGAGAAACTGGTACTTCTAAAAGTCTGTTCATCCCTACATAGGACTTGAAATCTTCTGAAAATCTCAATGATGGAAGTCTGATGCCATTAAAAACCTGTCTTCAAATTTCTTGTTGTGATTCATGCTTTATTCTGAAGGTTCTTTGTTAGTCTTATATTTACCTCCTTGAAATTTCAGAAATTCAGCATACACAGAGGCTGAATTTAGAGTAAATACATCTGCATCTTTCAGTATGCCTCAAAGTACCAGGTAGGCTAAGGAAATCCTTTGATCAGTTATAATAAATGTCTTGGCTCAGATAATGTCAAAAATATCCATTAACAAATAACATTAGTGCCAAGATACATACCATAATGGATTATGTCCAACTGTATTCTTGATCAAACATGGAGACATCTCATGATGCTGGAAAAATACAATTAGCAAATTTGATTTTAATATATCATAAACAAAATTAACATATGGAAAATGATTCAGATAATACTTTAGGAATCTAAAGAGAATTCCTATTATATTACAATGTTGTATGTCAGACAGTGCCATGAAAAGAAAGTAAAACTAATTAGAGCATTTCCAGTAAAAAGCACTTTTCATTACAACGTTCCATATGTCAAAACTGAAGATATTCACAGAAGGAGGTTGGTTTTACTAAGTCCCATGATAATTTAAATTTGAAATTGTCAAAATACCTCTTTTTGGCATTTTGGTTCTTCAAAACAAAAGTCTTCTTTTCTGACATAAGATGATTTTTTTTATGCAGCAATTTTCATTACTGTATCATGAAAAAGTTTATAAAATAAAAGTCAGTTATCAGGAAAAAAAGTAATGTTTTGACTAAAGCAGTCATTTTTATTGTTATAACAGCACACAAAATTTCTTTTCCTTTCCTTTTTGTCCTGAGTGAGCTTAGAAATCTCAAAAATTCCTGTAGATCAGAGACCTGCCTTGCGTTCAGCTCTTGCACAGATGTCAACATTTGATTATCTCAGCATACTGTACCATTGGTTTTAGTTAGGAGTCCTGAGGCAATGTCAATGTTGTCAAAGCTATCCAAACTTACAAATTCTTTATTTGAGGGCATATTTTTTTAGCATTTCTTTTCAGACAGATGTGAGTTTTAAATGGTTAACAATTTGCCCTTTTTTTTCTCCCTAGACGTTTTTAAATTACAAAACCAATTATAATGTGATGCTAGGCCTTTCTCTATCATCCAGAAATAGACAGTTGATCCATTAGTGTGTATTTCATGTGCAAATCCTTTGATTTTCTGTTATACAATTCCGTTGCTGGTTCCATGATTTTTTATATGTTGTTCCTTTGATCTTAAATAAATTAATTAGGAACCACGAGTAATTGACTGATTTTCCTTCAAAAAAAGCATTTAATGTATTACTTTTTGACCTCTTCTCTCTCACATGCTAAGAGGAATGTTAAAATTCGTATCACGTTTAGCAGAATAGCAAATCTTGTCTTTTCTACTACTCATGCTAAACTGGATGTTTTTAGTTAAGACTACAGTGTTGTCATGGCCAAAAAGAAACTGCCTCTTCAGTAACAGCTCTGAAATCAGTGCAGGGAGTACATGATGAAAGCAAAACTTTGACCTTCACACAGATCCTTATTCATGAACCAAACCTAAGCATAAAAGCACGAGTTCAATGCACAGCTGAGACTTGAATCAGAGGCAGCCATCTGCTGTATCAGCTTCAATTTTGCAGGATTTTGTCACGAGCAGGAGAGCTGCCTGTTCCCAAAGTGACTAAGACTTTTGGTCAAGAGTGAGGCAACACCTGTGCTGTGTGTTGAGGCAAGACACAGCCATGGCCAGGGCTCCTGGCTGGCAGATGCCTGGAGGCCCTGAACCAGCACTGCTACCCAGTGCTGCATCTTGGCTTTGAGCTCCATGACTGATGGCTGCTCCACATTTGTGTCACTCTAAGTTTGACAAAGCAATCTCCCTCTATGCCATGCAGACATGTCCAAAGAGACTGCAAGGAAGGCTTGTACCTCTTTCACCAGCTGCAGATGGGAAGGTCCTCACAAGTACAAGAGAACCAAATGCAAATGGCTGGTGCCTCTGGGCCAGTGGCACAGTGAAACTCTTGACAGTTGTGGTAATGTAACTCATTCTTTATCTGTTCACCAGCTAATTACTGCTGGCAGGACAGTCACTGAATCTGTGCAGGCACCATGTCACTCGTTTTGGTGAGTGGCAAGGCTCAGAGCAGATTAACATGTGGAGCCAGGAATCATTAACATACTGATACATATCTATCACTAATTAACAGAGCAACAGTCTTATGCATGTTCAACAGGACAGCTAAGAGGTCACAATGCCACACAATAATGCTTTTAGGGCAAACTCTGATCCTTTTAGGCATCCAGCAAGGAAAGGAACAATAGCTTCAAATCATCAAAGAACCTTTTAGGGTCACCTTGTCTGTTGCTGACAGATTCTGCTGATCTCTACAGTTAGCTGAATTAACCCAGTTTTGACTTGGACCAAGGTCTCCATGTCTATGGCCCATATAGGAAACTTTGGACTTTATCTCCAAGCAAGCAAATTGATAAAGTTTTCTGCAGGATCTGGGCAGGCTTGGGTTGGGGCTATATGAAAAATACTCCTCTATGCTAAATAACCTTTCAAATCTCACTGCAAGGCTCTTCTGAGGGAGAGAAATGCTCTCTGGGCACTGTGAGGGCTGATGAGAACTATTAGCAAAATCAGTTACTGGTGACCTCCATCTCTTCTGAGTGCAGATGGACAAGTGAAGGGCAGGGAGTACCTGGGGTGAGGTGTAATTGTGGGGGATGCTCATGACCAAGTTAATGTAGGTGCTCAGACTCTGGCAGCTGGAACATAGGATAAACCAAAACCCAGTCCCTATCTTGCTTCACTTTTCTGAGAAATAAACTAGAAATAAAGTCAGCTACAGCCCATAGATTGTGTAGGATGTGTAAAAAGGAAATTGAACAGTTGCTTAACTTGTCATTAAAAGAACAACTCTCCATTATCTGATAGCCTGTAGAGGGATCCTGAAGTGTCCTGACTACCACCTGGACTCCTGATGCACTATATTCTTAACTTAGTTTCTCAGAAAAGGAATGGCTCTGTCTAAAAAGACTCCTTCTTTCAGTCTACTGTTTCCAAGAGAAGGGCACCACAACAGCCTGCTTCAGACTACAAGCATCCAGTCTGTGGCCAAAAACATTTTAAGGCCTTCTTCATCTCCATAATTGCTGCTTTTAATATTCCCTGTCTGACCAGCTGGGAAATCAGGCAAAAAATAAAATCAAAATACATTAATATTTACCTTATTGGAACATCTTAATGGTATGGAACTGCATGCAAAGAAGAACACACAGTCACAAAGGCATCTTTGTGGTGCATGACAGAGTAAAAGACAGCAATAATTTAGCAGCTCAGTCAGCAGCAACACATTAACAGCCAAATCCAAAGGCAGATGTCTACAGCTTTGTAGCCTTAGTGTGTACCGTGGCTCACCTGCAGCCAGCCACCCTGCTATTAAAGGAGATGAGATTTTGCACCCTTACACTCAAGTTGCTCTCAGCACAGATGCCTCTTTTACACAGGTTTTGCCATGCCCTTGATGTTATGTTAAATATGAGAAAATTCTATCAAACATAGAGCATAACAGGAGGTGTAGCATGTTAGAGGCTTAGCATGCACATCCGTGCCTCACTATCCAAGATTGCCCATTTGAGACATGTTAAAGCACAGACAGTGAATTCTGAGTGGAAGTTGTCATTCACTTTTTGCCCCTCAGTTTTGACTCAGATTGGTCTGACCTTTTCTCAGTACTGCCTCCTCTGACATACAGAGTCAAGAGGTAAGAAGGTTTGGTGTATTTGAGGTTAATGCTGTATGACCCTCTCACATTAGATGGTGCTCACTGTAAAAAGGTGAAATCTTAATCACATCAACCTCAGGACCATGCATGCAAATTTTGGATCAATTAAAGCCAGATCAACTTTGAAAAAAAAAGGAGTTTTTCACCTCATACAGATCTAGATGTGAGGACAAGCAGAAACCATAAAGATCACAAAAGTAATAGCAGAAAATATCAGCATCTCTTCAAGCTTCATCCAGAACAGAAATTATGTTATGCTGCATTATGTTTAGTAGAATCCAAATTCTACCTGTGACTGGGTGAAATATGCAGAAGTTTGACTGCTTCCTGTCATTATGCATGGAAATTCCACTTAGTGATGATAAATACTGAACCATAAACCTCTTCAGAGTTTAGAAGAGATTTCTTGTTTTCAGAATGTTCTTCTGATGATACAACAATGTGACTCGGGACTTATTACATACAGCTGTTTCTTTTGATCTAGTGTACTTAGCTTCAATGTCAATTTTAGGCACTCCCCCTGGAGCTACATGAAAAATAAAGTTCTTCATCATTGCCCAGCTTTATGGAAATTCAGTGCAAGCAGTTGTGAGTTGAACCCTCAGAAGGTCACACTTACAAGAGTGAATGAGGGAGCTTGCCTCCAGGATCCCCTCCCCTCACCACTGCCCAGCTTTTGAAAGGTTTGGGCTAGGGTTACCTTTTCTGAGGGATCTTTGGTTGCAGTTTTAAAAAATCCTAATTTCAGTGCTTAAGTAATTTTGAAGTATTTTGGATGGAAAGAACTTAATTAATGCCTCTCCTCCTATTTTATGTTATCTTCACTTAACACCAAGTGAAATAAAAAAGTACAGATTAAAAAAAAAACTTGTTTGTATTTTATTACATTTTATTTTTGGCTTTTGACACCATAACTTTAAATTTTTCCACTGTTTTTTGAAAAGTTGCCTAATGGTAGCAAGTGAAAGAGGACATTGCAGTGCTGTAGTAATTGATTCATTTCAAATTAATACCTTTGTGATGGAATGTTTTTCAAAGAAATCCTTTTTCATTCTGCCAGCCCCACTATTCAATTTGTAGACTTGAAATTAAATAGATGTGTAGTGTTCTATCAGTCTGGAGTGACTTCTGAAGAATTAGGGTTACTTATATTTTTTTAAATTTTATTTCATAAGTCTTTAAAGAATATTTTGGGAACTGATAAGTGCCTGTAATTTATTACAAGAAAGAGCTGTTGGCTGAGCAGAGGTATCATTTATCTCTTCTAGCCTACAGCAGAATTGCTGTATTACTACACTGTAAACATACTGAGATAATTGCTAATGGTGAGTGACAGAATACTCAGCAGTTTGCCTATGGACAAGCTCACTCTGGGTATCATTGACGCCGAGGAGTTCTCATGTACCACAGTGAAGTCAAAGAAAATACTGTTTCTTTATGGCCTTACAACACAAAGTTGCATTTTTATACAAACTGTAAATGTAGTAAAGGTCTTATATAGTATTTAAGGCATTCAGTTCATAGGACTTCTTTTGAGGTTTTGGGGTTTTTTTGGGTCCTTATGGCTTTGTATTTGAGCTAAAAGTGATGTAAATTGCTACTGTTCTGCTCTCATAATGTTTCAGATACTAACTACTAAAATTACACAGCTTATATTTGTGAGGTGATTGGCAAAAGTGCTGCAAAAGCTGAGGCAGTATAGGCTGGGAGTCCCAGCATGTTTACAAGACACATGTCTTTGTAAACATTATGTCATGTATTTTCTGGTTATATTTCATAAAAATTTATTCTGTAGATCTGCTAACTTACTACAAACAGTATATCAGCCTGCCACTCCTCATTCTTTTTTCTGGCACTTAAAATTTCTACAGTTCCTATATATTTTGGCAATCACAGGTATGATACTGAAAAACAGGGAAGATAATCTTTTCATATGCACACTGCTTTAAGCTAGGAGACTTGCCATCTAATATTAGACAGTTGATTTCATACTTGACACAGATTAGTAGTGCTTTAGACCTAGCATCTCTAGACACATATTTGTCCATTAAATATCTTTGAATCTTCTCTAATGCAAACTAGCTGGATGATAGTTTCCCAGGCATACAGAATGGCTCATTATGTCAGCATCATTGTCTGATTTGTGCTTTTGACTCTGGCAGCAAATGGACCTGTAACTTCCATTTGTGCTAGATGAGTCTTCCTTGAAGGAAGAGAAGAAAATGGAAGGGTTTTTTTTTTCTTACTTCCTTTGGTCTTTGTTTTTGTTGTTACTAAATAGTAGCTTCTACCTCCAGATAATGACATGGAAATGCAGGTAATTAAATCAAAGGATTGTAAAATATTCAGTGCCTAAAAGAAAGCTGCCACAAAATCCATTTGCACAGTGTATGGAAAGAAAACAAAAAAAGTACAACTGGAGAAATTAATAAAACTTGACCACTGGAATCTCTTAGAGAAGACTCATGAGAAGTGGGTCCACATGGACCTCGTAAGGGCCCTGAAAATGGGTCAGGGCAACTCCCAGTATCAGCACAAGTGGGGGGGTGAAGAGATTGAGAGCAGCCCTGATGAAAATGATTAGAGATACTGATGTTTGAGAAGCTACACATGAACTGGCAATGCACACTTGCAGCTCAGAAGGGCAGCCCTGTCCTGGGCTGCTTTGAAAGCAGCGTGGCCAGCAGGCCGAGGGAGGGGATTCTGCACCTCTGCTCCACTCTGGTGAGACCCCACAACTGGAGCCCACACCAACTGGAGCCATCAATACAAGATGAACATGTGTTTGTTGAAGCAGGACCAAAGTAGGGCCATGAAGATGATTGGGGGTTGGAGTAACTCTCCTTTGAGGAAAGGAGAGAGATGGGTTTGTTCAGCCTGGAGAAGAGAAGGCTCCAACAAGACCTCATTGTGGCCTTCTGGTACCTAAAGAAGGCCTACAAGAAAGCTGGAGAGGGGATTTTCATAAGGACATGAAGTGACAGAACTGGGGGAAATGGCTTTAAACTCCAAGAGAGTAAGTTTAGGTTAAAGAGTAGGAACAAATTCTTTCTAGGAGAGGGTGGTGGCACACTGGAACATGTGATACAGAGAGAAGAAGATGTGGATGACTGACTCCTGGTTGAAAGCCAGACTGGATGGGGCATGGAACAACCTGATCCAGCTGAAGATGTCCCTGCACATTGCATGGGGGTTGGAACTAGGTAACCTTTAAAAGTCTCTACCAACCCAAGCTGTTCTATGACTCAAGATGCCATGGAAATTCTCTAGGATCTGATGTACTGAGCAAAGTAAACTTCTTAAGTTGTGGTTTGACCCTAAATGCATAAGATTTTTAAAATTATGATAAAATTATTCAACACAATTAATTTAATCTGAAACAGAACCCATTCATAAGTACTGTGAAGTGAGAGCTGCTGGATGTGATTTGATAAGCTGGAGCTCAGTGAGTTTTGTGTTCCTTTTTATCTGCTCAGACATTCATCCTCCTCCTCGCTGCACACCGGGTGTGCAGGCTGGATTCAACCCAGATTGCACAGATAACAGTGGGCAGCCATGAGATCTGCCTCAGTGCACACCTGCAACTGCAGACTTTGTGCCAAAGCTGCAGGCGTGCTCAGCAGATGGCTGGGAGCTTCTAGGGCATGACAGAACACATGGAGCCATTGTCCACGTCTAGACACAGGCAAGCAAGAGAGATTTGTCCTTCCTGCACACACTCACAGTCTATTTGGGGAAATAAAATGCAGATATTAAAAAAAATCCAACCCAAATTTATAGAAAAAAAATAGGACACTGACACCAGAAATGAAGCTACCACAGGAGTTTTATATCAAAGGTTACCCCTAAATAGCTTCAAGCTGCACTAATATTTTCAAATTTGTATTTATAGTCCTCTAAAAGTCTTGTTGCTTCTTTTTCTTCTTTAGACCATCATATGCCTGTGAAATGTTTTGCTTGATTTGGGAGGGAAATACACTCTTCTGCTTTTCTATGCTAGATTATGTTAAAGGCTTTTCTGCCTACTAATGAGAGATGGAGAGGATGAGCTTTCACCGAGAACTTTTCTTTGAAGTTGAAAATCTTTGGTAGAGCCCTCTCATTTCTAAGGACACTATAATCATCTTGATGGGAGGAAAAAAAAAAAGAATTCTGGCTCTGTACCTATCTTCCTCCCACTCTCCCCCTCATTTTCTTTCTCCCTCTCCTTTGTGCACATGTACACATCCACACACACACACACACACACAAAATCTCTCTCTGTCAGTACAGAAACAGCAACCTACAATGCATGTATTTTTTTTAACTGCACATTTACATCTACACAGGTATGGATATTTTGTTTAAAATGGCTCTTACCCATAGCACATGCATGCCAACACTCACACACCGTACTTCAAGGACTTCACTTTTATCCTTTTCAGTACACTTTTATGGTTTTGACCTTTATTTTCTGTACACATCCACACATCCTGTCAAATCTTTTGTAAATGAATTTTATAGACACAAATATTTGCTCTAAAGGAATCTGGAATTATAAACACCCACACTCAAGGAGACTTCACTTTAAACATGAATACTTTGCTATGGAAATACTTGCATTCTTCACTCAGGGAATAAAATCTGCATCTTGTGTGACCGCTTCCAACCAGCCAGCACAGCTTCAGTTACAATTTTGCAGCATAATTCCCTGCAATAGAAGGATAGTGACAATAATCAATTCAAATGCATTCAGATAAATAATTTTAAAGTAAATGCACATTGCTGGAGGATGTTCACCAAGCAGAAAGAAAAAAGCCCAGTAGCCTAAGATGTTATTTCTTGGGAATAGTTCTTTCTGCCCTTAGGCTGATATATTCTTTGGGAACACTTTAATGCAGTTCCTATAATTAGCGAGTACTTCCCAATCACCTTCTAGAGAATTAAATCTCTCTGTAACACTCTCTGTGTGTGCTCTGAAGGCATCGAAGCATCCATGGTTCTTGCATCAGCAGAAGAAAGGCTGCAGGGCAGAACCGGGGCAGGGGGCTTTAAAGCGTTGCCAGGAGGCACCAGCACGGTTTCCCTGCAGCAGGCGCATCTCTCCTTTGAGAAATACTAGCGAGTGCCGGTCTCGCTGAAGCCGCGGGGCACTTTGACAGCTGCTCCCGCAGCAATCCAGCTCGGGGAATGGCCTCGCTTGCATTGTGCAGGGGCGGGGGAGAGGTATGCGGGGACAGTCAGGTGCAATCGCCTGGATAAGGAGGTCACCCGTGGGCTGGGTCCCGGGGGAGGCAGCTGGCAGCTCTCTCCCAGCCACTTCCCCTGCGCCCTTCGGCCGCTCCTGTTCTGCCCCGCTCAGCCCTCTCCTGCTCACACCCCGGGGCTATGATGTCCACAGGCAAAATGTGTTCCTTCAAGTGAGATTAACTGCCTATGATAGTATGGAAAGATTGCCACGTGGTTTTTAACTCTTTCAGTGACCCGGGACAAGCTCTGTCTATGGGAGCTCCCACTCTGGCTGCCACTGCATCTTGTGCTGGATCGGCATGCCAAGAGATGTAAAAGTCATGTCTGAATATCAAGCTGATATACTGTCATGCTTGGTAATTATTCTGTCAAGTGTCTTATGGGAGGCGAGAGCAGAAACAGCTGTGGAAAACCAGGCAAGGACTGTTGTTCTTGCAAATACCTTTGAGCTTGTTGTTCAGTAATTGCATTGCTGTAGAAAGGACCAGAGCTGATATGACATATTTCATTTTGAGTGTAATATTGGCCTGGTGAAGGAAATGTCTAGAAAAGAAATTCTGCGAAAATTTTACTTCTGATGCTGCTTGCCAAGTATCTGAGAACTTAAAAAGAATAGACTAAAAAAATCCCAAAACTCTTTTAATGCCATTTATTCCCTTTTTTATTTTCTCTGCAAACTTGAATTTAATAAGAAAGGCTTGCATATTTACATAATGCATTAGTTGATTACAGATCCGTCCCTGGACCCCATGGATCCTTGTACCTCCTCGTGTCAGTAAGCACCCCTAAAATAATTCCCTATTTCTCATATTGAACCAAAGGCTTTTATGACATTTCATGTTAAAATGTATTTAACTAAAATAATTTCTCAGAAGTGTTCTTCAGGATTAGAATTTAGACTGCTCAGGAGTATTCTGTATGATTTAGACAGTGATAGTGCTCTATGTCTCAAAAAAAGCAAAAAACTTCTAAGTAAATGTCTCTGTGGTAATCTGATTAGACCTTCACTTTATGTGTTATATAACACAGCTCTTTAATTTCCTGTAGAATTTCTAATGCACTCATGTTACTGTGGTTCCACAATTACTGGAATACTTGGAGCAAAAAGTTGAAGACAACTGATCAAACACTGGGCAGTATTTTTGAGACGTTCAATTAAAATGTTTAAGGGATCTATGAAAACCTGAAAGCAGCTACTTAACAGAGTGATTTGTTCATTGTTGGAAGCTGAGGGGAAGAGCATTTGTAAGACTAACCTCTCTTGCAAGGATAAGTTAGATTAATGGTTTACAGAATGTTCTGGGTAATGTAGCTCTTTTACCTGCAGGGGTTTAGGTAGGCAGGCAGGTGACAAGTCTGCAGTACTGGAGGGTTGGCATGCACTGCTTATTTAGATTCATACCTGCAAAGCCTGTAGTGATTTCATGCCATCAGAATGAATTTGGAACAGAATCCATTGCTTTTTCCAAGAAAGATAATTTTTGAGAAGCACTCCTGGTACAGGTTATACTTGTTCTTTCTTTGACCTTCACACCTTTTGAACCATATGCTTCTGAGGAGGGTGATACAAGGACATTGAAGGACTTTGGTCAAAGCATAAGACCAGATTCCTAAGTCCTAGATTATTTGCAAACAGTACAGACATCTTTGAGGCCTGGAACTTGTAATCTCATTTTTTAGGTGCCTTAAATTAATTTTCTCTGAAATTGTGAAATTTGTCCATCTCACAAATAGGTAGCTGATATTTTTACTCTAGGACATGACATACAGTATGGACAAGAGGTGGCTGGGAGCTTCACTTCATCTCTGCTTCTATCACACTTTCAAATTTTCAGTTCCTAAGGTGTAGCTTGAGATGGACACAGCTCTGGGAGCTGCCAAGCCACATATTCCAGTAGCTGGGGTGCCAGTAGAGAGAACTGAAAATGTCCTATGAAAGCTCAGAGAATTAAATCATACTATAGAGCAGAGTTGGTGTAGATGCACATGCACATACACATAAATGCATATCTATGCATAGATATCAGTCAATTGGCCTGATAAACCCAAATCTTTCTGTGATTCTATAATATAAAATTAGGGCAGAATGGTTTTAGCTATGGGTTAAAATGGCTATGTAAATCAGACATTTCCCTTTGCAACCCCATCCACTGTCAGAGAAGGTATAGGGAGTTTATCCTCTTAAGTACAGTAGGAGTAAAGAGTAGCCACCCCTTTCCCTGCCCTCCATTTCCAGCCAGCCCTTTCCCTGCCCTCCATTTCCAGGACAGCTTTTCCAGAGTTCTTGCAATAAGAAGGTCTGACTTTCTACCCCAGTTGAAGGTGACTATGCTTTTATTACTATCTGTTTACTGCTTTCACAGCTTTCAAGAGGTGCAAGGACTATGAGCCTTTGTTGTGGACAGTGTTTGCCATGTGATGAATTGCCTGGGGCAGCAAGTTCTAGAAAATCCCATTTTCTCTTCCTACAAATGGCTGTCATTGTCTCTTCCATAAATGTGTGTTGCACATGTGGCAGGGAGGAAGATGGTCTCTAGCTGTATGGCAATGAAATTGTCTTCAGAGGGGAACTTGCCCATACTTAATAGACTATATAATACCTTATTGTGTTCTGTAACAATAAGATTGACACAAGCATCAAAAATCCATTAAAATTTCCATAACCCTTTCAAAAAGAAGGCTCAAACAGGATGGGTAGCCATTAAAGAGGAAGCCTGTAGGAACACTGTAGGATCAGCCTCTGAATGTATGTAATTTGAATTCATTAAATTCCACACAACTTTGTAAAACTTCCCCTTTTAGCTGAGGAAGAGACATGTTCCCTGTTTTTTGTCCTACTAGAATAATTGCAGTATATTAAGACACACCAGGTAAGCCAGAGCAAAGCTTGTTTGGAGTTCTCATTTTGACTGCACATAATGCACTTGCATTGTAATATATTCAAACTGACAGCTTCATTATGGAGAATTAGTCAAAATTATGTCTAGACATATATTTGCAAGAACAAGCATCACAGAGACTGTTTGGTGGCTGACTGTTCAGAGGAATTAAGCAAGAAAATCCCAAGCTTAAACCTTAAAAAAGAAACTGTTAAATTGATTAACAAAGGAATAAACGAGTTTAGGTCCTGCTTCAGGAACAATACCAAAACCTTCACCCTAGAATTTTACTAGTTTGCACATTCCTTCACCAGTTGACCATTTCAATTATCATCCCCTCTGCTGTAGGGATGCAACCTTGCTGTAATGTTCCCACAGAAGCCCACACAGCAAGAGTGTAGAGAGGGCACAGCAAGAGTGTAGGGAAGTCACAGCAAGCCATAGGAAGCATTACATGATTTTTGCTTCTGGGCAGTAGAAGTGCCTGGATATACCCATACTTTGAAAGAATATTGTGAATCTCATATGGCTAATTTATATCACATGTGTCAAGAGGGTTAGCTATCATTTTAACATTTGTGAAGTTGCAGACATACATTTAGCACTGCTCCACTATTAATGGTGATATGGAGAAAGGAAACTTGTAGCTCACTATATAACTATTTATTATTTTTACTAAAGACAAAGGCTTTAGAATTTTCCATCTGATGATAATAATTTTATTACCCAGCCGTAAAAAATCCACAACACTACCAGTGGATCATACAATTAATAGTAAGTTTAAAGTCTCACTGTACACAGTACTTGAGACTAAACTCACTGCAAGCTAAAAGCTTGCAACGCAGGGCAAGGGATGGCATATGAGAGGTTTGGTGTCTCACTGTATCTGGGACAGAATCAGATGCTGGACTTGAGAAATGTGAGACTTGAGACTGCTTCAGCACCAGGATTCCGTGTTCACAACAGTAAATTCAACTCCTTGACATGCCTCTTTTCTCCATGGGGAAGCAGGAAAAACTAGCATGGGCAGAGCCCTCAGTAACAGGTCCTAACAGCTTCCAGCCTGGGGAAGGCTTTCACTCGTCTGACTCAGAGGGAAGGCAGAGCAGGGAAGGTCTGGGCAGATGTGCCTGCAGATACACCAGGTGGGAAAGGTGCAGCACAAGAATTGTACATGTCCTACAAAAATAGGAATGAGGTAACAATGACGGCAGCACAGGAAGGTCAAATTAATTTCTTAAGATTGCCCAAAGGGTCTGTGCCAAACACAGTGTTTGAACCCCAGCATCTCCTGAATTCTGAGTGAGTAACTGGGAGTACAGTGGAGTTTTACCTTCAGGAACACTATTGCTGCTACCTTTAGTGAGGGCTTTAAGTGCTCTGTCAGAAGTGTTTGACAGCTGTTTAGAAAGCAGAAGCAGAGGAGTATGGCACTAGTTAGCCACTGCTGTGTGCTGTGTTGCCCTTCTGGTCCCTGCTGTCAAGGGAGGCTGAGGAAAAACTGCAGAGGTTTCAAAGGGGAGCCACAAAGCTGGATTGTGGGCTGCCAAGCAGACTGTAGGAAGGGAGACATGAAGACCACAATTTATTCCAAAAAAAGAAACATGAAGTGGTTGGGTGTTTTGTACAAGTGTTACCACACAGGATGAATATCTGAGAGTAGAGAGCTTTTAAACTTTTACTGACAAAGACGTGACAAGATCCAATCACTGATAAATGTCCTTTGGTGGAAGAAACTCTAAATCACAGCCTGCAATCAGTAGTGAGTACCTCTCATGATTGCCTTCAGGCTATGAAAGGATTCATTCTCCCTGTCTCCAAGATATATTTTGATTAGTTCTCTATCCACCTACCACTTTCTGAAGTGTCAGAACCTGGTCACCAGTTAGAAGCAGGACAATGACAGGGTAGACCACTGGCAGAAGGTGCTAGATATTCTCAGCAACCTGCTTTGTGTATCTTCCCCTGGCCCTCAGGGTCACAGCCATAACCAGATTTGGGGTGGGAAAAGTGTTTTTCTCCTAAAGATAGTCAAACAGGATCTTGAGGTTTGTTTTCTTTTCCTTTATCTTCAGAAAGGATTGTAGTTTGCAGGCTGGAATTCCTCATTGTCAGGGGTCTTCAGGGCTCAGTACTTGATTGTTTCTTTTTTGTACCTGGTACAGAGCTTTTTCTCCAAAAATCTGAAACACTTATTATAACCAACACTTAGTATAACTGTCATCTTTGGGTCATGCAGGAATTCAAACAATTCTCTTGGCCGTTAAGGGAACATCACTAACCAAGTAAACTTTTAAAACAAAGTCACACAAAGTCCTTCTCAGCCATCAACTCACCTGACAAAGCCCAAACTCCCTGGCAGAGATGAGTAACTTCAAGTCTGTCTCATTTCTGTTCTCTATCAGAATCAAGAAAATTGAACTACTTCTGCTCATCTCCCTTTAATAACTTAATCCAGCTGGAATTCCAAGAATATCCCAATGTGACCATGCTGCATTCAAAATGTAATTTAAAACAGCTGGATGAGAAAAACTTCTTTATGTTTCTGATAAAGGGTTAAAAAGTCCAACTGAGTTGTGGTCAGTTGACACAGGTTCAACTGTCCTTTCTTTGCCTGGGGGAATTTAAACTTCAGAGGAAGAAATCTTTGCTTCAGGCACCTCTCTGAGCACTAGTTAAAAGAACATTTTACAACCACATAAATGCCAACATCAGTCATGGTACTAAAGAAAAGTTTAATGTTCACTCTGGTGTGTTTGAAGGAAGAGCACTGACACAGCCTTTCTAATGTAAATTAAAGCTTGGGAATACTAAGTGAAAGTACTCAGATACCTGTCTGTAAGTAGATTTGGAATACAGGAGTTCTGGCCTGGTTGTGATAGCAATCCATTAGTTTGTCTTCTCTTCTGCTGTTGTCCACTGTCCTTGTCCTTGCAAGGCCCCCCACTGCACCCTGTAAGGAGCCCATCCCAGGACCAGCAAAAAACTATGAGTTTGTGCATGGCAGCCCTTCTGGGAACTTGGAGATTAAAGTTTTCAGAAATTTACAGCTGGATAAGAAAGAACAGAGAAAGGCCATGCCAGAAGACGAAACCTAAAATTATGTTTGGTATATGGTCACTTCTATAAGCTGCCCATGAGAAATACCTGGGTTTAGACAAAATTGAAAATGAAGTTATTCAGTGAGAAGAAAAAAAAACAAAAAAACAAAAAAAAAACAACCCAAAACCTTAGGAGTTACCCAAGAATTACTGGCATGTTTCTGTCAGTCACATTTTTAGCCTTTTTTTTTTTTTTAATGGGCTGTACCTAGGTGAGCTGTATGCATATACTCTGTTTCTCCTTAGCTTTTGAACCTACTCCTTGATTTGAAGTGAATTCAAGACATGAATGAAACCCTCAAAGGTTTTTACTGGTAGAACATTATTCTGGAGGGGAACTGAAAGGTGAAAAACTACAAGGAGAGGGGACAGAAAATTTTAATATTGTTTTGTTAAATCAGCCAAGAGATTAATCTCTGTAAGACTGACTTGATGTTCTGTACTCGTTGCTTTTATCTGACTTTCTCTTCCTTTCTGCAGCTAATACTCAGAGTTTCTGAAGGTCTGGGCCTCACTCATAGGCCCCCCAATAACTGTCTGTTCTTGTGACCCTTGCAGGAACCTTGCAGGTACAATATATCCAAAGGTTGTCAAATTTCATTCAAATCAGCCAACGAGTTCTGTGACTACTGAAGGGAAAAATATATTCAGGGTGCAGTTCAGGAAGAAATAGGAAAGCTTGTCAGCCCTGAAGCCATGGACAAACCACCTGATACCAGCCAGAGTTAATGAAAGGAGAAGGAGGGCTCAAGCTACTTTACCCACTCCGACATATTCCCCTTAAAATGGCAGGTTGAAATGCAGGCTAGTAGAAACTGGTTTATTGGTTTTAAGTGCTTCAACTTCTGCTTGTGATTCATCAGTAGAAGAGCGGGCTACAGCATGCAGGGAGGTTTGTTTGGCCAGCTGTGAGCCAGAGCAAGTCCAGACTCATGTAGCCAGTCATCACTTTCTCACTGTTAATAGAACCATGCAGAGCTCTCTGTTGTTTTTCTTGGAAAGAATGAGTAAGGATGGAGGGAACATGGGATGAAATCTAGTTCCAGGACAGAGAACATCATTTGATCAGCATGTGGAAAGACATGGGAGACGATCATCTGCACTGTGCTATCATTTGTAGAGATCACTGTATCCTGGCTGTCTGAATATTACAGACATATTTAAGAGGCTGCAAATTGCTAACTTTCATGTCCACCAATTGATAAGTTTCATGTCCATTACAGGGTAAGAATCTTACTGAGCATTCATGATAGTTAACATGCATTCAGTTCTTCTTTTTATGCATTTTTTCTGCGCCCTTATGTATTTCAAAAAGACTTAGAAGAAGAAAGAATTAAAACATCATTTTCTAGGCAATGCAATCTAAATAATTATAGTAATAATTATGTTTGGTGTCTGCTTCTGTGGTATAAATATAACCCATCCTACCATGTAATAGAAGTTAATTTTAAACAGTGCACATTTACACAGCTCATGTGAGGTTTGATTCTATTTTCAGTTATTAGCCATGAAAGCTACCACTGTACAATCCCTCAGTTCAGTGACAGCCATTTGGAGGGTAATTGCACGCCTTGCATTAGCTCAGTGCCACATGTCAGCTAAGGCATGAAGCCACTGCTCAGGAGTAGCTCTGTGTCTGATTGAAGTGTTCTATTAGACTTCTGCTGAGGAAATTTCTGCTGGCCTGGTTTGTGTTTACACTAATGACTTTATACACTGTCAAAGAAGAGAAAAGGACCCTTAAACCACGTACAGTTTTCTCATATTTCCTCCCCTGGATCCCTTCATACTTCATGGGCTGTGTGATTATTATAATCTGCTGTATAAGGGAGCCTACAAGGAAGGATACAGGAACCGTTTTACAAGAGCAGAATGTAGTTACAGGATGAGGGGAAGTGGATTCAAACTACAAGAGAGTAGGTTTAGATTAGATATTAGGAAATAATACTTTACAGTTAAGGTGATATGGCACTAGAACAGGTTTCCTAGCAAAGTTGCAGATGGCCCATGCCTGGAAATGTTGAAGACCAGGCTGGAGAACTGGAGGTCAGAGCAACCAGGTCTAGTGGAAGGGGTTTGGGACTAGGTGATCATTAAGTTCCCTTCCAACCCAAACCATTCTATGATTCTACACAGAGCAAGTAAGCAAACCCAGCAGATGGATCAGGCTCTGCACAGATGCTTTGCAGAGCTGTGTTTCTGTCTGGGAAGTCATGACCTCACCAGAGATCCTCAGTGCTGCAGCAAGAGGTAAGGACTGGGACCAAGTGTGAGGAAAGGTGAGTATAAGTGGGAGTATGGCACCCTCACAACTCAATATAATTTAAATCAATTTAATATTTCCCTCCAAACTGATGAAATATTACCTTTGGCACAATGTATCCACACTTCCCTCTGTCTTTGCAGCCAGGCCGCATTCCCAGTGATGTTGAATTGACTGCATGTTTGACAGCCATGTCACCTTCTCTGACATCTAAGTAGGCATTTCCTTTGCTCCCTGACCAGCAACTTGACAAGCAGTACATCAAGAAGATGAAAAGGCAGTGTTTTTATGAGTAAAGGACAAAGCAATGCCATAAAAGCTGTCCCTTTTACTGATCACCAGCCTCTCTGGCAGACTCAGTTTGTAATGTTGCAATGCTGAAAGGCTGGAAATTATCAGAAGTGAGGAGACATCCTGCTGATCAGCTGCAAACAGCCTGGGAAGTCAATTGGACTGGCTGGTGGGGCTACTGGGGCTGCTGTGCTGATCCAGTGTGTGCAGTGCTGGGGAAGGACGGACAGAGAAATGGGAGGAGGCAGGGAAGGGAAACCCCCATGGCAGCACCAGCATGCTCCAATAGAACCCTGAGCTGTGATGCCTGGGCAGAGGTTTGTTTTTCAGAGAGTGTGGCACATGGCAGGGCTGTTGATGGTGCTGCCTGGCTGAGTACAAAGAGCTCCTTCTAGGGTGACTTGTCCTGGATTGCTGCCACTCTGGCTGTGTTTTCTGGTCTCTGTCACTTGGTCACTTGCTCCCGAGTTTAGCCCTGCCTCTGGCCACCGCGATTTTAGCTGGAATTCCACTTCATCAGCTATCAAAAGGAAGTGTTTGGGTGAGGGGCGTGAGCAGTGGCTTGAGGCTGTTAGGGCTCCCTGCCGGGCTCTCAGAAAGGCCACAGGGCTGCATTCCACATGGGCACATGGCAGGAAGCCCAGCTGGGTGTCTGGCCTCTGCCAGTGCCAGCTGCCCTGGCAATGGCATTCTGGTGCCCCCAGCATGCCCATGGCAGGGACAGGGGGAAGCATGGGATCTGCCAGTGATGGGTGCTGCTGGGAAGAGAACAGGGAGGCAAATGAGTACTGCCCCGTGAACCAGCTTGGGAACTGGTGCCCATCTTGAAAACCTGGTCTCTGCTGCTACTATAGTACGGGGACAGTTAGCGGCTAGAATTTGTCAAGGGGCTGAGCTCATGTGCTCCTGCCGCCCTGCCAGGGCATCTGCAAGGGTGGGATAGGGATAACTGAGCAGCTGCTGTCAACTCCTTGTCCCACTACAGCCTTTTGCTTGGGGCTAAGCGAGGTCACGTCCTGGAAGCACCTGTTTCTTGGCCTTACAGATGAGTTACAGCAACTCTGAAGGGCTATCTTAGATGCAGAGGCATGCAAGACCAGAGTGCAAAGCTGCAGGGATCCAGGCTATAATTTTCATACCTGTTAGCTTAGCTGAGTCTCCCCAGCAAAATGATTTATAGAACCTTAAAATTGGTATCCCCAAAGTGGAATGATTTGCTTTAGTATGGAGCCCTCCCAGCTCCCAATTAATTCAAGTCTTGACCAAGGGCATCACTCCTGGAAACAGGTGGCTTGTAAAGAGTTGCCTGACTGTCAGCATCATGTCAGGAAACACTGTCCTGTGTGTAGGTCACCTCCACAGGCACAGCTGCTCTGGGTGGGCATGATGGCCATGGTCCTGGGCCAGGCTTTACAGTACACAGCACCACCCCTCTGTGTATGCTTAATCTGTGAAGCTGTCACCAGGAACAATGGACAGGGCAAACAGAAGGCTCAGGTGCATGTAGCAGCCTGCTTTTCTGTCCTGCCATATTCTTTTTCTTTGACCCCTCTGTCCATGACCGCACAAGCTGTTCTGGTTTGCACACCCCCCTGCATACCAAATTTGAAGCAAGTCACACCAATGTCAAATTCCCAGGTGTTCAAACCTCTCCCTAAACTCCAGGCAGCTGGTCACCCTGGTCTGTGACCCGCTGAGCAGCTGCACTTGGAGAGAGGAGTCTGAGCAGCAGGGTGTGGCTCTGCAGGTGTTTGTGATAGCATGCATTTGGGAGAAGGGAAGAGAGGGGAAGGGGGAGAAAAAGCAAGACATCCATCATCTACTTCCCTAGTCATGGTCAGCCTTTGACACCTGACTGTTGCCAGCATGACTACACAGGGACTGATATGATGATAGAGGTACTGCAGGAAGAATCAAGAAGGTCATGAATCTCCCTTCACCCTGTGCATGTGACCTGTTTTACTGGGAGTAGCTTCGGCATTTAATGAAATCAGGTGGTGAAAGCAGACTACAGGGATTTAGAAATGTGTAGTTAAATTGAGCAATTTCTCCCTCTTGCATTAAAAATGGTTTTTCTATGCTGACTTAAAGGCTAGGTTTTGTTCATCAGATCATTTAATCAGAACTATAGTCCACAGGATAATTAAACTTTAAAAGTTAATTAAACCAGCAATGATCTAAGAATAAGTCTATAAGGAAGGCAGGGAATTCTGATACCTTATATCTACTCTTAGATGTCATGACTTCTATCACATATAATTACTCTCCCCTGTGGTGTGCATGGGAAAGATCTGTTTCTAAATGAGAACATTTTCTATTAAAAACAGCAGGAGAAAAGTTCAGACACCAAGGGCTTAATCTGTAAGGCTGATTTTTGAATGAAATCAACCCCATTCTGGCCAAGCAGTGGCACAAATGTTTATTTATGACAGTGTGAACAGCTCTGTTGCCTTTAATGTCATCACTTCTCGTAACTCCTCAATCCTTTGTTCAAGCAGTCCCAGAACACTCACTTGGAGGTGTGTTTAATTGGCAACACACAAACCAAACACCTAGGAACCATGATCTTCAAAAATGTGCCACCAGTACACAGATCCCAAGCACCCAGCACCTAGCTGTTGCTCCAGCAATGACATGACTGGCAAGTGGGCTGTGAAGGAGGTGAGACTTGGGGAGCAGAGCTCTCTAGAGACTTGATCACATTGAAGGGAAAATATACTGAGGATGAATTCCATGGATAAGAAAGTTGACCTCTAGGGTTGTTCATGGGACTGGGACAAAAGGGGCTGTAGATCTGTGTGGAAAAGCGGTGAATTCATCAGAGGTGGGCTGTGGACTATGCCTGGGGTCGGGAGAAAGGGGGTGTAAGGTTGGATGAAAGTCTATGGTGCTACACAAATATGAAAGTCCGTGGCAAGCTTTGGGGAAGTAAACTGAGGACTGTTCAGAAAATTCCCCAGCAAGCAGTGACAGCTGTAGAGAAACATCTGGGGAATGTTTCTCTTTCCATAAACACTGCCAATTTTTCTTTCTGTTCTCTGCAAGGTGAGATTCTGTACATCTTGCAAACTGACCTAGGTCACTTCAGTAGCATGGATTAATAATGCATAATCCCACTGCACATGCAGGTAGTTTCTACAGCCACTTGAGTTTTGTAAATTCAGCTGACATCATGATCAGAGAATGAGATTGTTGTGGAAACTGCTTCAAGAAGCTCTTACACTTCAGGTGAGGCAATGACCTAAATGCTCTTTAAGGGTACAGGGAGCACTTGTGCTGTAAACAAGTCCCTCGGTGAAACTGCACTTGAAAACAGACCTGAGGCACTAATACACATTTTGTCTTAAGTAGTCATTGTTTGATTTTTTTTATAAATGAATAAATGGCATTTCCTCTTTCTTACAGTCGTCAGTTTCTCACAGTTCAGTTTTCCCCCAGCCCACCTGGCAACAAGGAATGAGAGTCACTATTTGATTCCTTGTGTCTCGAGGTAGAGGATGTCTTCACTGTCTGATTCTGGATTTGAGAAAGCAAGCAGAAGATTGTGTAGGAAAATGGCTTCAATGAGCATCAGTTTAAACCACTCTCTGCCTTCCCCATTAAAGAATTTTCTCCTTCTGCAAGCAACCTTACTGTCTGGAGTCTTGGTGATTTGTCAGCCTCTTTTTTTTTTTTTTTTTTTATTCAGAGGCTGATGATTGGATAGCTTGTCAAAGTAGCTCCAAGATGGTAGCACAATTTCATTGTTGATTACACATCATTTGTCGAAATACTGAAGAATCTGGGAAACATGGCAAAGGCATTAATAGGTAAGCAGTGTACAGAAGATGACAATAATAGTCACTGAAATGCACTTAGTGCAAGGGATTTGCTGAGCTCTGTTTGCAGAGCTTAGATAGATGTTTAGATAGATGTATATACACATATGTGTGTATATCAACAACAAGGTCTGAAGAGTTGTCTGCCTGTTCACGTGGTGTGTCAGCCTATCCAGAGAGTAGCAGCAAGAATATTGCATGAATTTCATGTCACTGAACTAAATCTTTGGGCACACTTGATCTCTTGCTAATTCCTGCCTGTAGCAGAAACACATTTCAGAGGTCTAAGCACTTCAGGTTCCTTCTATCTTCTTTTGCTGACTTAGAAGGGCAAGAGTAAGTGTTGCCAGGACACCTGCTTGGGATCACTGAGCTGAAAGCAATCAGCCAGCATCATCTGAACTTTTTCAGTCCTGTTGCTGCCTGCAGGTGCTCTTTGCTCTCAGGCTGTGAGAAGCCAGGTTCATCAGGCAGGCCTTCACAATCATGTTGGTATCTAGCCCTAGAAGGAACAGCCTGCCCATGGACTATAGCTGGAGTTACCAGAAATCAGCTAAACGCTGAGCTTGTATGAAAAGTCACCAAAGGTGACAATGACATGTAACCAGATGACTGCCCTATTCTCTTGGGACACAGACTGGCCTGAGCTCTGCAGGGCTCCCATTTTATATCATTATATAAGTGAGCTGGTTTGTGACTACCTCTGTAGCTCCACTTGCATTTTTTTCAGCCTTCATGACCGGGTGGAGGTAGAGGTTACAGAGTTGGGTGAAACCTGAGTGTGGATGTGGGGGAGAAGAAAGGCTCTGCAGTCACAAGACTGCAGCATCATATGACAGGGAATGTGTGTGCAAAGCAGGGAGGATGGTGGCAGGAAAGGGCAAGAGCCCTCATGTTTGTGTTACAGATCTGCATCACTGTACTGTTCAGTGTACTGTATCACAGTGACCCCAGCTTTCTTGGGGAAAGCCCCTCCTTCAAAGGGGCGGTGTCCCTCATATTCCAGCAATGGCTGTATTTCAAACAAGCCTGTTAAGCTGCTGGAATGAGCTTCTCTCCAGGTAGAAGTCACAAATGTTTGCCTTCTTGTTGAAATACTGGGTCTCCTACACGTGCTTATTCAATACATAGGCATATGCACACAGCTACATCCAGAAACCAAGCAGTGTTTCAGTTTTGTGAGAAAAAGAATTGCAGAGGTTTCGTGAGCAGGAATAAGGCCCCATAGGTGTGGGAGCTGTGACTGGACCCTCCCAGGAATCATTCTTCCCTGTCTGTCCACCTCTGCCCTTTGATTGCATACTGCTAGCTCCCATTATATGCCAGCAAAATCCCAATGGATCCATGCCCAACTAGATAGAAAGATGGAGTGGGGAGGCAGAGATTGGCTGCCTTTCTTATTCTGCAAGTAAGCTTTAATCCATATCACCCCTGGGACCTGGTTTAGTGCATGCTGCATGTGGGCAGGTGCAGTAAAAGGGAACAAATGTGGTAACAAGAATTGAATGTGACAGTGGACAGGATTTCTTTTTCTCATATACATGTCAGGTTTGCTTATGAGTTCCAGATAAGTAGACAGAGAATAGCATGGGTCTGTGAATTTTATCTCTCAGCTGTTATGTTCTTAATGTAGAAAAACAAAGGTAGAGATAGTAAGGGTTGCTGAGCCCAGCATTTCAGCAATGCCCTTGAATTCATGTTTTACCTGTTCATCTGTAATTGTAGCTTATCAGAAGAACATCAGAAGCCTCAGGTAGAAATAGACAGATCACTGGGCTTGAAAAAAATGAAGCCATGGACTCCCAAGGAGCACAGGCAAGAAGCAATGCCATGCTTTCTTGAGAACGTAATGAAATGCATGAAAGTGAGATAAATCTGTAAGGTATGCAGAGGAATGTCTTAGAAGCTTCCAGTGTGCTTCTCTCCTCAACTCAAATACTTATTTCTAAAAGTGGAAAAGAAAGTCACTCTGTTTTCATCCACTTCTCTGGATGTAGTTTATGGCTAAAAGGCTTGCCAGGATAAGTCCCTAGACCCTAATCCTCAGTTTCATGAAGGAAAGCACATCACTGCTCTGGGCTGGGGGTCTGGGATTCAGCATGAACTTGGAGGGTGCACTTTCAAATAGAGCATTTGTTCATCATACAGGAGCGCCACTAAAATTACTTCAGTGAATTCTCCTTAATGAGATGCATTGAGATGAGCACATACAACTCTGTCAGCACTTGGGAAATCCAGTCATAAGGTCAAAATGAGCACTAGTTTTATTTAATCTGGAAAAACCATATAGGATATGAATATAAGAAATTCAGGAAAATTCTCACAAGGCATTCAGCGCCTCCTCTTAGAGCACTGGAAGGGAAAATGCATGACAGAAAACAGTACATTTACTACAGATAGCCTTTCAAACCTCCTGCAAACCTGACATGATTCAGAACTGCAGATTTGTGTCTTCTCAACCGCAAAAATATGCAGAAAATCTGCAAAACTTCTGGAACTCTCTCAAACAATCCTCACTTCTCCATCAAGTATTTACTTACAGAGATATTGCTCTACAGACAAACCATTCAGGAAAACAAATAATAAAAAAAGAAAAAAGGAAGTCTTTCACCGGACAAAAAAGTAGTCTTATGATTTCTCACACTTGCTTGATTATCTTGCAGAATTTTTAAGTAATAATCAGTATGTGAAAGAGAGAACCTTCACATTTTTGGTGCTGTAGACCTCAACATGCCAAGACAGTAGTGTTCAGCAATACAAACCATTATTACACAAAGAACTTGTTCCCATGTCTTTAGTGGTATGTATTATTCAAACCATGAAAGGTACATGACTACACTTGGCTCATCTGAGGACAAGATCTCATTAGACTACTTTTCTTTCAGACTGGAAATAAATGATCCCTATGAATGCCACAAAACCATACAAAACACGATATAAATTCATCCTGATTCAGTCTTAATTAATATGGAATTCTGTATCATATCCTGAAAGTGATATGAGCATCCCCTCTTTCCATAAGTGTTCTATAAAACTCAGGTTGGAAGCAGAGACTGTGAATAAGTGGAAGCAGATGTCCTTTTGGAAAGGCCTGCAACCATAGAGCAGGGCATTCCTTTCCAAAACCTTAAAATTCACACACAAAACAAGAACTTTACTGGAATATTACTGCATTCAATAATGTTTAGAAACCACCACCACACTGCAGATTTTTGGGCTGTACTTCAGTGTATCACAGAGACACTCTTCCAGATTTAGACACTTTGTATGTTCAACCCAAACATTTCCAGCTTTAAAGAAGTGCATCCCATCCCTTCATTTGCTGAGATGACCTGGGAAAATGCATATTGTCGTGATACTGCCCAACCTATTTGTCTGCAAACTGAGTTTGGCAAAAATGCTGGTTGTCACAGGGTAACAAAGCTCAGGTTTGAGAAAAGCAAAATAGAAAACCATTTTTATCCTGCCTAGAATGAAAAATTTCATAGATTTACCAGGAAGGTTTAGAGACAACAGAAATGGTGGCTCAATTCCAAGTGGCACTGCCTGGGGGAGCAAATGTGTCTCTCCTGGGATCAGAGGAGACATTGTGCAGGTCCCCACCCCCTCCTTCAGGTCAGTGTCCTTCTCTGCTCAAAGCTCTGATAAGCAGCAGATTATTTCCAGACCTTTAGATGCCAGGGATATCACCTGGGTGTGGTACCATGGCACCTCTTATTTAATACTGTCATGACCTTGTACCTGGTAACTGCACTAAGATAACTGGTTACATAGACACAAAGTCCAATCTGTAGATGCTCAAAGAAGTGTTCCCTCTGATTCCTGATAAATGAGTAAGTCTGTCATTCAGTCGGGCTGTCTCCTTTCCCCTCTCTTCTGTCCTCTAAGACTTTAGTTCATGGCCACTTTTAGTTCATGGCCATTACTTGCAGCATGGTGGTTGCCTGGAGAATTATAATTCATTGTAGATAAGATTATTTAGAATTAAGCCCCCAGTGCTGAAAAGAAATGGGAAGGGCCTTTCAGTTTTAGCAAATGTACATATGTTCCTATTGCAGGGTTTTTGCCTGGCTGATATTCTAACAAACTGGATGTTTTGTTATGAGCACAAAGAATCTAATCCAATTTTCACAAAAGGCAATGAAAAAAAATTCCTTTTGTTTTTCATGGGGCTCAGATTCTGCACTAATTGTGTTTCTTCTCTCAGCCTAGCAGATATATGAATAAAAAGCTGCAGATGTGGTTTTGAGTGTCATTAGATGTTCTTTAAATCATGTTATTCCTCTAATGAGCCTAGTTATATTATTAGAACTTCTGTTTATTCCAGATTTTTTCATTTTGGATACCTTTTCATCTCTATTTTGAAAAACTAAAAGTTTTTCTCCTGGAGAAAAAGAAAGAAGCTGAATTTTTAACACTGTAGGGATACAACAGAGAAAAAAGAGAAAAAAGAGTAGCAGCACAGTGTCAGGGATAAAATATTTCTGCTTCTGAAACACAAAATAAAATTGGCTCTTTTCAAGACACCATGCCTCTCTCTTGTATTTAAAATTACGGTGTCTAATGTCTCAGCTATTGTATTGTCTCTTGTTTCTTGACTGGTCTCCCTGTCTTTCCCTTTTCAGTCAGTAAAAGCAAGGAGCCCTTTCTTTTCCTGTTCTTGAGACAGGCTTCTGGCTTCTTTTAGAAATCTGGGTATGGATGAAGGGATACAGGTCTTGGCATTACCATTCCTCACCATTAATTCCAAGTAGAGTTAAAACAGCATAACCAGATGCAGAAGACATTTGCATTTGTAGATGACCTTGAATTAATCTGTACATAATTTGTTCATTTTCTCCAACCATTTTTCACCTTCATCTGCATTTTATACTAAAGATTTCAGTATTCTGAAAGTGGATGGGCAGAAGTGTGTGCATACCTCTGATAAGTTAGAGTGTTATATATACACCTCAAGCAGCAATTATGAAAAGTCATGAGGGAAGTATGTTTGGAACTTGGGCAGCATCAGTCTCTTTTTGTCACTTTACTGGATTCCTCTCATGCAAAAAATATTGGCAAAATCAGTTAAAATTCCTGCAGAAGTCAAAGTAGGCTTTTTTAGTTCTGTTTGCCCTCTTTCTGTGGCAAGCACAGCCAGAGCCAAGCCTTTTCTGCAGGGCCATTTGAAAAGGAGCATTTGCCAAGGAGCCTCCCTGATTAGACTGCGCAAGGAACCCACACTGGATGTGGTGCAGGAATGCATGGGTGGGTGGATGACTACTCTAGTGGTTTCCATTATGGTCTTCTTCATTGTTCCCTCTTGGTTTGCCAAAAGAAAAAAAGTCATTTTTTGTTCAACCTCTCCTCCCTTTAAACCCTTCATTGGTTTCCTGATGAACCACATATCACATTCACACTCTTTCTACTGGCATGAAAGACTTCCTGTAGCTCTCCAGACTGCAACTGTAAGTGCCTCTTGTGCTTGTTCAACATTGTGTCACATTCTTCACCTGGGCCTGGGTGACCTCTTCTACTCAGAGCTGTCCATAGTGGAAGGGCTCCTGAAGACTTACTCACAGAGATGCTGTGCCCCTCTTTCCACATGTCAGTACAGTTTGCTTCTATTGTGATGAAGCCCAAGTTTATTCAACAATACCTTTAAAATGAATGGAAGCATCAACAAAACATTACTTGCATCATACCCAAGCAACAAAACATTACTTGCATCATACCCTTCACCCTTTTGAGGTGAAGGCTGTGATTTTCATATTCCCCTAGTCCATAATGACCATGATGGCTGTTCTCACAGTGGCAACACATCTAAATTTAGTGTGCAGATTCTTTGCCCGTTAGATTGCTCATTTGCTGTGCCAAGTGCAGAGCACAGTTTAGGCCCTGTGTAATTTGGCTGTGGGTTGGGATGGCTTACAGCTGGAGTGGCATGCTGTTGCTGGCTTGCTGGCCAGGCTTTCTTAAAGGATGCACTCTGTGCTAAGCTCTGCTTCCATTTAATTCCTGGGTGCAAATTAGGGTGTTGTCTTTCACCGCTAAACTCACACCAAATCTGGAAATGGCTCCTTAAAGACTGCACCTTTGCTTGCGGGAGATCATGGAAGTGGAGGACTCTGAGATGTTTCATGAGGAACCTCTCATTATCTATGCAAAAACTCTTCTGGAGAGTTAATTTCCACAAATAGAGATGAATTCCAGAGCTCCTTTTCCTTTCACCTTGAAATGGATAACCTGCAGTATAACATGTAGCCAGTTCTGTTTTCTCCAGTGTTTGAGTGGAAAGATCTAGCCTCTGAAAAGCTGAAAGTAAGTTCTGTTTTGTTTGGAGAGCAGGGTAAGTAAACATTGCTGGTGATGAGCAAGCAGAATTTTCTGGATCAACTAATCAGGTGTACATTTGTCTAGATCACCCTAAAAAAGAACGAAAGAAAGAGCAGTGTAGTATATAAAACATTTGTTAATGATAGCATTAATGATAAATTCTGACAGCTTTACTTAGTACAGCCACAAACTTTTCATTGCATTCTAAAATTTTATGTCAAATAACACTAGGCTTGTGTTGCATTTGCATAGGACACTATTTAGTGACTTTTTCCATTATTTCCATATTTTCCACTATTTCCATTTCATAGGACACTATTTAGTGACTTTTCTGGCTAAGTCAGTATTAAAAAAAATTGAGGCCCAATAAAATGAAGGTACAGTTTAATCCAATTAATTTAAAAACAAATCCACATAATATTTGTTGAAAAATTTCAAAGTAAAACATTTAAACTTAAATAAGCACATTCCTTTATTTTTTTCCCTTGCTGAAACAATTTCATGAACTTGCTAGGGATTTCCATGCAATTTTTTCCTGATCAAACACCCCTCTTTTTGCACAATAAGATATACAGACTGAAATGTTTCCAGTTCTTTCCATATTTAGAAACACTCAAGCAAAAAAATATATCTGTCAGTAGGTCTGGGAATTCTTGTCCTTCCAGTAGTGTGGCCTTAGGGACATGGCCGGTCATTTGTGCCAAGGGCCACAGAAAACGTGAGATGAGCCTCACAGACACTGATAATATTTTCTACAGCTTTGACTAGCTGGTGCCAAGCAGCTGTTTGCTGAGATGCGCAAGCTTTATCCAAGGCACCTCATCTCTAGTCTCCCTTGGACTTGCCTCTCATGATTCCACTGTCTGTCCTGCCTGCCCTCCTCTCTCTCCTTCCTATGATTTGTCTTCTTTCACTTATCACGCTCCTGTCGCTGCCCCAGTGAAACCTCGGGTACCATCGGGTTTGCTGGTGCGGATCTCTGTTTGATCACCATTTTCTACTTTTTGTTTGTCTTGTCTGTTTTGACTATAAGCAATTCAGGGTAAGACTGTCCTCTTCTCCTCACCCACACAATGTCTAGGACAGTGGACCTCCACTTCCAGTTTAATCTTAACATTAAAAATAAGAGTGTAAATACAACTGATAAAAGTTTTACCCACCTAGATAGAAAATGGTAAAAACCATGACCCTTGCCCCAAAAATACTCCTAATATGAAGCAAAATAATTCTCTCTTCCTATACTGAGTTGCTTACATGCCAACTTTACTTTCAGTGTGTTTTGTCTTTTTATCTTCAACTCTGCATAGCAATCTTTCTAGCAAAATAATTTCTCACTCATATTTTTCTCTCCTTTCTTCTGCAGACCAAATTCAAATTCCTCAATCTCCATATCCAGAGCTTTCTATAAATTCTCTCTTCTATCCTGCTCTGCAAACCTAATTAACAGCTGAGTCCTGCAAGAAGTCAGCACATGGAAAAGCTGGGGTGGACTCCTGCACTGCAATTTCATTCTAAGTAGTGAGGAAACCAAGGTAATAGAGGTATTCAGTGTTCCCTTATCTCCTGTGAGGTAATCTCTCACACAGCTGCTTGCCAGCCTTTCTCTGACTCACTCAGCAAAGCTGGGATTGGAACAAAATGAAGGGAGCACAATTTCCAAACTTTAGGCCTAATGTGCTACACCTAGTTCCAAACCTGCACTTAAAGGGATTGCTTGCATCCTTCCTCCTCAACCCACAAAGTCTCTTACATAAAATGTTTTCTTAGGTCACTCAAAAATCATTTCATGATGACTCCATAATCTTTAATGAGCTTTTGGCAGTTGTCAGTGTCTGCTCGGAAATTTTATGAGTGCAAGTTGCACTGCTTAAGTGTGTGAGGGAAAATACTTCTCCAGTGCCCATCATTTATAGCTCAGCAAAGATCAAGCATGAAAATAGTACATTCTCAATTAGCTGCTGGTCTGGATGGTGCTGGCAAGCTTTAAATAAAACCTGTCTGTGTTTTGCACGCCTGTGAATAGGCTGCTTTGAGGAATGCCCTGAGCTGGCAGTCTGTGACAGGCTGCTGCCCTGCTCAGCTGTTGGCAGCTACCTCATGGTTTGGGTTTGGTTTCTTCTTCTTTTAAATCAGCCTGTCATAAAATTCAAGTTAACCTTAAACTGAGGTCTAGTCTGAGGATAGGTGGGTGATATATATGTGCCTGATGCTAAAAGTATCTAAAGGGTTCTGATTACTTTAACTCCTGTCAGTCTAGTTACAGACCTTAATATAAGATAGAAAGTATTCTAGTCCCACAAATCTCTAGTCTTCCTAGCAATAGGATAAGAATAGGCCTCTTGGTTATTTTTTAGATCCTGGATATTTTTTTTAGTATTAGTGATCAACACGTGGTGTTCATTTCTATCCTAAAGTGGAAGTGGAACAACCAGATCTGAATGCAAACATAAATGAAGCATGTTTGCTGGAGACTAAAAGCTCCTGGATAAGGAAACTCTTTCTGCCCTTACATGGAAAAAAAAAAAAAAAAAAAAAAAAAGAAGGAGAGAAGGGGAAAAAGGAGATTGTCTGACTTTCATACATGTTTCTAAGGCCCACTTTTACAGAAGAGCCAAAAACCACCTCAAGATTTTGGGTGAAGTAAACTACTACAGTGAGGACTGTGATATAACTGATTTTCTCAAAATTTCATCAAAATTTATTGTCATAGGATTTGTTGGAGCAGGGGTGTTCTGATGATGCCTATTACTCAATATTAAAAAAAATTAGATATCAAAATTAATTATGAGCATCAGTTGATTTAATTAAACTTCTACTTTGGGAAAGCATTAGAAGAATGTTTTTAAACTACTCAAGTACCACTTGTGGCAAAATATTTTTCTGGTTAAAAAAAATTAGCTTGGGTTACAACAAAAATACTTGGTCTTTTTAAAATGGTTAGAAATAAAGTTTGTTTAAAAATTGCATTCATGGAATATTTAGATTTACCAAATCAAAACTTTTTTCAAACCTCACAAAAATAGTTACATATTATACTTTTCTCTGAGCAAAGTTATTCAAATCTAGAATGTTCTTGTAGAAGCACTGAGTGTGAAATAATGGCTTTTTAGGTGACATCATTTCATTTTGCAGATCTGCCAAACCTATTCTTCTATCCCCATGAAGTGGTCAGGTGTTAATCAGCATTACCCTATTAACTATGGAGCTCTCTGTTGTAATTGCCTGGGGATGGTATTGTTTGCACAGGTGCCCTAGCTGAGGAACTGAATTAATATCCATTTTCCTTGGCTAAAAGGCTTGTTTTTCATGTCTTGTCTGTCTTCTTGCAAACATAAATGCAGAATCTCTTATGGACTTGCATTTACAATTAGCTGTTTCCACACTACAGGGTTTCTCTCCTGCTGATGCTGCTTCATTTGTATGTAGATACATTTTCATGATCCTTTCCTCTGAAATAATTAATTTCATACTGAAATAATTAAATATCTTGCCATTATTTTCAATGGAAGTAGTGTATGGCTACACATCAGTACTCCTGTTTACCTGAAGAGGTTGTGGGCTTTCCCAAAATTAGTGATTAGACAGTAGATCACTCATCATTAAACACAACATTAAGGTGTGCAGATTTCCCTAGTTCCTAGTGCCTGCAGTTTTCAATTGAGTGTGTTGTCTCAACTGACAGTACTCAGTCTGTCATAGTCCCCATATGTCCTGTTCACTTTAATTTGGATACACACTTCCAAGGTGGAAATGTTTCCTGTCAGATTACCTGGCTATCTAACAGTCTGCCACTGCTTAATACACTAGTTTATTTACCTTTCCTACAAGCTAAGAGTTTTCAAAAACTAATCTTTATTTTTCTCATTTGGAGTCTTTGTTTCTAGTTTGTATTTCTACAACTCTTTATGAAACAGCAAATCAAGAGAATTGTATTTAGCTTTGAAGGTGGAAAGGCTGATTTGTTCTACAGGACACATCCAGACTCTTATCCTCTCCCCAGTAAACTTAGGAGGGATTTCTAAGTAAGCTAGGTCTTTTATTAAAAAATTATGCCATTTTTCCCTGACACAGAGCTGAATTAAACCAAATGTGAAGGTTCCTGGGGTTTCAGTGAGATTTGGCTCAAATTGTCAAAGGAGCCCTGTTCCACAAAGCAAATATGGGCTGTCTTTTCCAGGATATTTGGTCTTGCTTCCAAACAAAATGAAGTTTACTTGGGTCTACTACCAGGCATGGACATACTCTAACCAGCTCTGTGCAGGGTAATTTTTGTTATTTATTTTTAATTCCTAGCAGTCTTACAGATTACTCAAAGCAGTGAAGTGAAAATAATGTTATGGCAATAAAATGACCCACTATGCTGTTCAAGAATATGTTTTCCAAAGAAATGGCTGCTTTCTGCTGCAGCAGACTGAGCCTCCATCCAAGTACACCATGCACATGCAGGAAGCCTTACATGCAAGGGCATTTGGTGTGCAAATTACTCTTCTGACCACACCTGCTTAATTTTACCTCCAGTTTTGAATAGCTCCCTTCTGTGAAGGTGATGAAAAAGAGCATCTGAGAAGGAAAGAAGCTGGCATTTTCTTATTTTACAGCATCAGTACCAGACATAAGGCCAGACCTAGTCCATAACTTCTCTAGAAATCCACATTATAACGGCATCTGGGAGACTAGGTATAAAAAGATGTGTGTGGAAAACTAGGTGTGAAAAGATGATCATGGTCTACCCTAACCAGGCTATATATCCATAGGTGGTGAAGTCTATGAAGATAAAAGCAGAGTGATGATCTTGTGTACTTCACTACCTTGTTGGAGAGCATTTCACCCACTCTGCTGGGGATGCCTGGGTTTTGGGAGAGAGGGAGGTAGGGGTGGAGGGACAGAAGCTTGGGAGAAGCTTGGAATATATCATCCAGCCTCCATCAGTCTCCAGTCCCTCTGCTTGCATGGATGCTATTGGATAATTCCTGAATGAAGTGAAACTTTCCTGCTTTAGGAAGGGAAAGGAACAAATGGCTGATCCATGTCTTTCCTATCCCTTGGCAAAAGTGAATATGGAAATGGGGATAGGACACAGCAGACTGGACAGATGGGCAGTGGTTGGAGAAGCTGATTTCTGGAGGCAGAAATTAAGATAGCAAACAGTTCCTTATCTCTAATTTTTGAAATATTATTGTGTGCATGCTAACTCTTTCATAAGCTGGTATTTGTAATTGCCTTAAGATATTGCTCTTGAGCATTTGTTGAAATTGCTTCCAAGGGGAGAGTTTTCTGAGATGTTACCAGATATGAAGTAAATGACGCAGAGCTGAATTCCTTGCCTGCTTCTTCACTGCACCATTTTGGTGACACAGGAAGCCACAGGCATGCACAGCTCACAGCTCCTGCACCTCAGCTGCCACTCCCTGGGCACTTGCCTGCTTCTCCCTCCTGCTATCCCATCCTCCAGCAGCTCAATCCCTCCTGCCTCATTTTGCTTCATAAACTCTTTCCTCTCAGTTGTCAACAAAGTGGTTCTTACCTCTCCCCTGAACCCCATAATCATAAATCAATAATTGCAGGATGATCCCTACATGAATAGAAGTCTGGTGAAGATGCTTATTATTTAGATGACATAGAGAGTGTTTCCTGTTTATCTTGTTCTGGTTTTATGAAGGATCCTGCTACAAATAAATGCCTTGGCTGAAGCATCAGCTTTCATAGGATCAGCCTGATTTTACTGGGGCAGGTCCATGTCCTGAAACCTGCAATTATATTTTAATACTCTGGAAACTCTTTTCTTGCTAACAAGACTTTTATTTGCATTGTTATGGTGTAGGCATGTGATGCCATTGCCACAAGCTGCTCTGTTGTGATGTCACAGCATAGCAAAGTGACACACTGGCATTTGCACAGCAATAAAAATTACAACCAAAAATACAACATATGGGAGGATTTAATTTGTTCTTAGCCAAGACTGGTGAGTCAAAAATAAATCAGCAGTTTAAAACATATCACAAAATTATCTAAACAGAATTTCAACAAAATTTTGTTTATTAGTCATTCTTCTATTGCTAAGCTGCGTCATAATTATGGTTTATACATAGGAAGCTTGCTAATTGCTTTTATATTGAAATCTCTAATTAAATATTTGGCTTAACTAAATCATAGATTAAAAATGACGTGAAAGGACATGATGTGAATACCTGACTTTTCTGGTAATGGGGAAGATGCCTTGGGAGAGAGGTGTGTAATTGCTAACAGCCTCTCTGCAGTGAGCATACAAGGAACTAATCTATTTCAATATAATTCCCCCCTAAAATTCTTCACAGAAGTGGTCTCCTATCGTTGATGCAAGTTTTGTTTAGCTAGTTCTTACTCTTAAATTGCTTGTTTTTCAGCAGTCAAGCTGCACCCCATAGAGTCTCCTTTTCAGCCTGTGTGTAGGGAATGTCTCTTGTGTCACGCCAGCTACAGCATGTGCCTCGGGGGTTCCCACTTTCTTTGCAATAACTCGATTTGTCTGCTATCAGTGTAAACACCTTTCTTTTTAAACACTAGTTACATCAGGTCTGGGCTATTTCTAGAGCCTCACAAGCAAGGATGAGCTATTTCCTCTCTGGTAATCTAAATGGGGTACTAAATCTAAGATTAGCAGTCTTCCTGCCTTAAATGATCTTAGTGTCTCTGTCTATAAAATCTTCTATGTTAAAATAAGAATCTACCTGGGAATACAAATCCAAATAATTTCATTTTAATTATTCTGTCGATCATCTTAAAGGAAACACTGTATAAAGTGCTAGGATTTCTTCATTTGTTCAATTAAACAATTCCTTCTACTTGCACACAATTATTTCAAATAAAAAAATGAATATATTGCAAGGTGAATTCACTTGCATAAGGGCTAGCACATTAAAAGGATTTCCCTTTAAAACATCTCATGTGTGTCAGATGTTCAAGCCAGAGCTTCACAGTTCAGTGGCCAAGCTGCTTGAAACAAATGAATTGGATCACTTCATTGATTCAGAGACAGGCATCAAGACAAAATGTTTTCAGGTTGCTATTTTCAGGATTGGCATGCACTCTGTCAGAGATCAAAATGCTGTATTAGCCATCCAACTATTGAATTAATGTTCATAAAGATCACCTTGCAATGACAGCACTTGGGAGATTCAAGCCAAACTGCACAGGTGCATGAAAATGGAGTGCTGTATTGAAAACAGCTTTGAAATTTATATAAGGTATATTTCCAGGCAGTTCATGGCTTTTGAATGAAGAATTGTGACACAATTACCTTGGTGTTTGCCATTGTCACCTTCAGTTTCTGCACATCCCTGATGTATTCCATCAGGCCCTTTTCCCAACAGCAGAATACTATGGGAAGTGGAACCTCCGTGCTCAACATCACAGTATTGTCATCAGAATTGGTTTTGCCATTGCATTGAGTGGGAGTAGAATCTTGAGACAGAAGGCATGGGCACAACAGAAATGGATATCTCAGGGATTGTTTTTGCTTTTTATTTTGCCCTGTGTCGGACAGTCCTTTCAAACGTCAACTTCCCTGATCAATAAAGGCATGTCATGACAATTAAAAGTAGACAATGTCTTCTAAGACACTAGATTTTAATCTTTTGCAGGAAAAGTTAGAAGAAGACAATATAATTTGTGGATGAGTGAGTCAGCATCATTTCCTGGCCAAATTCTATTTAGGGTTAATAATTTCCTTTTGTCTTTGTATTCCTCCCCATTTTGAGAGACACTGTACTTTACATTCAAACAGAGCACTCTGGCATGCTGTTAAAGGTCTGTTTCTGCACAGGTGACTATGCTGAGGTTGTGGGAAGAGCAATTCCTAATTGTTAAGTCATAGCACTCTGCATTCTAGAGCTAGTCTTTAGATTAAAAGTTGCTGTATAAATATAGATTGCTATGGAAATGCATTATCCTTTATTGACTTTATTATTTTATGGTTATTTACTCCTATTAGGAATGAAATATTTTGTAATGTCAAATATCTCTTAATTCTGTCTCTGAACACAAACTAAACCCAGTGATGTCCAGCAAGATCTCAGCTGTGAGCTTTGGTCTAAATCTAAGTATTTTAGATCTTTCAAGCAGTGTTAACATGACTAAAGGGTAGAACTGCTGAAGCACCTTCAAGTTGCAAGCCCTATGGAGTCATATTGAATTGGCAAATAATAGTTTTATTAGTAGTATTAACAGACCATCAAATTAGGGGTGGTAGCATGACTTTGAGCAAACATATCCTAGAACTTCAGTCAAAAGTCTGACAAACAGGAACATGCTAATTGGTAATAAAACCAATTACATTTAAAAATAAAAACCTCAACCTCTCTTTACCTATGAAGCACAAGGAGATTGTTTTCATGATCTGATGACAGACTGCCCTTGAATTTCTACACCATAAACTAAAAATGGCAACTGATAAACCTCTGAAGGGATGAGCCCCTCTTCTGAAATGTGCTGAATATACACCAGCTATGTTTGAGTCACTCAGTGAAGTACTTATGGAGTCTTAACACATTGCTACAGTATGCTTCAGGCCTGGAGTCACATGGGCTAATAGCAGGGCAGAGAGATAGAGCTAATCTCACCTTCATGCAGTCAGGACATACTCACTGCTCACAGAAGTAGAACCATGGTGTTGTTAGATCTTTTTGTGAGACTTCTGCCCCACAGCACCCCACCAATGGGCAGAATGGTGGGGCTGAGGGGTGTCCCTGAATATGCACATCCTTTGATGTCCTGAAAGAGCCCTCCACTGTGGATTGTTGCCAGGGAAGAAGGTGCCTGCCACCCTGCTGGTCTCCTCCAGGCAGGTTCTCCTCCTCCGGGGTTTCTTGACAGATTGGCAGAAGTCAGCATGAATCCTATGAACATTTGTTTTCAGATGTTTACAGGCTGCAGGTTGCTTTGGTAACATGGTTAAATCCCAGTCTGGGTCTGTTTGATTTCATCTGTGTAGTCATCATTATTAGATGACCAGGGTCTCTCTTCCCTTCACACTCATCTGTTACTTATGTGGGACTGTGGTCAGGCAGCTCAGGCAGACTAAGACTCTCACGGCATTGTTATTGACAGGACCTATGCCACAGCTTCATCTGTTTTATTTTCCTCAGCAATGCGGCCAAACTAGCATGTTTCCATTCTCCCACAGTGAGCAGATGTCAGCCACACACCCCCGGCCTGGGATGGGGGACAGTGCTGCGTTTCCAGAGATAACTCAGCCCTGACTGTGGCCTGCAGGGCCCAGCCCAGTTCCTCTGTAATCCTCATGCTCAGATTTTCCATGTGTGGTGGAAACCTGATTTTGCTTCAGCCACCTCAGCTGATCAATATGCTGACATTAGTTATTACAGAGGCAAGATCATGTGGTGAGAGGAATTGTCTCATCAGACACATCTGGAACAAATTGAAGAGTTACTATTCCCTGCTGTGCTTAGCCACAGTCACCATCTTATTTAGAATATAAGAACAGTAACAAGGTCAGTGAGGCACAGACAAGGGCGACTCATCCCTTTCATTTCGAAAAAGGATCATGTCATTGTCATTTAGACTTGATCCTCATTGTGAACGGAAATATTAAAGGATTAGTGAGTCATTTATACCCAGTCATGCCCCCAAACATTGGGATGGCTTTCATTGCAGGTCAGGGTCATCGCTCCCATGTGTGTGCAGAGAAGAGGATGGCCCAGTGTGACCACCACACTGAGAGAGGACTTGGCTAATGCTTTATTTTTGATGACTTAACAGGCTAAGGGAATCCTGTTTCTGAAGAGCTTCCTAAAATAACACTGCTTACTTGTTGTGACAGTAAATCCTAGATTAATATCTTGCTCTCCTTTCTACCTTTCCTTTTGTTTCTTTCGCTTATGAAAATAAAAATATTCTCCTTCACCTCAGGTGTCCTCAGTTATGAAACATAACTGTCCAGAAATGTATCTTTCATCTTGGAGCACAGGACATGCAAGAGAAGGGCAAAATCCTAAATTTCATGGAAGGTGATAGGAGCAGTGCCTGAAAACTATGTAAGATTTTTTTAAATTGTTCTGAAGCTAGACATGGTGTAATTTTTTAGAAAATCAGAAGCTGAGACGGAGTAACATCACAAAATCAATTGTTTTATGCTACACTCTTGAATGCAGTCTAGTGTCAGACATCTGGGGAAGTTTTATGTACTGTTTTGATTGCTGAGCATTGAGACATGGCAGACTGCCATTCCAATCCACCAGTTTCAAAAGCAGGAGCAGTGCAGGCCATGTCACACAGCTTGTGAGCTGTGTAAGGCACTTTCTTCGGATATAGTAGGATTTGGATGGCTGCAACTCCCTGTTTACAAATGATCAAGTAAAAGTGCTGCTTTTGGCAAGGATATGAGTTAAATTTTGTATCTGACATTGCATGCCTAAGTAGCTAGCTGTGTACCCAAGAGCTACTCAGCAGTATATGTACACAAAGTTATTCTATTATAACTACACCCTGGGAAACAGAGCAGCTCATGAGCGGGAAGACGACTGCACCTCACACTCACACTTTCCAGTTCATCTGTAAATAAGCTGTGACTCCCTAATTTCCTCCCTTATTAAGCTGCTCAGGACTGCAGTGGAGAGGTCTCACCCCATGATCCTGGCAGGTGCTTTTAGGTGTTTTGTGGGGTCTGTAAGCCCAGTACATGCCCCAGTGTGGTCAGGTCACTGAAGCTGTTGGGGAAAATATGTAACTATGGACATTGCCAGGAGGAATCTGAGCATCCTGGAGGATTCCACCAGGAGAAGAAAGTAATGGAGGCTGATAATGGAGTTAATGAGATAGAGTACTTTTGGCTGGTGTACAGGCAAAGTCCTTTCTTATCTTTCAATGATGTTTCTTAAAAGAGAAATTCAGGTTTTGAATTGAGGTTTTTTGAATAGAGCTTTTAAATTTACCTGTTACTACCCATCAGTCTTCTTTCAGCTGTATAATATGTCAATAAAGATTCATTTAGGGTCTTGAAGACCAAAATCCTTTGGAAACCAAAAAAGCCTCTGCTTCAGTTGTGGCTGGAAAAAAAATCTCACCTCTTTATTTCTGCCTCTGAGTTTCATGCTTCTCTACTTCCAGGTTGTATTCATTGCAGTATCATTAGTAAATGCTGTGTCTGGATGGACTACACAGAGGGAAGAAATAAAAGCAATGACATGTCCATCATGGTTTGAAGACCTGATCAGCGCAAGGCCTTAAGAAAATTCTCATTGCTGGGACAGGGAGACATGCAAGCATACTCAAGCACTTGCTGCTCTTACTGTCCATGAGGAATTTCGCACTTCATCCTTCTGCCAGTGGACAGCAGGGTGGCGTGACCACGCTGTGCAGTAGCCTGCTTATGGCTGTCATTGGCAGAACAGTGCATGGAAACTGGTGCCTAGTTACTCACAAGATTTTGGTGTCACAACACCCAAAGGGTTTAAAAGTCCTTGTTTAGGTACTCAGACTCCCCTTGCTCTGTATGGAAAAGGTCAAGTAACTCAGGAAATAAGGTGCAGAAGGGAAGGGATGCAAGGTGGGAATTTGGGACTATGGAAGTCAGGGTGTACCTCAATGTTCCCAACTTCTTTCCCTGGCTGCCCTTCCACCTCATTCCCTCATTGCCAGACCAGAGAGTTGTGTGGGCTGCATCCTGCCAGGAGGAGAGCCTTCACCTCCTGCCTCTTTGAGGGGCAGCTCGGTCTGAAGGTGGCTGCCTCCAGAGTACTCTGGCTGCACAGCATCCTACTTTCAACAGGCAGGGCAGGACCTTCCTCCGAACCGCTTTTTTAAAGGAGCTAACTGAAGATTATGAGCTATGCTCTGATTATGCATCCTTTGATTCAGAGAGGTTTAATCTCCACCTGGGTGGAGGTCAGCAAACGGTCAGGTCTGTGCTGTATTCAATGTTCTCCAAGCAAGCAGGTCAGGGTGACTGCCTCATGTGACAGAGGCAAGAATGGGAGTACATGGATATCTCTTGAATTCCCAGTAGTGTCCCTCTGAACACAAAGCAGGAATGAGTGTCCACATGGTCAGAGGTCAGGTGAATCCCAGGCACAAATCAAGGCATGGTTGAGGGGTGCTTTTGCAGCAGGAGAAATCTCTTCTCCTGTTGTGTGACCACAGATATAAAGCATGTTGGATGCTGAAGGAACAGCAGTGAGGAAAGGGAAAGGGAAAGGGAAAGGGAAAGGGAAAGGGAAAGGGAAAGGGAAAGGGAAAGGGAAAGGGAAAGGGAAAGGGAAAGGGAAAGGGAAAGGGAAAGGGAAAGGGAAAGGGAAAGGGAAAGGGAAAGGGAAAAGAAATTAATCTGCATTGGTGTGTGTGGTCTTCCAATCAGGCATTAAGTCCAAACTGCTTCATTGGAAGCATCAAGGCTTTTAGAGGTTTTTTCCTTTCAGGATATGAAATTTCTGATACTTCAAGAACTTTAATGTTATAACACATAAAGTACCTCTGGATATCTTTGAGATCTAGTCACAGCCATGCAGCATTACATCCTTAACCGTGGAATTAGGAGAAATTCAGGAACCTCCATCCCCCCTAACCATCTGGTAACATTCTGAAGTTTTAACATCCTATGGAAGTAATGAAAGGTGATGTAAGAATCAGACTTGAATTCTCTGACTTTAGTGTTTTTACCATCACTGAAACACCAGAGGAAGCCAGATAAAGATCTCATATGAACGCTTCAGGGATAAAGAACAATACCTAAAATTGTGGCATGTAATGTCACACTGCCATTCACATTTGCTTGAACTTGACAGGTCTTTTATTATTATTTTATGTATTTTCCATTTTTTCTTCTATATTTATTTTTGTGTTATCTTGTGGCATTTTTAATATTGCTATTATGGCAAGTTTTGTATTCAGCATATTATTCTGTGGCAAGAGGATATGAATGAACTCTGATTCAGCGAGTCAGCACTACTGCAAGAAAGACTTCAGGGTCAAAGCAATTGGCTGCCATAGACATAAAAGCATTACACTAAAATAGCATTGCAGCATTCACAGAAGGCACAAAAAATCAATTTCTCTTTAGAGACTACAGAAATAATTATGATCTATTTTTACAGTACAAGTAGAATGCAATTTTTGATGATGTCAAGTCTTTTAGGTATTCAGTGATGTCATTCCCATAGACGATGTAGATAGAATAAGAACAATCAGCATTACAGTTCTCATCAGTAGTGGCTGGATTTGCAGTTTCATTTCAGATAAATGCAAGTCTAAAGTCTGGATTTTTAGTGAAATGTCACCTAACCACAAGGACCACAATGACCTGAAGAACTAAAAAAAAAATCTCCCAAGGGAAGTCAGTGTCTTGCTCACTTTGCATTTTTTTTTGTTTTGCTCTTCCTTAAAATAAAACAAAGAAAATCCAAAAGCAATTTGTCATTTTGGTTCAGAAAACACTGAGGCAGAGGAAAAGAAACTGCCCAGCATAAGATTTTTTTTTTTTTCCCTAAGTGGCATATTTTGAAGTACTTTCCAAGAAATTTGGCTCAGCCTTGAGATGAAGGCTCTGGTTGGTTTCTCACACATCTGACCTCATGTGTTCACCTCTATTGAAGAGGTGATTGCTGCTCAGCCCCTCACAGCCCACCCCCATGGTGCAGGGCAGATGTGCCCTCTGGATCAGAGCCTGCAGAGGATGCCTTTTCTCAGTGACTTCAGCTCTGAGGATAAGGATGTAGGGGACATCAAAAGAGGCAACTCTGTTTCTCAAGAGCCTTTTTTTTCTGCAGGTCAAGTAAGCCAGGAGGGGCCCTGTGGGTTTCCAATAAGCTGTCCTTTGAGAGGTGGCATGTCACTCCTGGCAGAGTGTGAGCAGCACAGTCAGTGCAGGAGCACTGCATCCTTTGCAAACTAAGCCTGGCAAGGCGTTCAGCTCAGGGGCTGGGCAAGATGCATCTCCTACTGTGTTTACTTGTTTGCAGGTGAAATAAAACACAGCCAGTCAGTGGGGAATATAATGCTCTAATGCACATTATCACTTCCCTTCTGAGTTTGCATCACCAACACCATTCAATCATCTCCTTATTATATACAGCCAGGTGCATGCACTTTCTTTAAATCTATTTAATCATAAGACTACCTCCAAAAAGTTTAGGATACAAAAGGCATTTGACCATGCAGAGAATAGAAAAGAACATTTACATCCCAAGGTGGTACCTTAAAAGTGATTGCTGTAAACAAATAAAGTCCAGCTAGAGGTGTAATAAAAATGCAAATGAAGTGGAAACAATTAAAAACCCCAAAGCTTTTCCATTGTAAAATTGCCAAAGCAATTTAAGTAACTAAAAAAGGTCTTTTTTAGAAAAAAAAAAGTAATTTTTTTCTACTTTTCCATTTTGAAGAGATTCTCAATGGCTTAGTAAGATGTGAAATTTCTGAATTATCAAGCTCCTTTAAAATAATGCTCAAAAGATGATGATTACAATTTAGCCTGTTAACAAATGGTTGCTTGACTATTGATGATGCAGTAAATTAATATGTGCATTGGTTTGTATTTTTGGTCTATGTGAGCACTTGGTCCTGATTTGCATATCTGCATACACAAGCAAAACCCCCACTGGTATAAAATAGGTTATTAAAGCCTTGTTCAAAAATACATGCAGATGCCCTTCACTTTCTCATTAAGAGATTGTTTCATATCCTAGGTCACCATTTTTACACCATTTCTGAAGTGATTTGTTACCATTAAAGACTTTTTCCGAAGAGGGGAAGTGGCCTCTGCCTCAGCCTATCCCCACCCAGAAGTGCCCATTGCTTGGGCTGACCTGCATGGCTCCTGTGGTCAAAGCTCTGAAAGTCACTTCTGACAGGGGCACAATGACAGGAAAATGGGAGGTGCTCTGGGAGGGATTTTCAGGGCTGTTTTCAGGCAGCTAGAACATGCAGCAAGGAGTGATACATGAAAAAGGCTCAGTTTTTGGCCAGTCCCAGCACTTCAGAGAAGGAAGCAACTGCCAGGATGAACACTATTGTCTGATTATAATAGAGGCACACATGGAAAGAAATGATTCCCCATAGCAGCCCATTTGAAGAATAGCTCAGTCTTCACTTGGGAGTTGTCCAGCTGGCGGCCAGGAGCCTGGAGCTCACGAGCTCTTGGTGGCAAGCACAGCTGAGGGCTGTGTCCTGCTGCGTTTCCTCAGCTGTGGTTTCTGAGTGGCTGGAATGTGCAGTTCCATGTAGATATAGTTTGACCTCTGGGTGACAAAGATCAATAAACATACAAAGGTGCCTAGCAGGAGATCAAGGAGAAGACCTGCCAAACACTTAGCACAAAGAGGTTGGCAATTCTCTGAAGTTCATTATATTTAGTAACTCACTATATTGGATTTGCTGTGCGTGTTGCAAACAAGGATTTTGAACTATTGAGAGTTTCTTTCCTAAGCATCCTCTAATGCTTTCAAGGGCATGGTGGTTATGGATCAGACTAATATATTTCAGGGTTGCCCACCATAAAGATAGAAATAGAAAAAGCCAAACAAAATGTCCTGACTGTCTTCCAGGATGTTATATGACTATTCAGAAGTATGAATTTTTTTCTCTATGTATAAAATATTCAGAATGAAAATGCTTAGAAAACCAGATAACATTACAATTTTTCAAATAGTGTTTATAGTTGTCCTTTTTTTAAGCATAAGAAATAGCTTTTTGTCCTGTGAAAGGTGGTCTGTTGACAGATTTTTAGTTCTGTTACTTAAAAATAGACAATTTTTTTTTAATTTTCTAAATACCTTTATGTTCTGAGAATATATGCTATACTTCTCAAATCAGTGAAGGGATGAATACAGACTTATCTGAGCCTTGGGGATGTTTGAGAAGGGCAGGGGGAGATTTACCTTTCATGTAAGGTAATGGCAGTTTATTTTCTATTAATACAAGTCACTACCCAGCTGTTGATGAAAAGCAAAAGCTCTAATATTCCATTGCATGGATTACTTTTAAGAAATGCTGCTACAAAACCAGCCACACTGGACTAAATATGAAAGTTTTTACTTCTTTAATTATTTTTAACCCTTTCTGTCAGAGTTCTTTTGCTTAACATGAAACAATTGAATGTTCCTAAGGACAGAGATAGCAGGAGAGAGACCATTTTGGGTATGGATGGACCAGGGAGTGCAGGAATCCTGATGCTGTATTAAGAGATATCTCATAACTTTGCACCAAATATTTGCAGGTAGAGAGGCTGGATGACAAACCCATCTCTCCAAGGTTCTGATTCATCAGACACCAAAGTGATTCCAGTAAGAAGTTTAAAGTGGAGCAAAAAAATGTTGTATGGTAAACTCGTGCAGGCCCTTGATATGAAAGTTAGCTTATTCTGTGTCATGGTGCCTTTATTCAAAACTCTTTATTTGCTGACTCCATAGGAGTCCATACTACTTGCAGGACAAAGAATGCTCATGCTCAGAGAAGTGGCCAGCACGCTGTACTTTCCGTATTCCTGCTAGATGTCATGAGCATGGGGCATGAGATGACACATGCACAAAGGCTTCCTTTATCTTTGAGAATATCAAATGAACATTATCCACAATCAGTAGGTTCTTTATGGATAATTTGCCACCTACACATACACTATTAAAGCTCTTGATGCACCTGAGTGCTCATCTCTAAGTTACAGCAGTAATATGAAACCCCAGCAAGTTATTATTACACGATTTTTCTCACAAATATGGTATTTTACTGCTGTAATCACTTCCATCTAGGATACTCCAGAAGAAGGTTTCACCTCCATTATTGGTGGTTTATAGAATCGTATTTGTCCACATCTTGAGTTTTCCTGTGACCTGCTGAAGCACAATTAATGGAAGCTATAACAAGGAAGGTTGACTTCCATCTCCCTACTAAAGAGGAACCTTTGAAAATGAGGTGTATTCAGAAGTTTCATACAAAGTAAAATGTCAGCAAGTCCCTGCTCTGCTAAGGAAGGAAACAGGAAGGGGGAAAAATCTATTACAGCAAGAGGAAAATGTAGAAGAACAGGAACATCTAACAATAAGAACAGTTGTGGGGAACCTGAGCACAATGGAGTAGAGAGGTGGAGAGAGAAGAATTATGATAAAATAAAAATACTTATGCTGCTCAGTAAACCCCTTCTGGAAAGGATTGTTTTTACACAGAAAACACTTTTGGCTTTGTTTTTAAAATCTCAATGCCCCATACATTAATGGGAGAAAAAGTCTGAGATTTTTTTTCTTGTGTTGAAAACTATATGAGCCAAACCCTGGCAAAAAAGACAATGCCCTCTACACAGAAGAGGGTTTGCTGCACCATTATTCTGAAGACAGAGGTCAAAATCTACTTGTCCTGAGGGATTCTTTGGCCAAAGTCTCTCCTGATGAGATTAAGTCTGGAAATAACGCCACGTTCTTTAAGGACAGGGAATACAGTGTGGAATTCAATAAAAATTCCTCTGAGTGTGGTATTTTCCTTCATTTCCTCTTCCACTCTGCTGCAGCGCAGTATCTCTCCTCCTGGCTACAAACTGCAACAAAATCTGTCTGGGGAGAATAAGGTTTATGTAGAATGCCTGACTGCTGTAAAGCTGGCTGGGCTAGAGGAGAATGAAGCCTCACATAAAGCTGCTCACTTACTTTTAAGACTTTTCTTTGTTGCTTCAAGCCTGTTGCACCAAAGGGGTTTGTACTTCTCTAATTCTGCAGCATGGGAAGGCTGCAAAACTCGCATGTGGAGTACGATGAGATGTTAAACATTATTACTTTTTAAGAGAAGTCTAGTGTTATAATTATTCACAGCAAGAAGTATGCTCTTGACTGCTGTTAAATCTCTTCTGGAGCAGATTTCCTCTATGACAGTAAGCTTACCAGTTATGGAAAAGAAATGCTTTCCTTTATAACCTTCATAATGTCCTTGCTTTACTCTTGTTTAGCAGAAAGAACATTTAAGAAAGAACACTTCAGTTTTCTGACTCTTTTTTTTTTAGCAGGTCCCAGGAGCTCAAAATTTACAGATTTACTTTCGTCCTTGGAAATATATCTGCATGTTCACACCTTCAGATAGAAGTACAAATATTTTGGCTGTTCTGTTAAAGCCCTAACTTAGCTTTCCTGCTGGGATTTTACAGCCAGAAAAGATAGATCTCTGTTTTCTTTTTACTTTCGAAATATTTTGTGTACTTGAGTTGTACCATCTTTTGTTTAGAGTTAAGTTTTCTGTTGTTTTGTCTTGAAGTAGTTCAAGGACTGGGTAGGGAGGGTCAGTATTAGACTTTAAAGAATACATGAAGCAAATGCTTGCAGAAATACAATCCTAAGGTGAGACAGTCAGGAGATTTGCAGAGACTGTATGATTGCATTTTGTGAGGGTGCTGAATTGCAATTAATAATGCAGAGTGCTTATGATTAAGTAGAAGATAAATCTGTGTTCTGGAAGAAGTCATTGGTTTGCAGCTGAGGTTATGATACTATTTGTAGGCATAAGTTTACACAGCCTCATTTATATGAGTGCTAATTACTTGCTCCCACACAGAGGACTTTATTTAGGTCCCTTGTACATGTGGGATGTGTAACCTGTTTGTATGTACCACCTTTGTTTTGGCGTGGTTTTAGTTTTGTCTTGTTTCTTCCACTACTTTTAGCTTCCAAACTTAAGGTAAGGTAAGCACAAGCATGTACTGTCATCACACTGGGTGCTTAAATACCATACTCATGTACGTACATATCATGCATAAATATACTGTTCCTTAAAAATTAACAATTTGCCCACCTCTTGGCAAAACTAGAGGTCCTACCTGTGTAAAATAAATGCACATGCCCTTACCATAGTAACAAGTGAAATTAATGTAGTGAAGGTATAACTTAGTGATAGATTATTAATATGAAAAACCTTTACCCTGAGACAGGTAAGTCCTTCTCAAAGTCACAAGTTGTATCTCCTTCACCTCCTGATTATTGCATGATTTTGACTAAGAATCCAAACACTAAATAAGAAAGGAAGGAGAGGATTTAGGAAATAAAAACATTCATGAGGGAATAAATTAGTTACTGACTAAAAATTTTCAGCATTTTGATAAGATGTTTCTTGTGTGCCAAGAGACATTGCTGAGTAGGTGTCAAAAGTCCAAGCAGATTCAATCTAAAGATAACCTCAAAGAACATTCTCTGCCAGCACTTTGTTTATTTTAGCAGTTCAATATGTTTCACAACATGAGATGAATTTTCATAATGTATTGCTGGTAGTGTATCACTCTGCAAGAACCTACAATGACCTCACTTAAATTTTTCACCCACCCAGGAGCGATTTCTCCATTAGCCAGGCTGCATGGGGGCTGAGGGTGGAAAGTTCCTGCTGCTCTGAGGCTGAGGACAGTATGTTATAGAATACAAAAACAGTTAGACCAAGAAAATGCAATGCTTCAATCTAATTTTCACCTAAGGGCCGTCTGTTAAAGCACAAATACCATCTAAAATCTGCAGCAATCTTTTCTAGATCTTCATTAAAACACCTTTTTTCTTCCCCCCAAACAGGACAAAATATCTGACACGAGCACAATAAAATTATTCAAGCATTGCTTATATACTGCCTTTACAACTATCAGTCTTTGTTTTTACTAAGAGAAGCACACCAGATTTACAAAAGAGACTACACTACTCCCTGATCTTTGGCCCACAGAACAAAAAACTGCAATTATGGTATCATAGAGTGGGCTGGATTGGGAGACACTAAGGATCATCTAGCTCCAATCTCACGCTGTGATCTGAGACACCTTTCAATAGACCAGATTACTCAGAACTCCATCCAACCTGGGCTTGAGCACTTCCAGGGATGAGGCATCCACAACTTCTCTGGGCAAAGTGTTCCAGTACCTCACCACCCTCGCAGTAAAGAATTTCTTCATAATATCTAATCTAAACCCTTTTGAAACCATTGCTTCTTGTCCAATCACTACATGCCTTTGTATAAGGAGAGCTGAGGACAAGTCCTACTTGAAAAAAGGCTAGACAATTTTTTGTTCACACACAAGCACAACACGATTCAGTCTTTTTTTATAGTGTGAAGTTTGAAATGCCAGAGAGCAGGGAAGGGAATTTCAAACTTACAAGTAGGATTTCAAGTAGGGTGTAAAATCAAAATAAGGAATAATACACCAAAGAACTTCTCTGTGTACAGGCTGCAGGCAATCCTTAGCTACTTGGCTAAGTAGCTCACATAACCACTAAGGAAAATAATATTCTTAATGCATAGGATTAAATCTGAACTAGCTCTTGTGCCCCACTTGTATTTTGTCATTTGGTTGCCCAAGCATCCCTTTTGCTAAGTTTAAAAGTGCCCAACAGAACAGAGTCCTCAGCCAAAGGCAGGGACTCTGGGTCCTACTGGAGTAATATGGAAAATGATACCTTAACATTGCTCTTTGGAGACCTGGAATTAAGTCTTCTTCTGTTTAGCTGCTATTGTTTTGTCATCACAGTTTCAGACACAGTTTGACAACACAGTTTAAGGTTATGAATGTTGCTCTTATGGTTAATGTGGCTCTAGAGATCCAGGTTCAGCTCTTGGCTCAAGCACAGGCTCCAGCTGTTCAATAAATCTGTGTGCCTTAGCTTCTAATCTGTAAAAGTCAGATAATAACATATTTTTTCCCTATACTGTGTGACAGACCCTTCTATCTGAATGTGCCATCAGAATGCTACAGTCCACTGATCAAGGGAAAGATCATAATTTAGTGTTATGCATTCAATTAAAAAGATAAGAAAAAAAAAAGGCACAGAGAATGTTTTCCAAGGTCATCATTGCCTGTCTTGCTTTCCATTTTTTTCTTGCTGCAGAGTGAATGCCCCCTTTTTCTGCATATTTTTTTCAGTGAGCAGTCAGAAACAAAACCATTTTTGACAGAATGGCACCTCTCTAAGAGAATTGCAGTGTATTAACAGAATATGAAAATGAATTGACTCCAGATCCAGAGATCTGGGTTAAGTTCAGCAGTGTGTGTGCTATGCCACTAAATGTGCACGAGTACTCCCCTTAGCCTTGTTTTCTTATCCTCATCAAAAGAAATTTCTTCCTCATAACAATGCAAATGACTATAAAGTTATTAAATCCCCAAGACTGTAAACACATTCTTGCAAAGTAGAGCATAGTGTTTGTAATATATCTTTGCAGGTTTTTTAATTTGTGTTAGGCAGTAGGTAAAACACAATGCCAGCAAAATATATTCCTGACATTTATTAAAATAATATACTCATTGAAATAAGTATTCCTTTTTCATTTTCTGCAGGTTCTCAACTACTTTGATTCCAGAGCCCAATTATACTTGGTGAGGAAAAATATGTCCTTTGCCAGTTTTGAGTTTGCTGCCTCTCCACCTATTGAATGTTCCCTTGCTAATGCATGAGCAGAGATGCTCCCTATCTATCATCTCTAGGTCTTTCATTTTTCCACAGACCTGTATTATATCCCTTCTTATTATTCATTGTTCTAGGGCCAATTAATCAAAATTTTTCCGTTTCTCTGACATATGAAACATTTTCTGAGTCTTTGCTCAGTCCCATCACCCAAGTAGGAACTCTTTCAGTTCTGTCATAACCTCTCAGAGATCACATGGCCTGTACCACATACTAGGTTCTGGATAAGTCCTAAACATTGCTTTACAGACAGACATCATAAAGGAATCTATGTTTTTCTCTATCCTATTCTTCATTTCATTTCAGCTGGCTTTAAAATGTCTTTATGGTGTGCAAGTTCCTCTGCAATGATGCATAGGAATTTCTGAAGTTGGTGCAAGAGTGGGTTTCTTGCTAGAAGGTTAGAGAACATTTTGCTCCCTGGCAGATGAGTTTTTTGGAGGACTTTTATCAGGAGCATGCATACCTACACCAGGTACAATGAGATTGCCTCCCAGAAAAGAAATCTTTGATGGTGTTTGAAGTGTTTACAGGCAGTTGACATGACATGTTTCTCCTGCTGTACCCCAAACTAATTTTGCAAATACAGATTAGACTGATGAGATCCTGGCATGACAAGCAAAAGCAAAAAAAGAAAATAAAATAAAAATCCCGGACTACTTGAAATTATGGACTCAAAACTTTTTAGGTGAAGGTCTCTCCTAAGATATTCCTCTCTGCAGAAAAAACTCCTCAGATAATATTCTGTCTGCAGGATATGCTTTTTCCTGATTACTTATCAGCTACATTTCAAAGTGAACTGTGTGCCACTGAAAGATGCTAATTCAACAGACAAGAGGACTGAAGGTCCTTCAGAAGGGCAGAGAAACAAACATGCACCCACGAGGTGTTCCAGCTCCAGCAAACTGGCAACGTGGCTCAGTCCAAAGGGAAATTTCTCATCTAGAAGGAATTAATCTTCTGCCTAGATTATTTATTTACATGTGTTATCTAAATTATTTGTAATCTAGAACTGTATCACTGTAAAGTAATGGGCCATTTTGCAGATACAAAATGTGGTTACATGCAACACACCAGAGCCTCATAGCAACAGCCCCTTCTTCAGCCACAGCTGATGCCACGGCAGCTTACCAGGGAAGGCATATGGCAATGCATGGTTTTGCTGTGGGAGACCTGCAGCAGTTGCTGAGCATGTGCTTGGCAAGTATTTGTCCATGGTCTTCTTTTCCCTGCCAGCTGCTGAACTTTACCCAGGCTGCCATTCGAATTACAGCACACCCGTTATCTGCCCGGCTTGTCTGTTGCTCTTGCCAAGCAATGCACATTAGTGTGGCCTTTGCTGTTTTTTCAGTATGTGAATGTGCTTTCTTAAACAAGGGAGAAGCCATGATCTCACTTCATAAAATCCATCAGTTTTTTTAAGCATTAAACTTAAGGGTATGTTGGCTCACTCACTGATGGAGAGTTTTTATCCTTCAGTCCATTAAATTCTCAAGACATTCTCAACTTCCCCTTCAGCCTTCTAAATATTTGTTTCCTTTTCAATTCTGTTGGACAATAAGGCCAGAATGACATACCATGCTGAGAGTAAAAACCCTGCTTCAGGAGAAACAGTCTAACAATGCCTGAATTTCATTTCAGTGCCCTGTTACTTCTTCTGGAGCAGCAAATGTACAAATGTTGAAACATCCATTTAAGACATGTTTGTGCACCACCCCCAGATCCTCTCAGCCCTCCTAATGGAACGCTCCAGGCAGCTTGGCTGGAGCCAGGCTCTGTCCATGCTGCGTGGGGCTGCTGTAAAGGGCAGAATTTCCCCAGCACTGTTCATGGGACAGGGCAGTCAGGAACAGCCAGCAAAGCTGCCAAGCACAGAACAGGATAGGGTACATGCCAAGAAGCAGAAAGGATGACAATGGGCTCATCCAGTCAGATGCAGATATGCTAGTCTGAGCGGTGTCCTGGCAGAGAACCTGCAGCTCCAAGGTTTCAGGCAGATGGGCACACCAGGCAACAGGAAGGCATGGAGTTTGCCCAAGGCTGAGGATGTGTCTTTGCAGCACAGCAGGGTAACTGCTGTCAGGGGACCACCGAGTGAGGCTCTCTTAGCCATGAGCAGCTGTGACACCCTCCATGTCCCTGAGCAGCTGCCCATCTGCAGGTCACCCCAGGGATGGCAGAGAGTGTTGAGCTTTCCGCCTGCAGCTGCTCCAGTTCTTAGTGCTCCTGGCCATGCTTTTACACTTACATGTCTGACCATGCACTGCAATCACTTGGGACACAGGCACATTTTGTTATCCCCACTTTACTTCATGTCACCTTTCTGTGGAGACACTGAGGGATAGAGCAAGCAAATAAAGCCCATTATACATGAGTTGTAATGCTCAATCCAACCCAAGCCAGATGCACAGAAGAGAGAAACAAAACACACAGGAAATATTTCCTGTCGGACACAGGAGTCAGGCTGCTCAGGTTTATCCTCAGCCACCTCTTTTTAATGGTGATCTGTAAGTCTCCAGCTGCTGTGCTGTGAACATCTCTCAAGAAATACTGCCAGACATCATATTCACAGCTTCATTCACTGCCAGCTCTTATATCACCTGTTGTTGGCAGACTCCATCAATGAGGACGGGTTTCTGGCAATGATGTCAGCCAACCTTCTTCTTTATATGGCCGTGCTGTTCTGCATTTGTTATCAGCTGTTGTGGTTTATGAACTGTTTTCTTGAGAACTTTCAATTGACATATTTGCCTGTAGCTTCTGATGTTAATCCACCTTGACTGCAGGTGCACTGCTATCTTTTGGACATGTTCTGCTTTTGGTTTGGGTTTGTATTTTTGTTGTGTTTTCTTTTTTTTTAAGCAAACTGTCAAACAATTAGAGGAAAAGCTAAAGAGCCTCTTTGGAGAAACAGCAGCCAGAATCCCTCTACAATGTTCAGAAGGATATCGGAGGTGGTTCCTGCAAACCTATCAGTCAGCTTCCAAACTCCCCAGTGAGGGCTTGGAGGCTGGGGATGGCTGGTTGGGATTAGGTGGAAGCTGTTATCACGAGCTGGCTAGGTTATGCATTTCCTTCAATTCAATCCCCACTGTGCAGAGAGCCGCAATGTACCTAAGAGAGGCATGTTCTCTGCTTCCCTTTTGAGCCCTGCTCTGGCCAAAAAAGCCTTTATCAGAGAACACATTTGAGAACCGTTGTTCATTAATAATAACTGAAATGGAATGCAGCCTCTTTTTCATCTCCATTGCCTCTGCTGTAATTCCTCATGGAATAAAATCTCCTGGGACTTTGCAGCACTACAAGTTGATTCCTAAAGTGGATTTAAATAAACATTGCCTAAGTTTGATAAAAGTAATCAGTTGGGTTTTTTCCCTTTGATGTCTACAGCCTGCAGTTGCAGAAAGTCTTTATCTCCTAGCTTAAGAGAAAGAGAGTGAATCATCAGTGCAATTTTGTGCTTTTTTTCTTGTGCACTTGCCTGCTTGTCTTTCATTTATTCATTATAATGACCAGAGGATTGCAGCCAGTCATCAGTATAGGAGGGAGCCTGAGTGCTGCTCTTGTGGGAATTCCCACATTGCATAATGCAGACTTTCCCTCAGACTCAGTCAAGGATTCCTTCCTGCCAAACACTCTTTTCCTTTAGCAATGGGACCATATGAGGAAAAAAGTATCCTTTATTCCCTGGCAGTATTCTTCCTCCTCAAACCTGAGATACGTTAAAACTCTCATTGTCCAAGCATAAAGCAGCACTTCAATGAAATTGTCAGTGTCTTTTTGTGATGTCACAATATTCTGGTTTGACAGGTTTATAAAAGTGTGGACTTTGCCAGTCTCATTAAAGACCTTCTCTCTGCCAGTTAATGTCATTACTTAAGTAGTCTGTGTTATGACACTGAAGGTCACAGGTTCAAATTCTGCTGATCAGTTAAAGCAAATGTCATTGCAAAAGCTGTGGCTGCTTTTCTTACCCATTTTTTATCCAAGAATTGCTGCTGATGAGCGGTGCACACCCCCCTGGCATGGATGTCTCAGCAGGTGCCATTTTTGTTTCAGTACTGGAAAAACAACCTCTTATGTAATTCTCATACTGCCAAAAATCCACACCACTGATGAACCATCAAAATACCAGCTGAATTTACTACATGGTCAGATGAGCTGCCAGAAAACAAATACTTACCTACAACTGCAAAAGAAAAAAGATTTTAAAAAAAGGCCCAGAGTTTATAGAGGCTAGTTACAGCAAAGTTGTGCAGTATTTTATCAAAATTGTGTTCTAAGCACAGATTTAGTGACCAGGAATATAATGAAAAGACTTAATTATCTTTTACCATAAACTCTGGGTAGTATACAAGTAATAAGAGAAAATCTTATGGAATGGAACACTAATTATCTTGTTTGTAACTGCTTGCTTTTAATTTGCTCTGTTTCTGCTTGTGAACAACTGTGAATTAGACTGTGTGCTTAGTGCTAGTGTGAAGTAATAGTATGTTGCATAGTTTTAGGTCAGCTGAAAGCTATGGCATTCTTCATTTCCCTGAATTTGCCCAGAAAAATCACAACATTAGCTTGTGAGCATTAGTAATAGGGAACTCTCCTACCCAGGAAAACATATAGCTGAGTTTATATAGAGTAATTCACTGCAAGATGTAGAATTACAGTCCAGGGGGGCTTTGGCCAATAAGGAGCCCATGTCCCAGAGGAGAAGAGGTTTTTTGGCATTTCCAGGCTGCAGTGAGTGCCAGACTGCAATGGCTGGAAGTCCTCAAGGACATTAGATGCTCCAGGGGGAGGTATTCCCACTTCTCCCTTGTTTTCTCTTTTATCTCTGCTCACTCCCTACCACTCTGTCTTTGGCCTGCCAGATGCCAGAGGGATAATAAACCTCTTCAGTGTTGTAACATTAGCCTTTACCACAGGACAATTCAGTTTTTCCAAGGATAAAGCAGGGCAGTATGCCCATTTATGCTTTTCAAGATAGAGAAAAAAGCCAGGAAACACAGTGGAAGGAAAAACATAAAAAGAGAGAAGGATGACCAATAATACACCTGTCATGTGGCATCTCTGCAGCAAAGAAACAAGCTGCTGTATAAAAGAGGTTGTCTGTTCCTGTGAGGAAGCTGACACACAAAACCAGAATGGATGACCACTCCCCTTCTAGAAAATAGCCTAACTCATTCTTACTCTCTGACTCCCCTGCAAAAAGGAGGAGAATTGCTGGGCTCTGTGAAATAAGTAGTTTTCTTATGAATAAGTGAGACAAACGAGCCCTGTCTCCCCTCCATACGTTTTTTGAACTTAGTTGCTAGTTGTGGCTGAGGTCAGCACAGGTGATACCTGTAAGACGCTTAAACAATTCCAACCACCGAACACATTCGTGTCATGACACAGATTTCATCAGTACATGGAAAGTCCACAAGTTCAACAGGGAAAATATTCCTTAGATTAATTAGAAAATTAGAGTCTATCAGTGCCTTGAACTCACCAGTGGAAATGGACTTACGCCTTGTTTGTTCCACAGGCTGTGAACCAAAGTGCAGTGGAGTACACGAGAAGTCGACGTGATGCACATATTATTACTTTAACATGGTAAACCACAGCAGGAAATATTGACTATCATTTTGACCAAGAGTCCATTTTTAGAACTGATGTTCTCATGACTAGAGCAGGTTCAAGCAATGACACATTTTTTTAATGCCACATGCGACAAAGTTGTTGGATTTTAAGCATTGTAGCTGCTTTTCTTTCTTCTCCTTTTCCTCCTTTTTTTCTGTGCACAGTTAGATGTTATGACCATAAATGCTGAGCAACAGTATAAAAGTAGCATAGAGGAAGGTGGCAAAAAAGAGAAATTGCAGTAACAGAGCAATTGCAGTGACAAGTTGATTGATCTGAGGAGTATATGCTCAAAAAAAACCCAGAAAATGTCTGTGGCCTTGCCTGTTCCTTTTGATAGATATAATCCTCCCTGCATATGAGTGACAGAACACATGAAAAATAATGTGATGTAAAAAAGTCGGAACAGTGAACAGCTCATGGAGGTTGACAAAGTAAAGCTGTTGCGGTGGCAAAACTGGGGACCAGGAGCCAGTGTCCCTGACTGGCCATGCCTCTGCCAGCCTTGACTGCTCCAAAGAGCCTGCAGAGCCAGGCAGAGTGTCCTTAGTGCACTGCTTGGTGACCTTGCATGCACTGTCATGGCATGTCTTTAACCATTGTAAGCTGGGCTGTTGTATGTGTTCTTTATGGCAGGGTGCTTTGCAGCGGTGCTGTGCTTTGGCCTGCTACTGATAACAAAGCCTCGAGTCTGCAGATGTGTGTCATGGTGCAAACTGGCCAAAGGTTGGGGCTGGTGACATGAGAGCAATGCCAGCTGTTTGCAGTATGAATATTACTCATTGCCATGTCCGGATGCAAAAAGTATCCAGCTGTTTTCAATGTGAAACTTGCCGTTCCCCACCTTTTAGAGAGGTGATTTTTTTTTTCTTTTTTTTGTTTTTCTATGAGGGACCAGAGGAGTCAGACAACCATGAGGGACAGGAAGATATATTAAGCCTCTCTGCTGTGTGACTCCGTTTAAAAGAATGAAGAGCATTTCATTTTGCCTTGAATCAGATGCCTAGGGTGGGATTTATCTTTCCTAGCTTTATATGTCTGTCAAGTCAATCATCTTTATCTGAGCTAAGCAAGTTCAGCTGCCTGCACAGTCAATTGAGGAGAACAGGAGCTTCCAGAGGGCAAATCACTCAGTCTTATTTTAGACTCACATAGCAGTCAAAAGTAGGACCAAACATTTGCAAGTTTTTCACTCGATGCTGTCTCTGGTTTGGTCCCAGGGACAGGCCATCCACAGGCAGCCAGGGCACATCTCCAGGAGACAAGTTTATGCAACCCAAGGTGATTTGCAATGTGATAGCATGCAGACTGTGGGGATGTCTGTGGGGCACCCATTCCAAACACGCACTCCTGAAGTAGGCGAAGATGGAAATAGAGACATGCACAGTCTCATCTTTACAGAAGACAAGCCTTTGGATAAGCATCAAGTACAGGTTGTACCAGACAGGATGTTCTCTCTGGGTCCTTATGTACCACTGCCAAGTGTAAGTGGTCCACTTGCTTAGCACATGCACTGATGAAGTATTTCTCTTATGCTTTAAAGAGTAGACACAAATGGTCTTTGAGGAAAGAGTATTTCTTCCTTTGCCTTCAATAAAATGCTTCTCTGTGGATGTAGGGATGACCTGATTTGGCACCCATGAACATCTTGTTCCATATTTTAATCAGTGTTATTGTTGCTATAAATACATATTATCACTATTTACACTCTGTTTACTGTAGGTGCAGCCAGGACAAGAGAAGTGGGAAGTGCAGTGCACAGATTCATTCCTGATTTATTTTTATTTAATTTCTGCCATAATTAAATAATTTTGTTGGTTCTCCAGATGTAGTAGGCATATAATTGTAAAGATCATTGTCTTTGCTAATCTAACAGCTACACAGAGAGTCCAGTACCACAGACAGGGCAGAAGGTAGAGCATGATGGTAAATGATTTTGTCTCTGAAAGCTATTTTCACATACTCAGTTTTTCTAAGTTGTTTTATACTCTCTCCACACACACACACACACAGAGACACACACACCCCTAAATGGCTATTGCTCTGCGGGTGTGTTTAGGGGAGCTCTTTTTGCTCTTACTGTGCATGGTGAATCAGACTCAAGCTGATGAAATCCTTGGAGGAGAGGTATTTAGCGTGGGCCTCACGTCAATAAAAACTATCCTAGGCATGGCCCCCCTTTTACATAATGCCAGGCTGATATTCAGTAGTTCTGCAATCTCTCTTCTCCCACTTAGCCCAGACTTCCCCTGAGATAATGCAGGGAGACATTTTGCAGCAGTGGGCACTGTCTGTGTCAGCACATGAGCCACCTATGCTGGCAAGAACAGAGTGCTCATGGAATGCACCTGGACTTGGAGCAGTTCTCTGGATTTGGCATTTAAAAATGTCAATTAATCTCAGTGAAAAAACGAATTAAGACTTTATGCATGTTGATTTGAAGCAGCACTTTGGTACCTCATTCTGAAAGCTGCCAGCAGGACATTTGCATGGTGCACAGTGTCTCTGAGCAGAGAGTGCAGAATTACTTAGTGTCACATGCTCCATGCCAGAACAGTTGGAATCTCTTGGGAAGTCTTTTGTTCTAACATTTTAAAGATATGGGTTCAATAATGCCCTTAATGAGAATACCTAAAATGTACAAAGGGTCAATCACCCTATAAAGGAAGAGGAAATAGTTGCAAAATGCACAGGGAGGGGCGAATGTTAGAAGTCCAAGGAAATGTGTTGCCTTAAGAAACTGCTGATGTCTTCTGTGACTAATGTATTATTGTTCATGGAACAACACAGGTTATAGACTTGTCCATGCTGCTAAATGAGGCATTGAACCAAACACTTCCGTATCCTAAAGAAATCTGTTCTTTTTCTTCTAAAACTTACACGTAAGAACCAGATTCAAGGGAAAACTTCTCATCTCTGAACTCCTGTAATGTCCAAGAAAACAGGAAGATACAACATAGTGAACCAAGGGGAAGAAAGTGTTGTGTTTCAGAGCAAAATATGTTTTCTCACTCGAGGAAAGCAGAGTTGTAACTGTGCAACTTTGAATTTGCAACAGTGTGCTTGCACTCAAAATTGCCTGAAGGTGTTTGCAATCTAGTTCAGCCAAGTACAAAGACAAGAGTAGCAGTTTCACTACAAATAAGTTAACTGTTGCATGGCATCCATGTATGTGTGTGTGTTTGTGTGTGTGTGTGTGTGTGGGCGTGTATGTGTAATAAAAACTATTTAAAGTATTTGAACAGTAAAATGAAAGAGGCTTACTTCAGAAGAAAGTGGAGGGAAGCACCCAAAATGAGAAAATGAAATGGGAACTAGCCAGGAGAACCAAGATCCCAAGCAAGCAGTCTGCCTGGAGCTATGAGAATAAATGATGCAAAGTAACATTTTAGGTCTGCTGTGCAGGAAAAAGTAGAATATTTTGGTTCTATTATTGGACATCTGTAATTAATCTTGCTTGACAACCAGAAACATGAGACTGGGCAGTAGACAAAAGGTCAGAAGTGAAGAGAGTCATCATTTGTAAGTCATCATTCAGGTAACAGCTGTAAGAGCTGGAGCACATGAGGTCATGAAGAATCATACACATGCAAACCTATAACAGATTCTGCTCTCTTTCAGCCCAGTTTTGGGCCCCTTTCCTCCAGGTCATTGAGGTTCTGGAGCATATCCAGAGAAGGGCAACAAAGCTGATGAAGGATCTAGAGAGGAACTGCTGAGGGAGTGTTTATTCTCAAGAAAAGAAGGTTCAGGGGAGATTTTATCACTCTTTACAGCTACCTGAAAGGTGGTGTAGCAAGGTGGGAGCTGGCATCTTCTCCCATAGCCTCAAGCTGTGCAAGGGAAGGTTCAGGTTGGACATCAGGACATTGTTAAGTACTGGAACAGTTTGCCCAGGGTAGTGGTGGATTCACCATCCCTGGAGGTGTTTAAGAAGTGGCAGGATGTGGTACTTAGTGCTATGGTCTAGTTGACCAGGTGATCATCAGTCAAAGGTTGGACTTCATGATCTTAGAGGTCTTTTCCAAGCTAAATGATTCTGTGTGATTAACCTTTCAGTTAGTTGGACTTATTCAATTTCAAAGCCAGGTATTCTTTAAGGTCCTGGTTGTCTTCTACCTACCTTAAGCACCTTATATCCCCTTCTTCTTTCGCTTTTACACCATAGCCATGATGAAAGCACAGCACAGGAAGCTCTTAAACTCCAGAAAGTGCCTAAAGCTACCTTGCTTACACACAGAAATATGTGCTCTGTGTATGTAGCAGATACTGGCACAAACAGGAACATCTCCCAGCCATGGTTTGCTACGGTGAAAGGAGGGCAGGTAAGTGGCAGCTGCCTTTCTGTTTCTCACATGTAGGATATTCAATTGTTCACCTGCAACATAGCAACTAGATCCAGGTTTTGCAGAAATGCTCAGAATAGCTTATTAAGGCTTGTCACATCATCAAAACTAGCAAACTTATTTTTTAAAGTAATCAAGATTTTTGAATTTGTAAAATAACCCATTACATACAAATGATGTCCTTAATCCTTGAATGCCTTAGATGCAAGCTTGTTTTCTGCTTCTCTACATAGAGTGCAAAACTGACACCTTTATTTTCTCTGTACTTGTTTGTGCTGAGAATATTGCTGCTGTGGTCCAGATTTCAGGGTACAGGAGCCTGGAAACTTAAGTGAATCCCATTCCACATTAGTTGACAGACAGACTCCTTAGACGATCCTTTACTGAAAAGAAAACTCTCCTACTCTCTCTCTTTCTTGGAATAGGCTTCATATGCATACACAGTTTGAAAGAAAACAAATTCTACATGAGCAAGTTTATGGAAGAAGGTCATGACATTTCCATCAAAAGGACGTGATCTTGTTCCTGTTGAGATTACTAGTTAAATTCTCATCAGTTTCAGTCACTGTTAAAGTGGAATGTGAACAAAATCCAGAATGGCTCCCTAAGCTACCTAATAAATTTTACACAGTTGTTGTTGTCTTTAAGTATTTGGATTTTAGACAAATGATAGAGATACACAAAGTGGAGAAACTAGAAGAGAAACAGAGAGAACTGTTTTGTCTGGACCGAAGGAATGCTGTTACAACATGTCCTTTAAATAATAAATTGACATTTTGAGCTGAAATGAAAATGTTTTTCTTTTTGAATTTCACTTTGAAACAACCACATTTTTTGCTTGTTTCTTCCTATGAAATGGAAAAATTTCATTGGCATTGTAATGTTCTTGTGCAAAAATGCTGTGCTCCTATACTCCATGTTAAGCAAGCAAACCTTTTCACAGAATTGAAAAGTTTTGCTTGTTCACCACTTCAAATTTCCAATCATATGTCAGGTACATCATCAGAGAGCAGAGACAGCTGTTTCTACTCTGTTGAGTAAAAAGAGCAAATATAAAGACAACATTGCAATACCCAAATAGGTAAAAAGGGTTTTGTGGTGAAGGTGAGAATCTCCTCAGGCTTTGGAACCTCTCTGGTAGCCTCTGGAAGGCAATGAAGATGCCAGGGTACAAGGACCAGGGTTATGATCCTTGTGTCTGGCTAGTTTTATATTTTGGAAGAACACAGATACAAGATGAAGGCCAGTGAGAAAGACAATTCTGCCCCTTTGGGACAATCACAACACCAGCAGAGCAATCCAGGTGTCCAGGCCTGAAAGCACCAAGGAGACATCTATGACTCATGTCCAACAGCAGATCCTTCTGAAGCAGGACTGGAAGGTGAAGTGGCATGGTCATAGATGACCTCAGATACCTCTGCATAGCCATTTGAATTGCTCCTGGGGTGTTTTGGCTTCCCCACTTCCTGCCCACTGACGTAGCTCCGGTGACCACTCAGCCCTTGGAAGCAGCTCTGGAGTGTGAAGCCACAAACTGTTTTTCCAGGGAATCATCCTCTGCTGGAGAAAAACAGCTTCCCAGTCACTGTGGGCTGGAGGGCACTGAACTGCCAACCATGTTCAAGTGCAGGCTGTTACCTGCTCTTGGCAGAAAAGTAATTAGTACAAAGCCAAGCAAGCAACAGATCTTTTTACTCATGCTTTATTGTTTTGATAGTGCCTGCTAATTGAGTTGTTTGCAGGGCTGTGGTCACATCAAACCTAAAATCAGACTTGCCACTGGCTCTATGATTAACCCTATGGTGCCCAAAGGAAGCCTAAGTTAAAAGCAGAAGCCACTTCCAAGAGGGTGCAGTTCTAATAAGGGAGAAAACAAAATAAAAGCTCATTATTTTTTGGGTTGACTATAAATGTAGACATTATTTTTAGGTGGTTTTTGCTCCTGATCTGTTCTTCCTGCAACAGAATGTCTCCATCTGGATGTCCTCAGCTCATGTGCCTCTCACATAACTAGGCTCACCATGGAAATCTGAAAAGGGCCCACAACATTTGGAGTCTCCAATACAATTACTGCAAGTACAGAAAGATCCACGCGGCTGTGTAGCTTGACCATTAAATTGTATTAAATGCAGACTACAAAGGGTGAAAGTCATAAGGGCAAATGAGACTATACATCAGCTTCTATAGCATTGGACTGTGTAGTAGCAGCCCGGACAAATTAGGCAATTACATGGGAAAATTCAACATCATCTTGTAAAGAGCTTATTTTCAATGCAGTTCCTAGAGTGCAGTAAAGACCCAGACAAATAGGTGCTCTTCAGTTGTTAACCACTCATTGGATTGCACACTGCAAGGACTTCTCCAGTTATTTTGATTGCTCTAACTCAGCCCCGGAGAGAAAAAAATGACAGCATAATCAACTTCAGGAAGTTAGTTATGTGTGTGAAAACATGAGGCATGAAATAGTATGAGGACACAATAAATCTATTTTAAACTGATAATTAAAAATATTTATGGCTTGAATCTCTTTGTCAATTGCTTTTGCTATTATTTTCCAGTGCTGTGTGGCATAAGTAACCTCTGAAACGATCAAATTATAAGCTGGGTTTGTTTTGGTAACATGATTACTTCCTGTGTCTGTGACTGCCTCCTTCTCATCAGTGGTGGGAGCTCTTGAGGAAGTGTGGGGTCAAACACATGGAATGACTTCAACTGACTAATTAAGCAAGTTGAGGATGACGTTCCAGCCTGAGGTGTTCCTCAGACATACACATACTTAAATGTATGTGGATCTTAGAAGCACAAAATGACCAGATCAGGAAGCTGTGTCATACCTCCATTTGGCATAATTTACTCTTAGAGTTTCAGAGGTTTGTGACACCACCACAGATGAAGGAATTAGAATGCAAACTTCCTTTAATTATGCAAAACAAAACCAGCATGGCACTGCTTCCAGAAGTATTTAACATCTAGCAGTTGTGGGCAATTTAAAAGGTCAAGGGGTTCATGCTAGCTGCGTTTATACTGAGATAGGTATTCCACATATTTCACCTTTGCATTAATCTCCCCATCCTTCAGCTCTCTCCTTCCCAGGTCCCCTTAGCTGTCACATGCCACTTGAATGATCCTTAAAGCACTATAGCGCTTTCATGAAGCTCCTACAACAGCAAAAATGGATCCCAAATACATTATCTGATACCAAATCCAGTGACTATTGTCAGAAGCTTCCCTTTACTCATCTCCTTTTGATTACATTTACTGTGTTCTGATACTTCAAATCAGAGCCTGTCTGCTGACTAGCATGTATCTGCTAGGGACATTTGGTTTAGGTGACTGTGCCTTATCTAGTTTTCCCCTATATCACATGGCGAGGAAAATCCCACCCATAGCAAATATTTAGAAGATATCATTATCTGCCTATCTTTTTATTTGCATTGAGCATCCTTTGTTTGGGACTTGGAGGAGCTGCATGATTCAGGAACAGGAAGACCCGGGACAGACAGACTGGGACCCTACAGGGTACTGAGGAAACTCTAAAGAAGTACAATGTGTCCAGTGTTGTGTCCTGGTTTGGCTTCAGGGTAGTAAGTGCTCAATTATTCTCTAACCCTTGGATAGGAACTGCATGTATGTCAGCCAAGAGAGTTTGGAACATCTGGGCAATACCTGTGGACTGATTTGCTTTCTAGATATGCTGCTTTCCAGCCATTAATCCAGCTCTGAAAGAACTGCAGACCCTATTACTGTGATTATAAGTCACAGAAGAACTTTTTGGTGTTGTGGAACCAATGCTTTGCTTTTGATTAGAACATTTCTAATTCTCTTAAACGTTTATTGGAATAAATATTTTTGCAAATGTTTAGAGTATGGTTTACATTTCAATTAAACCAACTTTGTGCTGAACCACTGGAATGAAATAATCTTCAGATGATCCTAAAGTGTATTACACAGGATAGATCTGTCATCCCCAGAGATGTATGGCCACACACACAGACACACACACATGCACTCTGAACATTTACTATTAAAATTGGAGGAATTTAATTTTAGCAAGTAAAAATGTGCATTGCAAGAAACTTTCTGAACTTCTGAAGAAAGTTTTAAAAATAGCAGTGATGGTTTCTTCACTAGTGGCTGGGTAATTACTTGAGAGCTAGGGGAGAGAGCACACACCCTACAGGGTCAAACAAGTAATGGCCTGCAATTATTTGTTAATGAAGCAATCCTCAGGACGGGGCATTCGGTGCTTGAGTGATGTTTATTATGGCAATAGTCATTTAAATCAGTGTGAATAACTGTGACAGTGGCCCTTTGGAATTCCAGCCTAATTTCCATATAAAATCATTTCAGTGACAAGTGAAAGGGTAAAGTTTCTGCTTGCCAGGTACACGAAGTCACAATGGGCAATTGAGGTTATGTTGATGCTTTCTCTTTAATATGTCACCTATTATCAAGATACTGAAAGTCAGATTCTGCCTTCAGATAAAAGCATGCGAATTTGTCATCTTAAAACTTTGTCTTTGTTCCTGGGAATGCAGCAGTCACTGTGCTCAGATTGTATCTTCAGTAGCAGCTTGGGCAATATTCACAGCACCTTGCACAAGACTAAGGAGACTTTAGTTAAGAGCTCTCTCGGTCAGTTATGCATAGGATGAAATGAAGGATATCTACATCTGTAGCCAACCTGACTATGCTAATATGGCTCTTTTGCATACCTTTTCATTATTCCTATTAGTAGCATCACAATCAGCAGTAAGTGCTATTTTGGCTGTTTTGATAAGAGAGAAAAAAAGGCATCATTTTTTCCCCACCAATCATTTTGCTGGCCAAATCCACCTCTGAGCAATGTATTCACAAAGTAAAGATGCAGAGAAAGTTGGTGACTCAAAGAATGATGGTGAAATTACAGGCTTAGGAAATAGGCAGAGGTTTCACAGACAGTGGAAAATAACATTTTTGAATGGAGAACCTATATAAATGATTAAGACAAGGCTGGTCTGAGATCTATCATTAAATATCACCTCCTGCTAGTGCAAGATACTCCATCTCATATAAATGTACCCATAAGTTCTGAAGAGGGAAACTGTCTAATGAACAGTCTGATGGATCACAAGGCTAAACTTGCTGCTTTGGGGATTTGAGATGTGCTTGAGCATAATAAATCCACATTGGGTAAGATCTGTCTACAGTTTGTCTTTTGAGAATCATTCAAAGATTTGCCCTGGAGCACCAAGCCACCTAAGAACACTGAATTTAGAAGAAGCTCATGTCTAGGATGAGAGCTGCCAGACAAGTCTCAGATTTACAACCTTGACATGCTGCTACTTACAAGACTACACTTACTTTGTAGGTGTCTGTTCTCAATAACCAACTTCCTAATCTGATAACTCACTCAGAATGGATCTTCAGGTCTATGTGTGCTCCAAGGCCTCATCTGGGACGTGGCTTGTGAATTGTGTCCAAAGGCTCCCTCTCCCCAACTCCAAAACTAGTAATGGTATCTATTTCATCCGCATGCTTTCTTCCTACAAATATGCAAGGCCTTGGGCTCTACAATTGAAATTCCCTTTCCATCAACTCCAGGAGGTGGCGTAGCTGCAAGATTTCACATATGTTGGGGGGTCACGCCTCCCCACCTTCCCCCTGCATCTACGCCACGGAAGGCACAGGGGTGCAGGATCTCAGGGCCTGGGTGCAGCCACATCTGTGCCCAATGGTTACAACCTCTTGGCACACAAGGTAGAGCTGGATGACAGACCCACCTCCTTCCGCTCCAGCCTTCATGGCTGAGGAAAAATACTAATTCCAGGAAGCCCAGCACCTCTACTTCTGTGAATCACAGAGAGTAAACTCTGCACACTGTGTATGTGCCTGCGGTCTCCTTTCTTTTCTTCCTTTTGTTGTGAGTTTTGGGCTGATCCAGTATCCACTAATGCAATGGGAATCTTGCCATAATCTTGGACAGACATGAGATCAGGCACCATCTGACTGGAAAAAGTGACATAAAGCTTCTAATAACACAGATATTATGGATGGCTTGGCTTTATGCTGTGCTTTTTATCAGACAACATCATGTAGTTTTAACCTCTGTGTGTGTGATTTGCTTTTATGAACCACCAAAAAACAACCACATGTGGGGAGAAATGTGACTGTGATGAAACAGGTCACAGCAGAGTTTTGTTATGATAGCACATCTCTCCAGTTCATGAAGCTCCAGGCAGCAGATGATGCACTAAAACCACAGTGGTGATATGCAGTGCAAAGACAGATGAAAAGTGTGATCTACATTGTTTTTGAGATCTGAATTGCTTGCTCAGGTTGGTGTTTTGCATAGAAAATTCTTGGGGGTGTTTTTCCTTCTTGTCTCTCTTTCATGAACTTTGATTTCTGAGCAATTTCAGTTTCAACTGTCTTGTTAATTGGACTCATATTTCTAATTTCATCCCTTTTGCCTTTGCAAAGGACTAATAAGTGAAATGGAAGATGAGTCTGTGTGCATAGTGTCACATTTTTCAATAGGATACCATTGAAAAATTCTTTCTATTGTACAGTTGGAGAATGAAGAAAGCTTTGCAAATTTCAAGTTTTGAAATAATTTCTGAATAATTTGCAGATGGTCTCAAAATGCAAAAGGCATATATTTGCTCCAAAAATACTATGCCTGTCCCTTGAGATATTCTAATATTGGAATTTAAAGGACAAAAACTCTGCTCTTTCATCTCTCTTTCAGGCAGCTCTGTTCCACCACAGTGACACTAAACTTTTGGATTACATACACTGGTCAATACTTACTCGCTTGCTTGTTTGCATCCTTCCCTTAACAATTATAAGTCTTATAAGCTTTTTTTTTTAGTATAATTTATAAGTTTTTCCCGGAAATGATGTGTCATAATGAAGAGAAATTGATTCAAACTTGCCCTGATACAAATGGGCAGAAAATGAAGAGCTGTTTCTAAAGAGCTGAAGCGGGTACAGATGAGAGGATTGAGCAGTGTTAACTGTCCAGGTCATTCACGTGTTTGAACAGCTGAGCTGCAAAGCGCGGGGACGGTGTTACCACGGGGCTGTAGCCGCAGGGTACCTATAAAGGGCACTCAGAGGCTGGAAAGAATTTCTAGGAGGGATTTTCACTTCTAGAATGAAAGCACCGGGATTTAATTTCTGAGAAAATGTTACAGAAGCCTACCCTTCTCTAAACACACGCAATCGAAGTGATATGCTGAAGCACTCGGAAAAAAACAAAAGGCATCGGCAAAGTCAAAGCACTGAGAGATAGGAGGGGTTTGTCAGTAGATTAGTTTGCTGCAGGCTACCTGCCATATGCCTCCCGATGCTGCCTCTACTGGATTGAAATTTACTTCCATAGGATAATGAATTAATGTTATTAATGATGTTATTATGGATCTGACATAAGGGATGAAGCCCACGCAGCTAGGATGTAAGACAGCTGCGGAGAAGGGGCCTGAAAAATGTCTGTCCTTAGGCAGTAAGGAAACACTGTAGGAATGGCATTTTCCATCAGATCTGAGCTGAAAGCCTTGTGAAAGGTGAGGCAGGACACCAATTCCATTGCTCTCCGTCTCTTTTATAATATGGATTTCTGTCCTTCAATGTCCCTCATTAGATTTCACACTCAGACTTCTGGTTTGTATAAACTGTCTTTCAGGTGCAAATGTGAGCATCTCACCCCACTTTTCAGCTCCCAAATGAGCATGACCTGGACTTATTTAATTCTATGGCTCATCTGCTAGATGTAGTCTGTGTCAAAGTTTCCTTCACTGCAGTGACTGTATAATATGTAAGAGCACAGTAATCTTGCGCTCCTCACAAATATAATTAAAATGTGGACATGGAGATATTAGGTTAATGGCTGGACTTGATGATTTAGAGACCTTTCCCAACCTTATTGGTTCTGAGATTCTAATGATTCCAAAACACTTAAAGCAAAATCCTCCTTTGCTTTCTGCACTACAAACTTGAAGTTACTCTTACATTTCCTAACAATGCTGGTGTTGTATTTATTCCCTTTCCAGGACTGTTAGTCTAGACTAAGCCAAGCGCCTGTCCTAGGCTCCCATAACAGACTGGATCACTTGGTTATGCTGGAGAAGACGATGGATTAAACTGGACTGAAACTATCAGCACTAGTGGCTTTTATTTTAAGGTGAGAAATGCACACATATAGAATGCCAAAAGAACATCATGCTTTCAGAGTTTTAACATAAAGTTCACAGTATTATACATTAATGTTAATATTTGAAGGTGATTTGCTAATTTATGTGCCATTAGCATATAAATGATTCCTGCTATAAGAGTGAAAAAAAATTACTATACCTTTTTTTTAACCTTTTTTCATTAGGGCAGTTAAATCTCAGTTGCTACAGGAACCTAAGGTTTTTCATCATTAACATGAGTTTAATTTTCATCATTAACATGAGTTTAACTTTTAAGGACTATTCTGAGGAAAAAAAATATCATCCACTAAATTTTGTTTTACATTTATTCTGTTGGAAAATGTACAAGGGTTCCTATAGGATGTGACAAACCTGGACTGGGCTTTTCAGGTTCAATGTTGCAGATTTACTGGCACTCACAGCAGTTTCTAAACAATTTCCTTTCCTATGGGTGTCCAGGACACATTCCACATTTTTTGTCCCATCACTTAAAGCCAATATTTTAGAAATAAATGCTTACCTTTGGGATTAGGCACTGAAGAAGGGCCACCAGCTGTGAACTCAGCAAAAGAAAGCAGTGGATGACATTGCCATGGTCACCTCTTGGGCCTTTTCTGCTGGTACTGACACAGCTTTAGGCCAGTCAATGTCTACCTGACTACAGCCAGAATTGGGCTTTAAAACATGCAAATGCTACCCTGGGTAACAGAGGTAACATTTCAATCTATTGGGGAATATGGTTATAAACTTGCATTTTTTTTAACCTGTTTATCTTTTCCTGTCCTTTTTTCCTTCATATTTGCCAACACTGATTTCTGGTCTAGTTGAAAATGCTACATCCAGGCATCCTGTCTAGCAGGAACGTGATGGTTTCAATGATGTTGTCCCAGAAGGTACTAAGGGTTCTATAACGTGAGAGGAGACAGAATCATTGGGGTGTATTGACAGTCATGATTTACACCTGAAAAAGAAAGCAGGTTGAAAAGCAACAATTATTTCTTACAGTCTGTTAGACTGCCAACAGCATACCAAGAAAAGTGTGTGGAAACCTGTAAAGTTATGGTGTTTAAAATCAGACTAGACTGTATAAAATCTGCATTGCATAAATTGCTGTGTGGAGAACACTCTTGCATTGTTACAGGAAGGGCAAACCATCTCCAGCTTCTCTATGTCTTGACCAGTTTTTAGCTTGTAAAATTAGAGTAATTGTTCTGCTAGCCACTAGAAATTCCTTTTTGTTGAAGAGATTGTTCTTGGCTAACAGCTCCAGGCAAGATCCACCCCTGGTATGACAGGAGTGTCATAGTCCAATGAATAGAGCAGGTGTGCTCACTTGTGCCATATGTAATTGTCTGTGTAATAATTTGTGTTCAGTAAATCAAGCCACTCTGTTAAGTGTCTTTACTTTAACAATGAGCAAGAAAAGGAAAAAAAATAATTAGAAGTTTGGAAAATAAATCTCACAGGCTCTTGTGTTAGTCCTACCTTTGGCGTTCTGTACAGAGGAATTCTTCATAAGACACAGTATGGCTCACTGTGAGTAATAAAATCCTCTTCATTTTTGCAACATTCTGACTGATGTCCCAGAGAAGACTTCCTACTGGCTGAAAGATGGAAATAAAAAGAAATTTACATAGAAACATGATTTTTAGCTTATTCAAATATATTCACTGATGTTTGCAAGTTTATAAATGATGAGCTTTAAATTTAGACAATGAGAAGATGGAAAATTCTTGGCTTAGTTTTCTTAAGTACAACTGTTTATAACAGTGGCTTTAGACAGTGATCATTCACCATTTAATAAACTGCTGATATGGAGAGTATCACTAACATTTTTCTGACTGAGGCAAAGCTGAGTAGTCTGAAGTATTTTTGAAGACTAACCTCCCACTGCCTCCTACAAGCTTCCTACAGACAGGCACGCAAGAAATAGCATTTATTCTACATTCTGTGACTTGCTTCTCTAGAGCATGGGGAAAGGTAACCTTTTTTTAGCTAAAACTTGCTGGAAAACATTAATTGGGATTGAGTTTTGCAGAAGCACACTCATCTTGTGCTGGTGACAGTAACTCCAGTTCCACAAAAATCTGCATTGTCTAAAGCCTGTGAAAAGTGAAAAATGTCTGGTGATCTGGGCAGCCTCAAGGGAGCGTGAACAAAGGCAAGAAGGCTATGGCAGAAGTGAAGCACTCTATAGCTTTGACTGCAAATGGACTAGCTACAGCAGGCAATATAAATTAGGAAAATGTTTGATGATATAAGATTGTAAAAATAGATTATTGTATCTGATTAACCATGTGAAAACAAAATTTATAAAAAAAGTGGAGAACCAAATCTGAATTCTAATTCTGGCTGCTTTCAACAGCTGAAGTGGGGAGTATTTTGGAGAGGAAGAAAAGCTACAAATTCAGTCTGCTGTAAAAAAAATGGCAGCAAACATTTTCCCCAACATTCTTTGGAGCCTCAGAGCTGGGATGAGCTACACAGTAGAAACACTGTGGGGGTTTTTTTGGAAGATTGCCTTTGTACAACATGGCAAAAATGGTGGACAATCTCTCCTCAATGCAGTTCCAAGGCAATGGCAACAACTGAAGTCTAAAGCACTAATGACTAGTTGAAACAACAGATGACCTAAGGCCAAGAGCTCAGCCAGCCAGTAACAATGTGGAAATGTCCTTTGCCAAGATCCATAAAGGAATAGTTTTATTTCCTTTTTTAGAGGCAGCACAATATTCACATTTTTTCTGTAGTTACCAAAGTGTCTAAAAATTGTGTTAAGTACCTCAATCTGTCAGAAAGCCAAAGTTTTAATTTTCTTTTTATAATATAATCTGAGCAATTTTAATTGTTTTGCTTTTCGGTTTTTGTAGGAAAAAAGATTAGAAACTGAGCCTTGACCTCTAATGCCAATTTCAAACATCCTGCTTGTTTTGATGGAGCCAGAATGTCACGTAGGTATCCTAATATTTCTTATTTGCTTATGTCATGCGTCAGCTAAACCATTGATTGTTTGTTGGTGGCTTTAAAATGAATTCAAATAAGTCTCATTCTGTTAAGTGGGTTGGTCCTTCCTTCTTCCTGTGCTGGGTTTGCCCTTGTCATTACAGGCATACAATAAGAAGACTTCTCTGCTGCAGATGTTTACAATACAGTCTGTAAATAATGGATTCCATTGTTTACTCAAAAAAATACTTTTTAAAATGCAAAGCTACATGGTTTGCATAGCTGGCGTCAGCCTCCCCACACACAGAGTCTCCTGTTTTCCGGGAAGAAGCCTGGGGCATCCTCCCCACTTGTAAAATGCTTCTGCCAGAAGCAATTTAAAAACGTTTGACAATGAGAAACGTGCAAAATGAAGCATCTCAAAGGAGAAGGAAACAAGAAAAAGGGGGGTGAAGAATGGAACCTGCAGGAAAACCCTTCAATATTTGCAGTGATACCAGCTGATAAAGTGTTCAAGGCCCATTCTGTAAATAGCAGCTCTCATACACAGAATTTGTCTTCAGAAGCAGTAAACATTTATACTAAATTAAAACTCTACATTTTTTAATTCTCTTCTGCTGGCCTTGTACCAAAGTATCAGAAGAGATAAATCATGTCAGAAAAAGTTTACAGCTTAGAAGGTGTGAAAAGATGAAGAGCACATTTGTTCCTTTGAATTTCCTTCATTCCTAATTCTGGAAGAGAAATTTATGCTTGGAAGTAGATAGTCTGGATATGGGGTCTCAGGATTATTTCTAGGGCCATGGTGAGTTTACAGGTGACTTTCATTTAGAACTCTGCCCAAATATTTGTAGTATTTTTGTCTTAATTGAAATGATAATTTGAGATGTACTGGTCAGAAGGGAAAAAATTTGTTACCATTCCCACACCTGTTTTATGATAGCATTTGTTTCCAGAGGCTATTTTTCTACTTCCATGAACTAAAGATTATACAGGCTTGATGTTACCACACATTGTTACACTCTAGTGTCAAAGGTCTTGGCTGTGAGAGCAGAATTCACAGCCTTGTAAGCACCACTTATTTTTCCCATGCTGCAAACAGAGGGTTCAGAGGTGGGGAGATTGGGCACACAGCACCAGAGTCCATAGGACAGCCAGGAGGCAAAGATCAAAGAGTGGGATTTGTCTGAAGTGCTATCATACAGGGGCTGAGATTCTTCCCTCCAGCTTACACTGAACATATGTCAAGGAGAAAAAGAAAACTGTTCTTTCCAAAACTTTAGGGACCTGAGCCACTCATTCAAGCACAGACAGCCATCTCTCTTTTTTTCATTGGCCCTACTTGCTGCTGATACTGGAAGAGATATTTGTGCTAAGTTATTACTCCTATTTGTGCTAAATGCTTGTGATTAAAGCACTAACCTAGAATGCACAGACCTGGGTGTTCTCAGGTTTCTTCAGGCTAAGAAGGACATGGTGTCCCCTGCCATAACCTCAGAAGATGGCTCATGGAAGGAGCCTTGATAACTGTGAGGTGTCTCCTGGCCAAGATTAGGTACTGTCAGGCCAAGAGAAAGATCACAAGTCTGGAGAGCGATGGCGAACTGGAAGAACATAACTGTGTCTCAGTGAGATCTCTTGAAAGAGATGCCCTACCTTTATGTGTTTTGTTCATTGACATTTTAATGCAAAACACACAGGCACATTCCAAAAGGCTTTAAGTACCAGACAGATACAAAGATGCTGACTTTATTCACTCTGCCTAAATCTGTTCTTGGATTTGGTTTTAGCCTTTTATTACTTTCATATCCTACCTTGAATGAAAATGTTAGTTTCCTCCTTTCATGCTTGGAGAAGTTTATCTGAGAGATCTGCCACAACCTTGAACCAGTCTCAGTTTTTCCTTCTTTTAAATATTGTTGACATAATGTGAGGGTCTATCCTACTCGACACTATAAGAGTACCTCCATGGCAAAAAAAAAGGGCCAAGCATCTTTGCTCTCTTTTTAAAACAATTGGTCAAACACAAAGGTACAAACAGCATGAGGCCCACCGTGAGACATCATGCATGAAGACATGGAATCTGGTACCCCACAGCAGAAGGAGTGGAAGCTCACATATCTGAATTGTTTCCTAAACCCCTTTTATCACTAATTTACACAAAATCTATCAGCAGTGTGAGCACTTCCCTAAAGTTTTGGGCACTCTCTGGTAAAGTTTAACCATGATCCAGAAAGCAGGCAGTGCTAATGCCCCCCAGAATCATTTCCCAAAATCAATTTCTTTAGCCACGCCTTATATATTTCTTCCCCAAAGTCCAATGGAATTGACAAACCTAATGGGATTTCCAGACAGACAGCTGGTCTGGATGCCATCAGAGAGAAACCATCATGACATTTCTATTTTCTTCTCTTACCACTAGGTCATGGAATGTTTTTACTTGTAAAAGGCATGTCCAAGTCCTCTCACTGCAACCATCTTGTCTATCCCAAGGAGAGGCAAGCACTCTCTGGTGTGATGGAGGCCCATGCTGTTAAATGCCGTGGAGTAAGGAAATCATATTTGAAGCACAAAACAAAATCTAATTAGGGGAGTGCAAGTTAATGCTGAATGCTGATTAAGTTTTTTCCTGAAGCAAGGGTCTGGAGTCAAACATATTCTGCACTTAGTGTCCAAATATGTATCTTGACAGAGGAGCTATTTTTTTTTTAATGCCAGCATTGACAACAGTGGGAAAAGAAAAAGCAGCAGAACTGCTGCTAGTTGAGACAAGGGGATGTGGACAAGTCAGTGGGTCAGTGCTCACACAGATCCTTCAAGCAGCCAGGACATGGACAACTTAGGAGACCTTTCTGGGTAGGAATTTGGCAGCATATTGCAGCAGGGAGCTGTAAAAGTCTGTCATAGAGCTCAGCTGAGGAGTCCAGCAGAAGATTGTCATGCATCCAGAAACAGCCCCAGAAGCTACAAGAAAAGGAAGGATGCATGACTGAAGGGAAGCTAGAACTCTTGCACTAAGGAGCAGGGTAAGACACTCTATTTAGCTAAACCAGGACCACCATATGATTATTAGAACCAGCCTAAGATTTCAGACAAAAGACAGAAAAATATCTCTTGTCAGAAATATGATGCCACAAAGATATCTTAAATACCACTACATTTTCAAAACCAGATTCAAATCCACTGTCCCTATTGTCCTAAATATGCTTGATGCACTCAAAATATTTTGAATTCCTCATTTAGATATATTTTCATGTTTCATTGTGAAGTCTATATATCTAAACGCATCACTAAACTAAACATATTAATATTTCATAAATTTTTTCCAACATTATTCTTCAACTTTTTAGCATTACTGAAGGTAATTACCTTATCAAATGCTGCAGTGTTATGGATAAAAAAAAGATTTTCCTTGAGGCAGCACTAAGAATTTCAACGACAGACAAAGTCTGAGTGTGTTGAGTTTCCTTCCAGTTCAGAATGAAAATCAATCAATTGCTGTGAATTCTTATGGAATAGAAATGTCATCCCTGACTGCATCATCAGACTGCAATCACAGATGGACCTTCAGCTGAGAATATTTTGAAGGTCAGCACAGAAGTGACAGAGCATAACTGCTACTGATGCCTTTGATTTCAAAACCAGCAGTGTAACCAAGTTGCCAACAAACAAGCAATAAACAGTTGCTTCCTGAAAGGGGAGAAAGTATTAGAGGAAAGGGACATGAGATCATTGCCTTGAAGCATCCTGAGTCAGCAAGTTAGGTGAGAAAGTTTTCTCTGGTCCCAAGACCATCTGCCTGCAGAAATGCTGACTGGGCTCGTGCTCAGGCTTGTTCCCTGAGCAAGCACCCACTGGGGGAGGGACAGGGGTGGTACAGGGACAGGGGAGGGACAGGGACAGGGACAAATGGCTTCCCAAATGCAGCTGTACCCAGCACCCAGGCATCATGTGGGCCCTGTAGTCACACTTGAGCCTAGATTACCCCTGCTGATGTAGGGCGCTTTCAGATGAGAGTTATAACAAACTGGTGTCTGGAAAGCAGTGATACAGCTTGCAACAGCATGTCCCCAGCTGAACTGCTTGTTTCTCAGTCACCTGCCTGCAGGAACAGCCAGAAAATGGCACTGGTGTCTAGCAGGTGGCACTGCTGGCACCTGCACAGCCAGCAGTGACAGTCCCTGCCCTTGAGGGGATCTGTCTGACATGCACAGAAGAGTTTGGAAGCCAAGTCTTGGTGTAAGAGCTACTGTAAAACTATTTGGGTCGTTAAAATAGCAAAGCAGCACCTTCCTAGGATCTAAATAAGAGTTTTTAATTGTAATGGGAGTTACAGGGATTAACTGTGTGTGTTATGTGGCCAGACCAAACCAGGATGTAATTCTTGCTGGCTGCCTAGTGAAGAATTGTCTCGGGGTGTTGCTACCATCAATGGAAAGTAAAACACTGCACTGTCACTGGCCAATGCCTGACAGAGAGGGCAGGGAGCTGTGTGCTCTCTGCTCCCTGGTGTAAGCTCAAAGGTGTGAGGAAAGGCTTCTTTTCAACTCTGATATTCTCAGAAATTATCTGTATGCCAGCCCACTCACACTTTGACTCCTAATCCTAAACAAAACATTGCTTTATTTATTATTTTCCATCAAAAACAATGGTTATTCTATTATTAATTTTTTCCCCTCTATTAATTTTCCCCCTCAATTTTCATAAACATTAACAAGTTTTGATTTTGAAAAAGCAGGAAAATAGTTTTTTATCTCAGACCTACTGCCTTGTTTGCTTCACAGGCAAACTAAAATACTTTCCAAACAGAATGAGAGGACACAGCTGCCCCACATCTGTCAAAATATCCTATCCATTTCTCCTCCTCCTTTAGCTTGAATCTGTGCTGCAGGTTTAATCAAGTCCTCTATCACTCACAAGCTGCAGTTACACGGAGTCCTACAGAGCCTTTTATCTGACACAGGACTTGTATCTGAGCATAAGGAAAAGCTTTTATTAATTTTTGAGGCTGGGATTTTTTTGACTTTTCATAGAGTTTGGGCTACTGGTGACTCATTTCTTCTTGTTTACTTAGTGATGAACCCCAAAATGTTAAGAAGTCCTGGCCTGGGTTATTATCCTGACCTTAATGACAAATTTTAATACCCTTTCTTCCTGTGACACAGAAACAGGCTCTTTCTCAAGAAGTCCTGGCTGCTGTGGTAGAAGAAGTTTCTCAGGAAAACCCAAAACAGTTGTGTTCTCCTCTTACTGTGGTCAAGGAAGCCACTCTTGAGTCACTGAGGAGTTTTTTTCATTCTACAATATATATTCAGGGGAAGAATCCTTTCCAACCTCACATCCACAGCATTTCTCATTCTTCTGTGTGTGGTGCAATCAGTAAATAAAGTCACAAAAAAAAAAAAAATCCATCCTGCTTTGAATTTGGGAGACTGAAGTTACAGAAAAGACCACGCTGTGTCCCCAAGGGTCATGAGAAGGGAACAAAGCTGCAGCGAGCTGGGATTCTCACTACATCTTGAAATAAGTAGAAAGTTCCAGAGGGAGGGGGAGGAACGAGAGATTACAAAAGCCATACTTCAGATGGTGATCTCCAGCCCTTTCTTCTTCTTTGAGTTGCAGTAGTGGCCTGTGCAGACACCTCACTGCTGGCCTCTGTTGCTCTGAGAGTTGTCACAGTAGGGTGATACTCAGATTATCTCAAGGACATCCTTGCTCAGAGGTTCCCCAATGACTTTTTCCAAAGGATGAATATGTCCCTCAAAGTCCATGGCAACCCTACCAGGGAGGAACTAAGAGACACAGAGGTGTCAGTCCCACCGGGTATGTGCCACAAGAGACCTTGTGGATTCCCTGCTGTATGTTTACAGATGCCAGAGCACCTGGTTGCAGACATGCTGTGCTGCAGACAACTTTGAAGCAGGTTCAGGTGGTCACATTGAAACAAGAAGTGAACCTCTCCCAGAATGCCCTCTTATCCCTAACGCAAGGATTTTGCCATCCAGACGAGGTGACACAGACTTGGGTGACACAATTTATTCGGCGCCCAGTTTGTCTGGAGCATGTCTGGCTGGCTGGTGTCTGTCTGGCTGCTTGTCTGGCTGGGCTGCAGGCATAGGGCGCAGCAGGCACGTGTATTCCGTGCTGCCAAGAGCCCCGCGCAAGGCTCCAAGCTGCTGCCACCGCCAGCCATGCTCCCTGACAACACTGGCATCTGCAAGGGCTCAGAAAAACCACCAATCACAGCACACCCCTGTGCCTCAAACCCTGCCAAGGTGCCTGGGGAGCGATCACTGGATGGCAGCCAGAGTTTGGGAATTTTCACTTGACTTGTAAGCATCCAAAGTAACATTTGCAAAAACCAGTCAGGGTGCCAGGTGAGGCCTTTTCCATCCCTTTTATATTTATAACTGTAACATGAACTGTCATGGAGTTCATACATGGCTTGTAGCAGGCTGCTCACAGTTTAGCACTGCCATAGAAATCTATGGTTTTGTAAGACCTTACTCTGAAATCTATGTTCTTTCCCTCAATGTAAGGCAAACAGCACCATAAACCAGGCAATTTCTGTGCAGAGCAGTGTACATTGAATGGCTGCAGTAAAGCAATTTGGTCTGGTTTGTCTGCTGTTACCTTAATAGGAATAATTAAGGTAACAGCAGACAAACAGTTTCTTGTTCTGAGGGGCAGGAAGAGAAAAAAAGGAAAGGATAAAAGGAATTGCCTCTGTAATTCACCTACCCTAACAAAGCTAGAAGTGTCTGGCTAGTCCTTAGAAAATGAAAAATGAAATCTACAGGGAAGAGGAAAAGACTTTATTCTTTTGACTGGCTAAGATGTCCAATTGCAACTTTCAGTAAAGAGAAGAGGAAAATAAGTTCACCTGCTGGCTGGACAGTAAGCCCAGAGAGGTCTGATTTATGTAGCTTGATTGAAGCATGTATTTGAAGACCTAGGAAAGAGTCTGAAGCTGGCAGCCATTCTGTAAGTGACTAGCACCCAGCCCTGCCTTCACCATAGAACAGTAATGCTGCAGGGAGGGACCCAGGGGCAGATATTCCATTTTGGATGCTGTAACTGCCCTGGTTATAGATTTTTATATATATATATATAGGAGATATATATAGGAGATAGATAGATAGATAGATAGATAGATAGATAGATAGATAGATAGATAGATATGATAATGCACAAGTGAAACAGAGAGAGATTAAGTTATTATTGGATGGAGGGAAAAAATCAGTGAGGAACGAAGCAGCCAGCAGAAGCCAAATGGACTTCATCAGCCCTTCAGCTACATTCCTGCTGGCGCTTGAGTTCCCTTCTCCTGGAGCACTGGGACGGCGTTAGCTGACTCTGCGTGTCCTGTTCAATCCATGTTTTCAGCTGTGACAACTGGCAGCCAGGAATCCTTGGGGCTTTTAAAAACCACTTATAGCTCTACTTACTCTCTAATGACTGTTCACCTTCCATGTTATCACTCACAGCTATACTCCACTGCTTTTATTTCTGTTCTGTCTGACTTGTTCTGGAGAGGTTTCTCAGTTAACAAGCAACAGTGTGTCAGCTGTGAGTCAGTATTGCATTGTATTGTATTGCACTATATTATTGTCATATTATATTGTAATATTCTATTCTATAATTTAGAATAATGTTGTGGTGGGCAGTGATAATTTTCATGTAGAAGGATACAGCAGATTCCTCACATTACATAATTATATCCAATTTTAAAGCCTTTGACAGCAATAAAATCAAAAATTAACCAAAATATTGTATACACACACATATATAATATACAATATATAGCACATTTTGCATTAAACATACAACTAGGATTATAAAAAGTAAGAGCAAAAGGAGTCAGATGTTTTGTTTTCTGCACCCTTTGCAAAGAAGCTATCCATGCCATCTACTCATAAATATTGGAAAGCTTGCTTCCCACTGTGTCTGGTTTTCTTAAGGAGGCTAAAGAGGAGTGTGAACCCATGACCTACAGCTTCTGCTGAGCCAGTCACCAGAAGTGAAGGATAGCAAGCAAAAACTATTATTTGTATTTGGTTTGGTGCAAGTTGTGAAGCAGACACTTATAGTATGGGAGATACAGAAACATCCAAGTTCATATCTCCTCTGCCTAGTCAACAGCCAGAAGTGCCAGGTCTTTTACTATGCAGAAAACAAGCTTAAAAATCATGTCAGCCAAGTGCTGGCACAGAATATCCTCCAGCAAATGAATTCTGGGCTGCACAATGTGTGAAACTTACTGGTTTGGGTCTCCTCACTGCACCAGATTTCCTAGGATGAGCGCACCCTGAATAGATGACAGTAACAACTACTGGCTCAAGGATATATTTAAGATTATAATATTTGTCTAGATAACATCATTGGCTAATATCTTGACCCATTTTTAATTAGAAAATAGTCTGTGCTTTTACAAAATAGTATTATTTATTCATTCCAGTTTCTTTAACTTGTTTTTTATTTTAATTAGCAATACAGAAAAAACCCTGAACATATGTATCCTTTCAATTTCAGTATATGTATGTTTTAACTTTTTGTGGAGTAAATCTTTATATCTGCTACTCCACGCTCATACCACTACAGCTGGGAGCAGAACTCTGCTCTAATTTAGGCTGGATCTCCAGGGCATTCATGTGTTGTAACCAGTTCTGCTAACTTCAGAGTCAGCCTTACAATTCACTATTCCTAAAGGCTTCCTCAGAAGTTTAATGAGTACTAAGAAATCTCAACTTTCATTTAAGTCAAAGCTAAGAGATTTTAGACACACCACTGTAAAGTCCAAAGCGTAAGAACCCTCAATTAATTAAAAAATAAAAGTTGGGAAAACTGAGCATGGCTATTCTTTAAAATTATGTGCTTTTAAATCACATAACTTTGTGCATGATGGTGTGTGGTTAATTCTTGATTTGGCACCAATGTACTCTGCATTCCTCTTTGTCTAGCATTAATCAAATATTCAGACATGGTAATAAGCCACAAAGGAGTCATGGCAGAATTTAAAAACACAGAATATTGTCCCCTCTCCTCAATGATGTTCATCTGCCCCAGCTCATCCAAAAGCCTGATGGTATTAAGACGAAACTTATAAAATGACCTCTGAAGGGGGAAGAAGATGAAAGGCAAGCTCTGTGTATGTAGCACATAGGTTTGTAACAAATGGCTTCCCAAAACAGCTGAATGAATGGGTAGCCTCAGGTCAGGGTTTATCTCAGAAAACTGTCATCTCCTTTCTCAGTCTCAGACAAGACATGCCAGACTAAATAAGAGCAGCAGAAGATTCGGTTGTCTGCTGATCTTCAAAGGGATCCTCTCTGGTGACGTTTGTGATATATTGGTTCACAGCTGTACTGGGATCTTGCCATGCTCTCACACTTCTCTGGGGTTCCTAAAGAGCAGCAGTTTTGAGCATGCTTCACCAACAGCACATTTCATGACTAAATTCTCTGTCTGAAAGCATGAATGCACAGTGATTTGAGGGATCTACCTTGGATTTTTGTTTTCTTCCTCGCTGTGTCATTTTTGGACAAGGGTAGGTCTGCATAATAATGGTGTTCCTTTGCATTCCATTTTTGTGGCTACATTTTGCCTATAATGAGCCAAAACCAAACTCTGGAAAAAATGCAAATATAAATCTGCCCATTCAACTTTTTCCTCTTCTCTAGCTTGGTTTTTCTGATGCCTGGAGAACTGTTTGTTTGTTTTAGAAAGCAAAAACCATATATAAATTTACTGTTCCCAGAAATCTCTTTAAAATTCCAAATGGCACAAGTCCATGGGAAATGCTCCACTAGGAGCATTTAGGAGGTGCATGCAATTAGGAGGTGGGAATCTGTCTTTCACTGGTTCAGTACAGTGGAAGGATAAGTCTACTCATGCCAGCTGATTTCATGCAGAGGAAAACTGGAGCTGTGTAGTGATCAGTCAGGTGCAGAAGTTTGATTCACATGCAAATATGAAATTCTTAGGCGTTATTGTGCCAGTTGCCCCTGTATTTGTGAGGGAAGATATTTTCCAAGCACCATTCAATGCAATACTCCTGCACCAAATAAAAGCCTATTTCTTTCATAGACACAGCCTCTGAAATGCCAATTATCTGGAGAAGCAGCAAGGACTGGATAAACTAATGCCATTTCCTTGTTTGAGATATTTTTGTTAGTCATGCACATCCTCGTCACACACAAAATAAATGTCAATATTTTACTAGAAAAATAAGATGAGGAACACTGCAATTTTATCTGGGTCATTCCTATAAATAGGAGAACACAGGAAATTGCTGCAGTTGCAGAATGTTCTATCAGATTTCTCAGATCCATTCACTCAAGGATTTTCAACATGTTCCCCTTTCTTTCCTAACTGCTATTTACCATTCTCATTATAGACAATGCAGTTCCCAGCATTTGTTTCTTCTCTCATTTCTCTTTTCTCTGCCCTTCTCCTTTCCCCTTTGGGATCATGCTTCTGTGGCTGATTGTGTTTTACCCTTTCCGATTCAATCTCTCCCTCTCTCACACCAAGCTAAATGCAAATTCCATACCCCTGTCACCCAGCTTTTGCCTGGCCTGTCCTTTCTTCACCTTGCTCCAGCCCTGGCATCTCTCCAGCCTCACACTCATACATCTGGTGCATTTAACACCTTCATCATCTCATCCCTGTTACTCTCCTTATTGTTTCTTGAGACCCAGCTTCTATTCTACGGTGATCTGGCACTGTTGAACTCAACGTGACCTGACACCTTCAGCTTCTGGCTGTGCTACACACCTAGGCCTTCCTGATAATCTTTCCTGCTACTCTTTTCTTCTCCCATACTCTCCAGGCCATAATAATCAGCCTCTCCTCTTTCATTTCATCCCTCTCCAGTTTTCCCCACTGTCTGACTCCTTATCTTCCCTTCTCAATGTCTGTCATCACTGACTAACCAGGTCCTTCCTCTGTGGTTTGCCTTGGACTAGAAATGGGAACCTTCATTTTTTATTTCATGCTAACCTTTGCATTAGATATTTAGCACTTGGAAATTCTCTATAAGCAAACACAAAAATCTGTTCTTCAGATTCCCATGCTACAATTACTTTTTCAGAAAACTTGGCAAAAGCTAAGCTGCCGATGTGTTTGAGATATGCTGGTGAGTACTGGGTTACCAGACCTATTATTTTGGATGTAGCCATTTTTTGCCTCTCAGTTTTCATTTACTTTGTAAACCCACACAGGCACTTTTTTTTCCTCTCAGTTATATTGTTGACACTAAGGAGACTTGATCTTTTTCTTGGGTTATCAAATTTCATGGCAATGCAAATGATGAAGAATCTATTTCAAAACACGATAGCAACAAGCGGCAAATAAATAAAATTAAAAGGAAAACAAACAAATTCACAAAACCAAACCAAAAAAAACCCTAACCTCATATTGCAAATATTCAGTAACATTGTTCCTCTCTATTTGGGAAAATATATCTGAGAGGCTGAATGTATAGTTTTCTGGCTATGGGAAACATCACTTTTGAAGGATGATACTGAATTATGTTTTGGCAATTTAGCAGCAATTTAACTGTTTCTGCACTAGTTGTGTGACCACCCCTAAAACCAGAATTGAGGTGAAATTTATCAGGTTCTTTGTTCAGCTCTCTAGGTCATAGCCAGAAATCCAGTAGAATTCCCGCAGCACAGGAATTCTGCTGTTGCTCGACATTATGGCCTTCTACAGGCAGGGAGTGCAGAGAAGACAAGCCAGGTGGTTTTAAGTGGAAGAGCCTGAGTTCTGGGAGCTATTTTGCTGTTATAGAATCCAGCAGTTTTTGGTTCAATTTAACATGAGATGGGCAACCTGCTGTGTTGGTATAGCCACAGCAGCACTGTGAGAATGAAAAAGTACTTGTATCTGATGTAATATAGCCTCAGAATCTTTCATTTTCTATTGCCAGAATAGCTCTAATGAACGTATGAATGCAACTTCAGCTGCCCCAGATTTAGATAGATAATAGTTTTAGTGTTAGTGAGCCTCAGGCAGACTTCCATAACATTTGGCAACCAGCAGGAGACACAGAGGAACAGAAACTTGATTTCTTCTGAGACATTTGCATCTTTTCTCTACGCTCTGGACTGGAAAAGCATCTAATATTAGAAAACACCCTTTATACTTACTTCTGGTAGCCCAAACTGTCGCCATTTCTCTTCACTTAGTTTTACTGTTTATGTTTTTAACTAAGAACAGGTGTAAAAGTGGAATTGAAAGGACTTTAGTGTCCCTCACACGTTTTAAGAGAGGAAGGATGGATATGAGTTTCTCTACCATCTGACAGTGTAAAGCCCTGTTCTATGTTCTATCCTTTGCCTCAGGTTTGGAGCTACCTCTGTTTCACAAATTTTGCCAAAAAAATAGCTTTTACCAAGCTGAAAATCAATTTAGCTCTTGCCTTGAAGCATGCAGGAGACAGGAATATCTATATCTATATATTAAAATCCCTGAGAGGCAGGCAATGCAGAAAGATCAAAAATCCAACACATACCAGAGAATCACAGAACAGTTTGGGTTGGGAGCTACCTTAAAGACCATCTAGTTCCAACCTTCCTGCCGTGGGCAGGACACCTGTCTAGACAGGTTGCTCAAAGCCCCATCCAACCCAACAGAGAATCCACATCATCTCTGGACAACCTGTTCCACCTGTTTACAACCCTCTGGGTAAAGAATTTCTTCCTAAAATCAATATAAATGTACTCTTGTTCAGTTTGTAGCCATTCCTCCCGTTCTGTCATGCATGCCCTTGTACAAAGTCCCTCTCCAGCTCTCTTGTAGCACTTGCTCACCCCCGATAAATGAGGAACCCATCAAAAAATGAGGCAGCTAGCCCTGGCTAAGGTATGATGGACTTCTGTTGAGAGGTTCTTCCACTTGCAGGATGTGATAAGAAGATCTTTGTCACATCTTGGGTTGTGGTAAGAGGCTACCTTATTTTCTGTGCCTATACACTACAAACTAGTCCTAACACTGAGTCTGAAGAAACAGCAACATGAACTCTTAGAACAGAAAAAAAAAATAAATGTCCCTGTAGTGCTCCTCTGGCCAATTTTGCAGTAGCAGTAAGCTCCATGAAATGTTTTGGAGATATGGATGTAGGAGGATACTAGAAAGTAGCAATTAATTTTGACAGCTGAGCCTCAGCAAAAGAGCAGCTCCCAGCCCACAACATTTTAAATTTTCTGAACAGCTTTGTGGAGATCTTGTTCGAGAAGGCTGGGGGCTAAGGCAAATTACATATTCTGATCTTCCCCAGCCATTTTTTTTTTTTTTTTCTGGGAGATGTCTACTCCCAGTCAGCCAGCAGGTTTGTTTGTGGGGGTTTTTTTGAGAAGGGAATGCCTCAGCATAATGCACAAAGAAATCTCTGTGTTGGCCTCTCCTCTACCTTTTCTGTGAGTAAACGAAGGACTAACCTTCTGGACCACCAACCAATGATTTCTGGAAACTGCATTTACTTCACATATCAGGCAAATTGAAGCTCTACAGCTCAGCTGCATTCAGATTCAGGACTGAATCACCACAAAACACAGTATCTCTCAGTCCAACTGTTTGCCTGCTATAAAGATTCAAATTCATTATTGAGTATTGACCTGGCTGAACTCCCATGCAATTGAAATTTTGATTCACTGCTCTCTTGTGACCAGCCTCTGGTAGAAAGCACGCATGCCCCTACACTGGCTCTTGCCTTACTCAGGGCTTGAGATATGTGATACTCAAATGTTGCATTTTTTCTTCCTCATCTAGCAGCTCTCATTCCACACAAGCCAAATCCTCTTCCAAATGCACTATTATTTATTAGCTCTTGATCTATTAAATAAGCTCAGCAAGTCACCATCAGTAGATAGCAGAGTCTCTACAGTTAACCGTGTGATTTGTTCTCCTATTGGGAGGGGAAGAGCAGGGAAGCTGGAAGGAAACCACCTGAACTTTCATGTTTCAGTGCCCAGTAGCAGATATCTAGAACATGTATTCAGAACACATATAGAAATAGAGAAATTCTTTTTATAGAGAAATACTGTGACCAAATACAATCTGTAGTAAAAGCAATTTCCCCAGAATTTTTGAGCCCACTTGACAAAAAAACACCCCTGTTGTTTCATGTGGTAGAAGTACTTATTTGGAGTTTCCTCTATCAGAGAGCTTATTACTCTAGATCAGAAGTCTAACTGAGGTTAAGAGTCTTTTGATTAACCAGTTTGCTGACATTTTTGGAATGACACATTGGATTAAAATGGAGCAAGAAAACAACGCAGGAGCTTTAACAAAACAAAGTAACAAGCAGCTGACTTTAATTACAGCTGGTTCCCCTGCTTTTCATGGATATGCATACCAAGTCTCCAACACTCCACACGCTGATTTCCCCCAGTACTACATCTCCAGCTCTCAGTAATTTCACCTGGAGTTTCAGGTGCCTCTGAAAGTCCTGCTGCCCCTCTCTTGCTGCCACTTCTGCTGGTGCTGGGGACCACAGACATGTGATGCGCTGCCCCCTCAGCTGTGCATGCTCGACAGAGTTATAATTCTAGCCTCCGACCAGAACTGCCACCTGTGAGCGCTGGGCGACTTGAGACAGAAAGTCCTTGGCAGGAGCTAAGCCTTAATGAGCTTAAAATGCATTGAGGAGCTTGGCAATTACAAAGCCCGGCCACAGAATAAGTAGTTGCAGAAAGTTTCCAGTGCGAAATACTTACAAGACAATTGTTTACATTATCTAGATGGTTTTAATTACAGGGGAGTTCAGACCAGTTGTTTAAGTTTTCCCAGGGGGTGATTAGTCACCCTACGAATTTGCATATTTTCCACTGCTGTATTGAGGCAAATCAGCCATACTTATCAGAAGATTGACCTGGCAACCTCTATTCTTGGCAGATTAATATCTGGGTTTCATCATGACAGTATCAAATGTATTGGCAAATGTTCCACTGCAGGGCTGCAGCAGCCAAACTTTGGGGAGATGACAGGGTTCCCTGTTTTAAATGTAAGAAATTTCAAGCACAGATAGAATGAAGAGGACATTTTTAACAGCCTCTACTCGTGACAGATGCAGTATTTATCAATATCTTACAAATATATTAATATTCTACTCTCTGCCACATGTTATACAGATGCTGCTTTTAGTTATGCTGAGATTTACTAAACTGAATGGAAGTACATTCATTCCCAAAAAGGTTATTCCTTTCAGATAGTTCATTTTATGGTATTTTATCAGCTGTGTTGTTTTGCTTAGTCATAGGAGGCATGGATATATTGACAGCTGAGATCAGAAGCCATTTTTATTTAAAAATCAAAACCATAATAGACATACAAAAAATATCAAATCCTATCAATATGTAAGAAATTACATATTTACTTACTCTTACAGATTTCACAGCAGAAATAAGTGGGATTTTTTCAAATCAGTTTGTTTGTAAATGGCAACATTTTTTAAGATTCTCATATTCTTACATTTTACTCACATCTCTCAGTGGTTTTATATCTATTATCAGAGGAAGGTTTGCTTCCACTAGAAAAAGAGGGATAATGGCCATAAATCACACTAAAAGTAAAGTGAAATAGATATTTAAATAAATAAATTACATTTTTTCAAAACTACCTAAAATTATACTCACCAAAGTAGAAAATTGTAACCTGACAACTGACATTATTCAAGTGCCATCTAGCTTGGTTAGATAGATTATCCTTGAGGCTGTGTATGCTTGTATTATGAAGTGAAATGCAAGCTAGACAAAGCAGAACATTTTGGATCTTTTAAGTTACTTTTGTTAATATTGAAGTTGAAATCTCTGAATATTCAGAACAAGACAGTCCTAAATTTTTTAGATACATAAGTAAAAGGGCAATTAATGAATGGCAGACATATTTTCAGATATCCTTGTTTTATGAAGCAGGTCAGAATCTGATATAATATAATAGCTTACACATGTATATATGTACAGACACATATATAAACACAGAATGTCTCCAATGAAAACCATATGGCAAGCCTAGGCAGATTTGTTTTCCATTGTTCTCCATGTGAAAACAAAATGCTAAATCTTTCTTTTCTTGACATCTGTGCCTTTGCTTTACCATGAAGCTAACCATTTCAATCAGTTACTATTTTCCATGGCCTGTTTTTAAGCCCCTGTTATCTAGAAAGCCAGGTGTCACCACCCCAGAATAGTTTCTTTACTCTGAAATTTAGGGAAAAGTATTGAATCCTGGAGAAAAGAACACATGAGCAGATTCTCTTCTGCTGATATCCTGCAGCAGGCAGAGGGGTATCTTTAGGATGTTGATGTCTGCTGGTGTCTTGGAGCACACCCCAGCAGCCCATTTGTCTTGTGCAAGGGGCAGAACTGAGGAGGGGCTCATATTGCACACACCATGTTTGTGATAAAGATATCCTCTCTGCAGAGTGCAGTAGTTGTTAACTACTGCCCTCCAAATGCTTCACATGCTCACACCATCTCCTACAATACACTTTGCTCCAAGGGGTGGGACGGAGAGCTGGCCTGGAGCAAGAGCCACTTCCCCATACTCTTCTGCAGGTCCAGCTGATCTTGCAGGAATTCCTGGCTGAGCCAGGCTTTTTCTCCTTCAGACCATCTGAGCCCTGGCAAAACCCTGGATCTTTTCCTGCCTGCCACATTGCTTATCAGAGTGCTTATGAAGCACACATCTCACTTGTTGTCTTTTGCTGTTTCTCATGTTTCACAGTGATTGATGTAATCAATCAGCTGCAAAAACTGATGAAGAACAGCAAGAAAGCCAAGGTGGATTCACTTCTTTTCTCAGTTGGGATAAAAGCATCTGAATATGCACCTTAACTGGACAATGAAGGGAAATGAGCAAAGTTCAGTAAGTTGTGAATATACATGGGTGTAAATTCACTTTTATATGCAGTTATTCCTTGTTTTCTGAAATAATAGCCACACTTATTTTAGATTCAAATAATTCAAAACAAGAAGAAAGATCTTGCCATTTTCTGGGGTTAGCATGGAAATGAATGATGTTGAAAGGGTGTTTTCTGGACAAAGGTAGGGAGGAGGCAATTCGGAAGTAGAACTTCATCACATTAATGTAATGCTGTAGAGGCAGAGCCTTCATTGTAACTACAAGCTGTCACTAATGGTTAGATGCTTATATAGATGTCCTAATTTTTAAATTCAATTTCTTTAAACTTTTCATTACATATGAATTTCACAAAAAGGAAACCATTGTTTACTGTAGATATCCTTTTGTGAATCATCTCTCCATGTGTCTGCAGGCCCCTGCCAGAATCCTGGTCCAGCACAGGCCTCCCATGGGTTCATGTCCTCTTCTCAGGCATCCACCTGCTCCAGCATGGGCTCCTCCACAGGCTGCAGGTGGATCTCTGCTTCCCTGAGATCCTCCATGGGCCTCAGGGGCACAGCTGAGTCACCACGGGCTGCACCACAGGAATCTCAGCTCCCCCTCCTCTCCCCCTCCTTCTCCACTGACCTTGGGGTCTGAATAGCTGCGCCTCTCCCATATTCTCACTGCTCTTCACTGGTGGCAATTACATCTGCCAACTTTTTTTACTTCTTTTTCTTAGATCTATTATCCCAGAGGCATTCCCACAATTTCTGATTGGCCCAGCCTTGGCCAGCAGCTTGTCTGTCTTGGAGCTGTCTGGCACAGGCTCTGCTGGACATGGAGGAGGAAGCTTCTGGCAGCTTCTCACAGAAGCCACCCCTGTAGCACCCCTGCTACCAAAGCTTGGCCATGCAACCCCAACTCAACAGGCTGTAAATTCATTGTCCTTCTATTCTGCTTGTACAGCAGTAAACCCAGCAAACGTCCATACTCGTAGATACAATAACTGCAGCCTAAATAATGGCAATTCCATCCAAATAAAAGTTTAGATGTTCTGCAGGAATGTTGATAGTAGGAAAAAAATAGTTATAGACCACATTAAGCCAAGAAATTATTCCACTTTCATAGAGCATGTGGAGAATGCTTTTTCCACAAGGCATCCAGCTCTACTCACAAATTAAATTTGTTCAAGTGGCAGTCAAACTGCGCACGGTTGCAGTTCATGGTTTTTTGGTGAATACATGTGTTGGGGATGTCTCCATCTGCGCAGCATTGGGTATTTAACTCAACCCAACCCCTTCACAGGATTCTTAATACCTGGTTAGGAGCACGGACATAAGAATAATTTTTAGCAAACACAGGAGAGCTAGAAAGCTTTAGCAAAGATTCTTTCCTATTGACAAAGCTAAATCTACCTGTCACTAGGACAGAGAAGGGCTTATGAGCGTAGTTCTGTTGGTTAATCCATGCCAACAAACAATTTGAAACATGGTAACAGCCCAAGACTAAAAAGAACAGTATATTTGTGAATATATTTTCACTGAACATGATATAAAAAATTATTCTTCTGGCCAAATGTTACCCAAATTAAAGCAAGAGTATTTTGCCGCTTTGTTTAAACCATGAATAAATACAGAATAATAATAAAATAATGCATACCCCGAGAGCTGCAAAAGGCACTTCAAAAAAATTCTAGTGACTTCTCCCCCTCCCCCTTCTTGAGTCACTGTCACCTGCCTCAAAACTGCATCTGGAAAAAGGTGTAGCCTCCTGAAAGGGCTTGTTTTGCCAAAGTTGGCATGGGAACACTGGGCAAGAGTTCAATCCCAGGCATCAGTTTAGGATTTCATCAGGTCAATTCTCTTCATTGTTTCTGCTGATCTTTAAGCTGTTAGAAAAGAGTCAGTGTGACTTGATTCCTTTGAATGGAAAATAGCACAATGGTTCCATGATGGAAGTGGTTGCGCTGATTAGGAAAGCAGTTTTCCATCACGAAAGCAAACATGTGGCCACACTTCCATGCAAGTATGGAATGCCATGTGGTTACTTTTTCTTTTTATGCAGCCAAAACAATACCCTCAACTCTTGCTTGACATGGAGGATTTTATGTATGATGTGGACTTCAGAGCTGTTTGAAGACCAGGGTTCTGGGAAAGTCATCAAAAGCTGTCTGCTTTCCTCTGGATTTTGCCTTGAAGATGACTGACATTTTAAAATAATTATATTCATTTCTGTCTTTTCACCAACTCATACAAGCAAATCATTCTTTCCTCCTAGCAGCTGAACCAGATTGTCTTGAAATAATAAAATCTAACCAAGGAAGCACAGTAAATGATTTTGGGAGCATCGATACAGGGGAATCAAGGATCTATCTCAGCTCCTGTTCCTAATGGCATGCTTTCCATCATCTGTAAATTGCAATACTCCATGGAGTGATATTCACAGGCTGTGTTGGAGGAAGAAAAGCACATTGTTTGGTATCTTGTACCAAAAGCAGGTGAGGAGCATGCAAAGGGTATGGTTGGTATTAATGTATGGATGCCACATTGCAGCAGGAGCCACGGCAGCTCATGAAGGGCAGGTCTTACAGCTCTTGTCTTTGCTGCCTCATTAAATCTGTGCAGCTGCTCAAAATGGGGTTTCAGTTGAGGATATCATGATGCTTACTCCTCCTTTCTGACCCATCTAATGTTGTAATGAGCCTAACTCTCTTTCTCATCTCCCATTATTTATAAAATTTGCAGAAAGTTAAGTATCTTGCAGTATAAGTATAGTTAAGTATAAGTTAAGTATGCTTGCAGTCCAGATAAAACAGCTTCAAGTCAGACAGTGATCACAAAAATAAAAAGTTCATGGTGCTTATTTTAGGGGCCCACAGTTATACAGAGCACTCATGTAAGCTTGTATTTCTCCAGGAAGCCAAGCCAAGGCTGAAAAATCCCAAGTGGTTCAGGCTGTTCACACTGGACTTTTTTTTTTTTTAATGATATAGCTGCCTAATATAATTTTCTTCTAAGTTAAAACACCGATCAATTGAAAATGAAATATTTAAGGGGTTTTTTTGGGAGATACTTTAACCAGTAAAATCAGATCTGCTTCAAAACCAGAAGCTTAAATTCTTGGAAAAAGTACCCACAAACATGTTTCATTTTTTTTTTTTTTTGTGTGTGTAACACAACTCTTTGACTTCAGCTGATTGATTCAAATGCAAACTTAGATTCAATGCTTACACTAGATCCAACTTCACTAATAGTTTCCATTCTCCCTGAACGCACTTTCTGGCAAAACAATTCCTTGCAGCTCTGTCGGCTCCAAACACTTCAGTGTCATCACTCTCAAAAGCCAAGTGTACAAGAACATAACATAAATGATAGCTAAGCACAAAGAAGGAACAAAGCTGCATAAAGTTGTGGAGGAGGTAAGGAATCTTGAATTAGTTTTATTTGAAGTTCATTTAGATTGGAAAACCTAGGAAGGGTGGTTCTTATGTTCCTTCTTGAGTGGGACAATGAATTATTTCTCTGAGGACTGAGAGAGGCTTTTCCTCCCCGCTCTTGCCACGGCTGTATTCTGGCATTGTGAAATTCCCATGTGTTCCATTTGTGACAACAACCATAGAGACTAACTCCTGTCTCCTTGTGTCCTGCTGCAGCTGATGAAGCTTGGTGGTGCCAGCAGAGCATCAGGAGCTTCTCACTGGTCCCATGCATCCAGTGCAGCAGGCCACAGGAAAAGCTTAATGCCCTGGGGAAGGTGAGCCTGAACTCTCCAGACCTACCCCTTACTTCCCAGCTCTATGTGGTGCTGTGCCAGGGGACAATGGGCCATTTCAGGGCTGAAATTCAGCAAGATGTAAGGAGGAAAATCCTCACAGGGAATGCCAGAGCCACCCTGTATGCCTGTTTTGGGAAGAGGGGTTACAGCAATGCAAGTTTTATCTCTCTTAGTCACACTTGCACACAGTTCAACATCTCTGAGAACCTGCTGGACCCAAAGATCAACTGAAGCATGCAAATCTTCTCCATGTGACTGCTTTTTGGCAAACCTTCCTCCAATTCAATTATAAATTACAGAGCAGGAGCAGGAAACGAAAAAACAAACTCCAAACTATTTAGCAAAGAGCCAAGTCTGGTCTTTACATAATAACCATGACTTGTTTTTGGAAAATACTTGAAAGCAAAGGTTGGACAAATTAAAGACCACAGAACAGTAGGAGTATACTTTCTTTTGCCCTGCTCACTCTAATATGCAACTTTCTGAACAAATATTGCTAGAACTGGCTCTTTTTGGCATCAGCAGGTAATTAACTGACGAATATACGCACTTATGAGATGAATTTCTAATCCTTCAAAAAAACAGCACTATTGCCTTGCTTCCAAACAAAGGATGAGAGAGGTTTAGAGAAAGAAAGTGCAGTGCACTCATTAACTAAGAGGATTCGAAATCCTAAGGTACAGGCAACCTTGAATAACATTTTTTCTACAATATTTGATTTGATGTGATTTGATAAGCCATGTCAACTAGAAAAACATCCTAAATCATAAACAAGCACTACCAAAGAAAAAATAATACAATTTCCAAAGAAGTATAGGAGTAAAAAGTTCAACAGACATGAATAAAGAATGTTTGGGAACCAAGGAACCAAGAGTAAAAGTTGTTGAAAACTTTCTGTTAGAAAACTACTGTGTTAGGAAGTAGTCATTTAAGGAAATCAAAACATTTCACAGGAATGTAAATAACTCTTGGACCCTTTCTCTAAGATTTCATAAACATACTTGTGCAGCATCTGATGGACTTCTGTATGAACAAGGAGTCAAAATGAAATATTCAAAGTAACTTTGCAAGGCACTTTTCTGTAGGTCTTATTTTGTCATAGTGGGGCTAAAAAATAAAATAAGAAATGCTTGTTTTTTTCACAGAATAAACATAATCCTTTGCAAACCAATAGATAGATGAGTAGGTTTGTTAGCAGTCACTGCCACCCCAAATACTCATGAGAGACTTCTGAAAAATTGTTCACAGAGGTAGAGAGGCAGTGAAGAGAGTTTCAAATTTTCAGAGTTTACCATGGCAAATGGGGAGATTTCTTCAACATGAGGCTGGTGAGGCACTGGGAAGTGTTCAGGGATGGGGCTTCGAGCAACATGGTCTAGTGACCGGGGGTTTGGAACTAGATGGTCTTTAAGGTCCTTTCCAAGCCAAATCATTGCATGATTCTGTGATACCCTGGTCAACTGCAAAAAGAATACCCACGATTATATGGTCAAGCAACCAACGAGAAACAGTATGAAACAAAAATACCATGAATTTTAAACATCAGCACATCAGATCACCAGATTATGCAGACAGACAATCTCTAAGGTAGGCCATATAATGTGGTTCCAGAACAATTAAGAGTTATTGAAACTAGGTTGTACTGATGCTACAACTAATTTTACATGTCCTCCTTTGTTTGTACTTTCCCAGGTCATAAGAATCAAAATTCAGGTGGGCTGAATCAAATGACAGTGTGATGGTTGTGTTCAAATTTCTATGTAGTATATACAGATGAGAAAATTTGATCTTGAAGGTAAGGAGAGCCATGCCTCACTGATGCATGACAGGCTCTTGGGAAACTGTGGAAAATTCAAATATGTACTACTGGATAGGCAGCATGCATAAAACGTAAATTTTAAAAATTTTATTTTCCCGTGGCAAGTTTTCTGCTATTTAATTGCACACATCTAATGTAATATTCATGTATTGCTGTGACATGATATTGGCTTTCATCTCTTAGCCATAGCCTCAGTTCTGCTCCATTTAGGACCAAAGTCTGGACTGTACGTGGGATTGTGCTGACAGCACAGATAGTGACATGATCAAAAGATTTTGGATTGAGCTTTGCATTGAAGTTCTTTAACCTCCAAAACAAGTGAAAAGCACTCATGGTAGCACAGAGTCCAGACAGTCTGGTTTATCAGGCTCCTAAGGTGACTAGCCATGCATCTGTAGCCTTTCTGTGTCTCCCTCTCCAGCAATGCAGACATGGCTTACTATGTCAGAGGGAATTCAGAGATACAAGAATAGCAAAATAGCACCAAAAAATACTGACTTCAAGTCATGCTTGACAGGTTTCAGTTCTGTTGAGACAGTGTTTATCTCCATTACACCCTTTGCAAATAAGCTATTTGTCTTAAGCAATACTTAATCCTTTTCCAGTGTATCTGGGGTGGGCACCTGCTTACATAAGTGTAACGCCAGTGTGTGTGCAGGAGGAGTAACACCCTTTCCAGGGTGTTACACAGGTCATTGTACTACAGCAGTTATAAACAAACTATTGTTCATGTTGTAATTGAGTTCCTGGAAAAGGAGATTTGAAAAAGAGGGATAAGAGTAGGTTTATAAAACTTAAGCATATACCTAATCTGTCTGGGAAAATTCTTAATGTACTTTGCACATTTTTGAAGCCGTCTGTGACCTTAAAGTCAGAGCAACAGACAGAGTCTGGAGATATGTAATTAATGTTTAGATTTATAAAAGATCCCACAGAAAAGTTTGTATTTAAAGCTGTTTCTATGCTAAATATATGTCTATATAAAGGTATAATTGTGTGTCTGTGTAATAACACAACAGCTAATAAAACAATATTGGTTATTTATGAGGTTGCCAGTTGCCAGAATATCACTGTAAAAATTTCAAGGCCAGGCTTCAAGAGTTCTGCCTGACCTTTCTACCAAGAATATTAAAAGAAATGGGCATTGATCACTTCTACATCACCAAGAACCTTCTCTTCAGCTGACATTAAGCCATAGAAACAGTGGGACTATGATAATCAGCTGAGATGCTCTTTTCTGACACTCTCTTACAGTGACTCCAGCTTTATGTTATTTGACCTAGCTGTCTGTTTTTTGTATCACTCTCAGTCTCTGACAAATGGCTGCTTCCAAATGGCCTTCAATGCAGTCAGCGAAGAGAGGAGTTTCCTACAGTCTCCTAGGAATTAGTTTCACTGACCTTTCCTCAATGAACTGCCACTTAAAACCAACTAATAGAAATTTCTGGAAGACAGACCACTTCCTAAAATGCATCCCTGCTTGTCCATCACTTGCTGGCCAAAGGTGGTGATACTAAGCTGGTGTGATTGTTTAAAAGTGGGCTATGGCACCAATCCCCATTTGGCCATACTTCTTGATAAACATCCCAGCTGTCCTAGAAAGGAGTCTGTTAATCTGTTGATGTGCAAGGTATACTCTGTAAATATTTGGAGGCTGGATCATCACCAGAGGATGCAGTGGAAGAACATACAGGGTGGGATTTAGCTGGGCAGGGACTGCAGTGCAGAGTTGGGATTCTCACAAGAACTGATGATAACTACCAGATCATTGCAGATGTTTTCAATATCTAAGCCTCTGGCTTCCTATTAAAATTGAGTGTTACATTGTCTTCAACTTTTCCCAAAACCCATAGGAACAAAACTATCTTTGGGGCTTCAGTAACCTTCCTAGCATGATGTGAATTCTCCCAAGGGTTCAAAAGTTATGATGAGGTGAAATTATAGTCAAAAATTCAGTCTCATTGACTTTCTCCATAAAAAACCAGACTAGCAAGCCTGTCCAGGAGCTTAGGTACTTTCAGGATTTGACAGGAGGTAAGCAGGAGTTCTGAATTTTACTTAAATATTTATCCAAGTACTTCCTCTTCTAATGAGTACTCGACTGCTACGTAAGTCCCTTCTTCAATCATTTTCTTGAATATCTTGGCTCTTATTTGTCCATTGCAGTAACATGCAAGTTCATGACACAAAGCCTGGCCCACAGGCAGTAAGCAGACAAGCTTCTGCTTACTGCAAGGTAAATCTTTGTCTCTCACCCCACTGCTGAGCCAGGAGGGCTGGAGCAGAGCAGCAGCAGAGTGTGGAGGGGGAAATGGCTGAAGAAAGTGCAGGGATGCAAAAAACCCTCCTCTTGTTCTCATTCCACCACAACAAAGACAGCTGAGAGAGAGCTTTTCTTCTTCCTCACGTGTTGGAAACTGAAGAACAATTGCCAAATTGTTCAGTTGTTCAATTCCAAATTGTACCAAATCTTATAGTTTTGTATCTGCTGAAGCTGATACAAAAGATGTACAGAATGCTGTACTTTCCCAATTTCTTTCCCTCCCCTGCTCCCCCTCCAAGCTTTTGGCTGTTCCAAACCTTCTGAGGTTTGACCTGAGAGTTCAGAGGGAGTTTCAGGACAGTCCAGCAACAGCTTTCTGCATCATAGCAGTAGTACAAAAATTCCTTCAAAGTGTGAAGTCAAAAGTTAAGCCAGTCCAAGATGAGAAAGAAGGCACTGATGTGCTGTCTGCTTTTTAGCTGTTTTCAGCTATTATTTCAGTCTAATTCATTGTGTAAGAGGAGGGACTATGGCAACAATTCATGTTTCATACAGATCACCATTGCAGAAATGGCCCCCATGCAATTTTGTATTCTCAGCACATCTGGATGTGTTGCAAGTGAAATCAGTCATTTTGAAAAATTACTACAATTTTCATTAATTTTGAAGTAATTTTTGAGTCATCCAGTTAGCATAATGAATAAAAGTAACAGACTTTCAGTGAACTGAACAGCCTTCTTGCTTGGTTTTTATCCATTTTTTTTTTATGAAACTCCTAAAAATTTCAGGCAACTCCTGCAATATGTGGATTTCTCTTCCCATAGCACCATGAAACCTGACATTATTATGCTCCTATGGAGAAAAGTGGCTGTCCTGGCCTGAAAGAGTCCCAGACTAGGCATGACTCAGGTGCCAGCCCCTATGGACACGCCAGGAGCCTGCCCGGGCTCCGTGCAAACCTTCTCAGGCATTTTCCCAGTGGAGACGAGCGTTGTGTAAAATGTTGCTGTACACTTGGCACACAGAAGGAGAAAACAAACAGATGCAAACATTCAACAAGGAAGTCAGAGTGTAACAGACAAAGTCACAGTAGACTAAGTGGGGAAGATAAGCACTGGCTCCCCTTCAATGGCCTGTCAACAGGACTGCTCATATCTCCAGCACTTGGCCTCAGGAGCGGATTTTCCCTTTGCAGTGTCTGTCCCCCATGCATGTGCTGCTTCCCACACATGCTGGGCACACTGCTCCTCATCCCTGGCTTGGGGACATGCTCCCCTTGCTTGCCTCCTTCTGAAATCCCCCTGCTGGCCCATTTCTTTTCTCCTACCTATCTCTGCCTTCATAGTTATTTCTTTCAACTTGTTTGTGAAGTAAAAACAGAAATTTATAATTTCTGCCACACAGTCCTGTATCTTCTAGGTTAGATTTCACCCTATGTGATGCTTCTGCAGGTTAAGACCTCTCCACCCACTTCTGCCACAGTCCTCCATCTTTTCCCATCTTTCCTTACCTCATTCAAGCCATGGAGACAAGAGAGTCAGATTATAATTCTTACTTTCTCTTTCAACTGGATTTAAACTGCTTACACATCTTTCTTGTGACAATAACTTATATGTATATGAAACTTATGTATATATATTTACATATTAACTAATGCTCAAAAGTGACTTCAATCAGTCCGCTGTGCACTCTCTAGCTTCTTGCACGCCCCCAGGTTTCCATTCTCAGAGTTTGGAAGAGGGAGAGACTCTCTGGACAGGGAGATGCTCTGGAGTCTGACGATGGTTGCTCATGTTGTGTGTTTTTATTGCCTCAGGGAAGTCTCAATGTGCTCAGCCTGTCACTTGACCACTCTGACGCTTGCAGCCCTCACACAGTGCTGGCATCTCAGCACGACTGCCAGGGGGCTCAGGCAGCTCCAGCAACAGGCGCAGCTCCCATAAAGGGGAGACAGGAGGGACCTGCCTCTTCCCATTGAGATCATGCCTCCATGCTAGACCCTCCAGATCAGGGAGTGCATGCTGGCTCACATCCTGTGGCCAGGGGAAGACAGAGGCTTTCCCCACTGTTGCAATTTCCCAGTGGCTCTGCAGCCACTGGAAAGAAGGTGCAGTGCAGCCCTGGGGTGGGGGAGGGAGATGCAAACTGGCTTCTGGTGCTCAGCTGAGTTGCAGCAGAGATAATGGAGAGAGTTTTAAAGCTTTCCTCAAATCCTCTCTCCCCTTGGGGAAATCTAAATGTGGGTGTAGTTCATCTGTGCCTACACATTCAGACTTCACAGCACCAAGTCCTGAGAGCTGATTGTATATAGCTATCTGTTGATTAGCTAGGCTGCTCTCTGAATTTTAAAGGTGACCGTTCAAGCAAATGGTTGGATGCATTGCAGAGGCTCCTGCTCCACATGCCAGCAGTTTCCTTGAGGGCTTCATGTAGCTCTGGAGGTATGCAAAAGAGAAATGCAGCAGATCAGCATATTCTTCCTTTACCTTTTTTTCCCTTTTCATCTTGCCTATTTCCTTTTTAACTTTATGATCAAGTAATTAGTGTTGACTTAGTTGCAGTGGATTCTTTACCTGCAGTTTGTTTGCTTAATGGAAAGAGCTCTATTTAATCTCAAAGCCAATCCAGAGCAATGCACTAACAAACCAGGGATGAGGATGCATGTGGTTTTATTTACTCTCTAATACTACTTCACTTTTCATATATTGTTTCATGCATCAGGTATGGTAACTAAAATGTGTATTTATTAGTCTATCTGAACAGTACAGCAACCTGGAAAAAAAACCTGTATTTTCTTTTATGTTAAAAAAACATAGCTAGTTCTGAAAGCAATAAAAACCACATATTGATAAAAAGTAGGAGGAACAGGTGACATTTTTAATTATATTTCAGAAGTCTCCCAGGCATCCTGCCCTGCAGAGGTAGTGACTTGTATCAGGGGCCCATTAAAGGAGGATCTGTTCAGAGCAGCACCCCCACAGAGCTGTGTACCAGTCACTTCTTCTGGAAGATTTAGTAGTTTCTGGAAGTAGTTGTTTCAGCTTTAATAACCAACAGATTAAAAAAACTGAGAGAAGCAGACTTGTGGAATGAAGACCCATTTCATTATATGTAGGCAGTAAAAACCTCAGTAGCTTCTGATCACTTTTTTCACTTTTTCTATTGTCCTTTTCTATTTCTGAATATTGCCTGTCTTGATGTTATGAAAATATTTGTTATTCCAGACATAGGGTTTCCTCCTCCAAAATGGGGTTCATGCAGTCTTTTGTTTTTCAGTTTATATGATCTTAGAAACATAGTTCTCAAGAGAGTAGAGAAGGTCTTATGATATTACAAAGCAGCTTAAGAAAGACAGCTATTTCCAAACAGGCAGCAAATTATAATGGTTGTGCTGGATTGAAAAATTTATTTCATATTTCATTAAACACCACAGGACTGAATCAGCTGAGTCACCTCAAGTGACTCTTCTCAGAAAAGATAAGTGGCCACTTATTTCCCATTACCACATAAAGTGTTTCTCAAATGTACCTGAAAGTTACAAATAGAGACAAAGGACAATGAACAGTTCTCTTCTTGGTTTTTTTTTTTCTTCTGATGGGACAAAGTTGCAATTGTTTGTGCTGTAAAACAAACTGAAAGCAAGTGTCTAAAATAAAAATGGCTTTTAAGAAAAATTAAAGCTTTTGTGCAAATTCCTACAACATTTTCCAGATGCAACATCCAGCCAATCTGTCAAATCTCATATAAGGCAGCTTTGGTCTTTCTGTTTCTAGAGAATACTTCCCCCCTTGGAAGCATTCTGACTGTTTCTCTAGTTTTTGCTGTTTCTAGTCTCCTTTTATCCCCTTTGCCAAAGGCACCTTTCCAGTCACATTCCCTCAAGAGACAGATTCCAAAACCTCTTCTCCCCCTTGTCAGGACAATGATCTCTTGTCCCTTCAAAAGGTGTCTCCTGCACAGCTGATCTTAGTAATCTCTCTGGGTCATTTCTCATCAGAGATGTAGGGTAGATGCAGGGTGGTATTTTGCCTTGTCAGTGAGCTTGCTGCATCACATAGGCAAGAAATGCTCAGAATAAGTGAGAGAATGCATCTCTTGAAGAACATGAAGCCAGCTGTTATCATTCTGTAGATATGACCACCAAGCACCCAGAGTAATGATCAGGTCCTTGTTTATTTGAGGATTATTCTCAGGAAGAGCAAGGTGCTATTTACTTAACAATGTCAAAATGTTGTTGCCCTTGACTCCCACCAGTAGGGCATTTCAAGATGGAAAACAACTCCTTTGCAAACACTGGGTAGGGTCTAGAATGTCATGTTATACCTTCAAAGTTAATTTGGCAAGGGACTAAAGCAGAAAGCTCAGTGAAGATTAAGGCAAGATGCTTGATAGAAGCGTCTGTAGATTACATCACTGCTCTGTTTCCACTTGTGATGCAAATGGCAATGAATTGATCACCCACAAGGGCAAGTTGGAAGGGACTGACAAGGATCATTAAGTCCAACTCCCAGCCCTGGACAGGAACATCCCCAGGAGTCACACCATGAGCCCAAGAGTGTTGGCCAAATGTTACTTGAACTCTGTCAGGCTGGAGCTGTGACCGCTTCCCTGGGGAGCCTGTTCCAGTGCCCAGCCACCCTCTGGGTGAAAAACCTTTTTGTCATATCCAACATAAACTTCCCCTGACTTAGCTTCAGGCCATTGCCTCAGGCCCTGTCATTGGTCACCCCAGAGAAGAGATCAGTGCCTGTCCCTCCTCTTCCCCTCACAAGGAAGTTGTAATTGGAATGAGGTCTCCCCTCAGTCTCCTCTTTTCCAGGCTGAACAGACCAAATGACCTCAGCTGCTCCTCATACAGCTCCCCCTCAAGGCCTTTACTGTCTTTGTTGCCCTCCTTTGGATGTTCTTTAATAGCTTAATGTCTTTTTACGTTGCTCTTTCAGAAGCAAAAGATGAGAGGTCAGAAGAGGCCATGGTAGCTCTTCATGGTTTTATTTTTCGCCATGTTTCCTTCTCCTGAGGAGGATAACAAGCAGTTTTAACAAGCCCTGAAGCTTTACAATCACTTTGATTTCTCAACATCTTAATTGCTTTCTGTGGTATGTATCCATGAGAGCATGATAAGGCTAAAATTCCATCTGAAATCCCATAAGTGTTTGCAGATGTAGGAATCTGATCGCGATGCAGGACACAGCTGTACCCTTTCCGCTGGGCTCTGCCAACACCATAAGCCAAACACCCTGAGTTTTGGAGAGATCGTAATCAGTCAAGATCTGCATCAAAAATATGCAGCTCAGATTCTCTTTTGGTCTAAAATATGACAGGCCACGTGCCAGAGGACACATACCTAATTACCAGGCTGTGTTGATTATTCCTCCTTCTGTACTTTTCTCAGTAATTTTAGAATAAATTATATCTTTTGCAAATTACACAAGGAGATGATTATACACTTAATTAGATGTTTACCTCTCGTTTTCTTCGTCCAATAGTATCTAGTACAGATTACAGGAACTCAGAATAATTTTTCTGTATGGTCACATTTTCCCAGGGCTAGATTTCAATGAAAAAAAAAACCCAAACCGAAACAACAAAACCAACAGTAAGGCTTTTGGTTAGGGGAATATTTACACCCTATTTAGCTTTTTTTCTTCCTTTAATATGAAAATGAATAGTATCAAAGTATCAAGTGTCTCAGCTCCTTGCAATCCATTGGAAAATGCATATTTGAAGGGAAAATACATAATTTATTAAATGTGTTGCTTAAAGTGAGAAACTTGAAATTGAGTTTAGTAAGTCTGGGGATTTGAGGTTATACTTGGCATAGGCTACTCAGTCTGCTGAATTATTCAATGCTAAGACTGCCAGTGGGAATAACAAGAAAACAGACATAGATTTCAAAATATGTTTTCATTTGATTGGGAAGGAAAAGTTTAAAAATTAAAAAGCTGCACTCAAAGATTTATTCCATCCTCATTGAACAACTGTTGATGGATGACTGCAGTTTTGGCCATGAAAGGAGTACCCGTGTGTATTCACTTAGTGGCACTTTAACAAGAATAAGAGACTTACTGTCCATTAAACTGACACAAATTTTAAATATATTTAGAAATTGCTTCCCTTTGAAACCATTTTTTTCAAACTAACTAAAAAGTACATATATATTAGCAGATAAGGACAAAAGGCAGTCACAATCTTGATATCTTTTACACCTGTTTGAAGAAATCAGCTTAAAACAAAACCCTCTCTTTAAGGATTGCCCTTTTGCCACAAGATCGGTTCCTTATGTTAGGAAAGCACTCTGATTTCCTTTAGAAATTGAAAGAGTTGTGCAAATAGAAGTAATTATTCCTTAGTTTTAAATGTTATCAGAGGAAAGTCCGTTCCAATCAAAGCTACATCTGGCTTTTTGTTATGTATCAGATGACCTAGAGTCTAAAAGATTTCTTGTATATATAAAGAAAAACAATTTCTTGGCAACACATATTTTTAACCACCACAAAGAAAGAATTGTTTCAGGAACTGAAGCAAAACCCCTCATTTTGACAAATTCTACTTTTTTTCATCATTAGTAGGAGGTAACTCCCCTTGATAACAGCAGACCCTTCTTCTCCTCATCTCAAGGTTGTGTAAGACCTCAGGAGATAGGAGAGATCAAAGTCACTGAGAGCACAGTCCATCTTACCTAAGCTGAGTCACACTGTTTGGTTGGAACCAGGATCTGCTAGCAGGGAACAAAAACATCCATCTGAATCTTGAAGCCTTTCATTCCTGGCAGTCTCATTTTTCCCACACCACACAACACTCTACCCACTGCTCTCCTGCGCCCTACAACCAACACTCCAAATAATCCCATTGAGAAGGGGTGAAGGCAGAATCTCTGCACATGCTTTCAGTCTCACACCTCTGCTTCTGCACTTGCTCAGCAAAATACAATCCCCCAAAACTGAAGAACTGTTTTTGATATTTCACTTAATATGTCATGAATTTGTACTACGACTGATTGGTATACATCCTGTTACCACTAACCTTTCAATAGTATACTATTTTATCTGTTCTTCTTCATGTTTTGGTAAAATGGCTAATGCTTTTTGTGTTTTCTTTGATTAATTTTATCAATAAGGGAACAATTGTCAGGCCTAGAAACAGCACTTCTGCAAATTAAAAGGCTGTGGGAATTTTCTACATTTGTCCACGGAAATACATTATAGATGACAAAGAAACCACTGGAATCATTTGAAGAAAACACAAAAATATCTATTTAATCAGCATTCATTAAAAGTCCCTAGGAAGAAAATGTTCTGCATTTTTAATACAGGCAAACACCAAGCTAGCTTTTTTCATATTCAAGTGGTTCATGGAACAGTGACTTAAAAACTGCAAAGCTTTCTGAATATCTTTTTATTTAGCAATATAAGGCAAATATTTCAGCTGGATGAAAATAGATCGAAAGTATGGAACAACAAATACAAATTGGAATTTTCATCATAGGACTTGAGAAATATCCCCAAACTGACTAATAACTCTAGTCACTTCTCCTTTGTCTCACTCTTGTCCACTCAATGAAGGTCTCTTAAATAGGCAAATGCAAACAAGAAATAAGAAATAGGAAAGGTAGTACTGTGTACAGAAAAGTGGGCATCTAAAAATTTTACAAAAAAAAAAAAAAGAAAAAGGAGAGCAAAGTAGCAAAGTATTAATTACAGCCTGTTCTAGGGCTATTAAATTTATCTGGAGCTCTTCCATCAGCTTCAATGACCTTTGGATCAGACCCGCCACTGCTTCAGAAGAGCAGAGTTCTCATCTTGCAGAAACTGTCTATTCAAGCCAAAGCCAGTCTCTGTGCTGAAGCCCTCCCACTCCAGGTGGGGCTGAATTCCAACTAAGCTTTGGTCAGGGCACCTGAGCTGAAATCCAGCCTATTTAGCAAACAGAGAACATTGTTTATTGAAGCAGATATCCTGCTTAAAATGCAAGCATCATGTGGATGGACTCTGTCCAACTCTCCTTGGAGTCCAACAGACTGGAATCAAATTGATCTATCTGCTGCTGCTGCTCTGTGGCGGTCTGGCTGGACAAACCAGCTGTGAATTTAAGGGACCATTTGAAATGTATTTTTCCCAGGTATAAATGGTTGCAAAGGGGAATGGGCAGGGTAGCAGGATCTACCCAGCACAGTTGTTTTAAGGCAGGGTCATGACCTTTAAAACTTTTCTGTAGGTCAGCCTCTTGCTCTGGGCAGCAGTGAGAACAAGGGACTGGACACTGGACAGCAGCTTGCATATGCCATAGGAATTTTTCCACTGTGTTTCATGCTCTGTAAGTGAAATAATTCTCTTGGATTTCCCCAGCTCCTTTGCAACTTTATAAAATGCAAAACTGATATATAAATAAAGTGCTTACAGGCAAGATGAAAACAGAATGATGTACTTATGTAGTCCTTCCCAAATACAATAAATTAGTGGAGTGGTTTGGTGGTTTGTTTTTTGGTTTTTTTTTTTTTTTTTAAGTAAAATAGCTCTTGAAAAATTCTGATAATTCAGAAATTACTTGAATCTTTCCCAATTTGAAATCTTTTAACAACTTGAAGGATGTAATCTTTTTAGCAGAAACCTTTTCTAAGGAATTCCTAAAATTATTGTTTTCTGAAATACTTTTCTATTTTGTATTTCTTTAAGTTAACCTACTCAAACTAGAAACAAATTTAGGCTATTTTGAACAATCTGTATGTTCTTTTACTGTGGAATGAAGTAACCCCTTGGGCTAAACAAGAACTGGATGAACTTACATGAAAAATAATATGAGCTGCTCCCGTCACCTCAGCTCAACTGAAAAAAAATGTGAGGGGTTTTTGGTAGGTATTCATCCATTTGGAAACACAGTTCAGTAGGTAAATGAATAAATGAATCCTCATATAAAATCACTCTCCATAACTCCTGTAATTAACAAATTTCCTGTAATTTCCCTACACAACTCTCCATGCTGTTTTCATCTTCTTCCCACAGCCCTGGAAATCACGCCTGTTCCATTTGTAGCTGGTTCTTACCAGTGTGCAAGAATCTCAGCTCTCCACTAAGCCACATTTCTTCTTGCTGACAGCCATACACTTCCCAGCACAAACCACAGGATCAGAGCAGACTTCTATCTGCTCTGCAACAACTCAACAATTTTGGAACAATCGGAAAACCTAGAGGCTTTCAGAGGTCATTCACCTCTCCCTTTGTGTTGCATCACCACACTCGCTGTTTTTTCATAAAGATAAGATAGGTTGGGGTCTTTCCATATTTTGGTCTCTTCATATATTTTCATATATAATTTGCATGTTTTAGCTTCACATTTTTAGCTATTTGAAATGTTAGCATTTTTAGTCTTAGGAAGACTATTCAAAAACCTAAATTAGAAACACTATATCACATCTGGTTCCTGAGCTGAAGACAGCATAATAATTTTGCTATAGAGAATTAAGGCCAGGTTTCTGAATATTAATTGCATTTATGAATGTCAGTGTATTGATGGCTTTAATCACATTATTGCAACTGGTGATATCACTTGAATCAAAATGAGTTTCGATATATGCAGCCAAATTGTCATCTTGGCACTTTTGTGAGAATAAAATCTCTGGCAGTTATTCCTTATGGATGGTTGCAGCAGCAGCAAAACAAACTCTGGAGGGCTGGTAAGTATATCATGTCACCCTCTATCAGTCCTTAAGGTTAGGGCCCTTCTGGTGCAATGTGCAAGCTGGCCAAAGTAGAAAAGTCTTCAAGATTCTTTTTGAGTGTTGGCACTCCTAAACTAGAATCATAGATGACCCTGTTGCGCTTTCCCTCCAACAAAAACAGTAGAAACAGAATATAAACTTGCGTAAGTATATGTACATATTTATAGTCGCATAAATTTTCTGCTAGGAGTTAGATTTTCGTCCTCTGTGAACTCTCTTTCTCTCTTTGTCTCTGTATGTCTTTGTGTCTGTCTCTCTCACACACAAGGGTTCAGTCCCCATATGGGCCATTCAGTTAAGACCAAGACTTGTTGATCCTTGTGGGTCCCTTCCAACTCAGAATATACTGTGATTCAATGATTCTTTAGACTGTAATTCATCAATCTGGAGGAGCCTTAAGTTTGTTGTCTTTCCACATGGCCTACAATTACAGCAAGTATGCAGAGCTTCCATTGCATTTGTGAAATGCAAAAAAACAACTTTTACACTAAGAGTAATAAACACAGGATATAACCTACAAATTAATACTGGAAATCGCAGATGAAGTTTCTTTTAAAATAAATTTTATTTAAAAAAAAATCAGTTCTACCCTCCTCAGATAACCCTTCACATTGGTAACTTTACTAGACATTAAGGTCTGGCATAACTCATTAAATACATTAAAGGAGACAGGTTTTGGGTAGTTTTTTCTGATAGCTGCTTTTTTCTCCCAACAAATGGTGCTACAGGAGCACCATTCATGATCCACGCACACTCAGCCACGTGCCTGTGGCACTCAGCGATTGTTCTCCCAGTGCTCCTGGCGTTGTGCGGCTCTTCACAGCCAGGCACAGGCTTGTGCTGGAGGCAGGCAGCCCAGAGCACAGAGCTCTCTGAGCAGCTCCTGTGGCTGCAGGGTGCTGACCCTCCGCAGCCGTGCCTTGGAGCCGCGGCGGCGCCGGCTGCGGCAATAAAAACTCCAGAGGAGGGGATGGATGGAGCCTGCATCCCGTCCCTGCATCCCGTCCCTGCATCCCGCCCCAGTCCCGCGTACAGCCAGCGAGCTGCGGCTTCCCGTCTGGTAGGAAGCGCCCACTCGGTGACCTGCAGCTTCTGCCGTCTGAGCGGCTGTCTCTGAGCTTCCTGCAGCACAACAAAACCCCGCTGAAAGTGTCTCTCTCTTCCTTTCGTTGCACTGTTCTCCTTCCAAGGGGGTTCTCTGAATTTATGTGCCCAGCTGGAATTAATACACCCAGAGTCTCCGCAGAGAAGACTGGGGAAGTGGAGGAGGCCCGAGGGGATGGTGTGAGTATTTGCTGTTGATTTACACATAAATCAGAGCCAGCATATCACTCCATCGGATGCCTGAGGCGGATCAAGGACAAAGGAACCTCAGGTTTTGACCCTCTGCTCCAACCTTTTATGTGCCTGGTCGCCAGACTGTGCTACTTACAGCCCATGGTGTAAGTAGTAACAAATGCCAAGGAGAGCAGGGCAAATCTTTCTGCAGCTCAGCATAAGCCAGGACATATTATAGGCACACTGAAAGGACTGCAAATCTACCTACCTGAGCTTCACAGCTGGCAGCTCTTTGTGGAAGAGTCTGAGGCAAAGGTGAGATAAGCAAAAAGGGAGAAAGGGAAGGCAGCAGCAGTAGTATTGATCACTACTATCAAGTTAATTTTTTGATGCCACTCTGTGGTAGAAGCAGCTTGGCACCAGTGGATGCATAACCCAGCAGAATAGCATCCTGGTCAACACCACCCCACTGCTGCATCTGTGTCACAGGCAAGCATCTGCCTTCTGGTTTTCCCCTCTGCAGTGCAAGGCACATACCAAGAGAAATGGGGAAGGAGACATGCCAGGGTTCTCTCCAGACATTCTTCTGAGAAAGTTTACCTTCTTGTGCAAACAGAGAGATACTTCCAAGGTGAGTGCAGTTTGGAGGGTTTTTCCTGCCTTTTCACTGTGACTGTAAACCTGGAGAGGCTCCTGCTGTAAGCCTTTGCTTTAGCTTTAGATCCTTGGCAGACTGGTGTATGTGAGGGATCTATGCTAAATGAAAGAGATCCAACCAAGCAGTACACACACAAGCGTCTACATCATTTAAGTGTTACCTCAGTCCAGTTTGGTTCTCTGCAACAAGATTTCTTAGAGTAGTTTGAGTGACAGGTCACTCAGGAGGCCACTCTCAAAAGTTTTAAGGGATGCTCTTGAGTTGTCTCCCCTGGCTTTCATAGTTATGCAGTAGGCTTTGTTCTCTGCAGTAGTTCATGGCCTCTAGCCTCAAGCCATAGCATGCATGTCCTGTGTCAGAAGACACCAGTTGGGTCGGATGCAAAGCAATCCTGCCATTATTTAGATCACTTTGAACTCAAAAAAATTACCCCACTAAAAATTGAACCGTTATGTCTTAATGCCTGAGACATAACTCATGCGACCTAAACAAACTCAGGGCCAGCTGCTACAGCATACACATGTAGCCAGTCTGCTTTGGAAACACTGGTGGAGCAGTGGGTGGGTGGAGGACATTCTGCTGCCTTTGTGTCCAGGAGCCACTTTTTTCAGGCTGTGGTATAGTCACAGCCATGTAGACTTGATGATCTCAAAGATCCTTTCCAACCTAGTTAATCCTGTGTGATTCTGTGTGATTCTGTGTGATTCTGTGACCCCAGCCTTGAACTCGTGCTGTAGTAGATGGTACTTACTGTTCTCTGATCATTACAAAGTCTAAGAATCATTGCCAGTTTCATTTACAAATTATGGAAATGAAGCAGGAACTAGGTGATGGACTGGCTTAAAACCAAAATCAGGTCTTTTGCATTTAATGCTCAGCTAAGCTGCTCTCCTCTGTTGCCTAGAACCTTGAATGAAGATACAGTCTTTAGAAGGGGAATTTAAAGAGAAGAGTTATCTCTGCTCTAAGAGGGAGTTCTGGTGTTAGATGGTGCTAGAAATAGCAAGTTTGTGTTACAGAAGGACAAGATGATGAGGTCTTAAGTTTTATACTGAACAAAGAAGAAGACAGGAGTTTTATGGCAAAAATATTATAGAAATAAAAAAGCTGAGAAAGTTTTCAGAGGTAATAAGTAGATTTGATTCAATAAGTCATAAGTCAAAGAATCATTTCAGCACATAGATTTGGCCCAATGGGTGAAGTCATTAGTCAACCCTATCTGGTATTCAGACTGTGTAGTAACAAGTAGCACGTGGTGATGAAATGGAATTACAGACAAAGCGTGCTGTCCTTACCCGATCAGACATTGCTACACATGGCATGAACCATTTCTTTCCAGCTCTCACTGCTGATGACCTTGTGCCTTCAAGTATCAGGCTGAATTATCCTTATCTCCTGCAAAGCTATATATAGTACTTTGCTGTTGTAAAATCTGGCACCAAGAGGGGGCTTTTTTTTACTCATTAACCTTAGGCTGATTGTAGTGGTTGGGACTACTGGACTTTCCAACAACACAATATTCTAAAAATACCACTGAAAACCTTGACCATTCACGTGGGAAACAACGGACACTCAAAACTCTTGGAACAAGGTGTAAAGTTGGCTCTCAGGTAAGGTATTGCATGATTGCAGGAAGTCATCTGGGGGCAAAGCTGAGCAAATGGAGCTGGTGGGAGATTTATTGATCAAATGAGAAGAATGATTGTGTGTCAGATCTCTTGCTCATCTGTACTGACAGATCCTGACATGTCCATTGCATGTGGCCAAGAGAATCATTGGCCAGGGTCATAGATCAGAGCCAACTAAGGTGCATCAGCTGAGAAGAAGCAAAAAGAAGCCAGCAACTTCCTTTTCCTTCTGGTGTTAATAGCTTTCTATCAGAGCGGAAAAGCCAGGCTCATGCAGTCCTGAACCTGTATTTGTCTTAAGGGAACATCAATGACAAACTGTTCTTCAATATTCTTTCTCCTGACTGCAAAAAGTGCCTGTGAAATGATGTGAAAATGCATCTTGCAGGGAGAAGTGGATGGCATTAACTAGGGAGTCACCACCTTAGTGAGTTCCTTGGACCTGATGCATCTCTTTAAGATTACAAATGTTTTTAATGCTCAACGAGTTTAAACAACCTCAGTGGTAGATGCCAATTGGTAACTGAAGTGACATTTAGGCAAGGACAATGTGTGCAATATCACAGCTACTGTATTCTTTGAAACATACATTTCCAAAAAATGGAACAGCCAGGAAAGAGGTAGGTAGTCAGATAAAAGTTCCCACTTTTTCTTTTTTTTTTTCTTTTTAATTTGACACCAGAAATACTGAATGAGAACAGTCTATGAAATATTCATGTTGTCAGTGATATGGTTTTGAGTGGGGAAGAAAAGGACTACACAGCCAAGGAAAGAGTATCTAACATGCTAACTGGTTTTAGTATTTGTTTTCCAATTCTGCTAATGACTTGTGCCATGTCTGTCTGTTTCTGTTGTCAGACCTGCTCAGTCTGGAATTGCCTTGAAGTCACTCTCAACTTGCAGATTAGGAAAGTGACAAAGGAACATAAATTTTCTCAAGTCACTTTCGCTGGCAGCCCTCTAGCCCAGTCCAGTCCAGAGGCTCTCTGTATTTATCACCATCTCACAGAAGAGTTGTACTGCTTCCAGAGGAGCTCTTTGCTTTTGTGCAGAAGAGCTGTCACTCCCTCAATATCAGTAAGTCTAAAGTGAGCAGCTAATATCCCCTGGCAGTGCTTCCAGGAGGCCTGGCTGCTACACAATAAAGATCATGTTTTTCCAGAAGATGAAGGGCTTTCTATTCTGGTTAACTGGGGAGACCCCTTCCTAACACTCCTCCCAAGCATGTTGGTTTTATTTTTAACTCCCTTTGCTTTAGTCTCGTATTTGGCACCAGGGATAAAGCTTTTTTTCCATTGCCAGCTAAAGGTGTCAATGCCTGGACACATAGATGGGCACTGATCGAGAGTCTCCAAAGCACATCACTCTGCAGCTCACAAACTGGTGGCAGTTAGGCAGTGCCAGGCATGCAAAGTTTAGATATTTAACTTCTATCCAACTTCTATCTTGGGGCACTTAAATACAATTCTGTAAGTCTCCAGCAGCCAGGTACCACCTGCAGTAGTGAGCAGCAATTCCTGTCACTGTGAGACATCACAGAATACTAGGTTGGAAGGGACCTCAAGGATCATCTCATCCAAGCTTTCTTGGCAAAAGCACAATCTATACAAAATGGTCCAGCACCCTTTCCAGCCAAATCCTAAAAGTGACCAATGCTGGGGAATTCACAGCTTCTCTAGGGAGATTATTCCAATGGCTGATTGTTTGCTCTTGTGAAAATTTCTACCTCATGTCCAGTTGGAATCTCCCCAGAAGTAACTTGTACTAAATACTTCTTATCTTTTCCATATGACTTCTTGAAAAATGGGAGTCTCCGTCTTTGGAGGTGCTCAGAAACAGCTCTATAGTTGCACAGCTGAGCAGAGTATGTTGTTGGACTTTTATGTCTATCTCACAGTGTATCCAACTACTACTGGGTACACACAGACTTGCCTCGAGCCCTGTAGAACCTTAACTCCTGAACTGACCCATCATGGCCCAAGGAAACAGTGCTCATTGACATTCTACAGGCTGCTCTGACATGCATTTGGAATTACCCATCACAAATTGATATGTAACATGGAAAAACAGTTATGGATTTATTCTTTTCTCTTTTGTTAAACTGTGCTAAATATTTACAGCTCAGGCTGTAAATGAACTGGGGATTTCATGCAGGGATACCTTGAATTTCACAGTTCCATGCATGTGTAATGATTTCTTTTTTGTTCATCCTTCTGCCATCATGTCAGCTGTTGAGGGTTATCATTTTCTCTCTCCATGAGCTGTATAGCATACTCCAGGAGCCACAGAGATTCTACCTGCACTGTACCTGCACAGGTTGTACCTATACTGTGCTCATGGGCTCTCTCCTGCCTCCAGAGAAACAGCACAGCATCCTTGAGGAAACACAGCCACATACCAAATCCACTCCTGTGGTAACCGCTAAACGAAAAACTTATTCCAGGCGTACATTTGGCCTTATTTGTCAGCAGTTCTTTCAAAACCTCTCTCAGCTTCAGTCTGGAGGAAGCTGGTGGCAATATGCCATCAGCAGCTGACTAGCATGACACTTGGTCCAGAAATGGGGTGAGTGAGGTTATCAGAAGGTAATTCAACATCATTGTCACCATTCAGTCACCATTTTCCCTGGCTCCGTTGCCATGGAGTTGTAGCATATGCTATGCAAAATAACAACGTTATTTTAGGAAAACTATGCAATGAACTCCTGTCCTTAGTCCACCAGGCTCCCTACATGCTGATTGCTGGGATGCTAACTAGCTTGCAGGTTTGCCATTGATGGAAAACTCAAAAGTTCTTGTTTTACCAAACAACATGATACACCTCTATGGCATGGGTAAAAGGCATAGTTATGCATGACCAGTATTAGCTGAATGTTCTTAGACTGTATCTGTGGAAAATTAACATTTCCCCCTGATGTGCTTGACTGGCTTCATGTCATTCCTCTGGCAAGAGAGACAGAATTACAAAAGCTTTTTTTTTTTCTTTTTTTCCATGTGCCATAGCCAACAATGTTGTACATTATTAGCCTGTAGCGCAATTTCTAAAATTGGAATTTCCATTGCTTGCGAGGCAGACTAAAAGTTTTCTTTCTAGAAAGGCTGTATCTCTTTCTCTCTGCTGCCTCTCCTGTACCTCTCCAAAACATATGTTTTCAATCTTTTTCATTTATATGTAAGAAATCACTGCCAACAGATATTTTTTCTTTGCAGTTTATCTTCTACTGACCTCCTAAAAAAATAAAAGAGGAGAAATCAGAGGTGGATTTACTGGTATGACAGGAGAGAGATGAGAAAATAAAAAGAGTAAATTCCTCAGTTCAAATGTGAGCCTGCCAGACTGCAAATCAAAAATTTACTAAATTCCGGAAATGTTCAGGTCATTTTTCCTTTTCCTCTTTTGTGCTTTGAGGTGCAGTCTTGGAGACAAAGCCAAATCATTGTGAAAAAAGTGGTTGTTCCCAGTATCTTTGGCTGGCACCAGAAGCACCAGTTCTAGGAAGTCTTCCAGATGCTTTTTATACCTTTACTCTAATTTTAGAGACAAGACATTAAGCTAATGTGAGCATGCATCCACCTTGCAAGAGGCTTCTGCAAATTGAACCCAATTAGAGCCTTTCAGGGGTCATGTGTGTCTCACAGAAGCCCTAAATTTCAAGTGATGATCTTTAAAAGCATGGATCACTCCTTGTTTCCTCATTTAAGGGGGCCGTGACATAACTGAGCTCCAAGCTGACAACTATGGGAAGAGTATGTAGAAATCAATAGTCCCTGAGTACATGGAAACAAAAAAGGACAAAGACAATTCTGTTTCTAAAGCTCAGCCCGGGAGCCAAGGCTCACATCTGATTGCTCTAAATGGTACTTACCAACTATAACCAACAGAAAGGGACGCATTTCATGAATCAGTACTGACTTCTGTCATCGCTATGGACTTTGTTAGCTCGGTCCCCCAGTGTAACTCCTCCATAGCCAAAGATCTTTGTCATGAGTCTGGCTGGCCTCCCAGCAACACCTACTTCCATCTGAACTGGATGCCATGAGATCCCACCCAGAGGAGTCAAACCTCCCCGGGAACAATGAGTAATTCTTGGGAGACGCCACTGGAAGGCTGCTGCTATGGCACGGGAAGGCCGATAACATCTCCAAGCCACAGCAGCCCTTTGTGTCGGCAGACACAAGTGGGATGTTCCTTCTTAAGCTTTCCAGATTTGGAGGAAGTGGACCTTGAAACACAATGCTCATTGAAATAGACTTTCATCTAGGGGATCTCGCAGTGTAAGTGCCGCTCGGTGATGTGCTTTCCATCTGCAGCCGAGGCCTCCTGATGCATTTCCTGTGTTTGTTCCAGAGGGACGGATGGCAGCACCTTAAAGCAGGCACAAATTGTACTGCAGGGTGGGCATTATTCTGGGCTGCGGAAAACAGTAGACGTTAGTAATAACAGTATCCTCAGGAGCCTCTGGTGGAAGTGGATGACACGTGGAATTACCTCCTCTCTCTCCTTCCCTCTCCAGAATAATAGTGATCTCACTAGAGAAGGGTTTAAAAGCATTTCGTATCTGGCTGTGGTGATGTGAAGTGCTCTGTTGCTCAGAGCTTTTCTTGGAAAGGAAAGGAAAGTCCACCTACGCTTATGACGCTTAACGGCCCTGAAGAGCAATACTGTAACTGGGAGTGAACCTCAAGGGCTGGAACACCGAGTGGCATTCCACCGTGGTTGGCAGATTGGGTGCTACAAGAAATGCAGTTGAGAGGGGCACTGCCACTAAGAGAGGGTCACTTCAGCTATCAGCTATGGTGCTGTGAAAGCAACTCGACCCAACAATACTTTTCTTGTCGTACTTTTCTTGACCAGTCTCCAGGCTGTGGCTTTGCAGGGTTTCTGGTTGTTCGTGGAGTCTTGTAATTAAGCCTAAGCTGACTGCAGGTGCAAATGAGTACCTTGTGAGTCTGCCGTGTGGACAAGTGCGTAACTAAACATGGGAGTATAGGAACAAAATGTAGCTACTTCTGAGGAATAAATGTTCTTATCAAATCCTGTGGAGTATGTCCCCTTTTCTGTTATAAGGTTCAATGGAAAGAGATAGAAATGTGCTGTATTGAATTGGCATCTCCTGGTATTGAAATACTTCTCAATACCAGAAGTATTTCAGGAAGTCTCAAATGGCAGGAGGATGAAGCTGGTAAGAAGGAAATGGAAATAGTTGCTCTCTCACAAATCCGTTACTGAGTCTTAGGCCTGAGCCCAGGGCATGGATCATGAACTGCAGGTTTTGGAAGCTGGAGATAGCTTCACTACTCAATCATCTTGAAAGGCTCATAAAGAGAGGAAAAACATCGAACCAAGAAGTCATTGAGGGTATGTAGGGATGGATGGTATGTTGTGTGGGAGGAGGAAATTATTACAAAAAGAGTAGTATCAGTTCTCACAGTCTACTTTGCTTGCAAAATCTATTTTAAAATTTTCATGTCTAGAAATACTACTGGCAGATCTCCTCAGTGACGATTATTCCGGCACTCTAAAAAAACCTCCTTACTTCCATCTGCCTCTAATGACCACATGCCATCCAGTCTGAAAGGGAGAAGGATGTCTCTTTTTACTGTTGATCCCTTGTCTGTCACAATCCAGACATCCTGAGGCTCCCAGGGTGGACTCAGAGCTGTGGGGTGAGGCCAGGCTGGGGCAGGGACACAGCAGGAAGGGCAGCCTGCCTGCCCCACAGTACTGCTGGAGAAGAGTCACTGGATCAGAACTTAAGGCAAGGGCAGAGTGAAAGGAAAATCACACCAATGAAAAAACAAGAAAGAAAATGAGAAAAGGGGAAAATTAAATGTTTTATAAAGTTTTGTAATTTTTTACCAAGACAGTTCAGGGTATGCTAAACAAAGGGCATCAGGATACACATTAGAGAAATTAAAAGACTTTTGGAATTATTACTGTAGTAAGGGGAAAGCAATTCAGCTCAGTGACCAAAGGAAATTTTTGCTTTAATGTTAGGAAAAATTATGGCCAGTAAGAATTTTGATAATAATACTGAGGATTACAATGATGCTGAAAGACTTGAGTCATGTTAGATCTTTGCTGTGAGTAATGGTGGATAAGCATATAGTGCCCATCCAGAAACACCATACAGAAAGTATCCTAAGAGCCGAGTGTCTGATGAACAAACAAGTACAATGAACACTGCCTATAAATACATGGAAATGGTTATCCCCACAGTGACTCCTATTCAACGTGATTTTTCATGGCTGACATTTGGGTACCATTAGGAACTTTAATGCCTCAACAGGGAGGTTCAGGGTCAATTGGTAGCCCTGAACTGGGAAAGGATGAATTTCCTTCTTGGTCTAAGTTGACTGAAGAGGGTTCCTGGCTTAGGCTGAGGCTATTCCCATAACTACAGACAATTAAAACTAGGTGAAATAAATTCCAGCCTTGAAATCTTTCACCTGAGAGGCAGCCATGCTAGAAATGGTATTAGTGTTGGGATGAATAGAACATAATAGAAACCAAACCTTTAATTTGCCCAATTTATGAGATTAAGACATTATTTTAGAAATTAGGTACTGCTGAAGTATATTGTTCCCACACTTCAGAAATCAAGGGAGCAGACTGGGAAGGAATACCGTATGGTAGAGACTGTCTTAATGTGACTGTGTATTTAAAGTAAAATGTATATTCAAAATTAGCACTGTTTAGAATGCAGCCATGTCACTCCCAAATATCCCTAACCATTTTTCTGGGGTTTCCCGGATGCTCTGTGTTGAAAACAAGTGCTCTGTGTTGGAAGGGTGAAGATCTCAGACATACTTAATATAATAATTCTTTTGATTAATTAACTTAGGCTTGTTGTATTTTTCATTATTCTCAACGCATCTCTGAAAAGACACCTGTCAAAATCCCAAATCCATTCTTCTAGAAGTGACTACCTAAAAGACTTGCACTGACACTTAGGAGCACACCTGAAACAGAGAAGGTCAGCAGAGTAAAGTGAGATTTCCTGGCAATGATTTAAAAGGAGGTGATGGAGGAATCTTATATCAGTTTTAGCATTGTTCTTTATGCATTTTCAGATCTAGCCATCCTCCCACAAACTTGCCAGACTAAACAGCTGCTTCTACTTCCTTTCATTGAATGTGATATTCAAGCATGGTGGAAATTAAATCATACAGTGATCACAAATGAGACCAGTTTATTAACCAAAAGCCTAGAATGTCAGAGTAGTAAAAGAGTAAACATGTCATTGTGACCTCTGGTTCCACTGGTATCTCCTACAGATTTAGCTACATGATACCTTAAAATCACTTATCACACAGGGGCTATCATTCCTTGGCCTCCTCTTTCCTTTAGCTGAAAGCACGTCTGAATCACTTCACGTAAAATTCAATGACTAAGTAAAATATTTCATAAACATGGATCTCAACTGCTTTTTCACAGTGTTGCATCTTTAGCAATTTGCCAAAGCATCTGAACCTACCAGCCAGCAGGAGGTCTGTAAAGCAATGCAGTGGGACAGGTTAGTCACAGCATCTCTTGGTTGCCTGGGACTGGGCAGGCAGTGAATAAGCACCATAATACCAAATGTGGGTGTCATTAAATAAAGTATGTTAATATAACTACAGTCTAAATATTATAAGCCTAAAGCAGCTTAAGTTCCTAACTGCCTCCACAGACACACAAATCCATCATTAAAATCTGAAAAAACCTAGTTCTGCTGTTGGTTAAGTCTGGAGTTGCTTAAATTCTTCATGATACTTGTGTTCCTCATGGGGCATGAGCTGAAACACCAGGGGAGGGGATAAGAGGGGGTGTGGGGGTGTGTAGCACAGTGGCAGCAGGATGAGCTCCTGGGAAGAGGCAGAGACTGAGGCAGATTTTGGAGCAAGGCTCACTTTCCTCTGTGGCTGTTCCAGCCAATTAATTAAGCTCTGCTGCTTTTCTGTCCCCTGTCTTTTTGTCCCTGGTTGCTGCACTGGAAGAAGATGAGGGGAAGAACTTTAATGGGCTTTTCAGTGTCCTCCCCCTTTCTATCCTTCCACCTACATCACCACTCAGTGCTCCTCATATCTTTAGAGCTGGCTTTCCTAGCTGAGTCAAGAAGAATTGCGAGCGCCTCCCTACTGACATCCTTCCAGCTGGCTGCAGTGTTTGTGGTTATCTCTTTTCCTCTGTGCATTCAGCATACATAGGTTTAACAAACTCATGGTGTTCAGTTAAACCTACAATTTTTCTTGCTCTCCAGGAGTCTGTTTTTGTGCTTCATTTTGTTCTCCACATCCCTATTCCTGAGCCAGTAAAGGCTGTAGTTTTTCAACACGGTGTTCTTTTAAGGAGCTCATCCTCAAATTTACAACATTTCTGGCATTAATTTAACATTTAACTCATTGATAAAACCTGTTACAAAAAAAAAGCTGCAGAGGGAATAAACACTAAAGCACTAATAATGAAAATTTCTTCTTTAAACTGGGATACCTGGGAACAAGCCCACAGAGCCAACAAGAAACACATCCCAGGTCCGCTGCAGAATATCAGTGACTGTGTCCCCAAAAGTGCCTTTTAGGTTGACCTGTGCCCTTGAATCCCGTGCTCCCTGGCAGCCAGAGCTCAGGAACAGTAGGGCCCCTCAGGGTCCCTGGCTGCTGCCTCCCCGCCGCCCGTGACGCACACACCCGGCTGCAGCAGGCCAGGGGCGCTTGGTGAGCCTCTGAGCAGCCCCAGGGAGCTTTGCCTTGCGTACAAAAAAAAAAAAAAAGGGACAGAAAAAAATAGAGATAGGGGTTTGGAGTCCCTAATCAGCAATGATTGCTTCCTGTGCAAAAGTCAGCTGTTTCCATACAATAGCCAAGCTGTTCAGGCTCCAGGCGCCATCCCAAGGTCATCACTTCTCTATTGTTGCTCCCCACCCCCATGGAAAATTCCTGTGCTCTTTTATGTATATAAGCATGTTTGGTTTGGGGTTTTTTTTGTTGTTGTTATTGGTTTTTGGTTTGGGTTTGGTTTTTTTTTAGCTTGGAAAACTCACTCCTGCCTCTCGTGGTTGTGGAGGGGTTCAGCGCTTGGCACTGACCTGAACTTGGCTTTTCAGAGCTTTCATGTGCTCTGCATCAACACTGTCTAATGTGCTTCTTATCTCAACAATTTTTTAAGGTTTTCAAGCAAAATACTTATCTGCACTGAGTTCTGTGGAGGATGTAAATCACATTCAAATCTGACATATTTTTTCCAATTTGCTTTTCTAGGAATTCCTGTGTGTCATTGCCCTCTGAGACAGTGAGAAATGAGGCCATGTAAGTTACTAGATATTGTTCCCTTATAAAATATTTCCTTACACACATAAACCCCTTGCCCTTTTACATCTACCTAGTGGAAACCCTGTGGAAGGAAATATTTCATCCCAAGAAGCCATCAAGATATCATTTCATTGGTTCATTGTGAGACCTGCTGAACAAAATTCTACACCCTTCAGAATTCAGAAGTCCTGTAGAAAAATATTCATTTTGAGCAGCTTGTTGGATTTCCCAGAATTCTCCCAAATCCCTTTCATTCAGCCAGAGCTGATCCTGGGCAATGCTAAGCAATTTCTTAAAAAACACTGCCTGTTATTTGTTGCTGCTGGCATTAATTGGACACAGCAAATTTAGCTCTTTGCAAATTTGGTACCATATAGTCCAGTCTGCAGCTTTTAGAAGCATTGATTCATTGACTGAGAATTTCTCTAGGCATGTGTAATTTACATAGCAGAACTAGAGAAAAGTGGTGAATTTCAGGAAGGCTGATTTGCTCGCACCCTGTGCTGTGCAGTAATGCCAAATGGAAACAGTTTATTGCCACACCTACAGTGGGAGCTCTGCCTGATGTTGGCTTCTCAGGAAGTTCAGTGGTGATTGTGGTCTCGTGACAGCATCTCTGGTGTCACTGCTAATAAAACAATTGTGCTACTCAGTCTGTGGCTTGCTCAAAATTTAGGACAATTCAGTACTTTAACATGCAACAATTGATGGAGACCAAGTCAGACAAAAATTCTGCATTTAGTTATGAAAAATGTTTTTTCCTGATATATGCTTTTTTCTATTTCTTTTTCCCAAACGAACATGGTGTTGATTGTCCCTACTGCTTGCTGAAGTAAGCAAATCTAAACCACAGCAGGGCACCCCACTGTGTCTGGTTTTGGGGGTGAGGGCATTTACTTGGATATACAGACTCTTTTCAACCCATTGGCTATTAGTGCTTGTAACTCATCCTTTAATTTCTCTCTGTGTGTTTTTTTGCAGTTTGTGCTTCTCAAGTTCCCACAGGAGCTCAGAAATCTGCTGCTAAGCTGCCAGCCAAGTTCATGAATATTTGTGCCTCTCAGACTCCTCTTCAACAGAGTATAGCCAGACAGGCTTCATAGTTCTGCTGGGAACAATCACTGTTAGAACACTTCTGTTTGAAGGCTTCTTCCCAGTTCTATGGGCTCTGATTATGTCTTTTCCAGTACATTATTGCACTGTAATAGTTTCTTTGGGGCCATTTCTAGCTCTTGAATAGATGATCATGCTATCATTAGGCAAGATACCACAAACCCTCTCTCTGATAATTGTGTCACTTTGAAAATCCTGAGTTGCTGTTAAATGTGAAACCTGTGTACTGCACATAGAACACAGTTATAAGCTTTTTAGCTTCTATGAATAGATTTTTGTACTACTTGAGGTTATTTAAAAGAAAGTGTTTTGGTTGTAAACCATTGGTTTGTCATGTTAGCACCGATTCAAAATGACAGGTAGAAACTTAGGTGCAAAAGGCTGCAGAGATTGATATATGGCATCTGTACAAAGCCCTCTTACCCTTTCTCTGATGACTGTCACTGATATTAAGTGTCAGTAGGATTGTACTTCTATTACATACAGCTTTTAATTCAAGTCCCCTTTTCAGATTTTTCACAAAAATTCAGCTAGAAAAGACTTTTCTTTCCCAAAGATGATTTTTCAGGTTTGCATTTAGCGCCATAGCACAATACCCAAGCCCTTTCTGCTAAGTGTGGTATTCTTTGTCAATACTGAGTGTCTGCATTCTTAAAGTTTACTTGTTGCTACTTTCTAGAAACAGTCCAGTCCTCAGTTGCCTTCCATGGGACTTAATACAAGTTTCTCTACAACCTCTACAGCAATGGCCCAGAGCATTACAATTGTTAACAACACAGTCCTAGGGTTTCATACAGCAATGGCTGGCATTGATTCTTAATGGAAACAGTGAATGTACATATTCAAATACTGTAGTACAAAAGCATTGTCAAATAATATTTTAGAATTGTGAAAGAAAACGAGAAATTTCAGTGAGATGTATAAAGTACTCAAGGAAAGAGGCTGGAATAGCAATAATTTGGAATACACAGAAGATGAACTTAAATTGCTGTTTGCCCTCATATGTTATTATATGCTGTAATAATGTTTCTGAAATTAATGAACAGATTTACTTCCTCACCTGTGCTGTGAGGGAGCAGCATCTGTGTTGCTATTTCCCAAATGGGTTAATAGGTATTATTTGAATATTTTTGTGTGTTTATCTTCTTTTTCTAGGTCTCATTTATACCTTTGCAGAGGGTGATTCCTTCCTGCCATGATCCAATACCTAGTTTTTACAAGTCTACCCAGTTACTTATATCTTTATGCTCAAAATTGCTGTTGTAGAGGTGAAGAGTCTTGGAATAATGACTATGACACAACTTTTAAAAATCCCTCAAGTAGTTAATTACATTCCTGGAGAGCTGGAGTAATAACAGGAATACTCCAAGTTGCAATAAAAATGTAAGAAGATTTTTAGAAGGGCATAATTCACTTTTTAACTACAGTCTGTTTTGAATTATCAAAGGCCATACAGAGAGAGAGAGGGAAGTGGAGCAGAAATGAGATAACTCACGTGAAGAAATAGCACAGGAAATATAAACCATATGTAGGCCAGACTATGAAAACACACCGACATATTCACCTTCAAAAAGCTTGTAAGCACACTTCCACAGAGAGCAGGAATACCTGTAAGCAGCAGTTGGTCACTTGGGGCCCAGCACATGTGGCTTTCCCCGTCCCTGGCTGAGCCCTAGACATGGCACCAGCCCCAGGCTGCTGGGCTAAGGTGGAAACTGGTCACAGGTGTCTGAGGGTGGCTGTGCCAGGAGAGCCTGGCAGGTGCCCTCCAGGCAGGCTGTCCATGCCCAGGTGAAGCCATGGCACAGTGTGGTGTGTTCTAACATGTGGAACTGGGCAGCCCTGCTGGATGCGAGCGCTCTGCGGTGCACTGGGACTTTCCTGTGCAGCATCTGCCACCGCCTGGGAACTGTGCACAGATGTTTCCCCCCACTGCCAGAGAGGATGAGACCTCACCTTGTCACAGGAAGCTGCACAGGACAGGTCTGTGCAAACACACGGGTCCCATGGAATAGCTGGAGCCAGGTAGTCGCACAGAGAACCCTGATACACATTGTAGGATTCAGCGTGTGGAGGTACCGGGCTGTAACTGGACTTCTTGATACTGTTAACTAAAGGCTGTTATTTTTGAGTTTGTAGCAGCTGGACACTCTTTAAGAGAGGAAGATAGAGCTAAGCTTACTGGTGACATGATTTTAGGCAGCAATTTCTGTGTGGCTGCTCTATTTCTTGGCATTCAAAAAACAGCTCTAGCATAGAGGAATATTCTGGATGCTTCTCTTTACCTTCTGCTTTCCAGGAACCCCAATGCTTGGATGAGTTCCTGTTGACACTTTATACTAATCATGTTTTTTTCCTCCCTTGGCCTGTCACTCTTGTACAAAAGAAGCTTCTTTTATCACTACCTAAAAATAAAGAACACTAACAAAATGCTCTGATCAAAGTAATTCATTCATCAGCAGAATGATTTTTGCATGCTGCCACTTTGTATGTGAGAACCATTACCCAAGGAGAGAGACTGTGAATAGATGTAGTGTTTACATAGTACCAAAGTATAAGGTTGCTCCTTGTGGATAAAACAGAAGTGAACCCTCATGATGCGCTAACATGTGCGTGGTAGCCGATGACACATCACTGCTGCCTACATTAGCACAGCAAAGATGCTTTGTTCTCTGATGTCATGAGTTTCAAATCCCAGCTGGGGATTTACTGACTAAGCCACAGTGAGCTGCTGTGACTTCCCTCCCAAAAGGAGAAGGGGAATAAAATAGAACAGCTTTCTGCTTTTGATTTCACTTCAGAAATACTACAAAGTACTAGGAGTTATTTCCCTGTTGGTACCAAAATATTATTACAGTTCTTGATGACAAGAGCTACATAGACCCGTCAGTAGAGAAAAGGCTCATTAGCCACCTCAGGACAAGGCATAATTGCAATTCTTCTGAAGTCAGATATATAAACCACAGCTTAAATCCTCATTCAAATAAAATTCCTACCACAAATTGGAACTGGTAATTGCTCACCATTTCTCTTGTTCCCCTGCACAAATATAGACTGAGAAATTCCCATTTTACTGTCTGGTAGCCACTTCTTTAACTCTCATGCTTCTTCAAGCTCTTGTCATTAAGTAATGGCACAACATATATTGTGCATGGGAGGTGTTAGAACATACAAGCTTTGTACAGACTCTCAAAGAGAAAACTATTTTTTCTGCTTGTGAGATGAGGGTAGTGCAAGTGTGCCACCAGAGCTGAAGCTAGCAAACCCTCTACAGGAGGTTCTTCATGCTGTGAACTAAAACAGTTGAGGGCAGAGGCCTGGACACTTGCCGTCACTTTTGTGACTTTTTTGAGTGATGATCCCAAAGTATTCTGTAATGGTTGAAGCATTATCCCCACAGCATTCCTAGAAAATAGGCATTGTTCAAATACTTGAACAAACTTCATTGTTCAAGTAGAACCTGAGTCACAGAAATATTGTGACTTGTACATGGTCACGGAGGAGAGAGTCCAGAAGAGGGAAAAAAGGTGTAACCAGTGACGTAAATGCTCCACCTTTTCTTCCTAGTTATTCACTGCATGGTCTTGGGCACTTTCTATATACTAACATGCCACAGAAGTGCTTTAAAGCTTTGTTTGTGTGTGGACAGCAGATGAAGATATGCCTGGATGGAAAGGATAACTTAACTACTCCTTATTACTGCAGTCAAGAAACATGGGCTGAAGTCATGTGCACTTGGGTCAGGCAGGGTTTGTAGAAGCCTGGCTTCCCAGAGGAGTGTCAAGAGAGTGAGTGCCAGTCTGGCTTTTCCTACAGAAGCAATCAGACTCATTCCACAAAAACAGCGTGAAAAAGGGAAAAGTGGATGCTGGGGGGAGAAAACAGATTAAGCAGTCCCAGAGGATGAAAGAATTCAAAAATCATGATTCCTGTGTTCTGTCACATCTTTCCTCAGAGTGAGGGACAAGTAGGAGATGAAAATCTCCATCCTGGTCCCCAGGAATGGACATGTCTGAAAAAGTTCAAAACTAAGGGAAGATCTGAAACAAGACTAGGCTCTGAAGTGGGAGATTGATAAATCTGGGTGAAAAGAAGGGCTGGAGGACAGGGTGAGAGAACTAAGGAAAAATAATGAGAAAGAATTAAAAATTATTATAATTGATCTAGTGAGTTACTGTTGTCCACTGGATCAGCCAGAAAAAGTGAAAAGTAAAAAAGTGTTTTCTCTTTTTTTACTCTAGAAAAAGCAATGAGAACTTATTTATTTTGGGCACAGGAAGAAAGAAGTCTTTTGCTGTTGCAGAGATTGTAGCACATCAGATGAGGGGGTTATGAAAGTTCAAACACACACAAAATTTGTCAGCTTCCTCACTGCCCATTTTGGAGCTAAGTGCACACCATGCTAGATGTACACACAGGGGTGTTGCAGGAAAAGTGCAAATGGTTGTGTTTAAAATAGCACCAACCCTTCCTATCTTACCGGCACTGACTACAGGGACAGGCACACCCACCCAGGCCTGCTTTGTGCTTTAAATATTTTACTGGTGTGACTATTTAGATTAGAGATGGAATTTCTTTTTAACTGGAATTACCGTGGGAGTGAAAGCCCTCAGGTAGAGGCCACTTTACAGGCATATAAATATGACCATATTAATGGCCATTCAACATTCCTTTCAGTTTCCATATGGAATTAGGCAAAGCAGTATAAAACAATACTGTATTTCCAACATAAGCAAGAGCAGAGATTGCTGTATTAAGTTCACCAGGCAGCACTTAGATTTTCTGAATTTATCACTATACATGGATGGAAATGTTTGTCTCACTTTCATTTAAAGCTAAGCTTGCTCACAGCAGCTGAGGGTATAAACTGAGCTTGACCATACTTTTCAATCTATGTCCAAAGCCAGGCTTATCCTTGCGTGTTGATTCTAATCTGAACATTTAATCTGGCTACCCTCTTTCTGGCAACTGTGGACTGTCTCTAGATTACTCCTTTGGCAGAAAAAATAGTCAAAACTGATGAGCCAATTGCAGTGAATTTAATTCAGTTGCACCATTACTGAGTAAAGGCTGACCAGTCATTACCAATTTCATCATTGCTGTCTCAAAGCAGACCTTTGTAAGACCTTTGTAAGATTTGTTGAATGTTGCACACGCATTGCACGACCCTTGCAGACACGTTCTGGGATGGATTGTACCTGCCTAGACAACAGGGGCAGAGTCACACCTGGGGCAGAGTCACACCTGGGCACAGCCTGCTCAAGGGATCTTTGCGGCAGGAGGAAGATGATGGCAGCTGAAACACAGAGCCTTGGGCCGTGAGGGGAAGGGGGGAAGAGGAGCTGTGCAGCACTACATCTGGGGGCTGCAGGGAGGGACCTGATGGTGCCAATGCCAGCATGGGAGGCAGTAGTGGCCACTTCTCTAGATTGTCCTGGCCGTTCTGACATTTCTTTCCCACATTCCCAAAATGTAACCCCAGATTCCAAAGACTCTCAGCCTTGCTTTCCAGGTGCCCTTTTGCTACAGATGGCTGGGCCATCTGCTGACTCCCCGCTCTTCCCAGCTGAGGAGCAGCTCTGGTGGCTGCTGGCCACCTGAATCATAGAATGACAGAATGGTTTGGGTTGGAAGGGACCTTAAAGATCTCATTCCAACTCCCTTGCCATGGTCAGTGACATCTTCCACTAGACCAGGTTGCCTAGAGCTTTCAGGATTGAGACTTCTCTGGGCAACCTGTTCCAATACCTCGCTACTCTCACAGCAAAGAACTTTTTCCTAATATCTAATCTAAACCTACCATCTTTCAGTTTGAGGCTGTTCTTACTTGCTCTATCACCTCATGTCTTTGTTAGGAGTCCCTCTCCAGCTTTGTTGTGGTTCTTTTTAGCTAATGTGTGTAGAGTGAATCCCAGGAAGACATGGGAGGAGGCTGGTACTTGAGAAGGAAGCTTCCACAGAGCAAAGGGATCCAGCCCCCACCACACTGCCACCTGCTTGGAGCAAGAAAGAATATGATCCTGCTTGGGGTGCAGTGGAAGCAGGCATCAGGGGACCTCTTCGGGTTTATTACTGTTTTATTATTTTATAAGCCACTAAGTGAGGGCTATGGATCTGGCGTAAACATGACTCACAGTATTTTGCGTGTGGTATCTGAATTGTGCTGTCCAGTGTGCAATCTGCCTCTGGCATCATGCATGGTGGGAAAAGGCTGTTGTTCTTCTCTCTGCATGACACAGTTGTAAGCATATGTTCAGGTGAAGGGAATATCTGAAGCAGCTGGGTCACTAAACCCACTGGTAAACCTGTATGTGCACATTGAAATTAACTGTGTGATTCTCTATTAAAAATAGGAGAGAGAATCATTGCTGACTTGAACTGGGTCCTGAAAAAATGTATGTGTGACATTCTCTGCTGCACAAGCTGTCCTGCAAGCTCATGAGAACCAATTACCCACTGCATTTATGGACAGACAACAGCAGCTTTCCCAACTCCTGCCAGCACAGGGCTTTTTTCCTCTTCACATCTTTTATCTCCAGTGGAGACACTGGACCAGGAGCAAAGCCTCAGCCACAGCCAGCACTTGATCTTGTGTGCTGCTCTGAGCATGCATGGACAAGGTTTTCCTTGAGGAGCCACAAACCAGGTTGTACTCACACTCTGCAGAAATCATGGAGGAAAGAGAAGGAGGACAACACAGAGCTTCTCTCTGCCCAGCTCTGAAGATGAATGCAACGGGTGTCCTCATTCCATGTGCGCCTCCTACATTATCCTAATGGGTTGTCAAGGAAAAAACACCAGTGCCTGAATGAAGAAAATATGTACTTCTTTAATCCATTCCCAACCAAACAGCCATCATTTGCTGCAGCCAGCAGTACTCACGATTAAAGGGTTTATTTTTGTGTTAAACTATCTCTCCATAATTATGTAGTGTTTATGAAGTGCAGCATTTCTCTGTGTGTTTGAAGAAGTGAGGGATCTGCCATCTTCCCCATTTCCTGCTATATCACCTACATTTTCCTTTCTGTCCACACATCATTAGCTGCCTCCTTTCTACCAGACAACCAGCTCCATTAAGATAATTTTTTGAAAGAAAAAAGCAAAGATAAAGCTGTTTGTGAAGTACCTTCACAGATACTAGGAGAGGTGTCTGACAAGACACCATTTGTTACTCTGTCATCTTCCTCATCTCTAAGTCTAGGACACCTTGAAATAAAAAGTAATTATGTGAAAAAGAGTTTAGAACCAGGAAAGAACTTTACAAATGTTTACTATTTTGCTGCCAAGCAGTGACAGGAATTTTAATTAGAATTCCTATATATCAGTATAGAAAAAGAGTCAGTAGTAACTGAATTTCAGAGTGATAGGGGAACCCTGCAGTTTTCTCCGCTCTTCATTCAGTTCCTCCTTCTCTATAGGACACAGTCTTAAGCTGCCCCAAGGGAAATTTATGTTGGATGCTAGGAGAAAGTTTTTTATGGAATGAGTGATAAAGTTCTGGAATGGTCTGCCCAGGGAGGTGGTGGAATCACCATCCCTGGATGTGTTTAAAAAAAGACTGGATATGGCACTTGGTGCCATGGTTTAGTTGAGGTGTTAGGGCATGGGTTGGAGTCAATGATCTCAAAGGTCTCTTCCAACCTAGTGACTCTGTTAATTCTGTGTTAGGATGCCAGCAGGAGGATGAATTCATACTTCCAAACAGAAATTGAAGCTGTGAAAATAAAAGGACCAAAGCCTACAAAATTTAGAAATGAAAGGACTATTATACAAAAATGGCAATAGTTAGCTTGGTACTTACACAACCCTTAAACAAAAATTTCATCAAAGTCTTTTGCAAAATAAATACTAGTGACGTCTGCTTTACATTTATCCAAAGTTATTCATAAAGCTGTCCATTCTGGGTTATTTTATGCCACTTATTTGCAAAATGTTTAAATGGAGACATTTGGATTTAAATGGAACAGCAGTAAAATACAAAAATAGAAGAGATAACAGGAAAAAAGCCCAGCATTTGATTTTAGATAATAATTTTATAGAAATAAGCTTATTTAGCATCTTAAATTACAAAGGAAAGCAAAATAGATGAAGAAATGCAAATCTTCTGATCTTTACAGATATTAGTCCTATTTTATTACAGCCTTTTATGTGGTTATATTCCTCTTAGTCTTGATTAACTATAAAGTTATGAAACCTGCACATCACTGATTTGTTCGCTGTTACCAGCTCTGACAGGAGTTTTCAGCGCATGGATCACCTGCAATTTTTTGTTTAAAATGCTGCTGCTTCTTTGTCTTGTGTGACTTTGTACATCATGATTCCCAAGTAACTTATTTTCCTAGCAGGAACCTCACAAACTTGTCATACTTGAGAAAATAATTGCTTTGTTTATAAAACCATTTCTAAAAGAGTAATTTAAATTTGACCTAGTAAAATATCAAGTGTTTTCTTATTTGTCAGCAATGGCATTCTTCTTGTCAAGTTAAGCAGCCATCGGGACAACTAAGTAGCATGCCTCAGTGTTATTTAATGGCAATTATTTATTAGTACTGTGGCTGCAATATTGTCCCTGGAGGCTTCCTATAATCGAAGTTACCACTTTCAACAGCTTAATCACTTGAAGCTCGTTTGATCCAAAATTGTGTTATTTCCTAATTAACTGGAAAGGGATGCAAGTATTTTATATTTCTCTTTGACAAAAACAACAGAAGTGTCCCTCATGTTAGATACATTTCTGTAGAGTAAGTAAAGCAGTGGTGTGGGATCCCCTTTAAAACCATACAGTTCTCCGATTACCCTCACCACAGAAAGCCTGAATGGGGCAGAGAAACCCATTGCTGGCCCAAGGAGCACTGGTTTGGGAACATTTCTCTGCTGCTCCTCATGCACACACATGAGCTGGAGTGAACTTCACTGAAGTCATCTGGGATCCCAGTGAGCAGCTATAAGGCAACTATTTCCTGTGCTCGTGTCATTTCTGTGACACAGCTGCAATTTCAGCTCAGGAGAGTTTTCCCAGGCCCTTTTTTCTTGCCAGAAAAGAAAAACAAGACAAACTATGAAATTGCTGGCTGCCTTTCTACCACAACCTTTTAATATGACTAATTTTAAGGCTTTTTCAGGCTTTTTGAAGGTGTCCATCCACAGTCTTCAAGTAGGTAAAAAACCTTTTATCAGTTACCAGTTACAGTTGGACTTGATGATCTTAAAGATCTTTCCAACATAAATGATTCTTTCCTTCTATGAAAACAGCACTTCTGAACACATGATTTCAATAGAAGAGTGTACTTATGCTACACACAGTGCTGACTTTATGTGCTTTTGCATCATGGGTTAAAAATGTGTGGAGACCAGCTACTTAAACATGGGTTAGAAATGCTAAACATTGTCTGGGATCATTAAATAACATTATTACAAAAGCTACTCTTTCAGCTGGGATAGGAAGGAGCCATGTAGGTGAATATATTTTCCCCCTTTATCTTGTCACTTGACTCATTATTTTCTCTTATGAATATTCATTTATGATGATTTTGGCTTGGCTCTTTGAATCAGTATTTGCCTGAATGCAAAGTGGATAGAAAAAATTGCCGGCTTATAGGAAGGTATTTGCTTTAGTTTTACCAGTGTCACAAGATACAGGATATCAGAGAATCAAGTCCTTAAGTCCTGCTTACCAGATAAGAAGAGCCTGCTTGCCATAGAAAAGCCTGTTTTACCAGCTCAGCTACACCTTTTCTCACTTCTTTCTTCATTATCTCTATCTAACCAAATTGAAGAGACAGAGATGAATAAAACAAAAGGTACATACAGGCCAATGGAGACGCTTGAATATTACTTGCAACTGAAATTAATTTACTCTGGCCACCTGAGAGTGTTTACCCACTTAGGGAGCAGGAAAAGCACCATGTCCTACCTAGCTAAGCAAGACTGAAGACCACAGCTCACATGCAAAGCACGTGCAGTGAATCTATTCATTGCTATTTTATCAGCATCTGAAGGAATCAGTGGGACTGGGATCCTGATGTGCTGTACCAACACTGAGCACAGGTACCCTCCACCTGCAAGAGCTCACAGCCTAATGAGGCAAGGGAAACAAAGGCAGGAGGCTACAGACAAAGGGGGTTGTACTAGATGATCTTTAAAGGACCCCTCCAACCCAAACTATCCTAAAAGCATAAGAAAACCCAATGTAAGTGTGAGCCTACGGTTCTATTTCAGTCTCAGGGATTGAAGACCTGAGTGAGAAAGTGTTGTGAAGTGTTGGCCTTCCTCCCATGGTCCCACAGCTAAATGTAAAGCTGCAGAGAGCTCTGCTCCTGATGTACCACAACACCACACCACAGATAGTATTATCTATGCAGCTCTTCTTTAGCACAATATTGTCCTCTGAAAAGTCCAATGTCTTAAACACACAAGCAACACACTACTTCAACAGTTTTTATCAGGGCTGCCACCAAAAAAAAAAAAAATAGTAGGGTTACCAGTTCAGCTTAGCCCACATGTATCCTGAATCCCAAACGATGAAAAGAGGTCTGAACTGTGACTGCCAGAGGGGCCTGCTACCACAAAAAAACAGACAGCAACCATATCCATCAAAGCACAGGTCAATGACCTTTTGCTTACTATGAGCTCAAAGCCCATTTGAACTTTATATATTTTTTAAAATCAGCTGGTGGTTGAACATATGTTGCAAAAACAGCACATCAAAGTGCCACCTTAGACCTTCGGTGTCCATAAACTTTCCATGACAGCAGCAGAGGAAACTGTCTCCTGGCAATGCAAATTAAGTTCCTGCAGAGCTCAGGCCTGACTTTTCTAGTGCTTAGGTCATCCACTCTGCTCTGTTTTGGGTAAAACCTACCCACACTACAGGGGAGACACCAAGAAATATTAATGTAAGCATTCACACTGCAGAAAAAAAAATGCTTCAGTTCAAGCAGAACAACAAACAACAGTCAGCCAAGGACAAGGGAAAGGACAGCGAGTTCATTTGGCTACCCATCAAGGCCTTAGTGTAATTACACAGTGAGATCTTGCTGTGTTATTGTGTCTTCATTAAGCTGAGTTTCGGTTTATGTTGTTGGATTTGATACAAATTTTTGGGCATAATAGCATAATTAAATTAAGAAATTAACTTATGTAAATACAAATAGAAGTTCATTGTATTGTTATTGCTCCTGTTACCACATTTGGAACTTTGCTATTTTGGCCAGCTTTCCTTGCATTGCTCGTTCTTAAAATCTTCTTCTACAGTGGGTTTTTTGGTCAAAAAGATAAAATCTCATCCCCTCTGCAGAGCTCTGCATTTAATAGGTGCAAGTTCTCAAAATCTGAATTCTGCTTTTTTGAGGGACATGACAAACTGCTATAGATGAAGATGCCTAGACAGATGAGATGGCACTAAACACATCACTGAGGCTTGCTGGGTTTTGATGATGGAGTGTCACATGCTGCCAAGCTGTCTCTAAACAAAAGCATTTATACAGTAATAGCAGCTGAGATGTGAAACACAGAGTAGACAGCTTGTTGTTTTGAGGTATTTTTTCTTCCAAAGATTTTATACAAAAAGAGAAATCTGGAGAAAAAGTAGAATAAAATGTTCATGCAATGTTGTTTTTCCCTTTGAATGGGAGAATAGAAAGATAGGGAAACATACTTCAAGCTTTCACTACTGCAGATGAAATACATAAAAATCAGACCAAAAATCAAGATAAAAGTTTTCAGATCCCATTTTGTTTAGAGAAGTTACAAGGAAAAGCTTACTATGAAGGCATTACAAAGATTATTTTCTTGCATAAAATGTTTCATTTTATTGTGTTTATATATTCAATGCCTAATTTTGCCTCCAGTTACAGCATTTTTCCTATCATGATAAAGTACTGAGTAGGTACATAAGACTGGTATCATACTAGTATTACTCTCAAACCTTAAGACTGAGCTAACCTCCCTGCAGTGCATATACAGAGATATCCTTTTCCAGACAATTTTCTAGAGGTGTATTTCTTCTCTGTACTCATTACAGCATTGTCTGTCTATGAACACGAAGGCTGTAACAAGAGCTGGCTGAATGGCACAGCTCAAAGGTTGTGACCAGCAGAGCAGAATCCAGATGGAGGCCTGTAGTCTGTAGCATTCCCCAGGGATCAACAGCAGGTCCAGTCTTATTCAACTTGTCCTGTTCAACCTGTCCCATTCAACAAGGACCTGGACAAAGGCATGGAATCTACCCTCAGCAAGTTTGATGATGATATTGGGGCAGTGGTCAACATACCTGAAAACTCTGCTGCCATTCAGCTGGACCTTGACAGGCTGGAAAACTGGGTGGAGAGAAGGTTAATGAGGTTCAACAAGGGCAAGTGTAGGATCCTGTGCCTGGGGAGGAATAACCCCAAGCACCGACACAGGCTGGGAGCAGCTCTGTGGAGAAGGAACTGGCAGTCTTGGTGGATGACCAGTTGACCATGAGCAAGCAGTGCCCTGTGGCCAGGAAGGCCAATGTTATCCTGGGGTGAATCAGGAAGAGTGTGACCAGCAGGTTGAGGGAGGTGAAAACTTGCCTGAGTAGAGGTGCCCCTCTCCTCAGCCCTAGTGAGGGCACATCTGGAAAGCTCCCTCCAATTCTAGGCTCTTCGGCACAAGAAAGAAAAGATGTGAAGAGGGTCCAGTGGGGTGCCAGGAAGAATATGAGGAATCTGGAGCTTCTTTCTTATGAGGAAACACTGCAGGAACTGGCCCTGTTTAGTCTGGGGAGGAGAGGACTGAGAGGGGATATCATCAATACATCCAGATATCTCAAAGCCAGGTGCCAAGAGGATGGTGTCAGACTGTCTTCAGTGGTGCCCAGCAACAAGACAAGGTGCAATGGCCATAAACTAAAACACAAGTTTCATCTCAGCATGAGAAGAACTTCTTTACACTGGCAGTGGCAGAGCACCAGAACAGGCTGCCCAGGCAGATCATGGAGTCTCCCTCTCTGGAGACACTCAGAACCCACCTGGACACGTTCCTGTGTCACCTGCTCTAGGTGACCCTGCCTTGACAGGGAGAGGACTAGATCTCCAGAGGTCCTTTCCAACCCTAGTGATTCTGTGGACTTTCTTTTAAAGTTAAAAATAAACGGCATTAATGCCTTCTATTTGCAACACTTGAATTTTTTTCAGAGATATGCCATCAAGAAAATTTACCTGTAAGTAGCTTGCATTGCACTATATGTCTACTAATGCCTATATTTGTCCTCATGCAGAGAAAAAATAATTAAACACACCTAGGTATAAACCTATGGCATGGGCTGTATGCCATTTCCACTTGCTAACAGGCAAGATATTCCTTGATGTTAAATAAACAAATAAAGATTCATTTCTTTGACTAGATATTTCATTCCCCCCCCCCCCATTTTTACTTTTGTAATTATTTTTACCCCTGAGAGATTTTTTAAGAAGGGGGTTGTTTCTCTGTTTTAGAATTATTTAGAATATTCAACCTCTAAGTGTCCTCAGGCAGACAACCATTAAGGGAAAAGCAGAATAGAGCTGCTAAATATTCACAGGACTATAAAGGAGCCCCATGAATCCCAAATGGGAAGGTGCTTGTTCTTAGCAGAAAATTTTGCATACACGGAACTAAAGGACAGAAAAACATGGTACAGCTCCTCCAAGAAACTGTCACTTCAAATCATTGCTCTGGGCCAAGGTAACTCAATCAAGATAACTCAGCTGCTTTGATGCAGGACAGATCTTCTGAAACTAGCTCTTAAAAGGGAGTCTTCTTTGCTTCCTTATTGCTATATAAGAGAAGAAGAAAATTTAATCCCCCCTATGTAGCAAATTGAAAGGTGAGCTGGTGTGTTGAGCTAGCCAGAACATGCTGATCTGATCTGTGGATGTCATCTCTGGGATGACATCAAGACACACTCCCTGATTTGTGGTCGCAGTGCTAAACTTTCAACAAGTACCGTCAGATCCACCATCATCTTACTGAGGGCATGAACCAGTGTGGGTGTCATTGCTGTTCAAAAAGGATCCCAGAGCAACAGCTGAGAAGCCTAAAATTATGGGAGGGATATAATGGGAGAAGAAGGGACCAGCAGTACATGCAGACACAAGAATATGGTAAGGCCAATACTATTCACACTCACAGGAGCATGAAATTAAAATTGCCACAATTCATGTAGGATCTTCATGAGCCCTGGAGCAAAGACATTGCCTGTGGAACTATGCAGAGCATTGCTGACCTGCAGGAAAGACATGCTCCTGTCTTTCCCCTCAAATGCTGTTGCCTGGGGAACCATAGCAGGGTAATACTGTGATGAGGGAGGCTACACTTAGGGATGATCCTACTGATTATAAACCCCACGAGGGAATGTGGTAGGCCAAGCAAACCCTGAATCTCTGGTCTAGGACTGCCAGTGTAACTGCAGGTTCATGCAGGGTGAGCAGAGGGCTGGGGAACAGAGATTGTATCACAGAATTATTTATTATGCTCTGAAGCTATAAACAAACATGTGAGAGGCATACATTCCAAACTGAAGTGCATTCATCATTATTTTTAGCAATAATGATTACAATAATTCTTTGTACTTCCAATACAAGTGCAAATCTCAGGGAAAAAAAAATCCTGAAATCATGAGAGTATTATAATGAATTTAGCTTAAAACAAACCCTGTGAAGTAGACACCCTTATCTGTACATTACAGAGGAGGAAATGTTGGCATGGGCAGATTGCAGTTTGCCCAGGGCCAAGCAGGAAACCCAGGGAACAGATGAATAAAGTCCCAAGCTCATGGATGCCAGCCCTCTGCCTCAGTCACAAGACCATTTTTTCTTTCCTTCATTTGATAAATTGCAAAAGAATTAAATTAGGCAAATCCATAATTAAGGGTTTGAAAATAACCTTCATGCCATTTCCCAGCCCAGGGTATTCAGAGCTACATGGGAACAGAAGTCTGATAAAGGAATTTTTCTCTACTTTCCCGGTTGGGCAGGAGTGCTTATATCAGCTAGTAGACTTAAGCATCAAACTGGGTAGTTTTTATAAGCACATCCAGTATCAAGATCTTGAAAGAGGTACTGGAGCAGACCCAGAACTTCTTTAGATTCACTTCCTATTACAAACATTAATTTTTTAGTTATCTCTCAGGACCAATACATGTTTAATTACACCAGGGAGGCTGTGGTGCTTTGCACAAGAGACCCCGTGAGCCTCCCCACAGAACACGTGGTCAGTCTCTGCTTGAAAAAATTGTTGGGAGGCTGGATAAGGTCAAGGATCCTTTTCACCAAGTCAGGACTCAAATATTGCTCATCCTAATAAGTGAATGCTTTCAGCATTAAGCAATTTATCAACAGGTGGAATTACTCACCATCTTCCCTGATTAGCTTTCAGCCTAATCTGACAGTCATTTCCAGAGAATTCTTATCAGCTCAGATCTCATAGGCAAGAAGGGGCAAGAAAGATTTATCCTGCTTGAGACAGCCCTTCGTTGTGGCCTGAGATGGGCACCCAGCTGCACAGCCCTGCCAGAAACAGCCCTTCCAGCTCTTTCCAGCCCTCCAGCAGACCCTCAGGGCAGCCTGTGGCTGTTCTCAGAGCAGGCTGCAGCTAAGAGAGCCTGGCAGTCATCCTGGTGCAGACGTTTGCCCTGACTCCTCTGCCTGCTGGCAGCATCAGCCCAGCAAGCTTGCACAGCTTCATGTTTCTGGGCTGGCATTTCTGCACAGCCATGTGGTGCGACAGTTACGGGTCAAACCCATCTGAAGGCAGCTGGAGACCTTTTAACCCACCACTCTGTTGCACGTAGAGTGTTCATGGGGACACAAGTGGTATTAGTGATGGAAGTGTAAATGCTTAGGGCCTTCATGCATGCACTTCCAAGACTAGGAGCAGCCAACAGACAGATTCTGTAGGTTATTTCAGATTTAACAGTCAGCAGTGCCTGTCTGATATCTAAGTTTTCTTGCGGGTCTAACCTGAAGCTTTTCACAGACTATTGCCTGAGCCATATCAAAGGTAGAATACCCTGTAGTGCAGCCATTTAGATTTCTTGTCCACTTCTTACCTAAACATATAATTTCATACTTGTTCTTCCTTTAAAACTGTGATCCAGTAATATCTTAGTTGTATGCTTCTGCCCCTAATGTGTCTTGTACCAGCTTCAAGTTTGGTGCACTTGATAGTGTCAAGTTTATGATAAGACTCAATGATTTTGGAGGTTTTTTCCAACCTAAGTGATTCTATGACTCTATTTTCCCAGCTTGCTAATAACCAGGAAGAATAACCTTGGTCATTGTAGCATGTGTTAATCTCAGGGCAACCATGCTTGGTGCAAGTCCTATTCTGATTTGGCACCACTGCTGTATCACTCCCATCAGCCAGTTTGGTCATCTTCTTTTTGATGCTATTGACAAACAGTGCTCTTTCAGCATCTTGATGTGCTTCTGTGTCCATCATCCATTTTACCTAAAATAAAGATAAATTGTGTATGATGGATTTCCCATGTCCTCCACATCATGTAGCACTGAAAAAGACCTTTAAGCTTGTTTGGCAGAGACTCAAACCCAGGACCCAGACCCCTTGTTATCTGTGGTCAGCAGGCCACATTTGACTCTTATGAAATACCACTGAGGCTGGTGACATCCCTCTGAGGAGGAACTTGTCACAATAATTTTACTTTTTCCCATCTGCAATTAGAATTTACTTTGCCAGGAGAGAATATTTTTTTTTTTCCCCACATCCAACCTAGACAGAAAGCAGAGTACTTAGAGTGCTAAGAGGCAAAACAGAGAGGTTTCTGTGAAGAGTTACTCTGCCACACCATAGCAGCACCAGAGGTGTCTCCCTGCCCGCCCCAGCAGTGCTACAGAATGGCCCATGTGTCACCCCAGCCCTGGGGAGCAGTCAACACAGAGACATGTGACATGCCAAAGGGACAGCTTGCAGCACACAGAGGGATGTGCTGGTACCACAAAGCCAGAACACAGGGTCTCACATGAACCACTGTGGCCTCAGATCAGCTGATGGCATCTCTGATCAACAGAGCAGCTATCTTTAATCTTTCCTCCCTTGGGATCATATATTAGCCATGTGAGTGTGATCCTCAGCAGAAAAGCACGTCTGCAGTTGTCACTTGTTTAACTACTTCCTATTTTTCCAGCAGTTTCTCAGGTACTCCTTTCCTCTCATGGCACCAGGAAAATAATTTTATTTATTCCATTGCTAGTTATCCCATCTGCAGTGAGAATATTCATCACTGCTCATCTTACATCCTTGTGCAGAATTTACCTTCAGCTCTCCTCAAATTATTGTCAGTTTCTAATCTAATCATTGTCACTGAATATTTTGCACGTGGCAGAAAAGAGCAGAGAAGTATCAAAGTATACTTCTATCCATGAAGAATGTTAAGATGGAAGACTTTTACCTCAGAGGAAAAGGACCTGCCCAGAACAGTTCATGTTAAGAACAACCAAAGTCTGAAAGTCTTTTGAAGAATAATGTTTTACTGTACATGGTTTAAAGTGTTACAGTTTAAACTGTACACAGCTCCTTGGGTTACTTGTTGAATTAAATACCAGCCATTATAAACATATTTGGCTGGGTCATAAGAGAACGAGCCCAGGACCATTTGATCCACTTGATGAAGGGACTGTGCTGGGTGCCTCTTGTAGCAGGGGCAAGGGTGGAGAATTGGCACCCTGACTGCTGTGACAGCAGCTGCAGGCAACAGCATTCCTCATCTCCACGGTCCAGCCATGGGGCTGCACAGGGGAGCCAGGCAGGAGCTGTCTCCACTGGTTGTGATGGATGTGAGGGCTGTGGCACTGTCTGCTGTGGCAATCAAAGAAGAATTAGAAAAATTATCTGAAGGATAAAGTCAGTAGACTTGCACAGGTGTTTGCCCCTCTGAGCTGGAACAAGAGCAGGGAGGGCACCTTGTCTGGCCAGCTCTGAGAGGATTTGTTGCCATACTGCATGTCCTTGGGGCTTCCTTCCCTTCAGCAGGTCTGTGCCGTCAGACAGTCACACTGCAGCACCCGGGCACAGGCTGGCTTCCTGCAGTTCCCCATGACTGAGCTGCAGAGAGGACTTTTGCCACTACTGAGGACAGTGTCTTCCTGCCAGCAGGTTCTCCTGCACCAGTGAGTCATTCCTGAGTCACTTGTCCTCTTGCCAGGAAGAGCCAGTCTTCTCCTAGGGAATACAGCAACCTTCCTGGCTGATACAGAGAGACCAGCTGAAAAGGTGAGACCTCGGTGTGCATTTGTTCCTAGGAAGGTTGCCTTGGTATTAAACAGTCAGGACATAGCAACAGTTTGTAGATGGATTTAAATTAGCTGCTCAACCTTCCCCTGTTGATTTTATTTCCTTTTTGGATTCTGAGAAGGAAGTTCTCTATGGCCAAAGTCAGGAGACATGTTGGGGCAAGATGAGAGGCAGCTGCTGCCAGCTCCAAGGACTTCTGCTGCCAGATCAAAGTGTTTGTGACACACAGCATTAATAATGCCCTCTAGGAACTCTCAGAGGAACAAACCTCCAGAATAACAGTTTAGCCCAAGCTTTTTATTAGCCTCCTTCAACTGGATTTGTAAAACTTTAAATCACTCTCTGTGAACTTTCCTGCTAAAATTCACATTTGCAAAGGCCACTGACTTTACAGAATAAAACCTTTCCATTTTCTCTGTTTGATGATGAATTTTCCAGGACAGGCCAAAGGTGTCTCTGTTTCTGCTTGAACAATCCATTCTGAAGTGATTAGACCAAGAAGGCATTGCTTAGAGGTGTCTAGTCCAGGTGACAACACAAAGCCTTCTGTCTTGCTTTCAGCAAAACCCTCAAAAATGACCCTTTTAAAGATCAACCTACTCTGAATTGACTGCAGCAGGATGTTGGATGGGTATATTTAGGAGCATTTATTTGCCCTTTATTCAGGGAATAACAGTGAGATCTTCAGAACATACCTGTTTGCCTTTTGTGTTGTCTCCTTTCTAACAGAGACATTTAAATGTGCCCTCAATTACCCTTCAGTAGGCCTTTTTGATTCAAATGCCCATATCTTTCTAACAAGATGGAATACACATGAAGAGTGCATCCTGGTTTCTGCTCTACTAGGTGATCAAAATAGAAGGTAATGCCAAAGAACACAAAATCTAGCTATTGCTCCAGAGGAGCTGAGAAGATGCATCTTGAACAAGCAAAGATGATGTAAAATCCACTAATTTGAGAACTTAAAAAAAAAAAAGGTGTCATGAGAAGCAGAACCCCATTAATGTGCTTCTCCATAGAATCTATGGGGAGGTCAACAAGCCTGTGTAGGATTTTCACCTGTCCAGTGGTACTTCAGTTGCTGGAAGATACCCCTCCTCTGCAAAAGAAAATTCCTTTTAACTTCTCCCTTTGAACACCTCATTTCCAGCACATGAAATGCTGGCATCAAGAGAAGGCACCAGGAGTTAGCTGCCATTTAGGTGATGAAGTAGCTGAATATTGCAGGGACTGGGCATTGGTTTTAGCTCAGAGCCCCATCCTGAGAGCTGTGTAACTCTCTACTTTGAGACAGTGACAGAGATCAGGAGCTGTTTAATACAGAACGTAAAGACAGAATATCTAATGTAGAGGTGTTCACCTTTACAAATAAGTAATGTAGTTTTAGGCAACTCCACTGTTACACAAATTGTGCTTTTCTGAAATGTCACACAGTAGCAATCTTCAGATTTCCAAGTCCCAGATTCTCTCGATACCTTGGCTCCAAGATTATGATAAATATATCAGCTGATCATCCACACTGGGTTCTTTACTTCAGACTGGAGAAGAGAACTGTCACCAAGTCATGGCATTGCCATGAGAGTAGCAGCTGAATACACACCAGCATTGAACTATTTGCAGCTACAAACTCTAAACCACAACAATAATAGGAAGTCAGGAACTTTACTTGGTGAAGAAAATTGCGCTCTGAAGCCTGTAAACTTTTTAATATTTGATCAAGTTACAAATGGGTACATAGTAATTAATTTTTCTTGAAAACAACACAATCTGATTTCCAGATAATGCAGTGGAAAATTTGATGGCATATCATAAGGTCTCTGATGAAAATGTGCAGGCATTGGTGAATTGAACAAAGTTTTGCAGTCATAGTGGCAAGGTAAAGAGCAACAGATAAAATATTTATTTATTGAGCAGCAGCTTACACCTGTCAGCTAGTGGGGAAACGATAAAGAAGAAAATATCTCTATGGCTAAATCCTGCATAAATGTGATGAAGATCACACATAAGCCCTCAGACTCAAGTTTTTTCAGTAGGCACCTACAACAACAGATGCTGAGATTAAGCATGAAACTGCACAGCCCAATGGGTGCTAATTCCAGGTTCTGTCTACCCAAGAGACTGACACTTTACAAACCAAGATCCAATCCATTCCAGCCCTGTCCACTGCAGGAGGACTTTACAGAATGCTTTGCACAAGGAAATGTAGGCCTGTGTTAGGATCTTATTCTACCTCCCAGCCTCAACGAATTCACCTCAGTTTGAGTACCTTACTAAGGGAGGGCTTGCTTTGTCCCTCAGGCTCTCGAATCTACTTGCATATTTCCACACATGCAGTGGGAAAATATCTTTAAATGTTGTCTTGGAATGGGGATTAGCAAAAGCCTCAAGAGGCAGAGCAGCATTTCAGAGGGGTTATCCAGGCAGAGACAAAGTCCTGAAACAGCTCAGAAAGTGCACCCCTCAGTTTGGGGGTGGCAACAGGGCTGGCCTGGAAGATTTGTCATGTCATCCCCTTAGGTGCCCCTCTCACCCACTATTAATCTCCAGTGTTGCTCTTGATATTTGCCCAGCTAAATAAGGCCTACCTCATCTGGAGGTAAACCACTCCAAATAGATTTCTCCAGGAAGGCTTTTCCCTAAGTGCTTGAGTGTTTAAAAAACCTATCAATAGGTCAAAACAATGAGACAGGGAGAAGCAATGACCTCTTTTCAGGAAATAGTATCCCACTAACTTGATTATCATCCACTGCCTATTTAGGCCTGGTGTTAAGGTTGGGTGTACGGTTATTTTAAATTTGTTACGTGATGCAGCCCACTTTTCTGGGATACCACAGCAGATGTTAATAAGACAAGAATCTTATATCCTTTTATATTTCCATGTGCACAGGACATTGTCTCTTGACAGTATCACTAGCAATGCAGCAAAGTGCTCATCTGAGCATTTTGAAAAGGAAAATAAAGCTGTTGCCCATGAGTGTTGTCCTTTGAAGTGTGGGACTGAAGCCTCTTGGCTGACATCCCTTTCCTGGCCGACTCACTTTGTGCATGACTGCAGTAGCACGCTGAGTCCCACGGGACTTGTTTATTACTCCCGAATAAACTTTCCCCCTTCAACATGGGAAAATGGATTCACAATGATAGAAGGCTGGGACATTCTGAATGCTTAAAATCATAAGGCTTTTAAAATCACCTTTTAATCTCTTTTCTTTCAGTCAAATGCCAAAGAAAAGAATCATGTTGAGCCATGATTATAAAACATGCCTTTGATGGCTTGTGCGTTTGCCTTGTAGTACCTCCAAGTCAAATATTGTTTAAGTCCCCACCAGCTCACCAAGGTATATGGAAGAGACAGGGTTCAGGAGGCTGGCAGGGAATTAATGGCCTTAGCTGCAAAATAACTGGCTACCACAGCACCAGTGCTGATGCACATGGATGAAGGCACCTGTCAGGAGATGCAGCTTCTGCATCCCATGGGTTTATTTCAGGCCAGCAGCTTGGCCAGCTCAGATCCTTTGGTCTCCAACTGCAGGGACACCTGCAGCCACCTGCCGCAGTGCCAGGTGACCCCTTGGGCCTTGCAGCAGAAGGGAAGGAGGGACAGACCTCGGGCCATTTCAGGGAGGCTACATGAGGGAGCAGGAGAGAGGAGTTTAATTACTTAGTCTGGCTGGCAGATGGATTTTGAAAGTAGCTGCATCATATTATGACTTCAGAGGACAAACTGATCCAACATTTGGAATTACTTATAAAATAATGTCTTCTGAATGTATTTGCTGTGCTAGGTTTAAAAAGCAGCTTGTCCTGGAATTCCTTACCTCCTCCAGTGCAGGCAGGTGGCCCAGGAGAGGAGATAGTACATTTCTTTCCTGGCTCTTGCACTCCTTTTTCCAATGAGAGCTGTGACTATTCATATACAAGTCAAATGACACTGGCATTATACTGAAGTGGTGCCAGTGGTGAATCAGAGACCTTTTCAAACCACTTGAATTTTAAGAGGACAAGAAAGAGTGGATCTAACTGAAGGCAAAAAAAAAAAAAAAGATGAAAAATGAAAAGTGAAGAATCTAACATTAAAAAAAATTATTTGCATATATATATGATTTATGCCCATTTTGATGCAGACCTCTGCCTACAGAAAGCAAAAGAAGGTAAAAGTTATAAAAGGTGCAATGTAAAGTAAAAGTCAAATATCATTTAAAGTTTGAGTCCTCCTGTAATGCCAACCACAAGGTGGTATACCTTGAGCTGAAGATCAGGGTGAGAAACATGAAGTAAAACTTCAGGTGATTCTTTAAATGAGCAATTGTAATAATGTGAGGTAGGATTTCACAAGGAATCTTTATTCTAATGAACACAAGAAATAATCTGTCATTATTCACAATCACATTCGTTTAGTTTTAAAAGAGCAAAAACACTTTGGTAAGTGTAAGTAGTGTGTAAGTGAAAAGAATCCTGTAAAAAGGTGTGTGTGTGCATGAAATCCCAGATACATGCATGGAGTTTGTCACCCAGGCGTTCCCAGCACCATGTACTACTCTGGAATCAGGAATGTACAGTACATTCAGAGATGCTATAATAAGAAAGTAGCACAAGGTAAATAAATACTGAAATTTTTATGAGTGAACTTTTGTGAACCAGTATAATATGGGAGCATGAGAGGCACTCATAAAAGCAGGGCAAAAGCCAAAGAACAGATGAGGATGAGAAAGCGATATGAGGAGTGCTGCAGAGAAAACAATGTAAAAACAAGCGTGTCTTTTATTTGAGATACATTCAGGAGAACATCCACTGAAGCCATGAATCTGTTTTAGGATTCAGGAAACTAAGCTCTTGGGTTACAGTTATGCCCACTACCTGTCTCTGGAGTTACAGCCTCATTAAATTCTACTGAAATTATATTATTATTGTGTTCCAGATATGCTTTGGAAACTCTTGGCTACAGTGCAGTGCAGCTGAAACTGATTTATTTGTATCCAGTACTGTAACTACATTACAGCCAGTACTCTGTGTTTGCCTACAGACTCTGTATGTAAAGATTTTACAACAGAATAAGAGGATGACTGCAAAAATCAGGGTCTGCAGATGTGGCCTTGGAAAGCACTCCACAGTCACAGCTTCAGATGAGAGAAACTAGGGGTGCAAATGAAGAGAATATTACAGTCAGTTTCTAATTAAACCTGGCTCATGATAAAGAAAAAAAGCCATATTCTACAATAATAATCCTGACATGTCACGTCTACTGGTCAAGCAGGTGTTCAAGTCCAATAAAAAGTATTATAATATCATGGAACATAAAGACGGGAAGGACTCCAAAAAACCACTTTTTTCCAGAGATCAACCAGCACCACTCCTGAGGTGTCCAGTTGTTCATGGAGCTTCCAGAGATGGAGGGTCAGCTGTCTTTCTTGGTTGTGAGCTAACCTAGCTGCGCTATGCCAGGACTTAGCCATACACCACAACTCTGTACAGGTGAATAAGGAAGGTTGTGCAATGACACCCAACAGGTTGGGCAGCTGAGCTGTCACCCGCAGAGGTAGGCTTGCTGGTGTTGAGCATGGGAAAAATGTAAAAAACTGTTCTATCCACTTGGGAAAAGTGGAAATCCCCTGGTGCTGGCAACCTTAAACAATACATGCTCTTTTTACTGTGTTTAAAGAGCATATGAACAATGATTATTATCAACAGTGACATTATATTCCTGAATAATTTTTGTTATGCCTAGTATGAATCATACCTGCATCTGAACTGATGAGCCTGTAGCAAGTTCTATAAAGCTGTTGGATCATCAAGATAATTAAAACAATGTGTGTTCTTCTCCAATATAGAATTTCAGGTCATTATAAAACAGTATGGCATAATCATAAATTGAACGTCTGTGTAAAGCGTTGCTCTTCTATCACAGTGTCTGTTAACAGCCTGTTTATTAAAGCAATAAAAGTGTAATTTATGCCACCTTTAACCAAAGAGCCTGAAAAAAAAGGATTTCTGGGAAATTATTTCCGATATTAACAGAATCTAACACAATCATGCCCAAACATTTTTGAAAGTTAATCATGCCAGCAAGAACGGTGAGATGAATTATGGAGATTGCCGATGCTTTTAAGTGCCGAAGCGGACGCATCCCATTTCCCCAGCCTCTCCAATAACAACAGCCACGATGGGCCGGCGGGTTGTTTTTGCAGCTTGCGAGCAGGGCCGCCCATGCAGCGCCCCCGGCCCCAGCACAAACACGCTCCAGCAGCCAGCAGGCACCAGCCCCAGGCCGCTTCCTCCCGCCCTGCTTCCCAGCTGCTCCCAGCCACAGGGAGCACGGAGCCATCTCCAGTTTCCTGCCAGCGACACCGGAACGCCTGGGTGTAGTTTACGGAGAGGTGCGCCAAAGACAATTCCCAGGCTACCAGACGGTTTCCATTTCACAAGGCTCCTCTGCTCAGCTCTCTGCTGCAAAAGCTGCAGCCAAACTTCTCGCTATGCCTCCGGGTACCAGCAGCAGCAAAGTCTTCAGTCATGGCTCCCCTGACTTTCTTACTTTCAGCATTTTTGTGAGTGGACAACGTATCCTCCGGTACACAGCAGGGTGGGTAGGATCTGGCCTGTGGCTTTATTTCCTCTGGAGCAATCTGATGGCAATGCAGAGATCCCAGAGACCACCTGGCAGGCTCCAAGATAAGGGTGTTCTCCAATCTCACCTGCCAGGGGCCTGCCAATAGGCTGGTGCCAGATCCAGGCAATGCCACTCCAAGTTGTGGCTCTTGTCACTTGCCGTGCACTTTTTCAGCATTTTCTGCACATGTGTACACAGACTTCCTTAAAGTAAATAAACAGGAAATATGGGAATCTGAGAAGTGAGTGGCTAGAAACAGATTGGTAGCTCTCACCTCCATTTGGTGAAGAGAAAGTGAGAAGTAGAACAGACAGAGAATAAGGGGTTATATTTCAGTACATAAAGCAATAAGGATAGCATTTCCAATCCCAATAAACAGTTGAGAGGAAGCATTCCAGAGTAGCAAAGCAAAGGCAAAGTCCTCCACAAGGAAGTGCATAAACAGAGAGGGTCAGGCTACACCACCCCGAGCTGCTGAAACTGTCACTTCTTGTATCAGACAGGACTAAATATCAGCACAGCATGGGAACAACATCACAGTGTTGCTAACCCTCTTAAAAATAAAGCTCACAGGCAATCTCTAGCCAGACACTGGTTTTTGTCTTGCTCAGTAGTACTCAGGGCAGCAGGTCTCTATTTTTATTTTCCCCAACAAAAGCTGAATTGAGGGCCTTGCAAAGTAATGACCTGCCCTGAGTGTTCCTGCCACAATTATTGCCTGGCTGGGTAAATCTTGGGTAAGCTACCACAATATGGTAAACATGACATTGCAGCAACCCCCAGCCCTTAAATCCCCTGGACACTGTGGGTTTAGGAGGTCACCCAGGCCATGAACATCCAGAGCCAGTGGAGCTGATTCTCCACTGGGACAGCTCTGCTCAGGTGCCAGACTGTCCTGGCTGACCCTGGAGGCACTGCTGGCAGTCTGCCTGTACCCTCGGGGACATCTTTGGGAGCCTGGCACCATGCCCTGCAAATAGTTGATGCTGGCTGCTCTCAGTGTTGGCACAAGGCAAACCCCCAAAATGCAAAGTGGAAAAGGTCACTCGGAGCGAGCTTTCTGCTCCACAGCCTTTGCAAGCGCTTAGTAGCATTTGATGAGTATCAGTTGGATGTTTTTTAATATTATTCATTGCAAATGTTAAAAAGAGGCTGTTTACAGCATCTGGTATGTCTTTTATTACTCTGCATGATTTTGGTTCAGTTAGTACTGTAAGCCTGGATTTTTACAGTTCTGCAAATTATTTTCAGCCCTGTGCTTTCTCTCCTGGTCTTACTCATCACAGTGACAGCAATCCACATCACTGCTGTGGGCTGCTTTTTAGGAAGTGGGCACATGATGACACACTGAGAAAATAAAGAGCCAAACCTCATTTGGGAGACTCCACTTAACTCCCTATTTAGCATCACGTCATGCCATCATGATCAATCTTTGCACAGAGGGGATAACAAGCAGAAGATGAAGGTGGGGATTGAAAAGGAGACGCCAGTTTCAGCAAGGAAGGCTGAAAAATCGACATTTTCTCGTTCTATTCTGACAATACGCTTTCCTGAAGGTCACAGAAACGAGGCCGTTTAGCAAAAACAGGGAGCCCTTTTAGCAATCACACCTCCTGGCGCTCCGTCAGGCTGCGGTGCAGCACTGCATGGTGCCGGGATGCCTTGCTGGGGCTGTGTTTGTCGCGGGGATGCCGCAGGACCCAGGTGGCTCCGGCAGCACTGTCACTGTCACTGTCACTGTCGCTGTCACTGTCGCTGTCGCTGTCACTGTCGCTGTCGCTGTCGCCGCGCCCCGGGGGCTGCGGGTGCTTTGCTGCTGCCCCCTGCCGGCGGCTGCCGGGACTGCGCCCCCGCCCCGTTCCCGGGGCTGATCCGGGATCCCGCCCGGCTCTGCGGGATGGCAGGGACGCGCCGGTCACCGGGAAGGGCTGGAGCTCCCGAACGTACCTTCTCCTCCGACCGCTGACGAGCACAGGCATGATTTTTCAAGGATTGCAGGGAAAGCATTCTTGTGATGTTATTATTTGTTCCTGATATTATAGAATGATAGGATCGTGGAATGGCGTGGGTTGGAAGGGACCTGAAAAATCACCTGGTTCCAGCCCCCTTTCACTAGACCACACCTTTCACTAGACCACGTTTCTCAGCGCTCCATCAAACTCACCCTTAAACACTTCCAGGGATCCACATCCACATCCACAAATTCTCTGGACATTTTATTTCAGTGGCTCACCACCCTCATAGTAAAAAACTTTTTTCTAATATCTGATCTAAACCTTATCTCTTTCAGTTGGAAACCATTACCTTTTGTCCTGTCACTACATGCCCTTGTAAAAAGCCCTTCTCCATCTTTCTTTTAGGCTCCCTTCAAGTACTGGAAGGCCACAAATAAGTCATCACAAAGATTTCTCTTTTCCAGGCTGAACAAACCCAATTCTCTCAGCCTTTCCTCATAGGAGAGCTGCTCCATCCCTCTAATCAAGTTAGTGGCCCTTCTCTGGACTCAATCCAACAAGTCAGTGTCCTTCCAATGCTGGAGATCTACGATGCGTACAATACTCTTTTCTGTCCCAAATAAAAATGCAAGGAAAGGAAGGAAAGAAGAAGGGGGAAATTATTTGACATACCCAGAATGAAAGTCAAAGACTACCTGTGAAGTTAAAAATACAATTCAGTAAAACAATGGAGCAATTTGCCTTGTTCAGGCCCTAAAGAAAGGGAAGTTGAGGTCAGGTGGATACAGGACATGAAGCCAGGAGAAACCATGTCCAGCACTGTTGCAGAACAGGCACCAGAGAGGTTCCTCAATGACTTTTGCCACAATTCCTATTCCAGTAACACAGTGATATCAGCAGTTCTCAGTGGTCAGGACCAGGAAACTCTCTGGCACAGAATGACACTGTATTCCTTTTCAGAATACCCCAAAGCAACGCTAGCAAGGAGTTCAGTCTTTAGGCTGGGTATTCCATAACATTGTTCTCCAGTGTTCTCCTTCTGAGATAGTGAAATGCAGACATTAAACAGGAAGACAGTCACAAACACCTAAGAGCAGACTGTTGCAATTCTACATTCCCCTCTTGTGGGGTGCTTCAAGGAATTATAATTTAAATGTTCATATTAAATTTAAATTATTTTCATGAACAATGAGCATATTGAGACTGTCATAGCAAATGGTCAAATGGAATTTCAGAAAAAGAGATAAGGTGGGAAAAATATCTTGGCAAAGCATTCTTTCATTCTATTTTCTGTCCAAAAGACAGGTCTCTGCTAAAAGTCACCATAAATGGCAATAAATACCAGAGGTAATACCTTAATCTCTCCTCGCTAAAACTCACCATTAAAACATTAAGAATAAATAGCATCTAAGTGAGGGCTTTTTTTTTTTTTTTTTTTTTTGGAAGGTTCCAAGCAATTGGAAAGTTAGTATTCCAGTTACGTGAGTTAATTTGGAAATAAATTCTCAAACAAATGCTAGTGTACTTGTGCTGCTGCTTGTAGTGGTGGAGAGGGCATGTGCCCAGTGTGGAATGTTTCTGTCCCACCCTGCTGACCCTGGGTGGTGTTGGGAAGACTGGCCAGGGCTTCTCATTTATCAAGTCATTATGCTAAAGAGGCTTGGTCTCAATACATGCACTGAAGAACTGTTGCCTTCATGGCCTAATGGCTAAACATTGGTGAGATGCACTTGGACTCCAAATAAGCAGCTGGATGAGGGTAAACACAATTTGCAGGTGACACTAGTCTGTCATAGCCAGTCTGTATACTCTAAAATCATGATGATTTGGAAGCTCTTTCCATGGTGGGATCATTGAAAATGACTGTATACCTTTGATTTAAAAGCTTTCGAGTCTATTCACTTGGTGATTAACTGAAGCAATTCGATGGTGCTGTAATTAAACAATATACTTCATCTTCACTCTGTAATATTTTTTTTCCTTAGGTGCTAAATCAGCAATAGATCTGTAATCTGCTGATTTATTCCATTTACCCATGCTCTACAACTACTGGCAAAGAATAAAACCTTGAGGCAACCAAAAAAGAAAATGCAGTAAAATATGGAAATAACTGTAGCCATTAAAAGATATTTTTGTTTCTCGGTCTTTTAGGAAACAAGTCAAGTATCATAGCTAATATCTTCTGCTCAAAATAATGGCAATTCTGTTTTTATTAAGGACGCTAAACTTGCTGATATTCCAGTTCCTTTCCATTTCTAGAAAACAGAACAGATTTCTGTGCTTAATTATTTTTCAAGTCTAAAAGGAGAACCCAGTGTTTTGAAATAAGCTGAGCAGTCAATCTGGTTACATATTTTGCAAAAGCTGACCTGCAGCCTACTCCTCATCTATTTCCACTTACATCTTATACCATTTTGGAGTTTCATAGCCTGTGACATCCTCCTTGTCCCAGTTCATCGCTGCATCTCAGTTCTAGACTCTGTCCAAAGCCCCAGGGCCATGGCTGCCTGCCTCAATTCAAATGGATGCTGGCATAATCCAGGAGCTGAAGCATGCTGAGATTTGAAACTCTCTTGTAAGTTCATCCAAAGGGGCATGATGAAGCAGACCAGTGTAGGAATAAGGTTACACCCGTAACCACAAGGAGGACAAAACAAAACATGGAAAATATCCAAAGAAAGACAGGGGAAGGCAGAACATGTCAGTACTAGTAGGACATTTCTGCCATCAGGGATCATAAATGTTTGTTTCCTGAGGCACGCATATTAGAAGGAGCTTTTGTGGTAATATTTTTATGAAAGGATTAAAGGTGGAAAATACCTTTTTTTCTGTTGAAACAGCATCACTCTGAAGTGATACAGTGCTGAAGCACATGGTTCAACTCATAGAGGAGAACTAATAAAAACAAGCCTTATTTATGTGTGGAAATAAAAGCTGTGGGTTTCTCCCTTTCACCCTGCCCCCACACTGACACTGCCAGCTCTTTGCACTGCTCAGTCTCATCCCTGGGACTTGTAAGTAAACTCGGGGATGAAAAGTGTGCCTTTGTTCCCTGAAGTATCAAAGGAACTTTCTCATGCCAATCATTATAACAGTCAGTAAGTCAGCACAATGGGTGCCTGGCTTTCATGTCCTTAGTGTTGATGGCACAGATACAAAATATGACTGTTACTGTTATTTTTACTATTTTTAGGCATACTTTGTTAAGACTACAGCAAGCTTATGAAAAGAGCAGACGTTCAGTTGGTGGCCTTTCTTGGGAATCTCCCTCAAAGCCCCATGTGAGGCAAATTGGGTGAGGAAAAAGCACGAGGTGAGGGTCATCATCAGGAAAGGAAAAAGCCAGACCAGTTCTGGTCTTGCTTCCCTGGGATTTGTCTTACACTGGGACCCTGTTGGCTTTGGAGGGACTAGAATGAAGCACCCAGGCATCAGCTATTTGATCTGAGAGCCAGCTATGTAGCGCACTTGTTACTGAATTCTGCCAAGGAAAAGAAGACCCAGCAGATGTATCTTTCTTTTAAATATATTTAGTTGTTGTTGCAATTAAAAAGAAAATATCTTGGAAACACAAGATTATCAAAACATAGTGACTCATTCTCAGGTGTGTTGTAAAAGCCAGAGCAGATTTCTGCCAGGCTTTTCCCTAGTGGCAAACCAAACATTTTATCTCAACTGGATTTTTATTTAATCTGATTTGTTAGTTGTGGGGGCTTTTTTGTTTGTTTTGTTGGGGGTTTTGTTCGGTTGGTTTTTTGGGGCTTGTTGTGGACATGAAGGAAATTGTGAATCTGGAACTTTCAAGGCGTTCTGCAGTGTGTTAAGTTAAAAAGTAAATGCTTATGATTATTCATATCAGCCATCTCAGTAACATAGAAATCCTCAGATCTAACCAATTTAGCAGCAATAATAACCATTACAGTGTCAACTTTCTGTCACATTCTTTCATCTTTATCTTATTTTATCAATCAAGAAGTTGTGATCCAGAGTAGCTAAAAGATGCTAAGAGGTACAAAAGAAACCAACAGGGAGTAGAAATTAGTTGTTTCAGCTTTCAGCTTGAAACAGATGATCTTTATGGGTCCCTCCCAACTCAGGATATTCTGAGAATGCTTCCCCTTTAATAACAACAACAAATCAGCTTGTGAGGACCAAGAGATTTTAAAACTCAAACGACTTAGGCCCAAGTAGCAATACATACCCTGTAGTACCTACACACACATGATTGCACCTGATACATCTTACTAGTGGTATCAGTTCAGTAAAATACCTTGAATGATCACATAATTTAGTCTCCAAAAGCCTAACATTGCAAATCCTCTGTTGATATAATAGAACATCCAATCTCTGTAATCCCTATGGGATAAAAAACAATGGAAGCAGATATTCAAATATACCTTCATAAAATCAAGCCTCTTAGATAAGTGAAGGTCAACAAAAGTATAAGAGAAAACAAGACAAAGCGAAAGTTTGTCTAGACATAAACTACTGGAAAAGCTGACTGAAGTATCTGAAGTATCTAAAAAGCCTTTTTCATGGTCCTTACCAAGGGTTTGGCACGGGACTGATGAATTCTGCTGTTTAATAAGCCTAAAACCTTGCTGTTATAGGAGCCCATGTGTGTGTGTGGTCATTTCCACAGAAGTTTAGAAATCCAAGCAGAGTGGATGAATTGAGGAAAGTTATTCTTCTTTGTGTTAATCATTAAGTGCTACCATATTAAACTGAGGTACCCAGACATCTGTGATCGAAAGAAATTTGACCAACTATTTTTTGACCTTCCTTCATATGCCAGACAGTTCTAGACAGAACTTTTTACTTCAAAACATTATTTCCATATTCTACTCTACTTTGTACAGGCTTATGCAAAAGTATTCATTGGCTGAACATAACAGAACTATGATGCCTGCCAAACATAACCTCCTTGATTGGAAATGAAAGCAGCACTCAGCTCTCACTGACTGTTAACTCATAAATCCATTGACACGAGGCAGGAACACTAATCAGCAATTAAATGTCTTGAATTTGCAAATGCTCATCTTTTCATAGTATAAATAATCTGGATATGGTAAAGTAATATTGATTTACTAAAATCAAGCTAATTTACTGGTGATTTCTTTGAAAAAATTACCTACCCAGTACATTGTAAAGCACAACGCTGTGAGACGCGATTGGCAGCTCTTTCTGGATGGGTTGCAGAAAGAAAACAAAAACATCATAGGCCATATTCCTGTGAGCACTGGTGTCATTTGTCATTGTCAGACCAGGCAAATTTCAGAGACTCTATGCTGGGTTCTCATCATTATATTTCCTCATGCAATTATGTTGATTTCCCCCACTATCCTGTAAAAACAAACAAACAAACAAACCCCCAACAAAAACAAACTGGAAAAATCATCCAAACAAATACAACCCCCCTCCCACATACACAGAAAACCCCAAACCACTTTGTCAGTGTATTCCTGATTCTTTTGACCTGCCACACCTGGCCATGGCCTAGGGGAGAAGTCACCAGGATAGACAGCACCTTGCTGGCCCTTGCGGTGTCTTCCTAAGAGAAATTTTAACTTAGTGTTACCCAATCCTGTAATAGCCTTATGTAAGCCCTTTCCTGTCCAGCCACTTGACACAGCACAGACACACAGCAGTACAAAAGAAAATGCATTGAGTCTTAAATGCCTCAGAGAGGAGATAAACAAATAGTCAATCACTTTTTGGCCATGGGTGGCTGCTGTGCTGTCAGCAGCAGCCAATTCTAGGACAACAGACTTCTGGTGAATGGTAGCTGGTGACTTGGGTTTTTTAACCTACCAGATCACAGAAAATAGATACATCTTGCATAAGGGACAGATTAGGAATTAGTTGCCCCAGCACTTGTTCAGAGTTTGCATGTTTGGCTATTTCCATGACAGCTTCAGGTCTTTGCTGTCTGCAAAGCAGCACTTCAAGCAGGGGCACGGAGGAGAGAGACTTTTAGAGACAGAGGTGCTCACAGGCAGAGATTGCTCTAGAGCTGGCTTTGGCAGAGGTTGCAGGCAGTCAAAGGGCCATCAAAGAGCCCCAGAATTACACGGAATCAACTCGGTTGGAAAAGACCTTTGAGATCATTGAGTCCAGTCTATGACCTAATACCTCCTTCTCAACTAGACCATGGCACTGAGTGCCACATCAAGTCTTTCCCTAGACACCTCCAGGCACAGTGGCTCCACCAGCTCCCTGAGCAGCCCATTCCAGTGCAATCACTTTTTCTGTGAAGAACTTTTTCTAATGCCTAGCCTAAACCTCCCCTGGCACAACTTAGGACTGTGTCCTCTTGTCCCTACCTGTGCCCTCGTATAACCAAATCTGCGTGTCAGGACATTCCTCATAAATGACTTCACACCAGCAGGAACTGTTCCAATTCAGCCTCCCTTACATCTCCCTGCTTCTCCCAAAACATATGAAACAGACAAGAAAAGTCAGGATTTGTGTTCCAGTTAGCCCAATTTTACCCACTGATTGATGGAAGTACTCTCAGTAACTTCAGGGTGTGAACACAGTCCCCCCAAACACACGTTTTTAGAGAGCTGGTGCAGTGAAATTGGGCTGTGGTCCCTGCTTTGCAGGGTGCACTGAGATACTGAAGGCCAGGTCTTCAAGGGTATGCAGTCACCTAACCTTTATTGATTTCCTTTGAGTCATAAAGGAAGTTGTTGCTAAAAGAGAGGCTCCAGAACCCAGGTTAGGATCTTAATCACTGTCATTTTGCAGTTAATCCAATTATCCTTCCAATTTATTCAGTACTTCTCAGTCAATTGCATACAGTGGAACATTAGAATGCAATATTGGGAGCACAGCAGCCAATTACCAGGACATATCCACATTCATGGAGACCAATCAAGCTATTAAAATGCTTTTTTTTGAAACAGGAGAATGCCCTAGAAAAGTCTGTGCTGCAATTTCCATGCACTGTCAGAACAAATCGATCAAGAGTAGCAATTCAGGATCCTGGGCTACCGCAAGGAATGAGGGAATAAAGCATAGTCCCTGTTCACTAATCAGCTACTCCTCCACAGGCAGCTGGCAATGCAAGCAGGACACCTAAGGGCAATCTGTAAAAAGATTATTTACTATTAATGAAATTTTGTAACCTCTAAGGTAAGGAAGTGTTCTTCAGACAAAGTTTCTGGAGCTAAATCCCTTGCTTCCATTTGGAACCCATTAAGCAAAGAACTAATCCAGTGGGAATGGCTGCTTATATAAAACCAAAGCAGACTCCTCTCCCTGAGACAGATTTTGCAAGCCAGACGTGTATTTTCCAGGGGTTTATGTGATTTAATGAGGCATGCTGACACTAACCAATGGGGTTTGATGCAGTGTATATCTGGTTCAAATTCTTCTTAGAGAAGTGATTCTTGATCTGTAATGTCTATCCCTAAATTCAGAGGTCACTGAGAGAACGTCTTTCAACACAAATATAAATAGTATGGAAATTAAACCCTTCCTCTTATAAAATATTTTGCAGGTTGAGGGACTCACATTGATTCATGGATCTGTGGTGTCAGACCTGCTTTGAGATGCTGCTAAAACATCACTCTTTACCAATTAGCAGTATGTTCAATAAAAGGTACAATTTATCAGCTGACAGGCAGCATTCATTTGATGACACCATCAGAATACTTACAAAATTCAATTAGTCTCAACTTTGGTTAAAAAAAGAGAGTGCAAACAAATAGACCAGGGTAAATACAACCTGCATGCAGGAGAGGTTTCCCTTGAGTTTTCCCAAGAAAAAAACCCCACATTACTACAGAAAGTAATCCTTGTTCTCTTTGGGCCAAACAAAATGCAAATATAATTATGGGGATGAAGGCTGCACTGCAGAATTTTGATATTTTTACTGGGAGTAATATTTAGTGGCCCAGTAAAACTGTAATAACATACAGAGCCATTCATCTCCAGGCCTCTGAGACAAAAATATTCCAGACACAGCCACAGCGAGGTTGTTATCTGGAGAACATCAAGGAAGACTAAAGTTGGATGTGTTCCGGTCTCTTCCAAATGAGCGATATGTGTAAGGCTGGTAGTTATAACACTATTTTCAGTTTCCATCCAGAAGTATAATAAGGTGACAGAGAAATTCAAAGATGTCATCCATGGTCTTGGCAGACCCACCAAGGATGTGGTGAGTTTGAGTGGGGAGGACATGTGAGGATATATTTGCCCAGGTCCCCCACACACAGCTTCAAGTTGCCATTCAAACTTTGTGGTGCACAGCAAACCTGGCCCTTGACCCAGAGGTCCAGGCTGTCTATGCACAGTTTATATGCAGGGTGGCATGCAGCCCCAGGAAAAGCTCAGCTGGTGTTTGGCAAGACCATGTGACAAGATGTACGAGCAACTGCAAAATTTTAAGCAGCTATCACAAAGAAAATATCTTCTTACAAGCCACTTAATTTACAGTTTTCATGAAAACTTAAAAAACTTGCAACAGTTGCACTTTGACATTAAAATATGCAATTTCTGTCCCAAGCTCTTTTCTAGCAGGGATATTGTAACTACAACTCAGACTAGTCTTGCCCAGAGGAAGCACCATCAGCAAAATGTTTCCCCAAAACCTATGCCAAAATCATCATGCAAGAACTAGACTGTGCATCCTTTCCCTTGCCACTAGCACACAAATTAACAGAGCAACCCAGGGAACAGGAGGGATTTATTTTGTAGCTGTTAGGACTTGCCTCTCACATGAAGGAGATAATCTCACAAGATTTACTCCTACGATGGAATATTCCAATCATTCCATGGATTTCGGGATTAGTTATATTTGAGGCACAATTTTTTAGCTGTTTTGAAATGTCAGGAAGGTGAGCTTTCAAAATTAACTGCTTGTTGGGCTGGTTCTGAAAGATTTCAACTCAGTTAAAATTTTCCAATGCTTCTGCAGAAAAAAAAAGTGCAACTGAATGGCCTATTTTCTGAGAAGTATCATTAGAAAAAAAGTGCTGGGATAGGGCAAATTAGCTTTGAATTTTGCAATGCATTTTAAGGTTTTACTGAACATCCCCATGAAAATCTAGTGTGTACTTAACCAATAGTGTATGTTATAGATAATATTTTCTATTTCTTTGTTCTTTCCAAACATAAGGGCCCCTTTGCAGGAGGGTGTTGTGTACTTTGATTTCCTGTCAGTTCATGGAGGGATAGCAAAGATGCAGGATAAAGCATTTTCCTTTCACCTCCAAGAACTTTGTGTTCACATCCTGAGTATTGTCTGAAGCAACATAAGGCCTGAGTTTCTATTTTCTATTGATATACATGTTCCCTGTATCAAGACAGTGAAAAAAACCCACCATGATGACTGAGGCAACAGGCCTCATCATTTTTCTTAAACAGCAGGAAGTAACCAAACCAGGTGATCCATCTAAAAATTTGCCCGAAGTTGGCCACAGGCTACTAGTTAGGCATTTCTGTCAAACATGAGAAACCAAGCTGCTTGATTCTCACCTTAACAGGCCTTACAGCAAAAGAGTTTCATTGTCCTCCTTGGCTACTATGCAAATCTAACACACAGCTCATGTCTTAAGTGAAGTTAAAGGGGGCAAGGGAGGAGAAAAAAGCAGGGAAAGATTTAAAACCCTCAAAAAAACTTCTCAAAATTAATGTCTTTTTTTTTTCCTTTTCATTAATGAATAGGTAGGTTTTTAAATGACAGCTGCTGAAAATATCTAGAGAGACTTAGTTCCCTGTATTAACACAAAGAACCTGTCATTAGATGGAGAGACTTAACCAGGAGGGTTTCCTCCTGCAACTGTTTGTGTAAGGAACCATGTTGAGGAGTCATCCCCCTGGGTTCAGGGAGAGGTTTTGATTTTATTCAAATGATTCATGACATTACAGTACTATGTTCTCTTTGGATGTTTGATGTTTATGGTGATGTCATTTCTCATGTTTTGAGGTGTTGTGCACTTTTCCTTCTACCTGCCTGTTTTTGAGGTAGTCATCAGACAAGGCAAACATTCTTCTAAAGGAGTACTCTGAGTTCTCATAAAAAGATACTCTAATTGTCCAGGCACTTGCACAGCCCAGCCCTGTTTATAATAACCTCAGGGGCAACCTCTGTGCCAGAAATAGTTTACTAGGGAAACTGGAAGTGTTTAAGTCACTCTGTAACTTGCCCAAGGTCAATGTAAATGTTCCACCTGGGCAAACAACGAGGGAGGACATGCCATTACAGACCTTGAACAAGGGATGCCAGAGCAAAAGATGAACCAACACAGAACAGCATGTCAGACTCCAAAGATTTTGAAAATTAAGTGTTTAGGAACAAATCCTAGATTCAAGCCAGTCAGATCCCACTGACTGAACACAACATCATCTTCTTTACGTCCCATTTTGACGATCCAGCTTGGCATTGCTCCTACTCGCCACACAGCACCAGAGTCTCCTGCAGCAGCACCTGTGGTGCCAGGCTTGGGTCTCTGGGAGAAGTGTGACCCAGAGCTGTGACGGAAGTCCAAGTGCACAGGACAAGCTGCAGTGCAAGATGCAATGGAATCGGGGGATCAAGTCACCCTGGAAGATGTATTCTCTGTTCTCACAGCTTCTCCCCATCTTGACACATTATACTTTGGCCTCACCAGCATGTTTGATGCTCTCAGAGATATCAGAATTTCAGCATTTTAGAGGTCTGGTCCTGTTCAAAACTCCATACTATTGAAAGTAGCACATTAATCCAAAACAATCCTCCAATTCCATGAAAGCACAGATTGAAAACAATCCTCTTCATCCATTTTCACAATCACATTTGCTTCAGAAAGCCTATTTTCAGTTTGAAATTTGAAACATGTGGGTAAGCTTGTTACAAACATTGGCTCTGATTAAAAGAAAAGCTTCACTTTTGGGTCTCTTTAGATTAGGAGAAGCAAAGCTCCTCTCTGTTACTTTACATGTCTAACTCTTTGCATCTTTCTCTGACTTTGACAGTGCCAATATTGCTTTGCAATGTTGTTTTGGCAGTGGTGAAATGGCATATGCTTACAAAAATATTCATTCATAATTTGTTCCTAAGTATTCCAACTAACCTTTTGTCTTCAGCCAAGGCAAGCAAGTGGACAAACATATTCAGGCTTCAGTTTTCAAGCACTTTATTCACTGCACTTAAAATTAGCTGTGCTTCACTTTTCTGAAAACATTTGTACCCTCTGTTTCTGGCAGATGCTTCCTTTTGGATCATTGCAGTAGAACATTAGATATAATTCAAGAATATCCTTAGAAATCTCAATGACATTTCTTCCCTCCAATAACTCTTCTAGCTCATCTCCATCTTTGCAGATTTTTTTTTCCAGTGTATAGTAAGGAAAAAGAAAAAGTAATTCTTTAAGAAATGGCTGCATCTACTCAGCATTGTGGTTTAGCCACTCTCACAGGCATAGACTCAGGGTCTGTAGAAAGTTCTAAGAACAGAGCCAAAGACATTGTCAGAGGAGCTATTTACACATCAGCCCAACTTTTCTGCACAATTAGCTTTTGCCAGATGCATGTGCCTCTTTCTACAAGCATGTCACATGCTTCCTACAGTGAAAGTAAGAGAGTGATGTTGGAGCCCTAGGCTTCAAATGTTATGTGTGCTTTGTGTCCAAGTATTGTCTATCTAACAATGGAGCTATTGCACGGAAGCAGCAGAGCAGCTGCTTCTTTCCCCCCAGTCTTTGTAGAACAAAGCACCAGGCTCCTCAGGAGTCAACTTTGTTGTTCTGCTGTTGTATAACTGAGCTGTCATCCGGCCACAGGCGCCAGTGGCCACAGCCCCCCTTACGAGAGCAAGGAGTTCAAAAGCAGGGCTGGGTTTATGCAGTTTAATTTGATGTGTCAAGCATCTTTATTACAAGCATTCCTGCAATGTTTGCTGTTAACACTCAGAAAAGAACATGTATCAAATCTAGCCAGGACATGGGGAGGGGCAGAGGACAATTTGGGCAGCAATTCTAACTTGCTCTGACAGAAACTGCAATTTTCAGGGCCAGCATGCAAACTTAGCAAGAAAACATTTTTGCATGCTGTAATATTGATCTTCCCTGAACTTCAGATAGGATTTAAAAACAATAGTGTTTACCAATGGCAATGTTGTCTTTGCCACTTCTCATATCCTTGAATGTCATTCCAAGGAGAGAAAAGAAATCTCTTTGCAGACAAGAAATTTATGGCCAAACTAGTCAGGTCAGATGTGAATTAAATAGTATGACACACCATCCCACTCAGTGAATGCTCAGTAGAAATCCTTCTGCCAGAGACATATATCACGCTACATAACTGTAAATATTGCTGTGCTCACTGATCTCATCACAGGAAGTGACATTCCTTATCAACATGTTCTTCAAGGATTCACAACAAAATGAAAAATCTGGAACCACAACCATAACCAGTTGCTAACAGTTAGACCAAACCCTTCTGTAATCTTGCCAGTGTTTTCTTCTGCCATGTCTATTGCACAGGCACCATGGCAATAAAGGATTCAGAAATATTCCTGATTAAATACAAGGAAGATTAACTACTTCATAATAATGATATGCAGATGGACAGAATAATTTAAAAAGTAGTCTGTTCATTCCTGTTTCTCACAATACCTGCATGCAGTTTGATTCACAGTTTAAACTTCCTGTCTCCAGCTAATCCTTTCAGAAATAAAACTGACATACTGGACAATAATAAATGACTGCATATAAATGGAAAAGCTTTTCTTTGCTGTGAACCCAGTGACTAGCTCATCTTTCAATCTCTGCTCCCAACACGGTTCTTACAACAAATCCTCTGCCACTAACAACTGTGCATGAGCTGTCCATTGTAACTACTGACAAGAAAGAAATGAAAACAAGCTGTTTGTTTGCACAGGACCAAGAATGGTCTTGTGGTTACCATACTTTTCCTGTGACTGAAGACATATGGATTCTCATCTTTATGAAGAGCCATGATTTCTGTGCGAGCTTGTACTATTTACCTTAGCTTTTGCCTTGATTCTCCTCCTCCTAAAGAGACAATTATGACACCAGGACTTTTGAACCACCCTGGGACAATGTCACTATTTACTTCCTTTTGATAATGAAAAGGACATTAATCAGGTTTAGTTGCAGATATGGGTAATCTACAGCAACTTTCTTAACCAACCTTTCCCTAAAGTCTGTATCTGTGCTAAGGGTGTTGGGGAAGCAAACACCAGCTGAGCAAGACCAAGCCTTGTTATGGAAAGTAGATAGGCACCACCCAAAGAAAGTAGCCCAAGGCCATGGGCAACTGGATAGAAAACAAAGAAAATTCCTTTTTCGTAAATGAGCTCCTCCCCAGCAGCACACAAACACGCCTAAACTAGCTCTCTGCACTTCAAAAAAGCCCCACCCCGACCTTCCAGACTTTTCTACCTGGCAACAGGGCCGTTTACAGGAATTGCATGCTCTTATCCAAGCATATATGCTGCTGTGCTGCATGATAATTCTCTCACTTTCCTTTAAAAGTATAAGGCAAAAATCCCTAATGAGCATGTTAAAGGATAAACCTTGTTATGCCTCCTCCTTCTAATGGCACATTGCTACCAGAGAAATGAGTAATCAGTTGCTTAATAAAAGATGTCCTTCCCAGTACCAAGTGGAAAACAAGCCTGCTCTCCAATTAACAAATTCTTGGAATCCTTTCCAGCAAATATGCTTTGCCCAACCTGATGGTGCTCCACAATATGGTACAACTGTGAGAAAATGTGTTTGCAAATTGTAAAAGAGAAGGAAAGGTGGTGAAAATTCTTTACCCCCCATTCTTACACACTTCATTTCAAACAGCACTGTTTGCCTTTCTGCTCCACGCACTCCCCTGGCCATTACCCCTGCGCAGGACTGGAAGCACTTACCCTGACCCCACATTATTCATTAAAAGGTAAGCAACACACTCTTCAGAGAGCTGCTCTGTCTCCTTATCTTAGCACCAATCTCACCCACCACATTTTTAATCACTGTGATGTCTGCACCCATGTGCTGCATGCCCTTGGGCTCATGAACCTTATCGTAATGTCAATCTGTATAGAGCCATGCACACTCTCTGTCTATAAATAACAGAAGTAATTATTACTAGTAAATAATATATACTAGCTCATCTAAAATGAATCATGTTCTCCAGTCACCCTGGAGAATGAATAAAATAGGCAAAGTTACAAGGCATCACTTTAAAATACTTCTTATATAATTATTATGAAATTGCATTAGGCTATGACTCATTCCTGCAAATGTAAGGTTCATTAAGGGTAATTAAAATAAGTCACTATCTCTTCAAAGCAATGACTCAGAGGCTGCTACCCATAGTGGAGTGCAGTGAAATCAGAGAGAAGCTCCTCTATTCTCACCAAAAAAGCAATTGCAGCTTATTGATGCAGTGAGTAGGCTCAGTCTGCTCTTCCCTTTAGTCCATTTAGCCCCCAGGTTTGGATTTCTTCCATATCCATGAAGTTAAACCATCTACACATTATTTAAGTGTATTACTAGGGCTGTAGGGGAAAAGAAGGGGCCTAAACACAACTGCGATATACCCAAATGCCCTTTCCCTAAATGATTGTTTGTAGGATTAAAAAATGGTATTGTCTGTGTGTGATGTGTAACAACATAGCAGTCATCTGATCAAGCTAGCAGCTCTCTAAGAGTAAGCTGCCATCCTTATAGGCATATATGGATCATTTCATGACAGCTGCAGCTGAGATCATCCACTGTGGGAGGAATTACAGCAAGACAAGAGATGTCAGACACTGCACCCATGTGTATCTGCACCATAGCTGACAAGAGTTTATATTATGAAATCTTCTTTAAAATGCATGCCTTAGCTGAGTCACATAAGAATAACTAAAACAGTTGGGGAACTTTGTCACCAAAATATAAAGCTACTGAATAAGAATGAGTGTAAAAACCAGGAGAATTTGGCTGCACTTCTCTCCCACTCTCCAGCACTAATGACAGCTCATAAGTAGCTCTTTGTTTATCTCTGCCATGGTTTTCCATGCTCTACAGTTGGTGCTTTGTATTTTCTAGTATGATTTGTTTTGCTAAATACATTTTATTTTTCATAAGTATATCCTTTTCATGAGCTTTTTAGTTCTTTTGATATGGGAAAAGCCAAACATCAAATACATTTCTCATTGATATTCTTAACAGTATGTTCTATCAGCAGATTGCTGTCCACATGATCAGAATTAACTTAAGGAAAAGAGTATGCTTTCAATATTTAAATGAAATCAACATATAAATCTAAAATCTACTAATGCTGAGAAATGTATTTCTTGGGAATACATGATTAAACCAATATCAGGTTAAAGAATGTTCTCTCATTATAAAACCCTTTGCAATAACACACATCATAACTGCAGTAATCCGTGATAGTTCAATATTAATTAACCAGCTTATTTTGCTTAAAGCTTAGCAGCCCTTCTAAAGCTTGAGAAAGTGTTGTGCAATATCCTCAATGGAACACATGCAGAGTTGAACCTGTTTATGAGCCTAAGCAGAATGAATTTGTTAGAGGAAGCTGTCAGATACACTGAAGGAGGTGGAGAGTTCATGCTGTCCAAGTCAGGTTAAGTGTAAACAGTGCTTTAAAAACCTACCTTCTCTTTCAGGCCTTGCAGGCACATTCCCAGTACTGAGTGGTTGCTTCATCACTTTTTCTGTACCAAGGGGGACACTAACAAACCATCTTGAGACAAGACCCATTTGAATATAATACATGATATTGTCCATTGGCCCCAGGGCCTCAAAGCCAGGGTGGAATTCATTTACCAAACTAGTTTTCAAAGAAATTTTAACTGCCAATTATATATATATATATATATATATATATATATATATACACACACACACATGTTCTTTTTGGTTTTTGGGAGTTTTTTTTCTTTTTGTGATTAGGAACAGAGATTTTAATTGTTAAACCAGTCTGATCTGAATTCATACCTTTCCAAATGACCATGGTACATCATTGGGAATAAGCCTACTGGTGTGAAATAGGTGTGCATTTACATTTTTGTGATTGTACATGATCTGGCCAGGATGGAGTTAGCTTTCCTTGCACAGAGCAGTGCCTTGCATCTTTTGTTAGAGTGATGTTGATACCACTCTGGTGTTTTGGCTACTGCTCAGCAGTACCTGCAGAGCATCAGGGCTCTCACTCCGGCCTTTCCCACCAAAGGCCAGTAGGCTGGAGGTGGTCAAAAGGTTGGAAGAAGAAATAGTCAGGACAGCTGACCCCAACTGACCAAAGGGATATTCCATACCCTGTGGTGCCATGCTTGGCAACAGAAGTTGAGAGAAAGGGTGTTGAGCTGGGGGAGGGAGGAGTTAAAGCATTTGTCTTCCAAAGCAACCACTGCATGTGCTGAGGTTCTGCTTTGCAGGAAGTGGCTGGACATTGCCTGCTGATGGGAATAGAGAATTTATCTCCTCATTTTGCTTTGCTTCTTTGTGCAGCTCTTTATTTTCTCATTAAACTGCCTTTATGCCAACCCATGAGCTTGCCCATCTTGTTTTCTCTCCCCGACTTCTTAAGAGGAAGTGAGAAAATAAATTGTGCAGAGAGAGCTGTCTGGCATCCAGACAAGGTCAAGTCACCACACCACAATAATATTCACTACATGTAATCTCCTATGCCTTGATATGACTGACCTTTCTGTTCAGGTAGGAAGAACTGGAAGGTGTTTTGTAGCTCATCACTGAATCTGTCTGTTCTTCAGGCCTCATCTGTACATCTTCTTGTCCTTATGATTCAGGACTTCATGTGATAAAAGTTATAAAGGCACTCCATTAATTAGGTCTTGCACCAATTTGTTGCACAGAAACATCACATTACCTTTTTGCCAGATCACTTTGCACAGTGGCTCTCTTGTATAAAATGAATTTTTTCATTCCAAAGCAGTGAGTCATGGATGTGCAGCAGCACTCTAAAATAATCAGCATGACAAATAATCAGCCCCAGTGAATAAAATCCTCTGGACTCTTTAGGGAGAGAGGTGATAATTTTGTGTCTCAGAAGTACAGTAGATTATACAAAAATGTTTAATTGACACATTCTGTCAATTGTAATAATATTAATCAGTGTTCTGGCAACTGTATCAAATGTTTCCTTCATATAAAGTTGGCTCCTCTCTTTGTTCCTCAGAAATCTTTGAAGAGCTTAACTAGACAGAGCAAGGAATCTTACTAAAATATTGCTCTGTCCCCCTTTGCACAGGCATGTTCTCAAGCACTCTGGAAAAAAATCAGTATTTTTCACTGAAATTGCTTCTTAATTAAAAAAAAAATAAAAATCCCTACCAAGTTATATCAGTTGCCTCATATGCAGGAAAGCCTTGAACTCTGCTCTGTATTTCTAAAAGAAATTGTTCAAATTCCAAATTCTTTGCCTTCTTGAAATATGCTGGACTTAGCTTCTCTTATTAGTGTCCCTCCTATAAAGCATCCATTGCTTCATCAGTGGAATTTCATCAGTGTGAAAAAAGAACCACCAAAGACATTATTGTAGGACCTGGGAAAATGCATATGAATTATGTATGCCTGTGCATTATAGAACCGTGGGAGATTGTTTTTATTGTAACCATTATCTTGTCCTTCACACTCCTTCTTTCCTATTATGTTTTTGATTTGTCTCAATATAAACTCCTAGAGACCTTGCCCCTGTAATATCTGTGGCACTAATGGGTGGCACTAGGACATCAATAACTACAATGTTATTGCTTATAATGCTCATCCAAAAGACTTGGAAGCAAACCAGCATAGGTACAAAATTAGTTAGGGTATGCATACATAAAAAGCAATTTCCTTTTATCAATACATCACTTTTATTGAACAAAAGTGGGCATTCAGCTGTCTGAATTGTGTCTAATGACTGCATTTAGTGCTGTTCTTCATGTTAACCAGTGCTATAGTGAATATCAGAGTATCTTGGTCAGTTTCCATGTGTCATCACCCAAGACAAAGCTTTGTGCTTTCACTGGCAAAAGCATACTCACGGCCAGATCCTGATCAAATCACTACAGATGCAATTTATGGAAGAGCATATCCTTCAAATCACTTATTGTAGTACTCCAGGATAAACTGAAACAAAAGGTTCAAGTTTTTCTTGATTACATATGCTTTATTTAATCCAATGTATTTAATCCAATGAGTTCAAGGAAGAAATAAACTGTTTGTCCTGTGAGTTTGTATCCATTGAGACAGCTTTTGATAGAATCTTACTTTTATTCCTCCCAGCTATGTTCATGTAGCACAGACAGTGTTTTCATTTAGGTCATATTGAAAAGTTGGTTTGATTTTCAGTGTAAAATCCCAGACATTGCCATGCCTCAGAGGCTTTGTAAGGCATTCCCAAACTCAGTAGCCCATTTATTTAAAAGCTGAACTTTAAATTGTTTCTGTGGCACACAAAACATTTGCAGCTGTATTTTCAAATAGTGCAAGGAATGTCAGAAAGACAGACATATTGCACTAAGACATGTAATTAATTTTGTCACTGAAGAACACATGCCCAGGCCGGTGTGAGGATGAGATTGATTACCATTTCCCTCTTTTTCTTGGTCACTCTTCGTGTCACTATTTTTTTCTTAATAATCAAAAAAATTTAAAGTGGACAACAAGTACTTGCTAAGATAGGTGATTGGTTTGGCGCACATATATCTGAGCAGGCTGGGCCTCTCCAGCTTGGGGAAGAGAGAACTCATGACAACAAGTGACAATGACAACACGACAATGTTACAAGTGCCTTGGAGCGAGTGAAGAGGCATCAGGATTTTGGCCACTCTCAGTAAAAATCGAGGCCCATCACATGAAGATGGTGGGAGCAAGGTAAAGCAAGGTAAAACAAGAACTGTTTTTTTGTGCAGCAGCTACTAGAACTATGAAATTCACTGCCCAAAGAAGTCAGACTACAGATCAGCTGAATTCTCCAGGAAACTGGCTGTGTACATAGAAAAGATACCGTCTTTCTGGAGGCTCTATCAAATAAGTTTATATTGTTATTGCTGTTCCTCAAGTACTTACTTATGTCCAGTGTTGCAGAAAAGATAAAGGACTAGATGGATCCTTTGTCTTATCTCTTTGTAAGAGTTGTAGTGTTTTTATGCTATATATTCTTGTGACTCCACTTTCTAGGAATTGAGAAAAATGTTCCAGTGCCATTAACTGTGAGAATCCTTACAAATGCTTTCGAAGCAGCTCACCAGCTTAGTCAAGGATGACAGCTGCATCAACATTTCTGAAATAGTAATGGGGTAGAAGTTTTTTGAAAATCATTGGTAAGAAACAATAAACACATCCAGATTATTCCTGGAATTACAGAATGGCCGGGGTTGGAAGGCAATTCTGGAGGTCATCTTGTCCAACCATCATGCAGGGAGAGCCACTTAGAGCCAGTTACTCAGACCCCAGGAAAACACTTAAAAATTCATTCAAAACAGCAGAGAAAGGGTAAAGAAGAAACACAGGGAGAAATTTGTGCTGCATTTTATAGATCATGTATCTTAGTTCTTACTGCAGAAATTTTACTCTGAAATATTTGGGAGGACAGAGGTGATAGGAATTGTACTTTCAAAATCTGAATTTGACTTTATTGAGCTGGTTAGTACTTAGTCTTCCTCTTTATTATCTCATTTCCTTGGCATAATTGCCTTATGCCCTATGACTAAGATGTTATAAATAAACTTCATCTAAAAATTACTCATAGCTTTCAAATATATTATATCAAATTATGAAAGTAATGCATACACAATGCATTAATATTTCAGCAGAATACAAATAATTGTTATGTACTGAATTGAAAATATCTAAAAATATACAGATCTGACCATAACTTTGACTCCCATTGTAATAGTGCAAAATAGCATCATAAACTTCAAAGAAATCATACTGTCAGGTCCATGAGGAGCTTTCAAACAGAACAGATCTGCCTTGGCCCACAAATTCTCCTTTTGTAAAGAAAGTAGAAGCCTTTCTCTCTGTTGTTATGTCCAGGATGTAGTTGGTTACCTAATACCCACTCAGTCTTTTTTCATGTAATTTAGAATTTTAGTTCAAAAATATGCCTTGGGGTATTTCAAGTATGAAGGGAACAATTTAAATCCCATTTTTATTTTCTGTCGTGCCAAGGGGCAAATGAAATAGCCTTACACAATGTTGCACCACGCTGCATAGGCTGATGTGATATTACATAACATTGTCTAGGTACTGAAAGGAACAAATGTTCCCAACATGCACACAACAAGCCCCAAAAGCAGGGGTCCTTTCAGCGCTGTGAATGAGCACAACAATACAGACACCATGAGGAACAAATCTGGCTTTCAGCTGAACTCATTCAGATAAGACGTAAGACCAGTGCTCCTACTGTGCTCACTTTGGCCAGGAATGAACCAGGAAATGTTCTGTTTAATCTCCCAGCAAAAGGAACTGGATCCTGCCCTGTAAAACAGTGGTCCCATTTTTGCTCAAAAATTACAGTGTTGGTAAATTTGATGATTTGTGTGCCTTTATTTCTATTTCAGTCACAAAACCAAGGTCAAAATTGGAATTTACTGTTTGTCTACATTCCTATGGAAACATAAGGGATGTTCAAGAAGCCAGCCATACTCCTTAAGAGACAAGGGTCACTACTGAATCATTACCAAACATCTACACACTGTTCCCTGTGTGATATTTGGGGCTGTCCTGTGCAGGGTCAGGAACTGGACTCCATGATCCCTGTGAGTCTCTTCCAACACAGGGTATTCTATTGTTCTATGAAGGTTCAGAGAATGACTTAACAATCTGTAACCAAATTTGACCTTTTTCCTTTCTCTCTTGCACACGTTCAGCATATTACCCCTGTTACTCCAGACAGTAAATGAAGCCTCTGCTCAAGGAATGTACTGCTGCTGTAGCAGAGAGCTCTGAACTGGGATCATCCTTTTGAATAAAGACCCGGGTGTGAGCAACAAGGGTATGGCTTCACAGTAAGGTGTTTTCTAACAATCAGACTTCAGACACTGTTGAAAGAAAAAAACAAAAAGATTAGACAGCAAAATTTTAAGGCAAAGGTAAGACTGTACTTTAAAGCATATGTCCTCCACAAAGTACTTGCACTAAAGCATTTATGCAGTCGTGTTAGAAAAAGATGGCAACCTATCTTGGATTTTAGTGCCTTAATGAAGAATGCCATGAATCAATTATAAACCAATCATTTTTCAATTTATTGGGTTTTTTCAGAGGGGAACAATAAAAAAAAAGTGGAAGAGAGGAAAGCACAAACAAAAGCTGGTGACAGACAGGTTATGAAATGTGAAAATATGAACCAAAGCTGCGCTTCCTCCGGCCTGGCAAACTGATATGATACAGCAAACAGAGGAAAGAGAGGCATCACATCTTTAGCAAATAGAACATTACATATTTATGAGTAAAGCTGAAGAAAACATATGAATATTCATCTAATTATCTATTCAAATACATGTCCATTTTCTAAGTTAACATGTTCAGTTTTCTTTCTCAAGGTCTTGAAGAAGCTTTTCCCATTATAATTTCAAGTGTGATTTTACAACGATAATGAGGAACCATTTCTCTACAATATTGAATCATGAAGGATCACTGGAGAATTAAGGCAAAAAGCAGGCTAGTTTAGAGAAATTATCAAAGAAGATATGAGATCTTCCCCAGAGGTACTTCTTCTCTTACACTCTGTGAAACAAACTCTTATTTATTTAGTGCAGGATTTTAAAAATCTTTCCCTAACCATAAAGAAAGATGTTCTGATGATGACAGCCAAAAGACCTCCTGAAAGTGATATGGCACTTCAATCTTAAGTGGTGTTATAAATAACAACATCACAAATAAGTGGCTGTCTCAGTTTAGGACTGGTACTGCTCAGTTTAGTGTCCCCACTGAGACTCTCCAAACCATGTGCTATTATTCTCTTGCTCCCCTTTCTCTTCTCCCACTTTCCTCTGCAGTGGGATGGAGAGGAGAATTGGGGGCACAAAAAACAAAGATCATGGGCTGAGATAACAACAATTTACTGGAAACAAAAATAAGACAATGAACAGCAGCAGCAACAATACCAACGACAGAGGGTACAAGAAATAAACAATTTGCATGGAATATTCCCCTGTCCCCCAACAACCAACAAAATCAGATGCCTCCCTCTGCCACATCTGGCTAGACAAGAGCCCCTTCTCCCCAGAAGAGAGTCCCTTTTCCCTACCCTAGGCAATGATGTGAGGAGGTATAGAATGACCTCTGGGTGCCTGCAAAAAAATAACTCTGTCCTGACCAGCATCAGGTTAGTGGTTAAATAAAAACTCAGCTGAAGTTTATCAGAGTTCATGCACTTCAGTGAAGTGAGATAACAGTGTCCAATGTCTGCCACAAATTTTGGCTCAGTTAGTGGTTCCACTTGTAAACCATTAAAAATCTGCTTTTACAGTATTTTATATTTAAACTAAGCCAAGCCAGCAGTGTCACAAGAAAGTGCATCTGAGGGTGATGAACTCAGTTTGATGGATGTCTCAAAGCCACCACAATCTGCATGTAAGGTACAACTGCAAGGTTCAGCTGCTGATCAGATGGCTGGCTCTTTCACATCCCAATCTGGGAATTCATCTTCAATTCCAAGTCCCAGAACAGAGAAGGGAAAGGCGACATACAGATTCAAATAACAGAAAAAAATTTGGAAGGAAGCTGAACACATCACTGATTGTTTCTGCTTCCTAGGGTAGGGCAGGCATCTGGTACATGAAGTGCTTCCTCAGTGCCTTTCCCTAGGGTATTCTCAGGGATCTCCTGGTACTTGCAGCTATTCCCCAATCAGTCTATTCTAGCACTTTGCTATCATTTTGAAGAAAAAGACAAAAATGAAAAAATGTAGAATGTCTGAGTCCCTATAAAGAACAGTTGTTAGTTTTGTACAGTTTTGTATATTCTCACTGTCTGAGGATAAATCACACTAACACAGTCTAAATTGTCAGAGTATCAAAATCTAAGCTAGAAAACATAATATTTTTCTTTCCAAAGAAAAGAAAAATGCTAGATCCTGAGGTGTTTCTGGAATATAGGCAAACATTGCCTTATGGGTCAACACAAGTCTGTTGTAGAAAAGAAAAGCAATTTCTGTAATAGTTATGGGTCTCTTGTCCAGAGCCATGTCAAAGTGGTTCTGAGTCAGAGAAATGCTTATGCCCATGAAGGAAACTCCACACAGTCTTTTTGTTCACAAAAAGATGAAAGAAGCTAAGGCTGATCTAAGCAAAGGCCCTGCTCTGAAGAAAAGGAGGTCATTCTTAATAAATATCAAAATACTGGAAGAGCAAGACAGAAGAATTATTGTGAAGTGGTGAGAAAAAGGGTAACACGGGACAGGAGAGAACCACCTGGGATATGGCAGATCTAATTTCACACTAACAGGGCCAACAACTTTGTATAAATGAGAGTATGAATATGTTGTGTTCCATCTTTGCTTCCCTGATTATCTTTAGCTATGGGCAGCATGAATTATGCAGGCCCCCAGCTAGGCTGTGCATTTACAGCTGCAAAATAAAAGCCAAGTCAAAAAGCTTGCTACCCTTTTTTGCTCGTTATTTTCATCTCACTCGCCATTTATTATAATGAAGGTGATATCTGAATCCTTTACAAAACTGGGCTGAAAAATCTCCCAACACCAAGATGTGCCCTGGTGCAACAAGGCAGTTACTTATGGGCCTGACACCAAGTGCACAGATAGTCTCCCTGAACCAGGAGAGATTTTCTGAATGATTCTTTGCCTAGTCTTAGGGTCTTCATGGGATGTGAGATGTATCTTTGCAGGTACTAGGGGACACACAGTAAAGCATATACAGTGCTATCTATATTCAGGATGTATTATTTTAGTGTACGGCAAATTGTCCAAGCACACACCCTGCTTGCTTACCAAGTGACTGCTTCTCACTGGAGGTATCATAGGCCCACGAAAGCAAGATTACTCCCATACAAGATAGTGATGAACAGCTTTCATTTCAGTCACATCCCATTTTTTGTCTACTATAGCAAGAGCTATTCCATTGCTCCAAATGATAAAGCGATTACAGACACCAGAGCAATTAAAGATTTATAGTAGCGTAAATAATTAACAGTCCCCCTTTCCACTGAACATAAAAGTCATGCTTAGATGAATACAAAAACAGCAGTAAACTCATACCAGGCAGTTGAAACTAATTTATCTATGATACATCTCAGAAGTCTCACATTGTCTCTCAAAGGAACATTTTCTGTTAGTCAGGCTATATTGGATATAAAGTTATATATTGCACATTCACTTGATTTTGCAAAACAGTGAAGATGTCTCCTATTTCAGAATTCCTTTATAAAACCAGTCTGTTTTGTGTTTAGACTCAGCATAGTTGTGTGCTGAGCTCTTCACATTCTGGAGACTCTACCATCCTTTCATCCGGATACCAGCACTCTTGTTGCCATCTGGAAATTTCACGATAAGAGAATTTTTTCCCCTTTGCAATTTAGGTGCTATTCTATTAGGAACCACTTTTTTTTTTTTTTTTAACATTTTTCCACCATAAAAAATGCAACCATGAGATTTGAAAACAAACTCTTGAGCAGTACTTAACACAAATGCAGGCCTTAATTTAGAGGCATGCATTATTATGTCCCTACTTTTGTCTCCCATTTTCTTTGTATCATAATGGGATGGCTTAAAATTCCTTTAGAATGTGCTTTGAAAGAACTGTTCAAAAAACAAAAAGTATGCCCAAATTAAAATGTTAAACTTGCAAAGACCAGCAATCAGAAAGGATGAAGCAATGCCAGAAAAAACTAACATGGTAAATTTAATATAGATCCATCTCTTGCATGCATCATGGTAATGTCATTAGCTGCTTGGTCACCTGCTCTTTACTTACAGGTGTTTTTCTTTCAGTCTCTGCACATAACAATGTTCTTCTGGTATGAATGAAATGTGCAAAGTCAAAGGTTATTCTCTGCAATTTCTCTGCCTCAGTTGCTGCAGAGCTGAAGCTGAAGCATGAGCAGCAAAGTTGAATAAGCTCAAAAATTCTGTCTCCTAGGGAATTCCAACATTCTCTTTCAGGTACTTCAAGTCACAATTAAAAGCAATGCTTCCTGCAAGATGGAAGTTATGATGAGGTTTTGTTCTGTATAACTGAAAAGCCGGGTAATTTGTCTCAGAAATGTGTTCAGAACTTGCAAGTTTCTGGTTTCTTATGGGGCAGACTGTTACCAGATTGCCTAGTAGTCAAGAGGAAAGGTGATTTAAAGTACCTGCATTTCTGTGAGGCCAGAGAAAAGGCCCTGTCCCCAGAGTCAAGGGGAGAGCTTTTGCCCAAGAAACCATGAAGACATTGCTGACAAGCAGTAATGTGGAGGCAGTGCCTGCTCCAGGCTGGTGCTTCTTTCACAGAAGGGTTTGGGTATTCTTGTACCTGGGCCAGGATTTCTGTGCCAAAACCCCTCTAATGAATAAGCCTCCAGGCCTTCCTTCTAAACCAATTTCATTCCACAGTCATTTTTTACAGACAGGGAAACATTATTTTTGCAACAGTCTACTTGTAATGTGTCTTTTTTTCCTTTGTCTTCTTCTCTTTCCTTCTTTTCAGAGTGGTGTAATGTGACCCTTGGCTGCTGGCACCCACATGCCTGGCAGCACCTGCAGGAGCCTTTCATGTACAGAACTGGTCTCCAAGTACACAGGGGTCATATTCATTTCTCTTGAGAGTTTCTTAAAGACATTTGATTCCTGTGACACAAAACTGGTTACTAATTAACAGAGATTCAAAGATTAGTGTTACCGATTCTCCTCCTCCTGCGGCCAGGCAGTGAGGGAGAGGAGGAAGGCCATTATGTGAGCTGCAGAGGACACTGAGCCTGCTGCTGCCAATGAAAAGACTCATTGTTCATCAGGGTTTCAAGCTGAAAAATTAAACTCAGCTGTTTTTTGTGGCCAGTATTGATTCTCTACATTGCATCACCAACACCTGCACAAGGTATAGCATTGCGTTGCTATCAAAATTTCACTTAGGCTTGCCACTGGTGAAAAAAAAGCTTAGAAAATAATTTGCTGTAACATGAATTTGCAGTGCTTTGCAAATTATGGAAATTAAATAACAGTTGAGGAGAGGCCTTCCCTGTTCCATAGAATCATAGAATCATTAAGGTTGGAAAAGACTCCAATATCATCAAGTCTGACCTTCAACCAAATTCCATTGTGCCCACTAAACCATATATCAATGAATATGTTTCCCTGAGACAAAAAGAGATGTACAGAGAGAAGAGACTGAGACACAGCAAAGATTAGGTTCAGTAACTGTGTATACATGCTGCATAGTTTCTTGTGCTGGGAATGGTGGAAATATTTGCAATCTAAATTACACTCATAGAGCAGACTGGATATGGGTCAGCTCAGCTTTTTTGAGTGTTCTGCTATGAAGGCTCCCAGGCATCCTGTTGGTCAGTGGGTGCAAGGAGCTCCCATTCCTAAATGCACACAATGCAAAAAATGAAATATCTGGAAAGACAGAAAGCTTTTATTTCAGTAGTGAATAAAAAAAAAGTTTTAAAACCCCAACAACCATCAATGATGTAAGCAGATGTATCTTTTTGTCTCCCTGAGACTATAATGATCTTCTTTATTTCTATTCAAGAAAATTTTGAAGCAGTCTGTAGATTTTTTAAAGCTTTTCATTGCATTAAAATGCAGCATGTATACACAGATGAAGGCATATTCTCAATAATATCCTTCTGCAATGTATTCAAATATTCATATAATGAGGAAAAATGTCTGTAAGTATGTTTTAGTTATCTGCAGTAGTAGTTCAGGTGTTTAAAAGTCTTGCTTTTCAGGCAACCATTCACAGAATCTCTGCCTTTAAGCACAGAAGATTACCCCAGTACTTCTTGAAAGCATTGCAAATACCTTTATGAATGCACAGATTTATCACAGAGATTTCCCCTAGAGGATGAACCCTACGATCATTCAGAGGAGTTTTGCACTTTTGCTTGTAGAGTGCATACGAAAAAGCTGCTGTGCCAAGGAGTCTGGGAAACCCACTCTCAAGGTTTTGCAAGGACTCCTGGATTCAGCTGGTGCTTTCTGCCAGCCTGCAGTACTCCCTGAACCAGCTCTGACCACACAGAGCCCCAGCAAAGAGCAGGAGTGAGTGCACAGCTGGTTGCTTTTCACCTGCCAACTCCCATCCACAACTCAGAAAGATGATCTCCTGCTGTGCAGCCTCTCTATCCTGCTCCTGGGACAGCAAGGAGCAGCTTTGAAAGGGCTGAAAACACAAGCTAGACTGTGACTGGGACCTTCTTGTTCTTGTACACATGCTTCATCTCAGCCACCACATTCATTCCAAAACATAGGAAAGCTTCTTAGAGAAAGGTATGTGATGCACAGGGGTATGATTTTCCCCAGAGTTTACCAATTCATTTGGTATCTATCTGAAGAAAGCAGGAAGGCAGGAAGAACAAATTCAAATTTTAATTTTAATACATGTAGTGAATAAAAGAAACATGTTGAAATCCCAGAAGAGTTTAAAAATCTCATCTCTATCTGTCCATACCAAAAATTAATCTTTATACTTATGTAGTATTTTTCTAGCAATCCCTAAATAGAATTAGGAGTATTAGAAATTATCAAAGAAGTCTGTTGATGATTCTGAGGATAATCATACATGTTGAGGATGCCTCAATAACTTAATAACTTAGCTTCCACATTGTAGCTGCATATTTTATTAACTTAAGCCAATCCCCTGGATTTATTCTTGTATTTGACACAGCCAACAATACCTTTAAGGTGGTCAAATTCACTTTCAGAGAAAACTAATTAGCTAAAAAAATAATGCATTACTCTATAGAGGTACTTTGGCTTCTCTTTGTCTGAGAGCTGGAAAAAAATATAAATTAAATAAAGAAATTTAAATAAAGTGGTAAGGACCTGAAATCCTTCCATATGAATTATGACTCCAAAGTGCCTAGAATTCCCTAAAAAGAGCCAAATAGGTCAGCATGTGAAGAGCAGGGCAGAAGAGTCCCAGCCACTCTGACCAGTGAGTCAGCTTCATTGGTGGTCAAATTTAAACACCTCTATGCAAATGGAAGCAGCATGGAGCATAAAATAATGATAGAAGGAGGAATTAGAGACATGTGCATGCCTGCAGGGCTAAGACTTACTGGCACCACGGAGATGTAGTGGGACAACTCCTCTGACTGGACTGCTGGAATGGATACAGGCTCTTTAGGAACAGTAGGCAGGGAAGATGAGGAGACAGGGTTGTCTTCTATGTCAGTGGCCACCTGGAGAGAATGGAGCTCCACTTGGGGAGGGATGAGGATTTGACTGAGAGTTTATGGGTCAGGATTAAAGGGAGGGCAGGGGCAGGTGACATGTAGGGGTCTGCTGTAGGTCGCCTTACCAGGAAACAAGTGAGTACAGGCTTCTAGAGACAGACATTAGCAGCCTCGTGTTCACAAACTCTGGTGCTTGTGGGGGACTTCAACCACCTCAAAGTCTGTTGGAGGGACAGCACAACAGGGCATAAGCAGTCCAGGACTTCCTGCATTGATTATAACTTCCTTCTCCAAGTGGCAGAAGAACCAGCAAGGAGAGATGCTATGCTGGATCTTGTACTTGCCAACAGGAGAGACTGGTGGGCAATGTGAATTTCAAGTGCAGCCAAGGCTGCATCATGTAACGATGAATTGGCGAGGCCGCAAAATCCTTAGGATGGCAAGGAGCCTGCACAGCAAGCTCCCCAATGTGGCATTCAGGAGAACAGTTTTTCTTGGTGAAGCACTGGAACAGGTTGCATAGAGAAGTTGTGGATGCCCCATTCCTAGAAGATTCCATGCCCAGGCTGGATTGCACTTTGAGCAACCTAGTCCAGTGGAAGGTGTCCCTGCCCATGGCAAGGGGTTTGGAACTAGATGACCTTAAAGGAAGGCCCCTTTCAACCCAAAACATTACTTGATTTTATGATTTTATAATAAGTGCTGATGACAAGGACTGAGATATCATGCTGGTTGGAGTAGGTTTTAAATTGTCACCTATGAGTAGAGTAGTTAAAGTCTCCACCATCAGTTTTCTCTGGCTCAGTAGCCAGCAAAACAGAACTGGCTAGCTCTTCCCCTAATGAAGGATAAGTATTTCATCCTGCAGGGAGCAACCATTCTCTTCTTTCACAATTATTCATTGTGCATGTTCATTGACTTATTAGCAGAAGAGTTATAGTCAAGCAGACTTCCTGAATAAACACTGTGTTATTTTACCCTTGCTACGGCATGATACCTCGGAATTATTTCAAAGAACAGAAAGAAGTTGTTCAAAGAGTTTATCACAGAAGCATGCATGACTGACACCCCCTTCCTTTATCACTTCATGCATTTTTGGTTTGGGAACACTTTGATCCCATGATCCCTTTTGGTTCTTAGTTAAGGACATGACATTGGTATATCTCTCCTGACACTTATTTGCCCATCTCTTGTGCCTTCTTCATTTTCTTGGCAGTTTGAAAGGTTCTTCAGACATGAAGCAAGGAAACACTCCTTCCTTTCCTTGTGATCAAATTATCATTCCCTTTCCACCTTCAGACTTGCTGTCTCTTTTCTATTTCATATCACATCAGTGAGTCAGAATCTGTCTTTCTAGTAAAAGCTGCCATTGTGTCCACAAAAGAACACTTCTCCATGCATCTCAGCATCCCCTTCTTTCTTGTCTTTCATTTCCAACCCTGTGTGTGAGCTACCCCAAGCATATTTCCTTTACTAAAATTAATTGCCATTACAATGGCTTTATCTTGTGGCAGGTATGAGGCATTGCTCAGGGTGAATTTCACCCAAATTCAGTGCTTTGCTTTGCATGTAGCAATGATTACAGAAGAAAAGTAATCACAGTCTTGTCTTTACTACCAAGACCAAAGCAGAGATTTGCTGTATTTGAGATGCAAGACAAGCCTTTTATGTTCAAGCTGCTGCTGTTCATACTTGGAGCTGTACCAGTTGCACTGTTTCTAATTTGGAGAATAGCAAGCATAGGGGATTATTGGATGCAGCCACATGGTCTACATTTTCCCTCTGACACCCTTTCCTGTGTGACCCTAACCCCCTCCCAAGAGCCAGGCTAAGATGCTTCCATTTGATAACACAGAAAAAAAGTCTTTCAATTTTAGTAGCCTTCATATTTCTCCTATGTGAAATAAAGACCATACCTTGAATTTGATACAAGAGCAGTTAGGTCATTAAAGAGCCTGGCAACATACCCTAAGGGTACAGAGGCTCCCATATGGGGAAAATTTTATGTAAACATTCTGATAGTGAACAGATAAAATTAGTCCTTTAATACGTACTTTGCATAACCATCAGATAATGCCCGGACTTCTCTCCTATTTATTTTTTTTTCCAAACACACCTTGTCACCTGTATGTGCGCATTGCCATGCCATATTATGGTGTGTAACCACTAGACAATTACCTGATTTTGCAAACTGAGCTTCACTGTAAGCTAACATGTATCTGATAAATTTAAGTCTGTAATAAAGCCATGTCCATTGCAGATCACCTTGGCTTTTAAGTGTTGATGAATGGGAACTTACTTCACAAATGCTTTGATTTTTTTTCATTATTTTCCAGTGCCAAAACACTCAGAATAGCAGCTTTCACGCATCAAATGTTTTATAGCATTGGGACAATCTAGCCTCCATTTTATTATTTTAATTATTTTTCTGCTTTGAATTTTTGGCTGTGTTTTATTCTCTGTAGTCTGAGATTCTATTAAGTTCTTATGATGAGAGGTCAAACTAGAAAAAACGGCCCTGCTGGTTCTGTCAACTAAATTCAAACATTACTGTGAAGCTTTATAACAACAATACCTTTCGTGCTACTATATTCTGTAAGCAATTCAAGTGGAATCCCTCTTCTGTGTGGTTTATTATAACGCAACCATAGAAATGTGCTTTGGGCTGAAAGTGGATTTATAAGATTTCTGCCCAGGAGCATATGCTTTGTAAAATTTAATTTAAATCAGCTTAGCTATTTTTTTTTTCTTTAAAGACTGAAGAATAAAAACAAAAATAGATTGATACAATTTTTCCTTAGCAGAAAAAACCCTCACTTTTCTTTCAATAACAAGTAGTCATTTTTCTTGCCCTTCATGAATATACATAATTCCATCATCTTTGGGGAAGGCATGTGGAGGACCATGAAAAAAAAGTTCATTTTCCTTTTTTTAAATGAAATACAGAGGCTGTCTGTGCCTCTATATTTCCTGTGTACTAGGATTTTCTGTGGGTACAGGGAACAATATAAAAAGTGGCATTTTTATTGGAAAGAAAAAAAAAGGGGCTACTGCACTTAACTACTTTTCACAGCAGTCAAAACAGAGTTTCATGAAATGGCAGTAGGAAGAAAAATCTCATTCAATCCAGTATAACTCAGCTTACATACCTACTATACTAGAGATTTATGGACCCAACTTTTTTTTCTGCTCTGACAGGCATATGCTGAATTTGAGGTGCTTTTATCTGTTTGTTCGCTTCTTTCACAGTTCCTCTGGTATATTTAAACTCCTGCTGGTAGTATTGCTTATGAAGATCTGCAGCCCTGGGTACATTTCTCTTCAGATTCTGGTTACATGAAGAGCACCTTGATAACCTGCCAGAGGTGATGTGGGCACTGAGCAGATCAGATTGAACAGAGTACCTCATCAGACAGGGCTGGGCCATTTCATCTGAGTCTGCAGACAAACTGCTCAGTAACTAACAAAGACTTTGAAAATATTACAGTGATTCTGCTCATGGAAACTAGGGAAAAAACCTAGTCTCATCCATGTAGATGGTCTAATTCAGGGGCCTCTTCAGTACTTCCCTTCCCTTCCCTTCCCTTCCCTTCCCTTCCCTTCCCTTCCCTTCCCTTCCCTTCCCTTCCCTTCCCTTCCCTTCCCTTCCCTTCCCTTCCCTTCCCTTCCCTTCCCTTCCCTTCCCTTCCCTTCCCTTCCCTTCCCTTCCCTTCCCTTCCCTTCCCTTCCCTTCCCTTCCCTTCCCTTCCCTTCCCTTCCCTTCCCTTGTTAATACAAACATAGAAAATGAAAATATGAAAATACAATGAAAATATCACTTAAAGCAAATGAATGAAATCCTGTGTTGGGGAGATATTCTTACCTTCCCCTTTTTTAGTGCTTTAGCCATTGATCAGTAACTTCCAGGGAAAAGAAGATGAGTTATAATAAATCAGCTAAATAGCAGTATAGAGAGAAAATAGGTTGCATTTAAAAGCAACTTGGGAGTGAGGATAATAAAGAAATTATGTCAAAAGGGCCTAATGAGTTTCATGAATACCAAGATAAGGATATTTTAAAAATCTATTTCAATATGTAAAAGTTATTTTAATATGTAATACATTGTTACACTCATCAACATATATGCATATATTTACAAATACTCAGACATGCACATATATATACATATATATGAATAGTCTTGATGCTAATTTAATCTAAAGTTTATCTCAGATTTTAATACTCCCAGGTGTTCAAGATGTTAAAGTATACCATGTGAAGCTGACACATATCCCAGGATAGAAGGAAGTAACCTCAAGGCATCTGGCTTCCTACACTATGCTCACAGGCTGTTTTTGATGCAGGAGGCAGTGCAACAATTCACTGGCAAGCTGGAAAGAGCAAGCCAAAGTGACTTGGAGAGTGAGCAGTCAGTGAATAGAGGACAATGCTGCATGTCAGAGTTCCTGCAGCTCTGCCATGTCAGATCATGGAGCTGGATCCAAACATCCATGTTCAATTTATATAGTGGATTTCATAGCAGAAGAATAGGCAAGTTCATTCACCATTCGATTTATATCAGATTGATCAAAAGCTAACATGCCTTTCCGCCATGTGGTCCAGACTGCTTCCTAAGGGATAGTCTTTCAGTCTATTCACATAGCCAATGTCTTTTTCTGGGTTCTCACATCTCAGTAGTTCTCACATCCCACCTTAGAATCCATGGACAGGTATTTCTTGTTCTACTCATTTCTATTCAAACACCTTGCTGTCCTACAGCCTGTGTTCATCTGAGATACTTTTCACCATTATTTTCCTCTAACACAGAAATAGAGACAGGTTCTTTTATCTTTGCAGCATTTCCCACCTCTTTCCAGACTCTTCTCAGCACTATCAAGTGCAAAAAGGCCAATGGAAACAATGAAATACAAGAAAATTCATTCAAACATTAGAAAAAACTTTCTTATTCTGTGTCTGGAATAGGTTGCCTAGAGAGGTTGTGGAGGCTGCATTCCTGGAGATGTTCAAAACCCACCTGGACATCACCCCCGAGCAAACTACTCTCACTGACTCTGCTTGAACAGGGTTTTAGACTAAATGACCTCAAGAGGACACTTCCCACCTCAGTGTTTGTGTGACACAGTCATCTTGAGGACCATCTCTCATGAATTACTCACTTGATGACTCTTCCTTTCAAAAACTGTATCTAACAGGTTATGACACCTAGGAGTTATATTTCCAAACTTCTTCCCACATCTTAGAAGTCACCCTACAAACTTGTGCAAATCTTTCCTCTTCAGGATTCTCCTGAAAACCCTTTCTTGCAAGCTATATAGCCTATAAAAGGAATTTGTTAAGAGGTAGAGAGTTGCTGTGTCTACTTGTTTCTTCAACTATACTTCCATGTCTGCTCCTCCCTTTATAATTCATGCTGTAAAAGGCCTGTGACAGCAACTATGCCTGGGTTTTTAATGCACCTACCACTGCTGTTTATTGTACTTAAGTAGGACTGCTGGACACTCATTAAAAACAAAAAATAAGTGGGTAACCCCAGAATGATCACAGTATATTTTAGATTGGGTCAAAACTAAAATAAAGGTCTTAACTACTATTCTCAGTGTTAAGGGATTATTTTGCTTTTACAAACACACAGAAACTGTAAAGCATCTGGAATCCAAAGGATTTCTTTGTTTTCTTTGTTTCTTTGTTTTGTTTAAGTTTTACCAGTTTCATGGAATTCAGTCTGAACTTTTTGGTTACTATGGTGACTAACTGTAATAAATGAAGTGACAAAGGTGCCTCAGACTTCATTTAGTGGGGAATAAGGAGCAGCTAGAAGCCGAAACCTCTACTTTTCACAGACGGGTCATTCAGTCAGCTACTTGCATAGCTGTTAATACCCAGATGGATTTTGAATCCTTGGCCTCCTATACTAATAGGTCTGCTTCTCCCCTTATTTAATGGTGCTGTGCTGAGTGCATGAGGCAGGCAGTCTCAATGAAAATGAAGTTCTGAAGATGCTCCCATCAAGTGGAGTGGCACTAGGTCCTAGACAGACATATTTCTTCAACTTACTCCATGCACTGCAGCCTGAGCTTACTGCCTGTGCAGAAGTTGTTTTCCATGTGTTTCTATCTCTCACTGGCAGCAGAGATGAAACTGTGTTGATTGTACTAGAAATATACATCCTGCTGTCTTCTTTCTTTGATTCAACAGGGGTAGGAGGGAAGACCTTAAGCAGGACTGCAGTTGTGGGTGGCCAATTACCTAGCAGGATGCCTGGGAAAGATCTTTTTGCTGTTTGTACTTCCTTACCAACTGTGCAGAAAGCAATTAATACTTTGTCCCTCTTCTTTAATTTTTGATACCTGAATAAAAAACAAAAGGAATGCTGCAAGCAACAGAAGATATCCAGACTGACTTTTGTGATGAGAATGGTCAACTCAGTCCTGAGGCAACAAAACCAGCCATGATTGTCATTGTCACATACTGATTCCATTGAAACAACATAGCAGCTGGAACATTTATCTCAAAAACAATACTGTAGCAGCTTTTAAAGACAAAATTAGTAGCTTGATTAGAACAATAAAATGTTCTCTAAAGATTTCAGGAGATGTGCAGAAGATTTTCCTTGCTTTTGGCTAAATTTTGGAGTGACATAATACCTATGGTGTTGTATAATATGTTTTGTTATGCTGTATAATATGTTTTGTTATATTTCATGTGATCAGCCTAAATGTAAATACACATATGTGTAAAATTCAATGTGTGTGCAGCAGTCTGACCCATATGTCACCAGAATTAACTTCTCTGCCTATGTTTGTCTCTTTTCAATATTCCATACCCAAAGTCTACGCTACACTGTGGAACACTACACTGCTTAAGGAACACAACATTGTCTCAATATTGCTGCATGGACAGAAATAAAAGCCAAACCAACCACTTTCCTACTGCTTTACACCCATATTCCTACGAAACACCTCCCTGAGCAAAGACAGAAATGCTCATTTCCTCCTGCCAACCCAATTTTTTGTGGGAGTGGAGAGTTGCAACCTGGAGAGATCAAAGATAGAGAAGTATGGCACAGGTAGAGTAAGTTCTAAGATTTGCATAGAGAGCCCAAGTCATATGAGTTTGAAATATAATGTATGGTTTGCAAAATATGTAATTAATACTTAGAGATGTTGTTTGAAAAACAAAACAGCTCAAGCTCCCTTTCAGCTTGGTTGACATAACCCAAGGCAGAGTTACAGGCAATAAAAAGCTCACCAGAATATACCTTGTGGCAGTGCCTTCCTCTAAGAAACAGAAGCGTGTGGCACTGGCTTTATCTGCATTTCATGAATGGCCCAGATTTTGTCCTGGTAAGCCTTTGACTCTACTGGCTTACTATCCTGTTAAACTGATATCTGGCATTTCAGCTGGGAAGAAGCAGCACCATCTTTGCTTTTGAGGAATTTAGTGCCCCCTTGAGATGAGAAAGATAGGTGACTGTGTCACACTCCTACTCTCTTTCAGAGTGCAGTCCAGCTAGTGGTCTCAAATCACACACTGCTTTAAAACAATGTTTAACGTCCATGTATATTTAGCCACGGATCAGAGTATTGGATTTTACCCTATGTGCAAAGGAGTTGGGAAGACACCTCTCTCATCTGGCCTGGGAGAGCTCCCAAGGAACCTTTGAATGGTTTGTATTTTTCTCTAATGCCCCAAATAAATGTCCAGCTTTCTAACACACACACCTTGGGGATAAGCAATTATTCATGATACAACAAGAAAAATACAAAAAGTATGTCACTATAAATTCTTAAATCAGCTGTTTCACTTTCTAAACTTTAAGCATTTTCTTTGTTTGATCTGTCATAAATATTTCTCTTTGCTCTTTAAAAAGCATTGGCTTATTGACATTTGGGGAAAGACAATTTATTGCAGTACTAGAACAATATTAATTCACTTTTAAATGTGAGCTATTTTGCAAACGAGAATGAGTGCTTCAATGCAAGATCCAAATGCCAGAGTCTCAGCACTGATTGCACAACTCTGAAGGACAAAAGTTAATGCTACAAACAGAACAACATCATTGTTGTGATTTACTCACTGGAGACTTACTTTCCTTGTTGCTAAGACCATTATTTTTATTTACATCTAAAGAGGAAAGAAGTTATGCCAGGCACCTATCCTTTTTTTACAGGTCTAGGGAAAGCTGGAGATTATCCATTATGTGAATAGCTATATAATATCTCCTGAGTTCTAATAAACTCAGCTGCCATTCAACATTAGCTCACAGTGGACCTAACATCTTCCTGCACTTTTCCTTATGTTGATCTGTAAACTTTGTGCAACTTTTTAAAGGGCTAGGAGGAAAGAGAGAAAAAGAGGAGGTTTAGAATGCATTGAAATTATTCTTTGGCTTGATGAAACACATATCGGTGTCAACCAGCAAGCCTGTGATAAGTTACCTAGCAGTGATAAACAAGTACTATGGGAGAAAAAGTATGTATAAAACAAAAATACTTGAATGTCATTTTCTGATCTACACATCAGGATTCCTTTTTAAAATGCCACTTTTTAATCATGCCTACACCAACTATTATTTATGTCAAAACTAACCAGAGAACTGGGCAGCAAGATCTTGCATTTCCTAGGTCTGGTCCTGTCCTGCTGGATCTTTCCCATACCACAGTCTGCGTGAGACACTGAGGTTTTGTTCATGTTCAGCTCCCTCAGATGCAGGCAGCCCTAGAGAGGTCACAGCACCCTCTCCAGAGCTACCAGAGCAATCTCCTCTCCTAGCTCCCTGCTGACCATCATCCCTGGCAGACAGCTTGATGTCAGCAGCCCTGGATCTGCCAGGTGTCCCCTCCCACCTGAAGATGAGCTTTCCCAAACCCATTTCCCATCTGTTTAAGCCAGAGCTGAAGAGCATGGCTGGGTTCCTAGCCTGCCCTGTGTACCCAGGTCTTTGTTGTGGCCCATGTTAACAATAAAATGCTTAGTAGGTACTGCAGCTGCCCCTTCAGCATTTACTGCCCTGCTTCAGTGCTATCTGCATTGTTTCCTCTCTTTCCTCCCTCCCAGCACTAGATGCTTCACCTGGTTCATTAATAACAGGGGTTCCTAACTATGAATTTTGGCACCCAGAACTGAAACATACATTTAAAGGACCTGTGATTTCTGCTGTAAAAAATGCTTTTTCTTGAGGAAAAAAGTGAAATTGAGGTTCTGACACCTTTATAATTATGTAAAATACATACAAATATTTACCTTTATGTCTCTAAAGTCATACATTGAGGTCAGTAGGAAACACATGACACTGTGATCAAGAGTGATACAATTCCCTTAAAGTCAGTTCTCAGAACTAATGTTCCTACTCTCAAAGCCCAGTGGGATGCACAGAAGTATAAACTCTCTCACACCATTTACCAGTTTGCATGTAGACAATCCAGGTTTCTCTGCTGTCCTTTGGCAGCCCATTAAAACCCAGGAAAAGATTCCTCTTTACTTTTTCTGAAGAAATACCTGTTCTGCTGTGACTGCCAGAGCTCCTCAGCCTCTGAAGGCTAGGAGGAGGTAAAGCAATGTGGGATGTATATGACCTTTCATTGAAAAAAATAATAACATCAGGTGGGGAAATTCTTTGCTTCCTCTGTGTTTTGGCAATGTGCAAGAATTGGGCAGGTTGATCTGCAGCAGTATTTCCAGCTAGGACTTCATTCACGTTTGAAGCCAACAGATAAGCTTACATATTAACTCTCCTGATTTACGTTAACACTTAGCCATGGTGACAAGTACTCTTTGCACTCAGTGCACACTGACTTTGTCTTTCTGCTTGCAAGGAATTCAAGTAGACATTAGTGACGTTAATGAGAAAGAATAAGAGAGTGTATGTAAGCAAATCTTGAGATATTGGCAGGTACCAAGTCTGCAAAGGCAGCAAGCAGAAAATACTGATTAACACAACATGGTTTGCATGGTCTTTTTATCAAAAGATTTGTTCTTGTTTTGCGTTTATTGTTTAAAATATTGATAAGGTTGTTTGGTTTGGGTGGTTTTGGTTTTTTCTTTTTTCACACAAGGAATTATAGTTTTTATTAATTTTGTTACAAATATTGGAATTTTTTAAACTTGTTTTGTTCCAGCACAGAGGTTATAAAATTCAAGTCCAGAAGCCACTGTTAAATAGTAGAAGTCTCATAATTCAGATATAACTGCAAATTTGGAGAGCTACAGAAAATATTTTCTCTGAAGCAGAGAAGATACACTTGTCATTTCTTCTCAGAAGAACAGAAAATCAGTTTATCTGTCTTTGCATTGCACAGGATTTTGTTACTGAAAACAGAAACACCTACCTGTTTTGCCTTGTCAGTCAAAGCACCAGCTGCAATTCTTTTGCCTGTTTGCTACTCCAAAATACCAGCATGTGCACAACGTCTTCATCAACCACAGCTGTGCACGACACGTCTCCCAAGTGAAAGCAGAATCAACTATTTCATATCTACGGCATGAGTTTCTACCAGGACAATGAGTGCCAAGTAGCCACAGTGCTATCAGCCCACACCCAAACTGAGACCTACTTTGGCTGTAGCAGTGACCAACTCCAAAAACAGAGCACAAATATCATGTTCTGTTCTTCATGAGGTCAGGCCTGGGCTGTGGCAAAATAATAAGTTCAAGGGACAGAGTAGCTCTGAGTTGTCAGGCGACATAGAAGAGGGAGGAAGGCAACAGGAATGAGAAAAAAACCTGCAGGAGATTCCAAGACTGGTGATCCTGAAGGGCATGTGGAGAAAAAGGCATAAACTTTGAGCCTTGAATTTAAAAAAGAAAGTAGAAACCTCTGTCACTGCACTGTCACACTGACCTCACTTTGCTTATCTGTGTACCTCTGTCTTCAGATGAAAGGTCAAAATTTAGGTGAAGAGATGACACTTATCAAACTGTCTTGTCATGGATCACTTAGGAGGCAGCCACTGATCCATTTTCCTGAACCAGGGGATCAAATCCATGATTCCTGAAGTGTTTCTGATTAACATTTTCTGCAGAGCCAGCCTTGGCTGTGAAGCAGGCAGTTTGTAGTTTAACGAGCACACTGCTGCTAGAGCTAACATTGACATAGCTGCAGGTGGATGCTGGTGACGTTAATAGAGATGGATAGGAGAGGAGATGGAAGCCAAACCTAAGATAGTAGCAGAGATTAGACAGGCATACGAAGGTAGCAAACAGAAAGTATTGATTGCTGCTTAGTATAGGACTGTACTCCCAAGCAAGAGCACTCAGCTGACTAAGGAGGCTGTTTTTTCCCTCTCACAATTTCAGTAAGTCATTTCAGCAATTTTACCCTGTTAGCTTCTTCCTCTCTGGCAAGTAATTTTAATAGCCCTCTTCATAATATACTTTTCTCAAGCCAGATAAGTATTCATGGCCCTTCAATCTTTTGTTGGTTTAGTTTCTCCTAGTTTTGTCTCATTGTGGTTTTATATATCAATGATTTTGCTGAAGTCCTCTGAGTTCCGTGACAGTTGTTCAGTTTAAAAGAGAAATGTCTGTGCTGCTGCCTGGAATCTTATCCAGGCCTTCTTCATACAGCACAGGATGGGTCAACTGGACAACATGCAGCTCTTGCTGGGATAATATATACCCTGATATATGTGTGCTAACAGCACACTGGTAACTCAAAAAAGCACATGCCCTAAATTCCCTGACAGCTGCTCTTCCCCAACAGCAATGCCCATATTTCCCAAGCCTATGGAGCACTGTCCATTTGGAGTCAATGAGGGAGAAGGGACAAAGACTTTACAGGATTTCTGACCAACCAACAAAGCGCAGCTGGCAAGGGGATATGATTCAGGGAGGAGGTGATACAGCAAGAAGGCAGGTTGGAATCTGGTGACCAGTCAGTAACAAATACTGACTGTCCAAGAAACTAGCAACATAGCAATAAGGATGCTTTATGCTCAACCTCCTTTGCCTTAGCAATGTTAGCATTAAAGCAGAACTTCAGAACATCAGAGCAGAAAAAAAGTAGGAAAGCAGTTTCTAATTTATCAGATTGGAAGCATGGTGACTTCTGCAGCTGATCTGAGAGTTTACAGCTTAGAACCCCCTTTTGGGGTCTGCTCTTCCAAATACCAGAATAATTACAGACGCCTTATTGTATTCTTCATATATAGTACATTGGACTCATAGCTACAACATATGGCAAAGAAGGTTGCTGTTTACCATTTGACTCCCTGGAGTCATTTACTGCATATATTTTTTAGCTCTTTTTTCAAGGACCCTTATCCTAGAAGAATATACACTCAAATCTCTAATGCATAAGGATTTCATTTACATTACAAAGACAACATCTTTTCTCTAAAAGACTATCACAGACAAGCTGAGAACATCTGCTGTTAGCAGTCCAGGTCATGCTGCCCTCAGACAGCTGCAAAGGCAGGAGGAGAAACAGGCTTGGGCTTGTGGAGAAAAGCCACAAAGCTGCAGCCCAGCAGTCAGTACAAATCACTGAGTGTGCGTGCTCTGTGTGTGTCTGTGTGCTCCTGACAGAACCACAGGGACTCTCAGGTTCTGGCTACACTAGGCCCTGCTGAAATATAGCCTAATCCTTTCTTGACAAAAACAGGTTGGAGTAACAAAGATGTGCAAGAGCCAAAGGTGTGCAATATTTATATTTAAACAACAAAACTGTCTAAGTCGATGCTGCAGATAACATTATAAAGGCATCAGGAAAGCTAAAATTAAGGCAGGGCTCCACCAGGGCCAGAGAACAGCACGAATCTTTTCCCACAGCCACAACAGTCTAGATCAGTCTTAACTTCAAATTTCCTGGCCTCTACCTTAACCTCTTATTTATTAAAGTATCAGATAAGGACTGTTAAGGTTAATTTCCTCACATTTTTTTAAGAAAATTTAAAAAATCTTTCATGTAGGTTTGCACCTAGAAAAGAATTTTATTTTTCCATCATCTGGGCTGGAAAGTGAAGGGAGATGAAGTATGGCAAAGCAAAAAGAGGCTGGAATTCTCAATAAGGGGATGAAAAAAAATAATAATGAGCAAACAGTACTGGGGACAGGCCTGTTTGATATCTTAATCAATGATTTGGGCAAGGAGATTGAGGGCACCCTCAGCAAGTTAGAAGACAACACTAAGCTCATCAGGAGTGTTGATCTGCTGGAGGGCAGGAAGGCTGAGCAGAGGGACGTGGACAGGCTGGATCCATGGGCCAAGGCCTAGTGCCAGGTCCTGCACTTGGATCACAACAACCCAGTGCAGCACTACAGGCTGTGGGAAGAGTGGCTGGAAAGCTGCCCCTGGGAAAAGGAGCTGGGAGTGCTGGTCAACAGCGGCTGAACATGAGCCGGCTGTGCTCAGGTGGCCAATGTCATCCTGGCCTGGATCAGCAATAACATTTCCAGCAGCACCAGGGCAGGGATTGACCCCCTGTACTCCACACTGGTGAAGCCACACCTCAAATCCTGAGCCCAGCTGGGCCCCTCACAACAAGAAAGACATTGGAATGCTGGAGTGAGTCCAGAGAAGGGCAATGGAGCTGGTGAAGGGTCAAGAGAATACATCCCTCAGCAGCTGAGGGAGCTAGGGGGTGTTTAACTTGGAAAAAAAGGAGGCTCCAAGGGATCTGAATAACCTCTACAATAATAATCTCTGCCTGAAAGGAGGCAGTACCCAGGTTGGGTGGGCCTCTTCTGCCAGGCAACCAGCGACAAGATGAGGAAATTGCTTTAAGCGCTTCCAGAGGAGTTTCAGACTGGACATCAGGAAGAACTTTTTCACTGAAAGGGTGGTTAAGCATTGGAACAATCTGTCCAGAGAAGTCGTGGAGTCACCACTCCTGGCAGTGTTCAAGAAATGGGTGGACATGGCGCTTATTGCTATGCTTAAGTTGGCATGGCTGTGTTTGGTTCAAGGCTGGACCCCGTGACCTTGAAGGTCTTTTCCAACCTTAACAATTCTGATTCTATGAAAACAAACAAAAAACAAAAGTGAATGGTTGGAAGAAGGAAGAAACCTAGAGAAAGAATGCACTGTGCTGCAACTGAGGGCAAAGAGTACCTTGCTTTCCTACATTGGAAAGCCAAGTCAACATGAACTCCAGCGTCATGAAGTCAGCATCTATGTCCTCACATCAAAATATGGAAATTATGAGGTGAAGAGCAAGCAGCAGGCATGCATGACTGCATAGAGAAGAAGGATCTGGGCTGAAGAGCAATTCATAGGAGAAAGAAAAAGCCCTCTTGGACTGTTTTCTCTCTGCCTTTGAAATCAAGGACCCTTATCCTGCAGTCAGCTGCAGCAATTGGGTACCTGTGGCCAGCCATGTGCTAAACTTTCCAACATGGGGGGACTAAAGTATATTAACAAAATGTATGAATGAAAGTAAATTTCAAAGTAAATTATTTTTGTTCTTACAATTCCCCTCCTATGTCCAGGTTACCAGTAGCAGTCAGGCCAAAGCCTTTTTTATTTCTTGCCATTTTTAACTGTGTAGTAGAAATATCTCAGAGACTCGAGCAATACTAGGTCAGAGATTGTTCAGACCTCAGTACTGTCTTAAGGAGAGGAAAAAAAGGTTTTTACTCCTTTTTAATACCTGACACTGAGCACACACTCCCATATCAGAAGAAGTTAATAATATAGCTACAAAATCTTCCCAGTTATGTCAGGACTTTATTCCCCCCCCCCACCCCCCCCACCCCCCCACCAGCAGAAACAAAAATTTAAGCCTACAATATACTGAGCAGGAGATGGAAAACATCTTTATCCCTGCAGAGGTATGGAGAACAAGAAGAGCCTCTGAACGTTAGAGGAGGAAAACTAACCTTTGGAGATGCTTTGAAATAGACAATGTGAAGCTGATAGGCCCTGGTTTCCAATACCAAAAGAAACAAACAGAGTGAAACTTCACTACAAAAACAAATAATTGGAACTCCATTGTACCTCTGAATGCTACATTAAGCATCAGTTCTTTTCAGTTGAGAGACAGAATTTTTTTTTAGATTTCTCAAAGGATTTGGATGCTCTATTGTGACCAGACTGTGATCTGGCTTCACTTCCCACAAATCAGTATCAAATGCAGAGAAGCAACCTGCTACACAGGCATTTTGCAGACAAAAATAGTGCAGAGCCTAATCAGGAATCTCGTGGCAGGAAACAGGCCTTCCTACAACAGGAAGCCTAGGAAAGACTACTGGAGACAGCCGTCCAAAAGCAGCTGCCTTGCCAAAAAAGACAAAATGGCTGTACACTGGCAACTCTTGCAGCAGGAAATCACTGAATTAAGTACTCAATCTACTGAGCAATTTATTGTGTCATCTGCTTCCTGGCAACAGATATTTGGAATCACTTTTACATTGCATTTCAGCTGTATCTCATAATTGGGTTGAGTACAGTGTCTTCTCCAGTAAGCAAAGAGGTCAAGGTCAGAGGCTTTTCTGACTGCTACCCAAAATAAATATTTTTAACCCTTTTCCTTTCTTCATTTTCATCATTTTATCATTTCTAATTTAGGGGCCCGAAATTCCTGATTTGGGGCCAGGGCAGACTGAGTCACTGATATCAGTCTGCCAAAGTTAACTGTGGTCTCCCATGGGACAGTACAACAGTCTGATAGGAGATAAATATCAGGGCACAGTGAAACAGGGAAAAGAAGACCAGTGGATTCCCCCTGACATTTTTTTGATGGAATGTTAGGAAACTTTTCAGGAAGTTTCTTCTCAACATACTTAAAAATGATAGTGAGATGGAGAGTGAGACAGACAGAGTGAGGTGAAAGAGAAAGGAAAGGAAAGGAAAGGAAAGGAAAGGAAAGGAAAGGAAAGGAAAGGAAAGGAAAGGAAAGGAAAGGAAAGGAAAGGAAAGGAAAGGAAAGGAAAGGAAAGGAAAGGAAAGGAAAGGAAAGGAAAGGAAAGGAAAGGAAAGGAAAGGAAAGGAAAGGAAAGGAAAAAGGAAATGAGAGACAGAGAAAGAAAGAAAGAAAGAAAGAAAGAAAGAAAGAAAGAAAGAAAGAAAGAAAGAAAGAAAGAAAGAAAGAAAGAAAGAAAGAAAGAAAGAAAGAAAGAAAGAAAATATTTTTTTAGATTTGCTACCCATGTATTAATGCAGACAGTTATTTATTCAATCCTTACCTAATATATGCTTGCACATCTCACCAAAGACACAAAATGCAGTTTCTGTTCCTTCATTGTTTCCTTAACACAGAATGGCTGAGGTTGGAAAGGACCTCTGGAGGTCATCTGGTCCAAACCCTCTTCTCAAGCAGGGTCTTCTAGAGTCAGTTACACCATGTCCAAATGGCTTTTTAATGTCTTCAAGGATGGAGTCTTTACAGTCTCTCTGGCCAATATGTGCCAGTGCTCAGTCATCTTCAGAATAGAAAATTGTTTCCTGATGTTCAGATGGCATCTCCATTATTTGAGTTTCTGCCCATTGCTTCTTGTTCTGTCATTGGCCACCACTGAAAAGAGCCTGGCTCTATCCTCTTTACATCTTCCTTCAGGTATTTCTATATATTGAGCTATATTATATTAAGGACCCATTGAACTTGCTCTTTCTAGATTGAACAGTTCCAACTCTCCTGGCCTTTCCTCATAGGAGAGATGCTCTCATTCCTCAGTTATCTTTCAGCCCTTCACTGGACTCTCTCAGGTGTGTCAATGTCTTTTCTGTACTGGGGACCCCAGAGCTGGACCCAGAACTCCAAGTAGGGACCCACTCCAGTGGTGAGGAGAGTTGCAGGATCACCTCCCTCGCCACATTGGCAACACTCCTCCTAACACAGCTCAGGATACCACTGGCTTTCTTTGCAGCAAGACATGTCCAACACAATCCTTGAGGTTTTGTCTTTGGCTTTTGAAAACAGACAATAGACTGTGGATAAAAACTTCTGCACATGAGAGAAAGAAGCCAGACAACAGATAATCACAATGACAGAGTACAATTTTCTGCTGTCACATAGCAAAACGTGCCTGCCACATTTAAAAAGAAATCATGTCATTGCGGCCAAAGGAGAGAGAATGTTACAGCCAATTACTTGTGATTTTTTTTTTTTTTAGCACAGTTATATAAAGTAACTGAGTTTGCATAAAGTGACTGATGTCAGTTAGATTTGCTGCAGTCAGTGATGTCCATCTACTACTCTGGTCACTACAGAAAATCTCCCACTTCAGTAGATTTGGAAGTTGTGGAGTGCCACATGCTAGAGACTTTTAGATGTCTTTCATATTTGTTGAGTCAGGAGGCACAAAGTCTATGGCAAAATGAGACTAACAGCAATAATAATCACCTCAATTCAGCTTCAACTGTTCTGAGAAAAAAACCCATCTGGTTTCTTTTTCTATCCTAATAGTTTCAACATACATTATAAGAGCAGGTTTTTATGCCTGAGGAGACTGGCTAACAACATCATATTTACAGCAAGTTATGGAAAATAGTTTTTGGAGGAAAGCTCACTCTTTCAAAAGGACATGTGCCAAGTTTATAATATACATGAGCCAGGAGGATCATGAACACTTCACACTTTACTAGAAAGGAATGACAAGCAAATTTTGAACTATAATTTTTTTAATGCAGAGACAAAAGTTTTAACCAAAACTTAAAGAACAGTGTTACAGTTTCTAAATGATGTGTTTGCTTCTTTCATTTTGTTTTCTTGGTTCTTTTCTGTCACATTCTTTGGTTTATTATTTGTCATGTTTTTAAAAGCTTCCTGTGACAGAAACACCTCCTATGGCAGTGAGCATTAAACACTTGGCCAAGGTTCAGTGTCAGAATAAGAAGCTGCACTTAAGTTAATGCTTTTGCAGTTAGGAGTTTTTTGACAATTAAACATTACCTGACAATTCTGCAGAAAGAGCTGATGTGTGACAAGACTTGATGAATTTCTATGTGTGCAGGTTGCTGCTCTATTTTACTCCATACAGCTGGGCTCTACTAGGTAAAATATGGGAGAGGATCAGGATGAAAGCTGAGAGATTTAAGGATCGAGTAAACACTTCTGAAGTCTAGGCCTTATGTCAGAATAAAATTTATTCATTTGTTGCTGTTTCCATTGTTTCTGTTCTCTCATATTCTTCTGCTTTGCCTCAGAAACAGGAGGATGTGCAGTACAGTAAGATGGTTTTCCTGTGTTAATGTGAAGGGATGAAGCATGTGACTTTTCTTTCACCCTGCACTGAAAATACAAAAGAGTCTGTCTGTTGTCTTGTCTCCTCCAGACCCCAGCCCTGGGCTTGGAGACATTTGAGTCCCCAGTGCTTCTTCCAGCTACTTGCTACACATCTAGAAGTTAAATTCTCCAAATATATATAAATCAAAGCAAGACCAAGACTACCTGTGTCTAAACAATCCTCTGGGTCCCTAAGTTGTAGTAATAGGGCAAAAGCCAAACAGGCAAGAGTTTTCAAAGTGAACCCACAATGACCTTGTCCTTATCCTAAACTCCCAGCCAGCATCTGAGATCCCTGATCCATCTGAACAGCACTTAAATTTAGGGGTTTTGCTCAGCTTCAATATACCTAAGACAGCATATGTTCAGTGAACTCTAAACAGACACAGAAGGGCAGCTCTACCTGAAGAAATTCCACTTTGCATAGACCAGTTGAATAATTATTAGACCAGAAAGAGAGAGAAAACAAACCTACAACCTAGGAGCAGGGACAGCCTCTGGCAGTGCACACAAGGTAAAATGTGAGTTCACAGTAGTCAGAGGAAAGAAACAGAGGCCAGTCCCTTCTGCCCCATATACGCCAGGCTTGCTCTGATCACTGATACAAATGTGCCAATGCTGTCACCTCTGCCTAGCTCCTCTCCTACACATTTAAGTGAGGCCCTAACACCAGAAAATATCCAGCCAGAATTGAAGACTCCTCTATGGCTCCGAATAAAACTTGTTTCTCTTTCCCTAAGCAGGGAGCTTTTGCCAGCTCTGCACCAAAAATCTCGCCTGAGATTCCCTGATCTGGTGCCGAACACATCCTCCTGAACATCTTCTCTCGGCAGTTGATTGCAAAATTTGCCATGCTGCAAGTACCATGAAACTTCACAATGCAGCCTGGTGCTTATTTCCTGCGAGATGCCCTGTTGATACTAGCTCAGTTTTGGCCTCTCCTGGCATGAGGGGGATTTTCAATGGAGCAAAGGAGTGAAGGAAAAGGAGGGAAACTAAGAGAAGGCGGCAAAACAAAGAAAAAGGGAAACTTGGACTGAGAAGGGAAAGAGAAAGGCCTTTGGAAGAGGGTAATGTTGATAAGGTGAGTAAAGTCTGGTATTCTACTGTGTTGCTCTAGTTCTGCCAAGACACAGGTAGAAGATGACATAAAAATATGGCAAGTGTTCCTGGAAGGACTGATTTCTATCTGGCACCACCCATCTCTAATGCTTCATCAGTGTTAATGACTGTGCAGAGCTTGCAGGGCATGCAAAGCACAGTTGCCCAAGATCCTACTCCATTCAAATCATTATCAGTTCCCTTTCTGGCCCTTTCCTTCCTGCTAGACACAGAATTATACCAAAATCCCAGTATCTAATGTCCCTGAACCACAAAAAATTTTGATGATCAACCTCTTGATCCGTGAATTACCCACACATGGACGGAGTTCAGATGTTGACCCAAATCAGGATTTCGCAAGTTGGAAACATTTGATATTCAAAAGAAAGTTGCAAATTACAAAAGCAGCTCAAGTCTCCTGGCATATTGTGGGACAGACATCCATTAGCACAATTTCACATGGAAACTAGGTGGGTGGGTAAAGCGATTGAGTTCAAATGCAAGGGTGGATGATGAGAGGTGAATAGGGAGCTGAGGGTGGAATGTTAGCACCACCCTTGATTTCCTTTTAACCTACTATAGCCAGGCACGTATCCACCAAGCAGTGCAGCATGCAACCACGGACTCCTCCATCTGAGAAAAAACAGAAGAGAAAATTTAAATTAATTTCCAGAGCATTCTATTTGCACTTTCTCTTTTCTTATATTTTTACTTTTCTAAGGCAATAAATGAAATGCCAAAGAGGGAATTTAAATAAGTTCTAAGTATGATGCAAATGTCACAGCTTAAATGTGCCTTGCAACAGCATTGTTCCTTTCAGTAGCAGAGCAACAGAAATTATTTTAATGGCAGTGGTCAGCCTAGTCCTCCAAACATGGGCCTATTCAAGTAGGCAACTTAGAAACGTGGCAGAGCTGTTTGAAGATGCTCAGCAACAGGTGAGCTCCTCAGAAAAGAACTTGGTCAATACTGAGTTGGGTCAAGAAGTCCCAAAACTCCGCACCACCCTGAAAAGTTCCAGCACTTCAAAGTCATCTACCAATTTGTGTCTTTGATAAACCTTGGTTAGTAGGGAATTCTGCTGCTTGTGGCAGTGGTCCCCCACTTCCCAGCCTAACTAAGGCTTGATCCCTAGAATGTCATAAGGAATACAGCACTTGAGCACAAACAAGCAGCAAGCTTACACAACAGTGGCTGCATTGCAGAGCATGGAACCATGAATAGGACAGGGCAAAAAAACTCCCCTTCAGTCAGAGACGAGACAGTGGTAAAGAAAGAACATTAATTTAACATTACTTTTTTGGGTATAAACACCTCCTGTAGAGATCTAATAATGAAAGTCTTACTTCTTCCTGGCCTGACCCTGAAACCATGAGAGAAAGAATTGACAGGCTGAGGACATTTGTAGGACGGACAAGCACATTGCTCTAGAGGTTCTGACATTTTCCCTCTGAACCTTAGTAAAGAAACTCAGTTGTGGAAGTTGCACAGCGCAGAAAGCACAGCATGCCCCGCTGTGAAAGAAATTAGTCTGACAGTCAAGTTGGAAATTACAGTGCCACCCTGAATGAAACTGAAGTTGTTATGCAATATCTATTAGGGCAGGTGGCTTGAGGGCACAAAAAGGTTTACCTCTCCTTGACTTTTAGAGACAAACTTCAGTTGTTCTTTGTGTATTCATGTCTGCACACAATACCAGAAACTATTAAACACAGGTTTTTATGTTGTGTATATGAAAAATAAGACTTGTTCATTTCTTTAGAAAGGCCATAAAGGCCATTGTGAAAGCAGTTTGAGTGTTACAAATGAAAATGGCAAGTTAAAATCTACAAGCACAATAGCCCATAGCAGGACCTCTAGACAAATTCCTCAAAGGTCACAGAATTGTTATCTGGTAAAAAAGTGCCAGCAGGCATCTTCTTCCAAGTAACTGTTTGTTGTTAAAATGCAATTCTTCTTTTCTAGCACAAATAATTCCACTAAGAAACAAATGACCACTTCCACAAATGTTTTAAGTATACCTACTTTGTCAGCATTATGTCACCACTTCAATTTCAGCAGAGAAACTTTTTCTAATAAAATTATCTCTACCTATTATTGTTCAAAACCTTCTTTACTACCACAACTGGCACAAAACCCCACTGAACTGAATCTGCTAGTCCAGCAAAAGCTGCAGGTGAAGCTCCCTAACTACCTGAGTTGTAGGTAGAAAGACAATACTCATCTGCATCTTGAAGTGGTTGCGTACAGATTGTTTCCCATCCGCATTTCCTCTGGCACAATAATGTATGGGCCATGACACTCTCACTTGCCTTCTGATTAATATTCCCAAACCCTGAGAACACAATTAAAAGCTCAACAAAATATTGCTATGTCGTCCTTACCCTTTGTCGTCCTTACTGATCTAATAAAACACTATTTCATACCCAAACACAAAACTACTGCTGACTGGATCTCTTAGACAATTGACTGAAAAGTCTGGCAGCTTCCCAACTTTTTTTAGCTGTTTCATTTCTACAAAAGAACACAATGTTTTTATTTGATTTATGTGAATTTTCTCCTCCCTGCTTAAAAAGCATGATCAGGAATATTAAATATGTGAGGAGAAAAAAAAAGCGCATCACTTAAATAAAAAGTAGTGAGTTTATGTAGACCATTTTGCATGGAGTCTTTATGTCACAACTAAATCTTTTAAGTCCCATTATGCTTTGTAGCTATTTATAGCCAAGTATGTCCATCATTTGCATCCTATAGTTTGGGGTTTCTTTTCCAGATATAAACAGAGCTTCCTCTCTCCCTTTGTTTATGTGTCTGCCTGTCAGCGCAGCGCCAGCGACTGTCTCTGCACTTTGCTGCTGCTGCTCCCTCATCCTGTTTATAGGTCAGCAACGCTTCCATCGCCTCCCCGCTGCTGAGCAGAACTTCCCATAGCACTTCAGGATGTTTTAGTCACTTCAACCTGTGCCGCCAGCCTGGAGCCAAATGTCTCCTCTTTGAGCTAGTGATGCAGGCAGCATTTGCCTCAATCAAACTCAGCTTTTGTTTCCTGGGAAGCCCAAACCTTTTCAATTGTTCATTTCATGGAAATGCTGCTGGGTGCTATTCATTGTCCCTTGCAAAGACCATAGACAGACACACAGCTGAAGAATGAAAAATTTCTTGCACCCTTTCAGTTCCAAGCACATGAAGCCTCACACTGGACAGCATCCTTGCCAGCCACTGAATGTGGAGAAAAAAAAAAAGTAGTACCCCTTAATGAGATATCAGTTTTTATTTTTCTAATCTAGCAATGTCAATGGTCCTTAATACAACAATTCTTTAGGCATTTACTTCAACAGGAGACACAGCAAGAAAAACAAGCCAGCAACATCATGTGATGAACACACATGAGACACTGGAGGAAGAAGCAAATCAGCTGTTGAGCACAGAGCCAGCTGCTCAAATGGAGCCAGAAAGAAAAGTGTCTATATCCCCATAGCACCGGCAGAGGATTTTCCCTCCAAGAAAGCCAGAAGAAGATTAATGAATCCAGGACCTCTGATGAACAATGTGCTTTATTAAATCCATAGGAATAGAAGTGTAGCACTTGTACAGATCACCTTTTCCAGTTACAAACACATAGTAGTGGAGAACTATTAGTAAATTCAGAATATTTAGGTTTTTGAAAGACAATAATGTCTATCTCCACAGGCCACAACCTCTTCCATATTACTGCATTATAATTCAGGGTCCATCTGCATCTATCAGTCAGGAACATGCAGACATCTCCTTTGACAGCAAGATCACACAATCAGTTTTACAGCACACCCTGCTAACAATTTTTGTGGGGCTTGTGATGTGCTTCACAATCGTTCATGTGCTACCTTGCTGCATTTTGCTATTTATAAAGATACCCAAAGAACATATACTGTTTAAACTTCTCTTGAGGCTGGAAGATGGAGTGCAACAAATCAAAATAAAAATGAATGAGGGTGACCTGATAGTGAAAGTTTAGCATTGATCTTAGCTATCACTTGTGTCTTTTAAAAATTTTCTTCCTGGTCTTTACACTAATGTCAAAAAATATGATGCACAAGAAATTCAACATTTCAAGTTAAAAGTATATTTTATGGACAGTTGAGCAAAATTAATACACCATCAAAGCATTGTTGGAAAGTAGATTAAGTTAAGCACATGGTACAAATGCATATTCTCGGACAAAAAGGCTTTTTAAATCATTATGTTTCTTTATATTCCACTGCAAACTTTTAAAACCTTTTACTATAATAAAAAGTTGATGATTCAGACATCCAGGCAGCTTCCTCTGCACTCAACAGCCACCAATCTGTGTTTTGTGACAAGATCACAGCTTCACATGACCCAGTGTGACTAAGTTTTGCAAATGCTGTTACAAATCCCATTATACACTTTCTCTGTGATAACACCAGCTCCTGGAGTCATATGAACAAGTATGAATCTGTTTGGGTTTCTTGCTTCATAAGAAAGCATATCTTCATCCCACATTTTGGGAAGATAAAGGTGAAAGATCTGAAATAATTGGAAAACACACAAGATCCTAATATTTAAAGCTTTTTTTTTTACCCCCAGGTATGCTTAGATTTTACTTCCTGTTGTACTCCATACCTTTTTTACAGTGCAAGAAATTACAGCTATATTTATAATTTCCTCACTTTGTGACACCAAAAAAATGTCACTGTACAAAAAAACTGCCTCACTTGAGTAGTGCTGAAGGAGAGAGGTCCATTTTGATTTGGTTTAATATCTTATCAGAAAAGCAGTGGAAGAGCTAATTACGATACTTTTCATTAGCATAATCACAACACTGTCTTTCTGTGGTAGATTCTTTTGTTTCGTTCTTTCATATTATTCTCCTCTTCATTTATGTAGATCTGTATTCATTTCACAAGCAGCTTCTCTCTGAAACTATTATTCAATTGCTCATTGTCCTATTTTCCACTTTCTTTTCAAAGGTTCCAAATACATGTAAAAAGATTTGATGCTCCAAAGAGATGCATATACTTGATATGTTCCAATATGCTCCTCTGTGCATCACATTCTCAGTTTCCTAAACAATAAGGACAAACCAGAAGGGATCAGTGTACCTGAGCACACCTCTGTTATTATAAAGCACCAGCTGAGTAATGCTAAACTTGCCTAATGTCTCTGACAAAAAACCATAATGATCAGCTACAGAAAGGCAGAATGACACTTAACTCATTTTCCATTACTTCCATGCCAGCTTCTGATGATGTGCAGTGATACAGCTGACCAGTGTGCAAAATCACTCTTCTGTTTGTAGCCACTCTCATGCCAAGGCCCACAGATGTTCAGATTTTTCCCCTTGTGGAGGGGGATATGAGATACAATCTCACCTCCACATCTAGTCCTGAGAGAAGGCAAAGTCTACAAAGCAAAAAGGGACCCTCCTTTTTGAAGAACTGGTCATAAGGGGCTAAAGGGAGGAGCAACCAAAGGGGAGTCAGACTCGGGCCTAGAGCTCCTCAAAAATGATGGCCCAGGAATAAAATAACTTCTCACTGATCTTTTCAAACCATTTCTGCACATAGAAGGATGCTTGTCTTTCTCTTCAGGAGACTCTTGGTGATTTGGGAGAAAAATATCTAGGAAACTAATAAATTTCAAAATATGTCTAATTAGCTCAGGCCATGCAAGTACAAGAAGCATTTCAGTGAGAGAGGGCAAAATGGAGTCCAATAAGTGCTACACACCCAGGAGTTAAAACTGCTTGAAATGAAAGTAGTAAAAGATGGTAATTTAGATCTGCATAAAAGGAAAGCATGGGAAAGGAGTCATTGGTCAAATGTGAGGGAGAGGAGAGGAGAGGAGAGGAGAGGAGAGGAGAGGAGAGGAGAGGAGAGGAGAGGAGAGGAGAGGAGAGGAGAGGAGAGGAGAGGAGAGGAGAGGAGAGGAGAGGAGAGGAGAGGAGAGGAGAGGAGAGGAGAGGAGAGGAGAGGAGAGGAGAGGAGAGGAGAGGAGAGGAGAGGAGAGGAGAGGAGAGGAGAGGAGAGGAGAGGGGATTGGTGGTTTTATTCAACCCCTAAGTACATCTTCCATTGGCGTGATCTAGCTCATGGATATGTCCTGCTCTCCAGACATATTCAGCATGTTCCCCGGAGCAGAGTGGGAGGTGCCTTATCACCTGCTTCTCCAACCCACATAAGTTAAGATCAAATCAGGATCTGTCAAGATTCAAAACTGGTTCTAACTCACTTATAAATTTTTTACTGCTTTCAACATGAATGTAAGGAAGAGTCACTTGTCAGTGTATACACAGATGCACATATACATGCATATGCACATCTGCACACTTACATATACATGTGCATGCACATATGCATGCGCACTTATATCTACATATTACATTGCATTCTTATATGCCTATCAAAACAATTTCAGGCAATTCAAACCAGTGCAAGGGAGCCAACTTGAACAGCTGAAAAATCTATCAATAAACATAGATTGATTGGCAGGATTTTGTACATGGATAAGACATCATGGGTTAGACCTACTCACAGCTTTTAACAATGGTATTTCTCAATGGACTTTTTCTTTCCCTAAAGGCAAATAACTTTATTTACCTTCACAGAACGGTATTTACCTTTGCAGAAATACAGATTAATGTGTTTGCTTATTTGTGATCAGCTCTGCCTTGTGTCCTGGGACAGGACCATTGGCTGCTTTACTCGGCCAAAACCAACAGCTGAAACAGCGTGTTGCTCTAGGAGCAGCATTTCCAGCTGCAGACGGCAGTGTAAGAGCGCCTTCTATGCCTAGGCAAAAGAAATGCAAGGCAGAAAAGCCATGGAAAACTTGAGTCTACAGGAGTAAAGCCCAGGTCTCTTGGGTGCGAGCTGTTCTATTCTTAAATCCGAAGAAAGAAGAGTGGAAGAGCTTTCTCTCTGTTAAAGGAAATAGGTCAGACTCGTCCTCAAGGTAGAAGGATATAGCTGTCATCTTTGGAGTATGATTACTGCACTTCCTACTGCAGCGTAGGTGTAGTTCTCTGAGGAGTCTCAGTTCTATTGCCAATTAAATTTTAAAATAAATTTTTAAATTATTTATCACTTTCTCGGTGGCTTTTAAGGACCTATATGGACATTACTGTGGTGGCTTCACAGGGCAAAGAAGCTCTCATTACAGAGCACTATTTTTTCTCCTGGATCACTTCAGTGATTCAGTTTCCCAGGCAGCTTCACAAATAGCTGTACTTGCACAACTGAAGCAGCAGCAAACTGTGGTGGAAGACACAAAAACCAAACACACAAGCAGACAGAACAAAAGGATGGGAGCTACCTAAACCAACACAATGCTATTGCATATAAAACTAAGCAGAATTTGAACATCCAATAACCACCTTCTAGGTGAGAGTTTAATTCCTAAGACCACCTAGTAAAGTTATGTCTTGGCAAAGCCTAAGGAATATGTTCAGTTTAAGCTGCACAAATATGCCATGTCAATGGGACAACCTTCATCCTTAAAGCAGAGTGTCTTGGCAGTTGAACTTACTGTAACCTATATACAAAGGGTACAGAGTTAATTCCATTGAAATCAACTGCACAGAAGTCTTGAATTTCCATGCAACAGTTCTACCTTGACTTCAGACTCCCCACAATCCTTCCTTTTACTTTTTCTGTACACCTTGATTTTGGTATAAAGACTCTTAATCCATACATGGTCTCCATATGAACAGAAATAATTATGGTCAGAATGGGTTACTTTTCTACTTCTCTCTGTCCTTCCATCATTCTAGTGCATTCAGTACATTCAGTCCTTACCCCTTAGTAAATTCTTTTGAGATACACCTTTCATGGAGCTGAAGGCACTGTAGCAATACCACTTTGCAACCCTAACTGCTGTCTGTATACTTTTAGCCAAGAGTACAGAGCCCACACCACTGTCCTCACATACCCTAGAGAAGATTTACTAGCCAAACTAGCCTGGAAAACTCTCTTAGTAGAAATGAGACATATACCAGCAAAGTATTTCCCCTCCCTAGAGCTTACACAAAAGTTTTCCCCAGCAGTTCCAGGTTTTATCCAGGCAGTTCCTTTGTTCTCTTGTCTGCCTCATGACACAGGTGTGGTCTACTTTTGCCAGAATATTATTCTTGTTTGGGAGCAGAATAGGTGAGATGATAGACCAGCAAAAGCCATATTCTATATATCACTGAATATCATCTGAAATGCCTTCTCACTGATTGCAAAATAAAAGATTTAGTGTAACCCCTAAAGGATGTTTTCCTGGCAGTTAGTAAAGTAATCTCAGACACACAGACACGGAAGGATAGTATATAAAATTCAGAGTTAAGGCAAGGTGTTGCCACCAGCCCTCAGCTGGGTAATAATTAGCATTGACTCCATGCTTCTCAGAAGGCTGATCAATCACTTTATTATTATATACTTATTAAGAAACCCATTGCCCTTACACACAGTCATGATACAGGTGGACCCAATTGGTCCTTCATTTTAAACACCATGCCATTGGCCAATTAAAAAACCACCTTTTGGTAAACAAATCTCCATAACACATTCCACGTGCTCACAACAACAGGTGCAGCAAGTGAAAATAAGAATTGTTTATCATTCTTTTCTCTGATCTTCTCACAGCTTTCCCCAGGACAATGCCTGGGAAAGTTGTGTGCTGCTCTCTGTGGCCAGAGGGCTGGTGCCACACAAGGCATAGATTTTTAAACTTAATATAGCCTTTTCAAAATGCATCTGTCTCAATGGAGAAGAAAGATGTGACTGACTGACCAGTAAGAATCTAAATCATATAATGATTCATGTATTTTGGCCAGTCTAGTCTTCATCTATGACACTGGCTTTTCTATAGACATTTTCATCTTATTGACAATTAATAATAGAGGCTTTTTCATCTTATTGACAATTAATAATAGAGGCTTTAAAAAAAAAAACACTTTCATTTTAGGCTGCAGGCAAGGGATGGTATGTGATCTGTTGTCAACCACAATGAACCAAGAAGCAGGAAAACAGTTCCTATGGAATCTTGGGATTTTACTCCCCCCCTACATTTATGTGTTTCAAGCTTACCACCCTTTAGACAACAGTGCAGTTATTCATCCAGGGATGTGCTGGAGACAAATTGGTTCGTGTTTTAAGAGAGTGATGAGAGGTGGCTGTTATGTAAAGCTCATAATACTCAGCATCCTACCTCTGTTACTTAGTTGATCATCACAAAGCAATTCAGTTTTATTTTAAATACAGCATATTAATCATACAAATCTGAAACAAATATTTTTTTTCTTTTCTGTCACTCACCTTTTGACTTCTTATGTAGGCAAGTAGTGCTGCTTCTCTCTTCCTCTTCATCTATCTTGTTGATTGATGCTGAAAATTCTTTGGAGCCATTTCTGGACTGTATTTCATATATGAGTCCCTTCAGCAGAAAGATGTCCTAAGCTTCCCTGCAAATTCTCTGCATCACTGTAAAATAATAATTAAATGTGCTTGAAGAAATTTGGTGTGACAAAGACAAAGGTGGTAACCAGTGATTTAGCAAGCAGTTAGTTGGCTTAAAATTACTCTCTCAGATCTCTCACAGAGTTAGTTAAGTATACAACATGAGGAGTTTTGTTATTCTTGGAGTATATTACCAGAAATAAGTCAAATTTAAAAGCTCTTGTGGAAGACAGGTAGAATTGAGAAGCTGCCACATGATCAAGGCAAACAAAAAACCCCAAACAATGCAGCATTTTCTCCATGTTTTTTGAGGTAAGCATGAAGATGGATAGTTTAAATAATTGCTTCCATCAGAGAGCTCTTGATCTTTCATCTTAATTGATGAGGGAGTTACCCTAAATGTTATGTACTACAAAGTTTCAGTTACCTAATTACACAGCTAGTATATTCAGGAATGCACAGGTAAATTTTTCAGCTTGGAACACTGCTCAATAAATCTTAGGAAACTATATAAAAAGAGCAGAGCCAAAAGTTAATATTTCAAAGACTAATGAAGTTTTTGATACTGAGGAGCTTTACTTTGGCCCATGAATACTTACATTAAAAACCTGTCTCAGACTGAGAGAAAATAGCCTAGTTTTCACAGCGCTCACTTGAAACTTTGAAGATCCGTAGTGAATTCATTATTCTGCCACTAGGCACCATTTTACCCACTTACTGAGAAAATTTATGCAGGGTAAATCAAGAAAGTCTCCAGTTTTCAGAGACAGAGTTATCTATTTCTAACTATTTCAAGTTGTCTCTAGAGACATGAGTCTGCTCAGTTCTGCATTGTGGCTCACTTTTGAAGGGTTAGTTCATTTTTTTGTGCATAGAAGATTGCAAACCCACATCTCCTGGCACTGAGATGAAAACCTTTCCAACTCTGTACAGAAGCCCTGCAACAATGAGACAAAAGAGACAAGATTCATTGGGGCAGAAATGACAAAGGAAAAATTTGGAATTGGTATTTTTCCAGGTTCATCTGGGAAGAGGGAAATCCTTGTACCTATGAAAGCTTTTTACATTTTCTATTGGAAAGTTATTGGATAAGCAAGCAGAAATCTGACCACCCACTGATTTAAACCTCCCCACTACTTTGAAGTCTCTGCCCCAGAATCATAAGTAAATTTCAAAAATTAAATAGAGGAATTATTCAGTTAAGCATAGCAACGCTAAAGAGACCAGTGCCCGAGTCTCTGTGCAAACAATGGCCTATTGCATATGGGCCACACCCTTAAACATTCCCAGGTGCCTAAAACTACCAGAAGTGTATGTTGTGTGTTTAGTATTTTGGGGATCTATGTTCTCTCAATAGCAGCACTCCATCAACACAATGCTGTAGGTAGCACCCAACAGAAAGACTGCAGCGTGCTTAGTTGTAAACAATCTGAAACATAAATAAGGATTCTGCTTTCCTCTCACTGCTTGGAAAGTTCATACAGACTATTTTTCACAGCCTCCAGCTAATACTGCTGCAAATACCAACAATTTAATGAAACCCATTAAAAATCAGGCCTGGATTGCACTGGCACAATTATGACAAAACTTGCTTCAGGCCCTCTGTGTATTCCACAGCAGCATATGCAAGCATGGTCACAGTGGTATTGATAACCAAATTCACTTAGACAAAAGCTGTCTTTGTGTCTGTTTGGTGTGCTGTGGAGTGCTTGCAGACATACCTTGCATTCCTACCCTACCTAAGCCCCTGACTTAGATGTACTTTCTGTGCATGGGAAACACATGTGGCGGGAACCTATCTCTTCATTCCCTTTTGTCAATTCTTGAGAATGATAAGAAAAGTATATCACAAGGTTTGGGTACTGGTGATGTTATCTTGCAAATTTTCTGCAAAAGCTACCAAGGACAGTAAGGATAAACCAGGACCTGACATTTCTAGTATAGAAAACCAAATGGAAAAGAGGAAATAGTTCACATGGAAGCTGTAGTTCTGCCATGCAATATCATAGTGAAGTGCCCACATATAGTGCATAAAGCTACACCATCGAAGATGCAACAGACACACGTATCTACATTTATTCTACTGTTTTGACAATTACCTTCAAAAACCTCTTATGAATTCCCTTGTATTAGCATGGAAGCATGTCAGAAAGCCTTTAACTTTACCTAGATAAGTAATTGCATGATGGGGTTCTTGTTTGTTTGCATTTCTTTGAATCAGTAGCATGGAATGTACCAAAATATCAGACCACAAAACGTTCCTGACATTTTTGAAAAAACATGTTTTTAAACTGCTGCTGTCAATCTTTCAGGTGACCATTTCATACCTGTTCACACAAACAGCCCCCAAATAATGTAGGGAAACCTCACCTTAGTGGTTAAAGGCTTTATGTATGTGCACAACAGCACTGGAGGTCACAGAAATAACCTACAGAACCCCACTGCCATGCTGAAAACTAATTTTATCCTGTACATTTGGATAGGTACTTGATTATTCCTATTTTTTCCTCTTTGGCTGTAGCACATTTATCTTTATTTGCAGATATGTGTGTATGTACTGCATACATACAGACATATATAAAAAAAGGCATGCAAGTCTTGTATAGATTAAATGTAAGGCATTTAAATGGAATCAGATGCAGAAATTTTCAGGCTCAGGTCAAAGTTTAACATCATTAATGTGGTTCTTCAGATGTCCTTATAAATATATGCACCAAGAAACCCTTCCAAATCCAGCAATCTTTGTTGTATTTTCCCCTAAAATTTGTAGGAAAGTAGGGATACATTTGCCATGCAAAAACCCCAGAGCCAAGTTCAGGACTGACGTGCTCAAGAAGAGGCATCGCTTAATAGGCCTCAGTGCCCATTTGTTTCAGCTATCTGCAGAAATATAATTTCCTTTCAGTTTCTTTCCTTTCTTCTTACATTGTCATTATGATTAATTACCTCCAATTTCATACATCTCTGCAGTTCTTAATATATTCATAAAAAGTAACTCACCAAATAGTAAGTTCCAATAATATTTTTCTGTCACAGTTGACGCAGTCTGTCTTAGAACTGATCCTGCTGACTGCTTTCCTAGTTGAGGCCAGAAATTAGAAGATAAAATACTAGTTGGTTGCTGGTTTACAAAGTCTTTTTTTACTCTAGTGAATACAAATATACTGAATAAAAAAATAGCAGCTTCCTAAAACTTGAAAAATCCACATGAACTGTGAATTCTGAAAAAAAAATCTATGTGTAGAGAGAGCTGGCTGTACCAGTCCATTAGTGTAATCAATGTAAAATAAGATGGCAGAAATTCACACTTGGAACCAGGCACAGCATAGGTTCCCCAGGACTCCACTAGCCATTACTATTCAAATTAGTATCTCAGGTGATATGAAATAAGGAGTTAAGACTTCTCAAAATACGTGATTATATATGATTGTTCCTCTTCCACTGCTGCCAGCTAGTGAGAAAATTCCAAATAGCCTATTAACATAATTTAAGGCCTGAAGAGTTATTGATTGTTCCCTCATTTGTTGTTCCCTCTGATACATCACATGTGAATAAGTTTCATCCAATTGTCCCTGTGCTAAACTCATGAACCTGCCAAAAGAAAGGCATTGGATTTTGATTTGAAGAACTTAAAGGGCAGCAAATCCACTTCCTAGCTCGTTCTGTAGGCTTGTGTACTTCACTAATGAGTTGTTCCTCCTTGAAATTTGTGCAGGATCGGCTGCTAGCATTCACTCTGCTGCCTTCCTCCTCTGTGCCTTTTTATAGCTAGCATGTGCTTCCTAGGAAGACAGATTTTAATCAAACCACCTCCCAGACACTTCTATATCCACCTGCAGAGTGTTTTCTTCAGCCTTCAGGATCACTTGCATGCATCTATTCTGCTGTCTTCAGTTTCTCATCCTCCTATTTTCCAAACAGCCTCTGTGTTGCCTGCCAAAGCCAAGCAGCACTGTCACAGAGGGAGAAGCTGTGCCCCTGGTCCTGTTGTTTTGGAGAGCCCAGCACAGCTTTAGCTGGCACTCTCTGCAGAGGGTGGTGGCTGAAATATCTGCACAGACACCTCTCCAGGTCCAAAGTCCATGCTCTGCAGTCGTCTCCAGCTTTCTGTGGTCCAGGATTATATACTGTCATTGGAAAAGGGCTGAACAGCCTTGCTTATCACATTGTTTCTATCCTTCAATTTAACAGTCTGCTGATTCCTGTATTATCTCCACATTTTCTCAGTAATGAACTTAGACTGTTGCTAAAAATAAGCACTAGTTTCTGTCTTATGACTGTCTTGACAATATCTCGCTTAATCTATGAGGGTTCCTCATTTGCAAAGAGTTGTAGGATTTTTCTTTTACTTTGATTTCGACCTATAACACCACTTCTAAACAAAACAGTACTAATATATAAATCAGAACACAACAGTGCTGACAGAGCATCTTGACAGCCACTGATCACACTGATGATCAGTGTGATGTCAGTCTTCTCTTTAGCCAACTTTTCCATGTAATATTAGTTGTATACAAGTTAACTATGCCTACTGGCTTTAAAAGATTTGCCATAGATATTTGCCATCATCCTTCTCAGATAGTAAAGGTCTGTAAGAGTCTCCACCAGGTGAAAAATTACTTATTCTTTTTTACAGGTACACAGAGCTATATTTAATGGAATATTTTTCTTCCCTTTCGAAATATTCACCTAGTAATTTGTGTCACCTAATTTTCAAAATGTACTTTGTTGCTCAGGTATTTATGCTCTTAATCCTTTGTTTTCATGAAACTTGTTTTTTCTCTTTTTTCTTTTGTTTCCCTAATAATTATTTTTGCTTTTACATAACCTGCCATTTATTTGATTACTATATAATTTTTAGTGGGTTTTTTGTGTGCATATATATATATATACATATATATGCACATATCAATTTTTTCCATTTCATCTTTGAGTAATGAAGTCTTTTTTTCTGGCTATTTGGTTCACTACTACTTCACAGAGCTAGCAAGCTGCTGTACCAAGAACACAGAAAGTAGTAGTGTCTTAAACAAGGGACATGTTTTCACTGACATAGACTTAGCAAAGCTTTACCTCTGATATAAAATCAAGAATCTCAATGACTGCATGAATTTTCAATTTCCTAGTTCAGAATATGACACACACGGTTCCCTGGGACTGCAATATGCTGGCCCACCCTGAACTGCAAAAGACAGCAAGAGAGGAGGCTAAAGGCATTCCCTTTCTTCTGGCCCCTCTAAATGCCCTCTCTTTACAGTCACGCACCTCCTGGTGAAAGACCTTCTTACAAAGCAATGCTAGTCAAGGCTGAACAAAGAGTTTTAACACAGGAAGAGATCTCAAAAGGGAAAAAAAATCAACAAAAACCACCACAACACCTTTAGGATCTATAAACTGTGAAACTGAGGTGAAGAATATCATTAACTGCTCCGAAGTAATTTCACAGGCAGCAGAATAAAGCCTTTGCTTATGTGCCGAAGGAAATCCAAATCCCAAGTTGGAGCAACCCATTCCCTGGCCAGTAAAAAGTTATAGACACAAGTCACTTTCCTCCTTGTGCAGATAATATGTCCAATAAAGCAAGTTTTTAAGTACTGCAGTCTGTCAGGGGAGAGTGAATCTATCCAGTGAAGAAGCATGGAATATTTCACAAATTTCAACTCAGGAAAAAATAAAGGCATGGGGAGACAATTGTGAAGGATATATTGTAAACACTGGAAACTATTACATGTCAATTATCAGCTTATCAGTGTCTCATACTCATTTATCTGTACAAAACAGAAGCTACCAATACAAGTCATGAATATCTCACCCACTCTTCCTCTGCCAAACCTCTCCATTCACCTCAAATGTTTGTGAAGTTTTGACTCAGAAACAAATCCAGTTATAACAATAATTTTTAAGCTTTTGGAAGAAAGCAGTAGATTAATCATGAAAGAAATGTCTTTATTCTGTTTGGTGTTTGGCCCTGCCTTCATTATCAAGAAATGGAGTATTTAAAAAGGATGATTAATACCTTCCCAGCCCTCCCTTGTACTTTCCCACCAGGATGAAAAGCTCCATATTCCAAACATAAAGATTTGACATTTAGGAGAGCAAGAGATAAATTAATAGCAAGGCCAGGCGCAACAGTGCCCCCTTGTCTACTTTTCATTGTTCATAAATAACTAGTACAATGGTCCAAGGAGGAGCCCTTCCAGCAGAACTATCACAAGACTCATCTGAACACAGACTTTTTTGGCTCCTTTTTTACCTCCTCCCTTAAAGGACTTGTGTATTTTCATACTTTGATTTTTGCGGGCTTTGAGCAAAGACAGGGCAAGGAAGTCAGAATGCAAAATCTCTTCAATCCTAAAAGGGGAAAAAGTAATGAGATTTCACACCCCAAAGTGGCTGCAGAGATGTGACTTTGCTGTTTGTCTCAGCTCTAACCAGAATTATGTTGTTACAGTTCTGCCCAGAAGCTCTTTCCCAAAGCAGGTGCTTTGTAGATCCACAAGAAAAATCCCTGACCTATCTCTCAATGCCTGAGAAACAGTCAAAATCACTCCTGTATAGCAAAAGGAGGTGTGTTAGAAGTACAGGTAGACAGCATTCCAGTAGCTGCAACCCCTCATTCCCAGTGAACAGCAGCTGTTAAGATATGACAACAGGAATTTTGGAGTTGTACAGTGTGCCAGAGATCCAGCAGATTAAGTCACTTTTTATCCATCCAGTAATTTTCAACACTAACCGCAGTTGCTAAGTTAAAGCAGAGCAGGTCAGCTAGCCTTATTACAATCTGTCCTTTTATTCAGCTTTCTAAAAATGCCTAATCTGACCAGAGCCTTGTGTAAACTCCCTATCTAAAAAGCTAAGTCTTGTTTTAAAAGAAGGACTGCCTGTTCCCCCTGCAACCCTGTGTTTTATTTAATGTGCACTATGAATCATGCAATGCTCTTGTGTCACCATTTTACACCAGTCATTCTCAAGGATTTACAGGGAGTGGGCACAGATGATGTGACTGGATGAAGTAACATGGATTTGCAATTATCCCCTGGTATACACTTTCAGTCACTGGCATTAGGAAATGAGAGTTCATTGCACAGAGCTAAGCTGCTTTGGGAAAATACTCAGGAAACATGTGGAAGAGATATTAACAAAAGCATTTCAGCTACCCCTCATTGGTGCCAGATGCTGAGTAGCCAGCAGAAGCAAATTATTTTTAGGTTGTTGCTCATCATCTGTCCTCGGGTCAAGAGTTTATGCCCTTCAGAGAGGGGAGGCATGGCACACTGGGAGGCAGCAGGGTGATGCTGCTCCTGTAGATTGAGCTTCCTTCACTTCCCTTTCAAGTACATGATAGTCTTTAATGAGAGTACTCTAGAAGGGAGAAGAGTTTGTGGATAGAAGCGAAGAAGTCAGAGACTTGTGAACAGACAATTCACTCATTTCTCATGCTGATTTCTATTCTGTGTATTTTTTGATTCTCTGGAGGATTTTTCTGTATAGGATTTTTCTGCCATGTTCCTACACCATGTACTATATTAGATTTCAGGGCCTAGTTAACCAAAAAACATTCCTCGATATGGATAGACCTGACACAGCTCTGGTGAATTTGCCACTAGATCCTGCTATAATGCTAATTAAAACCAATACATTTTTCTAAGATCGAATCCCCCTCGAAAAAAAACAAACTGTAAAACCCCTGAAGAGAAGCGTTTCTGGAGAGACAAGAGACTGTATGAGTAGCTACAAAAAAAGGAACTACTTAAAATCCTGCGAGCTCTCATATTGAACTAATATTGATGTAACATTTTAATTATATGCTATGAAATGTGCTTCATATATTAAACACATATATTTACATTTTCAGCAGGCCTGCTTTCACTGATACTTGGTGTGCAAATGTTATTATTTGTATAAGTACTTACTCCTGGGCATAGTTTCACATTACACAAAGAAGAGAGGTATGCAAAGGTCCTAGGGTGAGAAGGAGAACCAGAACATTTTGTTCTCAGTCACTGACTCAGCTTAAGGTCAGTAGCAATCAAAGTTGTTTCCAGATGAATGGAGTTCAATGGTTCATATGAAATAAATCATCACTCTAGGCAGTCAGATTCACAAATCCAATCATTTGTGCTCCCACAAAGCAACATGAAGAAAAGAGAATCCAGAAGTTGTTCCTGAGCACACACATCCTGCAAAATCCCTTGCTGCTAGGTCCTGTCCTGAGCAGCACTGGCATGATGGGGAGGAGGAGCCATGTATGCACAAAATTTCTTGAGCCTATTACATGTATCAAGAGATTTCTTTTTCCCAGCATGTTGAGATTGTCCTTATCAAGAGAAGGAAATCTTCAAATAAATGAAGGCTTTATTTTGAAGAAATAGGAACTTGTTTCTGTACACTCCAGGAGGTAATTTGCATCAGCACAAAACAGCTGAAAAATGCCACCAGAGTTGGTAGTGTCACAACTTTGAAAGAATGCAGGGGGTGAAAAATGTCCCACCACTATCAGCCAGTCTCTGTATGCTGATCACTTTTGTCTTGGCCAGCTTTGGGGGAAGCTCTTCTTCAGTCTGATAGTGGCTTCCAAGATACCATTTCTCTGCCACTGACCCCCAGTCCAGATTTACTAGTGACAGCAATCCAGTGTCATGGGCCAGCATTTGGTACAAACCATCTGTCACTAAGAAGTCAGTGGCCAATGAATGCCTTTCTTCAAGGGAGCAGATTTCAAAATCCAGGTGCTTCTACTCAAGGCTCACCTCTGCCCAGCTCTGAGCTGCCCCTCAGACTAAGAAGACCCAGAACAATGAAGGAGAAGAACCAAAGAAAATGGAATGTAGAGAATGAGGAGAGAGGAATCTTTGATCTTGACCCCCTGAAGTTCAAAACAGCATCACTGTGCAATGCAAGGCAACACGGATGTGGACAGATTTTTTAAAGGTACTTATCAAGAAGTTGAGCAGACCTGATTTTGGACTTCTTTGTCACACACTCAGTCTGGGTTACTCAAAGGTATTGCTGCACATGGCAGAATTCATGAGAAATTTTTATTTTAGGCAGCTGTGACTGAGATCAGCCTCAGTACTAAGAAAGTATACTGTTATTAAGGCACACGAACTCTGTGATTTCTGACAACAATCAAAAGGCAAACTACCTTAGTATCCCAACCAGTGGTCTTTTCCTCCAAAAGAGAAAAAACTGACTCACACCCCATGAGAATCTGTGAAAATTATAGCGATAGGAGGAGGAAAATTAGCATCTTTTGAAAACAATTTGTACATATTTCCTGGTAGCTCAACACACTCAGTTGGAAAAGCTATAGATGACAAACTTTCTAATGACCTTTCTGCCATAAAACTTACCTGGGTGAGGTCATAATTCATATAGTTGTGCTTCAAAGCAATAATGCTGTCTGATCTTTCTGTCCCAAGCCTCTCCAAATTACCATTTTATTGTCTTGTTCAGACACTCTAATTTATAAAGGAAGGAAGAAAAGTTACTGACAAACTGAGTAACTGTTCAAGGTGCTGTATAGACAGTGTAATGAGATCCTGGTTACGCTGTGCCTCTCCCTGGAGAGCAAATCAGCTCAGAGTGTCTTCTTGTGGCAGCGACCTGCAGTAGAGATTTTATCACAGGCTATTAAAAAGCACTGGGGATGGTTTCTTCTGGTTTTGTTTGATATTACAGCTTTTCTTTTTTTTAAAAAAAATGATACACTGTGTCAGTGAGAGCTGCCAGAGGAGCAATTCAGAGAGGAGAGCAACAATTACTGGGTACTTTTAGTTCATGCTGGGTTTAGCAGACATAAGTTCAACACCCAAAATCAAGAGAGGAGATATACCAAACAGAGAACATGAGATACCTCATAACCAGCCCACTTTTGTGTTAAGCCTGTCTCTTTGGTTTGATTGACTTATGTAGGCCAGAGTCAGTCAGTGCTGAGCAGTGCAAAGGGAATCCAGCCGCAGTCACACGGCTTCCCTCACAGACAGGCTGGCAAGGGAAAAGGTCGACAGTGTTGTACAAGCAAGTATAAATGACTCAACACAAAACTTGCAACTTGAAACTTATAATTGCTTTGGCAATCCATTTCTATGGCAGCAGCTACTTTCCTGCAGCTACTTCAGTGACTAGTAATATCATCTATTATTACCAAAAGACACCTCTCCTTGTGACTCAACTACCAGAAATACTACATGTGCCAAGTGTTTAGAAATGTTACCTACACTCCTGAACAGAGTGCCTATTGACATATGAATAAATTCAGTATTTCTATGCTTTCAAACTTTTGTAATGAGTATTTGAAGGTCAAAGAAAGAAGAATCATCTGAGATTTACTCAAATAAGCCTAGCTCAGCAGTTTCTATGGCATAGGAAGAATAACCACAGTAATGCAGGGAAGAAAAGGAGGCTCAAGGGGAGACCTTATCACACTAGAACTACATGAAAGGAGTTAGGTGGTGAGGATTGGTCTCCTTTCCCAAGTAACACAGGAAAGGAGAAGAGTAAACAGCCTTAAGCTGTTCCAGGAGTGGTTTATATTGGATATCAAGAAAAAATTCTTCACCAGAAGAATTGTCAAGCATTGGAACAGGCTTCCCAGACAAGGATTCACTATCTCTGAAGGCATTTAAGAGTGCACATGTGGTTCTTGGAGCATGGTTTACAGGTGGTTTGGCAGTGCTGGGTTAACAGTGGGACTCAATGACCCTGAAGACTTTTCCAAACTAAACAGTTCTGTGATTCTGTGCTGGCTCCCAGAAACTGTCTGCACTGGTGTCTGCAATGTGAGCAGGAATTACACAGCAGGGACACCACTGAAGAATCTGTCTTGAGCACTGAGTATTCCTACCTGAGTGAAGCACTGAGGGTGTGAAGAAGGCAAACAGGACCATACCAGTGTCACCCTCCTTGGGACAGGACCTGTGTTCACATCACATCTGCCAATTCACCTGGTGTAGTTTCTCTGTGGTGCAGCATGGATGCCCTGAGAGCTGCTGCCAAAAGGTGCTGCTTTAGAACACACATATGATAAAGAGGGGGAAGGATCTTCAGTCCTTTCTTTTTTCAGGCAGATGAAAATAAACTAATGAAAAAAACATCACTTGGCCAGTTATCCTTCCCAGCACTCATCTGATTTATTTCCCAAGAAAAAACACTAGTTTGTTTCTGCTACAGAAAGGTTCCAAATATCTGGTGGGGACAAGCTTTGATGACTAATTTATCTGCTGCCTTATTCACAGCCCACATTAGATTTCTGGGTTTGGGAATGGGAACAGTTCAAGAAATCTTATCTCTAGAAAAGCATTTACAGGAAATGTTCTGCAAGACTGATGCTCAAAGAAACAAGCAGGATTTGTTTTGAATAAGAACAATTTAAAAATATTTTAAAAAATGCAATAGTTATTTCAATATCCTTCAAATGAAAGTAAGAAAAATGCATTCAGTTTCAAACAGAAGCATTCTGTGTTGAATCAAACCACAAAATGTTGATTAATTTTTTCAATTTTGCTTTGGTTTTAATCACAAATGATTTTTTTTTTTTAATCAGCACTATTTTATCCCAAGGAATTTAGACTAAATAACATTAAATCAATTTTAATTAAAAGCTTTAGCTATTTCCCTGCAGGTTTGTTTCAAAATCAGAAAGAGGCATGGAAGTTACTGGTGATATTCAGCAAATGAATTTTTACTAAAAGTGTAGAAAAATTTGGGTTGGAGGGAATCTCTAGAGGTCATCTGGTCCAATCTCTCACAGCAAGAGTGAGTCTACTGAAGACCTTCTCAAGCTATGTTTTCAAAATCTCCAAGGATGAAGAGTCTCTAACCTTTCTGGCATTATGTTGTCTGTGTCAGATATGTTTGCTCCATGAAGTAGTTTTTGTGGTGGTCTCCCACTGTGGGATGTGACCTGCACAGTTATCAGAGGTAAAGTTACAATGGCTGCAAGTAGAACAAACTTCACCTGTTTATTCTTCTGGATTAGAAGTAAACATGGATAGCTTTTAGGGAAGCTTAAACCTTCAGTGAGTTTTTCCTGAGCTGCAAACTTTCACAAACTCTTCTTCAGGAAAATTAATGTCCTCAGAAACAGCAACAGTTCATTAGCTTACCAAATCCTCATTCAACTTACTCTTAGCCTTATAATTAAAGAACATAATAGCTTTTATCCAGCACATCCCTGAAGTAAGATCTGAATCAGACCCTGGAGGAATCAATCTCCCTTTGCTGTGTGTGGATAGAGCTGCCAGTCAGTGAAGAGGCAACCTTGATTATTTGCCCAGATATGGTTAGGAGGCATCAAGGTCAACATGTATGTCTTTTAGGAAACATATGCCCTGTACTTTCATCCAGCAGTTAAAAAGAAACTTACGGTTTGCCATTGTTTTCCTTCTTCAGCTGAAAGAACCACGCAGCTGTAACTACAACAGCATAACAGGAAAATACAAGACCATTTAAATCTTTGCTCTTGTTGCGCACTTCCTGTTCATTTTTGGTGTACTCATTTCCACACAGTTACCAAAAATTTCTCAAAGCTTCCAACAGTACTGTCATAACAATTTAAAAAGCAAGTTACATCCAGGTTTGTCAGATGCCAATAAAGACTCAACTGTTTTTCATAAATCTCTACAAATAAAACCCATGACGCCCTACATACTGATAGTTCACAATGATCCCAGGATAAGCAGCAACATACCAAAAGTCTGATTTTTTTCTGTAATCTGTTTGTGAACTCCTTTTCAACTGGGATCTTCAGACTCAAACCTTCAACATGTTTCACATACTGATAGTAATATCCTGTAGATGTAGGAGTCCTTGACAATTTTCTTCCCTTGATGCCTCTAGATCCTTCATCTGGCTTCCTTCATTGCATATTTCTTTATGCTCACCTTCGTGGTCCTCCCCACGTCCCCTGCTTTCATCTGCTATGCCCCTTTCTTCCCAGCCATATATCCCAACAGACTACTTTGCATTTCCCAGTACTTTTGTCCTGTGTTTTTTATTCTCTGTCCATAATTGCTGCTAACATTCTTTCCTGATGGGCACGCTATCATTCAGTCTTGAACATGCACTTCTCTGAAGATGTCTACAAACCATAGCTCTTCTCCTGAGAAATGCTGACTGACCACATGAGTTAGAGAGAACAGATGTTCTTGGGGGAGAGACTGGGGTCAGCAGAGCACAGAGCAGAAGCAGCAAGGGTTTGATACTTTCCTTTCTTTGAATACGGTGTGTTTGCCAGAAGGTTTCTAAGATCATAATTTCATAACTATCTGTAAAATGCCTCATTAATAATAGTAATAATAACCACAGTAATCAGTTCTGTGCAGTTGATCACAATTATCAGTCTTGAAATTTTCAGGGATGATTTTCCAGACTGAAAAATGGCAGCAGTGCACAGGGCAGCAAAACCTCAACGCTTTACCACTCCTCGCTTCCTGTGTCTGGAACAGTCATCCTGCAGAGCATCTCATCCTAACAGCCTCATGCAAGAAGGGTCAGTGTCTTTTGTACAGTTTTAATTGGCTGGAAAGTCTTTTCCAATTCTCAAGTCTTTGAATTCCAGCTTTGCCAAACAAAGTAGTCCCAGCAGGGTCCCAGTGGTTATTTCTGCATTGCTTTAATTTGAAAGGCTCATTCACTTGAGAATGAATTATAACATGTGATACTAATTAACTGCGGAAGTCTCATCAAATTCTAAATAAATTCCTTGTGATCAAAATCATATTAGGTAAATAAATACAAAAAAATTGATAAACAAAGGCTTCTGCTGGAGTTCATTGTATGAAGAAAAGTTAATGAAAGTACTGTGTCCTCAAGAACTTCCCCAAAGAATGGAAAAGCAGCAGGGACAAAAAGGCAGCAATAACAGCAGGATTAACATGCTCTTAAAAGGAAACAGAAATTAAAATAAGAGAGGATTGACGAGCTGGCCAGAGGATGTGGATGGCAGAAAGTTGACTCACTCAGAGACTCCTGGGCCTGGAGGTTACATGATCACTCCTCAGCCTTCTTTAAATGCACTGAGATGAAGTAGGCTGGATTATTTAGTGCAAAAATACAGCCCTACTGATCTCAGTTTACCTCGCTAGGGTAGTTCTGTTTTACACCAGATGAGAACCTGTGCTACTCATTAGACTCATTCTTGATACCAGCAGGTGTTTTGTTGGCTTTACACCAGACATTACAGAACATCTCTTGCCCATTTAATCCAGATTTGGAAATAAAATAATCCAAATCCATTTGTTTTTTTTTTTTAAATATTCTTTACACTACATGCAGGAAGCTGGGGGGGTGGGGAAAAGGGAAAGGGCAGGGGCAGGCCTTTTGCAAAAGAATGAAAACCATTTGAATTTTCTATATTTTGTTAAAAAGCAAATGAAGTATGAAATTTAGAGGAGCAAATTTTCTCTGTGAAAATCAAAATCCTCTGGACTATGATGCAGTCTCAAGTTATCCCTTAGGGGATTCATAAATCTGTTAATTTGAGGAAAGATACCCTCTAGGGAGATAATACTCTTAATGGAATTGACAAAACAAGTGGAAAATGTCTTCCCAGTAAGATTCACACTCTTCCTTACTCAGGAGGAATGAAGACACAACTGGGAGCTCAAGGCAAGGAGTTTTCTGGAGGTTTCTGAAGAACTGGAAGCTGGAATAATCATCTTAGTCATCAAAAGATGAGTATTTAATTGGACCAGCCACGTCCTGGATTTTAGAATCAGAGCATGCAATGCTACCTATAAGCCATATTTATTGAAGACAGCTTTGTCATTGGGAAGAATATAAATAGAACCTTCCTAAAGCAGAAGGATTTTCTGTCCAAAAATCTCTTTCTAATTTGAATGTGGAAAAACAAATATGTATAAATGCAAACAACTGAGGAGCAGCAGGTAAATGAAAGGCCTTTCAATGAAATATTTCTCCTCTTATTGGACAAAGGTTTCATGCTGTTCTTCCAGGAATGAATGACCACACTTCCAATCTAAGGATATTTTCTCTGAAGGATCATTTTCTCTGAAGAGAGTGCTATTCAGAAGACTTCAGCTCCATCTCTGAAGCAAGGCACCTAGGTCTGTCAAATGAAATAGTGCCAAATTTGTTGCTGTGATGATGGGACTATCCTACAGCAAAGACTACACACAAGACAAAGCAGCTTGGTATCCTGAAATAGCATTTCTCTAAAATGCAGATGTAAAGAGCTCAGTCCATGTCATGGTTGGAAAAATTCAGCAGCTGGAATGGACTGTCCTCTTTTCTGCATCTGTGATCTTCACTAAGTGAATCAATATGAAAACATGACCAAAATCTTGATATTTGGCAGCCAGCTGACTGGATTTGCTAATAAATCAGTCAGTGCATTTATAAAGGTCTTTCTGATTATCTTCAGGATTCAAGAATAAAATTCAAATCTCCTTGAATTACATCTTCAAACCAAACAGAAAAAATATATTTTTTACAACCTTCTTTCAAAGCACAACCATGGGTTTTCAGCATGATATAAACCTTTCCTCTTACTGGAATCTGATATTCAAAGCTACAAAGCACTTTCAAACAATATTATGTTTAAACCCCAAATCTCAGAGCAGCAAGGACATACTCAGAGTTAATATAGCCAAAGCATTCTTGACACCACTTCATTTTTCCCAGTTGGTGTGCACACTGTCTGCATGCCAATAGCTCTTACACAGCAAAGTGTGCCTGGAATAAGTCTCTAGGCCAGCTCTCAGAGCTACTGGAATGAGCAGGCAGGAAGGTTTTGCAGCTAGATCACTAATTAAACACTAGCCTTGAGATAATAATGACTAATCTCTTTTAGCTGGTCTTTAATAACACGTGCAAAGCAGGGCAGTGGCTTCAGCCCTGTTTCCAGCAGCCAGAAGTGACAACACAGAATGCAGTTTGTTTATTTGTTTGTTGCATTGAAAGTCTCCAAAGGCAGAAGGATGTAAAGGACATGGAAAAGAAACTCAGGCACAACTGTGACATTTGCTAATGATGCAAAATGTAAGAACAATGGCATGGGTGAGCTTCTGGACTATCCACAGGCCTAATTAGCTGTCTCACTCACTGTTATGTCAGGGCAAGAAACTGTATTCTAGTTTTCTTATACCAGGGCCCAAGAAAATCAGGCTTTTCTTCTACTGACATGTAAAGAGGGTCACCTATGTTCCCTCTCTCCCATTCCATTGTCCTGCAGCAACGCACATACTACGTCCTGTTCTTCTGGTCTAAAATCCACCTTCTACACCTCCAGCTCAGCCCTATTCCTACTTCTTTAGGAAATCAAAGGCTTTGCCTTGATTTGAAGAAGCCCTGAGCTGGGGATAGGAGACCTGATGTGCTCCTGTTCCAGTGAAATGGAGAGCTCACCCATGCCATCCTGTGAGTTTGTCTCCCCATCCAGCCCCCCTACCCCAGGTGGGCTGTCATGCACCACTGCCTGATGTCTGGCTGTGGGACCTCCTCCACCAGTCCCTCTGCAAAGTTTTCACTGTAAGTTCATAAAGGAATTATTCTATTATAAGAGTTTTGCACTTCCAAGTGCAACATTAAATCCCACAACTACGTACAATGGTAGAGGAAACTTCTGATCATTACAGTATCTCTATGTATCTCTAAATGCAATTTGAAATCCCTTTGGCATTTCTAAATGTATCTCTTCAGGTATGCTGCTTTTTTTTTAATTTTTCTTTTTAAATAAAGATTAAATAGCTAGAAATTTTGCTTCTGAAGATTTGACCTTGGAAAGAAATTCAAACCTTACATGCCTAGACTGTGCAGTGGAACCAGTTACTTCCTCTTGCTAGCTCCAGCATTTCTCAGAGAGCTGCTGTTGAAATAAAGGCAGCTGGTGTCAAGGAGCTGTCAGACAAATGTGTACACTTAGGATACTTTCTGTCTAGAGGATTTCAGCTTTTTTCCTACACTCCTTTGATGAAAATATGGAAATGTCAAACTTCCAAAGCAGTCTGGACTTTTCTCTGGACCTCTCAAGAGATAAAGGCGCTCAAGACCTGGTTAGGAAATGACCTTTAGAAAACCCACAAGCTGTACCCTGCAAAAACTTACCTACTCCAAAACCCCTGCTGACGTAAAAGAAGAGAAAAAACACGAGTTGTTTTTCAATACCAACCCTGTTAAATGACATCTTACAAGCACTTCATAAAAGAAATCCACTCGACTATACAACAGCTGAAGGAATTTACTTTGCAGGCACGCATTAAGGCATACTGAGAGCTGTGCTCAACATTCCTGCCCAGTCACATGGAAGGAAGCTGGCTGCTCCTGTGCTCACACACGTGAGGCAGGAGCCCTTGGCTGCAGCCTGTGGAACGCTCACCCATGACACGTGAGGGTGGCTCTCCCCCAACACCACACTTCCCCCCGGCTTTGCCTTCCTCCTGCAAATGTCAATCCTACAGTTATCCACTTCTTAAAAATATTTTCATTTATTTATCACTGCTATTTTGAACTATATAATGAATTCTAAACCCGTCTCAGCATACACATGAAGGGGTCTTTTTGAACAAAAACCTCGGAGGAGACACGGAGTCTGGAACAGCCATCTTAGTGCTGAGGGAGCCTTGCAGCACAAATCCTCACAGGCTGCTTCATTAATTAATAATCTGTAAGCATTTAATTGGTACCACTGGATATGTTCAGAACATAGAGAGTCTGAGAAATGAGGCAGCAGAGGCAGAGCTCTTTCAGGAACGCACAGGAAAACTGTGAACATTCCTGTAACTTGTAGCCTGACACTGGAACACAGCTCTGCCTTCCACATAACATATAGGGTGTTTCTGTGGGGTGCACACATCTCATGCTTACTTCAAAAGCTGTTGTTGATATTCTTGGGGCTGTGGAGCAAGAAGAAAGGCCCACCCTTGGGCCCTGCCCAGAGGTCCCAGAGAGCAATGGAAAAGTTCCTGCTGACTTTGAACACAACTTTTCCTTAGCATACACTCAAGATGGGGGATGGGTTTTCTGTGTAAGGGTTTGAGGGTGTACTCCAGCAAAGGGTTTTGGTGTCAGTAAAATCTTACCCAGCTGAAGTAATGACAGTGCCCTTAAAAGGTCTTTTATTACCTAAGGGTAAGCGTTAGACTTGTTGAGGGCTGTTTCTAAAGCAGCAAGAGAGAAGGCTGAGCCCCATTAGACACAAGGACATCACTTCCCACCCTTCCTCTTGCTAAATATGTGCACGACATAAAAGGAAAAATATAGGTGACCAATACAAATTAGGGCTGCTGTGAGCAGGATGGGAAAGCATCTTGGTGAACTTACCTCTTCAAGTAAGCGTATAAAATGTTCATTGATTCAAAATCCTTCATTAAAGTACTGCTTTGCTTCCTCTACAAAAGGAACCATGTCCCTGCATTGAGGCAAACTCCCAAAGGAGGACAGTGTGGGAGTGTGACCATAGCTGCACGTTCCCAGTGGGACTGGCAGGTGTGCCAGCGCTGCAGAGGCAGCTCACAGCTCAGAGCTGCCACCAGGCCAATGTGGAAGCTGCCATGGTGCCCACTGCAAGACCAGAAGGACCTGTGACACGGGGCACAAAGGCGTGAGAGGTGGAAGGGAAGATGCCTGCTGCATGAAACTTCTTCTTGGCTCCTTGCCTCAGAACAAGTCCCAGTGCACAGAGCAGGGACAGGACTCCTTCTCCTGCCACATGTCCAGGAAGGACCCAAGAGGACTCGGAGCTTTGCCCTGTGGAAAGCCGTTGAATCCACAACCTTTTACAAAACATACTGTAGTTTCAGAGAGAAGACATGTTTTGGTTAAAGTGCTTTGCCAGAAGATCTCCAACTAACTCCAATTAGAACAAGAGCTTTCAAAACTCAACAGTCCCCAGTGTTGTTCTTGAGTTGTTCTGTTAATCTTTTAAATGGCCCCTCCTCCAAACTTCAGCTGGGCCATAGCATCACTAACACTCTTCCTCTGCTGAACCCTCTAATTTGAAATCTTCTCTGCAGTTTCCTACTTTCCTGTGACTGGTATGAAACAAAATTTAAGCTCTGTGCCCACATTATTCAGATAGTTGCTGACTAAAAGTCTCCCTGTGCTGTCTGACCTACTGACTTTGGCTTTCAACTACCCACTCACCATCTTATCCAGGTCTTTACAGGCAGCTAAGAGAGTGATTCAGCGTCTGGGTGATGTGAAATGGTTTCTCTTTCACTTTGCACCGCATGCAGCTTGAGAGGGGAACTTGAGCCCCACTCCCTGCTCTGTGAGCAGAGCATCGTGCATGGAGCAAGCTTTGGACAGGAAGGGTGTGGGGGTCTCCAGCTAGGGCAGGCGTGGGGCTGCTGATCCTGTCTGTCAGAGCATTCAAAGCACACATGGCGGCCACACACTTCCAGGTAAGTTCTCCTGCATAACTTAGGTTGCCATACCCAAACCTCCTCCTCTGTTCATGGCCTCGTTTTTCAGCTGAGCCTTTTGGAATGTTGGCATTTCCCTTCCTCAGGTGTGAGTCATGGCAATATTGAGGTGAGCACAAAATGCCTGGCTTCCCAGATCAGGGCATCCACATGCCTGGGCTCAGATACTCAGGCAGGGAGCTGTGCTCTTCTAAAGAAAGATGATCAAATTCAAGGTTGAGTTAAAGGGCAGGATTGCTTATCTTTTCGGCTAAGTTCCAGCTAATTCCCACCTTAAGTACATAAGGCAACAGTCTTCTATATCAGTCCCTATGGTTATTTAGAATTTGTATGTACAGTTTACATTAGAAATCTGATTAGTTTGTCTGCCAAAAAGTAACTGGCAAATATGAGGTTAATGTAAAGACATAAAGACATTCCTTTGAATGCTTTTCAGAAGCGGTTAACGAATTTACATTATTTTTTCAGAGGCATTACCTTATACCTGCTGAGTTATGACAGACAGGTATAATAGCAAGGACATTCTAACAAAAAATAACTCCTGCTGAGGAAAATAATATTTGCTCCTAAGATAAACCAAGTAGGATATGTTCTGATCATCTGGTAACAAGACCTTGTAAGTGTGTATAATAACTGCCAAAGGCATAACTTCCAGACGGCAGTGGTGCTCTCAATGAGTGACATATTTCTAAGCTTTTGTGATTTTGCAATGTTTTTTTCTTATATACCCGCTATTATATTGAATTTAGTGATAAATATTACTTGTGGACAGCAACACTTAAGTCAATCATAGTGATCAGTGGTCACAGCACATTAGCACCATTACAGACCAGAGGGCAGTACAGCAGAAATGATTACATATTTTATATTAGACACTCATTAGATTACTCATTAGATTACGCCCACCTCACACCTCCTTTCTCCCTTGCTGGCCCAAATAAAGAAGACAACTAAAAACCTAGAGTGACAAAACTAACCCCTAGAGTGTTAATCCAAACATTAATCTACTATTATGAAAACTGTGCAATCACTTTCTCATAGGAGAAAGAATTATAGGCCATAAGAACCAGTTAAATGTATTAAATGGCACTATAAATATCTTTACAAGCAAGAGAACATCTGATAAGTAAGCAGTAGAGAAGTAAAAGCTTCTTTTATGGATATTGGAGATTGTTTTATATGTGCTCTACTTTTTCACATAATGCTGTTTCTCACAGATCTTTCTCTAACTGCATTTTAGAGCAATTTACTAAGGTTTTATCTCTGTTCACCCTTGTGCTGCAAACTTTGCATGCCACCACCTCTCAACACCTGCTTAACAGTATGGTGGCAGACTGCAGGTGCCTTCAGACTCCTGATGAAATTTTAAATGCAAGGGAGGGGAGAATTTAGAAACTGTAAATGGACACATCAAAAAATGCAGCCAACAAAAAAAGCTGTGCAAGATGTTTAAAAATTTTTTTTCAGAAACCTCTCTTCCTCGCCTTGCTCACGGCATTCATTACACTGATAGCTCATTTCCAATAATAGCAGCTGCAGAGTTTGTCATACATGATTAGGTTACACTTGTGGAGCTTCCCCAGCCTGATTCCCTGTGCTTATCCCTTCTCCTAGCCTAGATAACTTTTTTTATTGACCCACTTTTTTCTTTTTTCCTTTTTTTTTTTTTTTAATTCAGAAATTTCTGCATGCTTTCATTCATCTGAGGACTTACATCAATCCTTTATCTGTGCTCAGCCTCAGTTCTGCTCTGGGGATACCCAGCTCCTGGGTACACAGACTAGCCCGGTGTATAAAGGCTTTATTCAGCAGAAAGTCCTCTAAAATAATCAGCTCCCTAATACCAAGGCTGGCTTCCTTTTCCTAGAGATGCAAAGCTGAGAAGTTGCCAGAAACTTTAATTTCCAGAGATTTAATTACCAATTTTAATTTCAGATGTATCTGAATTCTGATGTTGTCAATGGGAAGGTTTCTGACTTAACTGTACCTACACTTTGAAGTTGACAGCATTACGTGTCTCACCTAAAGTGTCAGCTCTTTAAATGCATCTTCTTCTCTTGGTGGCCAATGCCACTGGCTTTGAGGATGTGCTTCTTAGACACAGGAGGTTGTAGACAGCCCTTCTGAAGCTGGGCTCAAACTTGTTCAGCTGCTGGTCCTATGCAGTGACATAGGGCAGAATTTCTGAGTTGTCTGATCTCTTAATTCTCTTCTGACAGTACAAAGTTGATATTCATCGTTTGGGGATGTAGCTAGAGGGTAATTTTAAGGGGCAAATATGTGGTAGTGCTAACTGATCAATAACCAGTGCTTTACTGCATTAAAGAAGAAGCAAGTTCACAGCAACTACAAGTTCTATTCAGTCAGATCTATCAATACAATGCTTTAGTTTCATACTGCTGAACTTCCTGAGCTACATAGTTCATGAGAAAAGGAATGAATCTGACCTCTGGGTATTATTTGTAGTGCTCCAGTACTTGTAATTGAGTCAAAGTCTTGGACAATGTTGTCTATCTAACATAGTCTTGTATTTCCTAAAAGTTTTGCTATGCAGCCTACGATTTGTTACAGACATTTTCAAGAGGGCCAAGCAGCAGAGTTCATCTGTCAATAGCTATTACAATTCTTTGAGCCTCTGTTGTGAAGAATTGTGCTATTGTATTTCGAGCATCTCTTAACACCAGGTTTTTAATTGTTCAGCTAAATCACTTTCCAAAGATCTGAGTCACTAATGTTGTACATCTGGTGCTGTCATTCACCTTCCAAAATAGTGATAGATTATGCAATTTCACTGTTCTGATTGGTAACAAGCCAAAAGATTCATTATATTATTCATCCTGTTAAGATGCAACCCTCTCTGTAAAAAAAAAAAAAGAGATTACTTCAGCTGGCATAACATTCACTTGCCCTAAAATTTCTCTGATGTCTCCTGCTGGTCCATATATTACAGATAGAAAATGCCACTCTGGCAATTTGGTGCAGGGAAGTTTAAACTTTAAACTAAGAAAGCAAGATTTTCACTGAAGTACAGTGAATGGTAAAAATTTTCTATACCAAAGTTGATCACAGGTTTTTCAGAGCATTCGTGAACATCTCCTGTCTTTCCAATTAAAGTAATGCAATGCCTACACTGCAGTCACTAATCTCACTTCTTGAACAGCAGATGAGAGCTCAGTGATGCCTAACCTGCCCATTCCCCAGCAGCCACCTCATAGGGCTGACAGGCAGCACAACCCTGACTGACAAACTACTCAAATGACCTAGGCAGCATTGTTGGAGACCAACCAGAGCAGTGGCATGAACGCTTCATTTTTCCACAGAGCACTTTTACCTTTTATTTCAGTGCTGCCTTTAATGGCTCATTTAAATTGTGCTGAGCAATTGTGATGTTCCATTAAACCAGGTCCATATGTTCCCTTGCTCGAGCCCTGTGACCACCCCCCCTCACATATCAAAACCTCTTCATTCTGAGCCAGCTTCACGTCTCACCCTCACGCTCAGCAGCTGCTGCCAGCACTGTCATTCCCTGATGCCAGCTTCCAGCCTGCTTAGTGGCTCTAGGTGACATTGTAGCAGATGTCACCCTTTAATAAACGGGAGAGGTTATATATATATATATTCTCCTATCTAGAAGAGAGGATGGCCCAATGTATATGCAAATAACATACAAGTGAATTTCATCCTTTCATAAATAACAAATGATTGCAGTGCCTTGAGAAACTGAATTCAATTAAGAAACATTTACATCACTGTTTTTTTGGTCTGATCCTCCTGTGTTACAGTTCTCCTTGGAAATCTGCCTTCCTAGCAGAGAGCTGCACTGGCAAAGGCACTTTATAAAAGCACTTTGCAGAGGCAGCCACTTCTAACTTGATACCTGGACTATTACATAGCAGTTTTAATGAAATCGTGTTAATTCTAAGGAAAAATAAGAACAGCTTCTGCTCCCTTCTTTTAAAAGCAAAGTTTTTCATGATGGAAAGCAGACACATATTTAAGGGAATTCCACTGTGTGCAGTCAGTGGAATATGTGAAACCAAGAGCTGCTATGGGAAACATGGGTAAGAGGGCCACTGTTGCCTAGATTTGCATGAAACATAACAGCTGGTTTTGCATAAGGTTTTCTTTTTGTGTTTCACTGTTACCTGATTTCTCAGTGGTCTGTTTTCTACTAGACAAACCCTGCATAATCCACTGTTTCTCTGGTGTCCTATGCAATCATCTCTGGAATTTAAGATTATTATGTTGCTTACCATAACTGCCCGTCCCTTGGTTAATGACCACAGTTACAGATGAACAAAAAGCCTTTCACGTACTTACACAATCTGCCAGACACAGGGCAGTATGAAGCAGGGTTCAAAGTCCAATTGATTCTAATTCCACACACTGGTAATTTTCACAGCAGCTGTCCTCTGATGATCTTGATGAGCCTCCCTATATGTTCATGAGAGAATGAGAGTGACATGACTCCTCCAAATGCAATAGCAGAAAGTGTTTTACCACCCATACAGCACTCCTTGACTAAGAAGGGCACATTCTCTGAAGAACATCAAAGCCATCCTGACTATTGCTACTCCCACCACACTGGCAGCCCCCAGAGTTATCAGGAAATTATGAAAAAGTTAGTTTTGATGAGAGAGTACTCCCAATAATAAGAGAAAAATACTTGATCCACATCATTTCAAGCGAGAAGAGACATATCCAAAAATAGATGGTTAACCAAAATGTGAATCAGATGTTGAAAACTTTGAGAACTTCCCAGACTCTGGGGGCAGAATTGAATTTTGGTCCCCAACTGCTAGCAGTGCTCATAAGATTGCAGATAACCTTCCTAAAAACACATCTACCACACAGTCTTCTCCCACACAGTCTAAACTGTACACAGATGAGTCTTGTCTGCTGCTGACTTTGTCTAAGTTACAATGGAGGCTTCTCTATTTTGCTTACACCCAGGCCTGTCAGCCAGACCAAGGAATGAATGGCAGTGTGTTTGCACTTATCCTAATATAAGCTATAGCAGAGTATACTCCAGGTATAATTTATCATGAACATGGATGTAAATTATATAGCTCAGATGAAAGTTTTTAGGGCCAATCTATATAAGATACGTGGGATGAATGGGCACTTCCCAGGATGGAACCATGTGCTGTCTCAGTTGTGTCCTAGCTCAGTGCTAAAAGGAGACATGGTTGTGAACCCTCTCCCTTACACCTCAGAGTCCCTCTGCATGGCAGAAAGGAGCCAGAGCATGTCCAGGGCTTCTTTAGCTGTCAAAATACACCTGAATTGCAAATATAATTGTGAAATGCCAGAGTCTTCTCATGAGTGCTAGCATCTCTCTACAGCTTCTCATAAAGTCATCTGACATCAAAAAAGCTCTGCAGCTCTCAGTGCTCAGCCTTTGCATTAGAGGTGATCAATCCTTAGCCTTTGAGGAGGCATGATCCACCAACACTATGACAGAGATCCTTAGAAAATGAGCATATGCCTCAGAGAGGAGAAGAGAGCAAGTCCAGATGCTGGTTTTCTTATGGTTCTACTACATCATTTTATACTGGATGCCAGCTATGACAAATTGTGGGATTTTCATATACCTACTGATGTAAGCAGAAATCTGTGGTAATGCAGACAGCAGAAAGTCTTTAAAACTGTGCCATAGAACAGCTCTCCTAGTGAGCTTGTAAAACAAAGGTGCACAATAAAGTGTAATGCTGCACCATTTCTCTACCACTGCCACTTCCCAAGCACACCCTGCCAGGAGAAATCCCCTCACTGGGCTGCTTCTGATTCTCATTTTGAAGTTATTATTGCAAGTGCAATCCCCAGCAATGAGGTAACAGAGATATTTTAGTTTCTCTGTGGGAGGCCTCTACGTATCTGGCTTGTGGTTGCAGGGATCTTCCAGAGCATTACACCTCCCTTGCTGACAAGTGTATCACATCAGAGGCGTGCTGGAGGGGTGGAGAAAGCAAAATGATGCTCACACAGCAGTGTCACCCACAGCATCACTCTGCTCTGGTAACATGGATTGGAATACCTGCAACCAAACTGAGAGGAGCTGAATTTCCATTAAAGGCACAGCCTCAGAGAAGGAGCCTTACAAAAGGAATCCTATGAGTTATATGTATACGCATATATTTATATATATATATGTGCATGTGGATCTGCATTTCTGTGGGTGATGCCATATGGGATGCTGTGCCTCTGGCTGGCAGCCAGCAGGCAGTGGTTGTTAGAGCCTGGTTTCCCCTCCCAAGAGTGAAAAAGCTGCCAGCTTCCAGTGCAGGGCTGACTTTGACACAAGATTGTCCTTGAAAGAGATAAGGAAGCATGAGGATACTTAACCTGGTCATAAGCAGGTCAGTGAACTGTGTTATGATTGAGCAGGTATTATAGAAGTGTTTTTCCTTTAGTTAAAATTCCAGTCCCACAGGAACAATCGAAATTTCATAGATTCATTTTTTATGTGTAATGTTTGGCTGTAAGATGACTGAAAAGAAAATCAGTTCTGCTTCAAATCCACAAGCTTTCTACAGTTTCCTATGATAAAATATTGTTACTGAGGCACATTGTTTCAAGAAAACTTGTTTTCCTGGAAGCATCTGGGAGTTCAGAAATAATCAAGAATAAGACAAAAAATCAAAATGACCATTAGGTTCACCAATCAAGCTAAGTAAGAAAAGAAGCTTTTGAAATCCTTCAAGCAACACTTACAGGAAAAAAAAAGGCAGTCCTCAGAGACATGACCAACAGTTTTGTCTTTTAATCCCAAAAGCTAATTTTGTAAATTTTAAATTTTTATGCAATTAACTATGGTCACAGAAGGTTGTTTAGGGGGTAACCTGATTTAGCTATCAGTAAGACATATATGCCTCTAACATGCAGTATAGGATAATTGAACTAAAACCTTTGTTTATTAAAGGTGGGTTATAAAGGTGAGTGCCAGTTTTGACTATTAACAGTATGCAGCTTTATGTCATTATTTTTCCCTTGAGAAATAAGCAAAGCCATTTGCAAATCTGAGTGAGTGAAGCCTTGCCATGCCTTTGCAGTCATTAGTGCCCCTTCCCTGCAGAAGACACAATGTTGTGCTCCGTACACCAGCACAAAGGGGTAACAGGACCTTGCAACAGCAGCAGAGAGCCTCATTGTCAGGCTAGAAACAGGAGAACCAGAGTCCTTTGCATGCATGCTACATGCAGAGGTTCAATCTGAGTCTTGCCTTCCCATCTAACACGAGCAGAAATAAAATGAAAAATGCCACAAGGCTTGAGACTACACCTTATACCAATATACCTGTCTCCCAAGTGGCAATACCCTCCTTCCTCTGGGTCACCTGAAGTGCTCTGGCTTCTCCTTCCCTCACCAACAGGAAGCAAACAGCACAGCTCAGCTGTGTCTGTCTGGTGGCAGCAAGGGCACACCAGGCACAGAGTCAGGCCATTACTGAGCACAGCCTGGCCTCCTCGTGCCCATGAGGAGGATGTGCAGCATCGTCACGGCAATTTAAGCAACCTGACCTACAACCAGCACATTATTGTTACCAGGAGGAGCACAGAGCTGGTTTCCACAGTCACCCAGTTCAGCCCCTGGCATAATGGTTATTATGAAATGCAACCTGAAATCAATGACATTAAGTAGAGGAAAGTGTGAAAGTGTGTAAAAGGGCTGGCAGTGAAATTCCGAGGTTAAGTTCTAACTTTGCTACCTCCAGGTAGTATAGGGACTTGAGACAGACATTTAACATTATTTCTTCTACTATCTCTAGATTTCTAAGCATAATTCTACATTTCTCAAGGCCTTTCCAGAAGAAAGAATGAAGATGATCTTTATGAGACAAGAAAATTTCATCTGGAAAAACAGGCCATTTTATACTGGGAGAGAATAGAGCTGTATAACTGCACATATTCATTTAGAGCAGGGAATATGGTGAAGCACAACAAGGAAAACTAAAGCACAGACATGGTTATCAGTATGAAATCTTCTCATTTGCTTCCCACTGTGTAATTAATTCATGTCATAGCATAAGGGAACATCAAGAGAAACAAGGAAAAAAGTGGTTTGTCAAAGTTCAATCAGTGCTGTTGAAAAAGAAAAAGCCATCTTTCTCCTCTAGGCAGCCCTTAATTGTTCACACAGTCCAACCTTCTTACAAGGATGCTCATTGCAACTTCTCAAAAATAATTAGTGTGGATAATGTTCACAATTATCAATTTCAAAAAGGCCAGAGGAACTGAGACATCAGTGTGAATCCCAGCTTCCTGCTGCACAGCATTGGAACAGCAGCAGACCAACCCAGCCTGTTCACCTCATTATGCTGCTGATGGGGAGTCGTGTCCTCCACATCTGCCTCCAGCTCTCACAATGAGGAGGAAACAGGTATGCAGTAAGGACAGTCTCTCTTTGTTGAATATTTTATGGGAGTGGAGGGATCCAGCCACTCTATTTCCTTCCTCTGCCTCCAGTGCAATGAAAAGGAGCTTTAGGGCAGCAGAGAGTAATGCCTGAAGAATTTGATTCCTCAATTTTTTATGCCTTTTAAAAGTTTTTAAAACCCTCCTGCATAAGGATAGTGGCATTTTCCACCAAAAGTGCATTGCTGCTGACAATGGCAAAGCATTGAGTATTCAGCCCCTGCTTTTATCCGATTCCCCTCTGTAATCTCCCAGATAAGAGCAAGCAAAGCGTTTTACTTGTAGACCTTTCATATCCCCCCTGGGAAATTAAAAGTTGCAAAAATCCACCGTGGTATACTGGGAAGCTTAAGGGAGAAATAATGAACGCTTGTTAGTGAGAAAGGAAGAAAAGTCTGAGGAACCTGAGGACAGAACTGTAAGGAAAGTCAGCAATGACGGAATGGCTCTGGAAAGGAGGATATTAGCCAGCAACACTGAATGGATCATTATGTACATGGCCTTGAGGGACTCCACCCAGAGATAGCAGGGAAAGTTTCTGCAAGACAGGAGGGAGACAAAGTTTCTCATCCCTTCCTTTTAGATACGTGAGAAAAAAAAGGAGCATTGCACCCTAAGGATGGCTCCATGCTGAAGGACAGCAGTAACCCATCTGGCCTGCAAAACTGTTGGGAATGATCAGGCTTTCCAACTGAACTTCATTTCAAGTAAAGAATTTACTTTGAAGAGCCACACAAATTTGGCATCCCTTCATTTTTATTGTTGCAAGTTATTTGCAGCGGAAATAAAGAACAATGACAGAGAGGATACACTCAGTTTTTGAAGGAATTTTTTATTATTTATAGCTGAGGAATGAACACCAACATGTTTTACATTTCCCACTTGCAGATGTTGTTTGATGCCTGGTGTTAAGTGTCCAGGTTGCCCACTGTAGCCTACCTGTGGCCCTGGGCTGCTGGGCAGTAAGAGTATTTCCTAAGAGTTTAGGACACTCACATGGACTGGGGCAGCAAGTGCTCCCAGCAGAGGTGAGCTCCATCACCCCGCTCTACAATGCCCAGCACTGCGTGGGACTGATGGAGTAGAAAAAAGCAGAGGGAATGTGTATAAGGGAGGCTCAGAGTCTGTGAAAAATACACTGGGACATGAGGAGCAAAATGAAGAGCTGAATATCAGCTGAGAAACATCACCTCATGTGGTCCATAATCCTTACTTTTACCATTGCTGATTGTTCTTAGCACTCTAAAAACACGCACACAGATCCATTTCAGGTGAGCTTCAAACCATGAGTGTTTAACAACATCCTGATGTACAGGGTTCAGGCCGGGTCCTGTGTGCTAAGACAAGCCAAAACAAGAAGTCACTCCTTATATGTCAGTCTATAATGAAATGAATTTGAAAATTCAGTGTGTTATTGAATAGCATGCAGCCATTAGTGAAAAAAAATCTATTTTTCTAAAACCTTAGATGACAACTTTCTAACCTGAATACAGATGGCTATTGACCTTATTATAGTAATATGGGTATAATGAGTACTGCATCCAGAGAATAACCATTTCCTGGGTACAACATATGGATGAACAGGTCATCTCCCCCTCTACAACTTATCCTTGCTTCATAAGCAGGAATCATGACCGAATCAAAGGCAACCAGAGAAAGTCCCAGTCAATAGTGTTCACACTTCTGTTTTCAAATAGCTAATTTGAGGATAATCAAGGAGAATCTGACTAATAATGATGAAATACTTCCAATTAATTTGCAACTGAGTAGGAGGAATATTATAGAATTTTAATTGGAGAGAAATGGATGAGTAGATCAAGACAATTCATACCAAGGAGTGCCAAAAGTTATGGATGAGGTGTTAGCTGTTGAGAAATTTTCATGCTTCTGAAAATTTCAGACGCATGACAGTGTTTTTTCTTTTTATACTAAAGCAAAAATTGAGGTAATTCATTTAACTATAGATGACATCAGTTTCAGGCAGAATTATGGCAAACTGGGCCAGGAGTTTATGAGTAACAAGATTGGAGTGCAATGGAAAAACAAGCCCACTGGAATGTGGGCATTCCAGTGAGATTTCACTTCTGTTTGATAAAGTTACCAGCACTGGTGTACAAAATTCTGGTAAAATCGAGAGAAGTAGCAGTACAAACTTGTGATGAAGGAAATGCAGCCATAGCCCTCCAGCCCCACGGGCAACAGCATGGATGTCAGAGACGGAGTGACACAGATGTGGTTTTACATGGCCTGTGGGGCTGAGTTGCAAATTCAGTTTGAAGACTAAGGACCAGAATGGGAGCCCAACACTCTTTATGGTATGGATGTTTCATATGGTTATAAAATTAAGAGTATTGTGGGGTATGGAAATGGCCTTTGATGCCAAAGTTCAGACTGACACAAGAAGACCTGGCAACAGCATAAGAAAGGAAAAAGGAGGAGGGAAATATCCCAAAAATTGCAAATTAACAGTTATTTATAGGAATTGCTTGGTTGATAAGAAAGGAACTGTGGTTGATAAGAAATGAACTGTGTGGAAGATAGACACATTGTCAGATTCTATCAGGTTCATAAATCCTCCCCTTTTGACTAACAACCTTAGCTAATGAGCAAAAGTTGTAGAGTCATGTGCACAGTTGGGAAATGAGCTTTTCAATGCACAGGTGGTCCAAGCCCCAGAGGGAAACAGCCCCATGTGGGACTGGGACAGGGAGGCAAGAGGACACATGGGACCTTATGGTTGGCTCCCTGGAGACGGGAATCTAAGTCTAAGCCAGAAGAGATCTGCAGCTGCCAGCTGAACCTGAAAGAGACTTTCCACAGATAAGACTTGAAGTACTCCCACTTTAGAGGGGCAGAGATGGCTGACCTGACTGCAGGCTCAGAGGGAACTTAAAACATTTGTGAAGCTGAGTTCATCTCTGGATTCAGGTGTGCTGGTCATGAAGCAGTAACAGAGACTTTCTGTATATCTCAGTGAAGAATTTACTCTGGTGTTGAAATTTATTATTTAAAAAACAACCAATGCTATTTCACCTTTACAGACAACTATACCAGGACATGATTTTCCCAAGTACTGATTTGTGAAACATGTAAGATAGATATGAAATATATATATAACCAGTAATTATTGGCCAAAAAAGTAACCTTCAGATTCCATTTGCAGTACAAATCTGCCACAGTAATCAATAAAGGCTTGTTAAATGCTAGTGAAGAGAGAACAAATGGGGAAATAGCATACCAGAAAGATACCATTTAGCTTTCAATTAGCTGTCAAACCCTTCTCTTTTTAACCTCCAGCAATTCAGCATTGTTTGGCATTGTCATTTGTCTCCTTTACTTACACAGTCACTCTTTGAGTGCCTGCAGCAGTCTGATGGGAAACATTAGTGGAAAAAGATATTTCTGAAAAGACTTTGTTGTGTTTGGAAGAGCCCAATTCAATAACACTAAGAAGAAAATGTGATTCAAGAGGGCCACATACATGCTTACATTTTTTAATCACAAAAACAGAAGAACTAAAAAAAGGTTTGGAGTGTTGCTTTTTTCCCCCAAACAGAATTTTAGTGGAGAAGTGGGAAAAACCAACTGAAACTGGTTACAAACAGCATATCTGAGCAGTATTGTCTTCTCGTTACCTCGGGTTCCCTCTTCTGAATATTTTTCTGGCTTTAGCACATGCCCAGGATACAGAGCACAGTGTAGCAGTGAATGCCTCCAGCTTTGAACAAGCTTCCTCAGGCAGCCCAGCAAGTCCAACAGACAGTGCTGCACTTCATGCTCCCACTCTGGAGAGGTCAGGCTCACCAGCAGTGGGTCACTATACCAGCAGCAAGATGGTTCCTCACAGACTGAAGCTGCCCACAGCGATGCCACAAGTGTGGCAGTCCCCAGGACATGGATACTGTCTCCACATGACACCAAAAAAGTAAATGTGCTGTGTTATAGTCCTCCCAAAATTCAAGATCTTTTGAAGAATTCAATCAGCCTTACAAAATGCCTCTCTTCTCAGACACAGCCTCTGTTATAGAGGAGAGAGCAATTTTTCAAGAGGGAATATTCTCCATTCAGGGGGTCCCTGTGATATACCTAACCATTAACATGATGAGGAGATGAAGCCCCTGAGGATGGTGCAGTCACATACCATTGCTCATTAACTACCAGCAGCAATGCAAACCAAAGCCTAACTGGCAGGATTTTTACATTTAATAATTTGACATTTAACAGCTAGGAAATGCACCCTCAGGAAAAGGATTGGCAAGTCAGGGTGGTCACCAGGGAGCAGGATACTAAAAAAGAAAAACAAGTAATGATTCATAAACTGCTGTAGTGCCACTGAATGTAGCAGAGCTCTACTGGTCCATGTAAGCTCAGGCTCTGTCTGACAGGACCAGATCCTGTCAGGTCTCTACAACAAATAAGTGGGCCACACTGCCCACAGGCTAATTCCTCATGCTGTCCCACAGATTTTCCCAGTCTATCCACCCCTGCACAGCTCCTTTGACAGCAGCACAAATATTCACATGAAATACTGCTCACTGCTGATAAAGGATCACACTGTCATTTTCACCCAGGACAGGTGCCAGGGAACTACTGCTCAGTCTAAGTGGGGAAGTAAGATATGCTTCAAGGAAATAAATCATAAGCAGTAAATTAAATACACTGAAAGTCTCCTTGAAGAGTCATCTGCAAGCCCTTGTGCTTATCCAATGTTGACTACACAATGAAAAGCTCATTTGATTAGGAAAAAAGGCTGACAAATCCATGTGACTAAGAAAAACACGTCCTGAGGAGGCTGTCTCTGCTACAGTACAAGAAAGCACATTGTGAAACCACCGTGATGTGGGTGGGAGAAGCAAATTCCAGAACTGCAGATGGTATGTGGCAGCATATTGATCACTCCCTGACAGGACTGTCCCAGCTCCACACAGGCAGTTTGCTTGAAGGAAATAGAAAACAGAGAAGCAAATATTCCTGCAACACAGGAACTATTCTAAACAGTCAGTTCATCATCTGCATGAAATTGTCCACCACAGTTAGAGTTGTTTAGTTTATTCAAAAAGTCTGCATACTCCGGGGATTTGGACTTTTGAGACTACAGAGACTGTGAAAAGGACTTTCCAAATCAGGTGTTAAACTGCACTACATTTACTTTAGCTCATTATATAAAAGTACAGGTTCTGTTTTTATAATAATGTAGATTCCTTTGTTTGTCTAAAGCCCTATGCAAACTGTTAGCTATGTAGCACTAAACTTCAGAAGACTTGACCTTGTTCTTCATAACAAAAACATGTGGTAGGGAACCTCTAAGATGAAAGGCCTGCATTTCAACCCGTGCACCATATTCAGCTGTAAAAACAGTCTTCACACTCCTCTTGAGAGCTATTGAGCAGGTTTAGCTGTATACTGCCTCAAAAGGAATTGCCTTCATGGCCCAGAGAGCCAACAACCCTGTTTTAGCTCATAGTGAGGGAGAAGTCTGAAGGGAATGCTGCTGAAAGGCCATCACACACTGGTAAGTGGAAATGGGAACAGATTCAAGCACAGACATTAAGTTTTTGCTCCTCATGACTGAGAAGCATGTGGGCTTTTTGCCCACATTTCAGGCTTTGTCTGAACCAAATCTTCCCAAGTCATGCACCTACAACTCACAGCCTGAGTTCAAACACTTAAGAGATGGCAGCATCCCCTGAGTCCAAGAAAGCAGATTACATCTGGAAATGACTGCCATGCCTTCTGGGAGACCTGTGGTGAATCCTGGACCTGCCTCTGATCCATTCAGGCTGCCTAAACAAGCAGACTCAGGTCTGTAACATATTTCCAGTATACTTGATGCTCCGCATCTCCAGAGACTGGGATAGATTTCAAGTTGTGCAGAGATGGTGAACAGATCCAGTCCTTGATCACACACCCAGGAGTTATCAAAAACATGTTCTGCTTCTCCTGCCATGTCTTGTCTCACTTGCCTGCTTGGTGGTCTTCAGTTCCCTGAGGTAAAATGACAGCATTTCCTATCACTCTTCTCACACCTTTGCAGATAGTCACAGTGAAATTTTCTTGTTGATGAACATCAGAAACAGGCCTTTTTGGAGTGAAACACATGCCATGAACAGAGACAGAGAACTTCTGGATGAAGGAATATCTCCAACTCAAACCAGATTTTGTCAGTGCAGATGCAGATTCAGGCTCCATCAGCCTTTCCACAAATCTCTATCAAAAGCAGGCAGAAATACTACTCTGCTTCTAGCTGGATCAAGCAAACAGCCAGCCAACAAACAAACATGATTTAATTTTGTAATAGCCATTTTTTCTAAACAGCTATTCCACAGCAACAGGGATGATGTTTCATATCAATACATCAGCTATACAGGCACCCTGACACATTTTTGTAAGGATGAAAGATTAAGGTTTGTGGTAGTCTATTTCTGTTAGGCAATTGGACCAACTGGCAGAATTATTAGGTGCCATTTAATTTGGATGCCTTGCAATCTGGGTGCCGAATTTAGGACACATTGGCACAGGTTTTCAGGTTTCAGGCACCAGGTGGTGGCAAGATGGTTTCAGACCTGTGGAAAATACAAGCTCTCCGTACTTCAGAAAGGATACTGATCTCTTTATGTTTTAAACCGGTTGATACAGATAGGGACAAAAGATCAGAAAGATCAAAAGACAATCTTTCAGGTACACAAGCTTTTGAATGGAATGAAAGGAAGCTCACTCTGTTTGCATGATGCTGTTCACCTGCAGTCTGAGTCACATCACAGTGCAGATGTACTCTTTTACATCATGGCTCAAGGAACTGAAAAATTGTTTGCTTGTTTTATGCGACAGCTACTGATGTCCTATTGACAAACAGAACCACTCTCTTTTAAGCTTCTTTCTTTGCTTTAGTCTCTGGATCGTGTTTTCTCAATTGGAACAGCTCAGTGAAGAGTGGGAGGGCTGAAACACAAACACCAAATGGCCAGACTTTTCCTCCAATGGTGCTTTAAAGAAGTAGAAAGCCGTGGTGAGTTAAGCCAGATGATAAAATAGAAATACAAATGTACTACACTACTAGAACAGTGGGGAAATAAATGGAGGTAATGAAGGAATATGCCTGCTCAAAATGTAGACATGTCCCAGTAAAAATGCACTCATATGGAGCGAGCACACTTTTGATTCTATCACAAGTTTACTGCAACCCCATAAGTTTAGAACCTCACAGACAGATATTAGCCCTTACTGAAACTATTTTAAGTACTTCTAATGATGTGTACTGAAAATTTCTATGGCCCAATTTAATGATTAGGTGCTAGATAAGTTAATTTCTTAAATTCTAAATAAAGAAAAAATCCTCCTAATTAATTCTAGTGCCTGTTAAATTGTTCCAGTATTAATTTAACACATTCCCAACTATGCTGAGCCATTCAGTATAGCTTACTGCAGTACACATAATAATAATATCCTGCACACACTGTTTGTTACCTCAAAAGCTTTTCATTCAGGCCATAAAAACCAGTTATAGATGGAACAACAGGGCCTCATGGGCTTGGAGATGCTAGAAAACTGGCATACAGTTGCTTCCTCCCCAGCATGGCTGTACCCTGACTGCTCTGGGCAGGGAAAAATCCTGATAACAGGTGGAAGTACACAGAAGTGAAAGCGTTGCTGTGCTGTCAAAGATCATACTTATGGCTTTCACTGAAGAGCTGTGAGCTGTAAACTGTGTGTTCTAGCCGTTCTCCCTTCATTTTTAATAAATAAAAACGCTCTCTTGCAAAAATCAATGACTATGGGGAAGATTTGTTTGTTCTCTGAGTGATTTGGGAAGGCACAGGAGAATGCTGTTGGGGAGTTCTTGGCACAAATTTACCGTGTGGCGACAACAGCCTGCAATGGAAGCTGGGAAATATTTAGAAAATTTGAAAACAGATTGTGTTATATTGTTCTTGCCTGAAGTGATGTGTGGATGGTGTTCACCTCCTGGTGGGAGGGGTGGGGGTGAATGGCTGAGGAGGGAGCCAGTGGAATTCACACACTCCGGTCCCACTGGCGTCTGCTTTGTTTTGGTACAGGGGAGGATGGAGGGTGAGGAAAGGGCACTGCTTGTACATCTGAGAAATAAAGAGGGTTTTTAGTTAGGAATATATTGTCTTGTATTAATAGTTTATGGGCAAGAGGTAGCAGGGAGAAAAAAACGTGAAGGTAATTTTTACCCCA